>JBBMOI010000001.1:15307500-15432500 GCA_038088405.1 Porites divaricata
TACAAAACAAATGTCTCCCGGCTCACTTACGCGGACAGAGTGCTAAAACGAAGGCTCTAGTGCGGAGGCAAGGCAAACCGATGTATTTAGCCTGTACACAGACGTTGTTTTATTTTTCTTTTCGGCGTGCGCGAAAAAGAAAAATCTTCTTCCCCCACCCCTACCCCTTTTGTGCTGGCGGTCAATAAATCCTCCCGCGGTTTATTTTTTATCACGCGCGCTCGATTGATTGTCCAATCAAACGACGGAGATCTCGATCCGCGCATAAATTATCTATAAGATAAATAGTGCTATCATTGACGCAATAATTCATTACATTGCAGCAGCAATCTTGACAATATGGCTCCCAAAACTCCAGTTGGAAAGAAAGGTGAAAAGAAAGCAGGCAAAAAGGCCAATGTTGATAGCAAGAAGAAGAGGAGAGGAAAGAGAAAGGAAAGTTATGCCATCTACATCTACAAGGTGTTGAAACAGGTTCACCCTGACACTGGAATCTCCAGCAAAGCCATGGGCATCATGAACTCGTTTGTTAACGACATCTTCGAGCGCATCGCCACCGAAGCTTCCCGCCTTGCTCACTACAACAAGAAATCAACCATCAGCTCTCGCGAGATCCAGACCGCCATCAGGCTGCTTCTGCCCGGTGAACTGGCAAAACACGCTGTCAGTGAAGGAACCAAGGCTGTGACCAAGTACACCAGCAGCAAGTAAATTCACTGTGTGAGTTTACCGCCAAAACCAAAGGCTCCTTTAAGAACCACCAACTGTTATAAAAGTCAATGATCATTTCGTATTTCCATTTCGCACTTCTGGGTCAAATTTCTCCATTTCTTTCAGTTTGGGTCTTGCGCGCGCAAAGTACGCAACTAGATTATGAGCAGCATCGCGTCTATTATTAGGAGGGGGTACGAATACCGCAAAACCGCACAGAAATACGTATAAAAACCCGCACTGAATAACATAAGAAAACCGCAAACCGCATTGACATTACCCGAAAATTTCTGAATACCGCAAGCCGCTTGGTTTTGTAAAACCGCAATACTGCAACTTAAAATATAAATTCCCGCATCACCGCAAACCCGTACGTCCCCCTCTATTAGATCTAGGCAACGCATGTACTAAAGTAAAATCCTGAGCTTTTCAAAAAAAACCTTCAGCTTTAACGTCATATTCAAGCAACCTTTAGAGAAATAGTACCGAAGGCCGTCTAGGCTAGGGTTTAGATAAAGCGTGACAATGGGCGAAGAAAATGGGGTAATTTATGCAAGCCAGAATTAATTGCCGTTTGGTGCGCTCAGCATCGGCGCAAAGCGTGACGCTAAAAAATAGAATGAAAAGCAAATTGAAGGACGAAATGCAACAAATTTCTTTTCACGAGAGCGCAGAGAGGATCTTCAAGTAGTTGTGTTTTTTTAAAATTGCCTCTGAATGCCATTCGCTGCATTTATGCTTGTTTGGCACGCTGATGTGCTGGGTGTAGGGCTCGCACTGTCATAGTCCAATGGAAATTATGCTAAATTCCTGACACTTTTAGTTCTTTTGTTGAAATGGGTCGCAATGTCAGAAAAAGAAAAGAAAAGGAAACTTAAACCAGTGATCGCTGTGACAAAGAGACAACGGCCTCCAGTCAAGAAAGAAATGACCCGGTATGACCAAGAACCAAGAATAGATTTCAAATAATTTTCACAGGAAGAGACTGTATCTAGATTTATTTCCGTAGCTGGATATCTAACAAAGGGCCAGCAGTATTTAAGGTTGTCAACTACCCATGGAACTCTTACAATCTATTTGCTTACATCCAAAGAAGCAAAGGAAGACATCCACAACATAATATTACCTTTTCCTTTACTAGAAAACGAACGAAAATTTTGAAATTCGGACCGGTGGAAAACTCGAGTTGCGGTGGATAACAAGCCACCAATCAAATTTTACCACTAAGTGAAAACAATCAAGGCAAAGAAAGGCAACATTTTGTCCAATCAAACGACGGGGATCTCGATCCGCGCATAAATTATCTATAAGATAAATAGCGCTATCATCGACGCGATAATTCATTACATTGCAGCAGCAATCTTGACAATATGGCTCCCAAAACTCCAGTTGGAAAGAAAGGTGAAAAGAAAGCAGGCAAAAAGGCCAATGTTGATAGCAAGAAGAAGAGGAGAGGAAAGAGAAAGGAAAGTTATGCCATCTACATCTACAAGGTGTTGAAACAGGTTCACCCTGACACTGGAATCTCCAGCAAAGCCATGGGCATCATGAACTCGTTCGTCAACGACAGCTTCGAGCGCATCGCCACCGAAGCTTCCCGCCTTGCTCACTACAACAAGAAATCAACCATCAGCTCTCGCGAGATCCAGACCGCCATCAGGCTGCTTCTGCCCGGTGAACTGGCAAAACACGCTGTCAGTGAAGGAACCAAGGCTGTGACCAAGTACACCAGCAGCAAGTAAATTCACTGTGTGAGTTTACCGCCAAAACCAAAGGCTCCTTTAAGAACCACCAACTGTTATAAAAGTCAATGATCATTTCACATTTCCAAAGTGTCTGTAGAACAGTCGATTTTTTCAAGCTAGCACTGCATCACATTGACCGACATTGAGATTAAATCGCGTTTTGGTTGACCGCAATAATTCCGATTAGCGTTGCGCGCAAACTTTTCATACGACTTACTTTCTTTTCCATTTACATCGAGATTTGATGCGGTAGGTTTCCGAAAAGAATTTCTAACACAGTTCTGGGTCAAATCTCTTCCATTTCCTCAGTCTAGATTTTGAGCGCGCAAAGTACGCAACTGGGTCTATGAGCAGTGCCGTATCTTCTCATGATTAGATCTGACCAGATCGAGACAACGGTGCATGACTGTCCAATGTTGCCGGAACAGTAACTGCTTAGCTTTCCAAAAACTTTTCAGCTGTGACTTTAAATTCAAGTAACCTATAGAAAAAAAGGATCGAAGGCCGTTTAGCCCAATAAAGCGTGAAAGAGTAATTTATGCAAGGCAGCATTGCAAGTGCTGCAAACTAAGAGCTTAGCCTAGCTTGACGTTGAAGGAAAGGAATGAAAGGCAAACTGAACCAGGAACTGGAACATATTTTTTTGACGAGTGGGCAAAAATGATATTCAAGAAGCTGCGATTTTTTTATAATTGCCCTTGGATGCCTATTGTTACATTTATCCTTACTTGGCCCGCTGACATCAGGGTTCCCACGAGTCATAGTTCAAGAAAAAATTATGCTAATGATGCTTCAGTTCTTTTGTTGAAATGGGTCGCAATGTCAAAAAAGAAATCCTTTAAACCAGTAAGTGCTGTGGCAAAGAGACAACAACCGTGGAGAGTAAAGGCGGTCGTATTTGCCATGCATTTGTTCCTAAACTCAATGATTTCGATTGATCAATTTGGCGCGCAAAGTAGCGAAGCGTGACACATCCAAATTAATATTTGTTCTTGTTGTGAAATTAGTAAATACATTTGAATTCTCTTGTTCTGCGCGCAAACTGAACTTTCCTGATAAGATGCCCTTTTTTCGACTTTGAAATCACAATCAGTATATCAGCGTATTATTTACCCCCGTCAGAGAAATCAGATTATTCCCTTGATATCTATTCACGTCAGTTGAAAAAGGACTTTATTAGACTGCAAAACAATCGGGTTTTTTTCTAAAAATCGGTTTGGTGCAGGGTACTGGAGCAGAGTAAGAGTCTCACGCGCGCGGAGCGCGCGAGCCTCACACGCCTTCACGTCTCTACCCAGTCTCGCTCTCCGTTTTCTGCCTCGCTCCAGACCTTTTGCTCGACTGTTCGAGCGTACTTGAATGCGCAAAAAAATACGGACCATTTTGCAGTCTAGGATTTCATCTGAGAAGCAACCTTTCCTGCAAGAACTGCAAGCGAGACATAAAGGCGGGAGAGGGCAGTCGCCCAGGAGACCTTCTACTCTTGCACTAGAACTCGTCTGACATTATTTGTTTTCAGTGTTCTGAATGTGCTTTTTTTCTTGAATAAGGAGTTTTCACTCGAAGGAGTGAACTGGTCAAGCCCTATTGATGACCAGCAGTAGCAAAAGCAAATATCTCCAAGTATTACACAAATCAATCAGAGATTTAACAACTTCTAAGCCAAAGAAATATGGGGCGCGAGTAACAGTAACCTGCATCAGGCGGTCCTTCCCTGCCAGGAATAGCAATGTCAGAAAGAAAGGGAAAAAATGCACTTTATTTGAGTGTCAATGTATTTACCATGAAAGTACTAATTGGAGACACTATATTTTACGTCTCCAAGTGGAGACGGGACCGCCATTGTACGTGGTCATCCGAGCCACGCGAAGGTCTAACCGCTTGCACTGCAGAGGGAGTACCTTCATTTCTCAGTTATTTTAAGACCCTGAGTATTGGTCCGGCCCCGGGAATCGAACCCGCGACCTCCCGCTCTGCAGACAACAGGTTCTACCGACTGAGCTAACACTGCTGCGGTTGAACGCCTGATTGAGCCTGATCGCTTCCTCCCAAACCGACCCCTTCCCCCTAAGTAGTTTTGACACTCATGCAAGACAACAGCCCGTAAAGCAAAGCGCTCGATCTCGATGATCTTACGGAAAAATAGAGGACTGTGAACAGTCTAGGTTGTACCAATCATAAAGTACTTACCCTAAACATTTTCGTGCTTTTAGCAAGAGCTTGATTCCGTGCTCTTGACTGAAAGAGACGGACAAACGTATTTATAAACTTTCACCAACTTAACCCAAGGAGGAGGATCGAGGGAGTAAAACTCCAGGTGGGGTACAGCTGTATAATGGCCTATACGGCGAGGCCCCGCCCAAAAGAGGTACGTTTTTCAGGATTCAGGTATATGAAAGGGTATATATTTCACTTGTTGAAGTATAGGGGTAGGAAAATCTGTCATTTAGGTCGGTAAAAAGACCCAAAAGGGCTGCCTAACAGATGAATTTTATGGCCGTGAAATAATCGATAAAAGGTTCTGGTTTTTTGACAGTTCACCAACTGTCTATTGTGTGATGATCTGAAACACTCAGCAGGATAGCCGAGGGGGGCTTTTTCACTATAACTTTTAAGTACAAAGTCCTGTGCTGGATTACGTTCGAATGAAAATTCTTAGGCCAATCTTTCCCAGTCTTCCCATAGTACTGTTCCCTTGTTAGGACGAAAGAACGAAATTTGTTTTGTGCGTTTTTTTTTTCTTTGGCCCCAATTACAATTATTGAAATAGTTAAGTCACAAAGCTAACAAAGCAGGAAGGGTTAATTTTCTGCAGAAAGCTCCAATATAAAAAAAGCTCTAGTCCATTCATAATGATCAATGAATGATGTTAACTTTGGACAGCACATTTTCAATTAACAATAACATAATGTTACCTTAATAATGACAAATGTTAGCGCCACAACATGGGTGCTAAGAAAGCAGCCAACACCAACATAAAGGCAAATTCGATCAAACAGCCTTTGAGCAGCTGGATCAGGAATAACAGCAGCCACTGCATTTTCAGTGGCCATGAAGCCCAAAAAGACAAGCCCAGACAAAACATATTTATCCTGCAAAATATAATTGAGATCAAAATATATCAAGCATTTTTCCCATCATTAAAAACCCAGGTGGCTTAATACTTCACCTGGAGGTTAATGGAGGACACTGGATTGAAGTTGGGCAAAACCTTTTTGAAGTGCTAGAATGCTATGCCTGAAAGAATCACCAGAAAAATATTATACCTATCAACCCTTCTGGTTTAATTCTGTAACAATTTGATTAGTTTTTAATGGGGGAGGGTCATTAGCTCTACACTCAATCCCCAACCTGGAGGACTAGGGGGCCACTCTTTCTGGTCTCAACCATTCTAACTGTTCAGCATGGGTAGCCCTACCAAGAGAGCAAGACTTCAGATAGCATAGCTCTATAGGGGTCATTTGGAAATGCAAAATGTCACACCAAGTTAAGGTGGTGGCCCCATTTGGAGAAGAGGAAAATCCATTGCAGAGTGAAAAACCAGAGAAATGTAAAGTAAAACCCTTGGAGCAAGACTAGGAACAAGCAAAAAAATTACAATTCAACTCACATACATGTATCAATGGAATGTCAAGGAAGGGAGCCCAGAACCCACAAAGAAAGTAATAATTGATTGCCATTAAGTGGATGAACACTATTAATAATACTCACCAATAATGTCAAATATGAAATAGTTGGTAAACTCTGTGACACAACAAACTTGAAAGCAACAGCAGTCAAAAGAAGGGTAAGGGTGACACTTAGTCGATCTGAAGGTGAGGATATGTCCACCGAAAATGAACAGAATGACAGGATATCAATAAGAAACTGAAAAAGAAAAAAGAAAAAAAATAGGATTCAAAATGACTGTCTCATAAACTACCGGTAACATGGCTGTAGATTATTCCCCCACCCTGCCCTTCTGGCTTGTGACAAAAGACTCCACGATTATAGAATTAGTCTATGTCAATCTCACTGTCAGTAAGGTCAATTTGGTTTGGCAGGGGGAGGGGTGGGGGGCTAGTAGGGAATGGACACTTACAGTATTCTAGGTTGGGAGCTTAATCTAATAAATACAGTACTTACTTTTGGTCTAAAGAAAAGCATTAAATTTGTATATATCCTTACTATGATCATGGCAATATTCCAAAGGTAGTATCCATTTTTTCTTTTGACATGACACCTTATATGGTACAGAGGGTAGTCATTTGTACTACTCCCCTCTGTTCTGACTGTACTTGTTGCTTCCGTGACCACATGCCTGCACAAGAACCACTCTTGATCAGCAGTGAATGTTTCAGGGCGGATTGTATCTGCTTTTTTCAGATCCTTCTCAAACTCAACCATCACGTTTGTCCAGTCAGACATGAGGGTTATGGTCAATTCCTGTCAAAAGTAAAACATTTCTCAACCAAATTATATTATATGATTATGTAAAATTATACTGTCAGTGACATATTTTCTCATCTCAAAACTCAGGGATTACGCATGAATTTCAGTTTCGGTTTCAGTTTATTTATTTACCATAAAAAATATACAGTCACTCAATATATTGCAAAAATGATAGTTATTAAGCCATGTTAAAAGAAGTGATGTCAATCACATGAGCTCCTGCCCTAACCTAAGACTATACTGGTAAATATAATAAATAAGTGGCAAAATCATGTTGAAATATAAGTTAAGGATACATCAACATTCAGTTTGAGGTGATATACTCACATCTAACCTAAATAACGATTAAAAATATCTTTATCACTTTGCTCTTGGGAAGAGGAGATCTGATGGCCTGATCTTGAGACACATCAGGCTTCAGATCTCTATATAGAGGATATTACACAGTGGCGCGAAGATATGAATTTTATTTTCGAGTGGCAAAACAATATTTTACGAACGAGTGCAGTGAGTGAGTAAAATATTGTTTTTGCCACGAGAAAATAAAATTCATATCTTCAAGCCGCCGTGTAATGTTCTTTTTATTATATAGACAAAAAGACATCGATAAAGTAATAGAGGGAAATGACCGAAATTACGTCATCGATAAACTCACTAGTGCATGAGATTATGGAAAATAAACCACTCGGGTCCCGGATGTAGCATTTATGAATTTTACGAGTGGTATATTTCCCAGTAAAACACTCGTGTCTATATAATAAATAATCTTACGGCCTGGACTAGGGGTCCTGATCCTGCATTCTGGCTCCTTTTTCACCACAATCCCACATCCCACACTTCTGTCATTTCTACCCTGGATATTGTTTTCTTTCCCAATAAAGCATCCCATGCCAAGATTTTGGCAAATCCTGTTTCCTGCATAGCAGTCAAATCCCACATCCCATCAGACATTTTGCATTTTCCTGAATCCCACTCTGTATATCAGTCAAATTCCGGGTCCCAAGAATAACCTTCCAGACTCTGTAGTCTGGGTGATGCTGCCCTGCAATTACATTACTTCATCTTATATACCTAGTCCATGTAGTCTGCCCCAACCAGGTGTACTGGTTCACAAACTGCAAAATTTATGGGGGGTCATCTCTAAAAAGACAGGATATAGCGGGGAGGCAGTTTAAAAATCATCTAGCATGCCTTCTCAAAATGGCCAGCCCCTCAACCCCCCCCCCCCCCCCACCCCCCTCCCACCACAAGATGAATAAGATGAGAATTAATACCAAGAAATGTAAGATCATGCAAATAACCAGGAAAAAGTCACCCTTGGTTGGGGAGTACAATATTGAAGGTCAACCTTTGGAAAGTGTTAATGTGTGTAAAGATTTAGGATTATTTACTGCCAGTAATCTTTCATGGAACCAACACATAGATAAAATAACTGCCAAGGTTAATAGGGTTTTAGGGTTGGTTAAGAGGACTTGTAGGGACTTAAAGGATATTGATACCATGAACACACTTTATTGTAGTCTTGTGAGACCTTTATTAGAATATTCATGCGAAACTTGGAACCCTTATACTAAATGTAACATTGATAAATTGGAGGCTGTTCAGCGAAAAGCTACCAGATGGATCATTTGGGTCTGATGATGATTATGATACTAGACTATCTAAGCTAAGATTGTTGTCATTTTCCAGTAGGAGGTTCACTAGAGATGTTACATTTTTCTTTAATGTAATTAATGGGCATTATGATATTGACATTTCAAATAAGCTCATATTTTGTAAGGACAGAAATACAGGTTATAAGTTGAGGAAAAATGACACACAGGACCTTGTTCCAAATTTTAGTAGAACTGATGGTTTTAAATATAGTTTTTTTAACCGGATTGTAAATGAATGGAATGGTTTACCCAATCATATTTGAGAATCAAACAGTATTGCAACTTTTAAAAAAAATGTTTTAAGCTTTATTAAGGATAACTAGAACTTTTACATTTCTATTTGTACATATTTTTCTTATATTTAGATAGTCGGGGGCATCCCTAGTATGGCGCATTTGCGCTTTTGGTTGTCTCCTTCTCCATATCAGTGTTAGCTTATTTGTTTGTAATGTAGTGGAGTGAATTGGTAATAAATAAACAAGTAATAAATGACCAGCCCCTAGGTGCTTCATTAATGCTACTGAAAACAGCAAGATTTCCAGCTATAGGGAACCTCATTAGCCCAGCCAAATTACTACTTTTGGGAAGGTAGATGTGGCAGATGTTATCTAGTCGTTTTTAAGTAAGAAAGATAAATACAAATTGTGGAAATTTTTACACTAAGGACTCAAAAAAAGGAATCAAAATAACATATTTACTCATAACCTAATTTTTTTTAATAAACAAATACAAAACTAATTTATTGAAAACTTTCCAAACCTGATAATCTAAAGGAAAATCCCACAACTCCAAGTTTTCTCTGAAACTTCCCTTTATCCTATATGTTTCAAGAGCAAATGGTATTGGATTGCCTTCTTCATAAAACAAAGAATGATTCTTCTGCATTTTTTCAATCTCTAAGGCATTAAAAAACACAATCCTTGGATGCCACTCATTGTTCCAATCTATATCCTGAAATACCAAGAAATGATCACATTTTTTTCTTACGTCACGTTGAAGGCAGTGAAGTAGTTAAGATTGAGGCACGATAATTCAGTCAAGGAAATGACTTTGAAAAGCAGCTGCTTGAAGTGAAAAAAAGAGAGAGAGAGAGAGAGAGAATGATATGTTAAAGGTCAAAAAAGTTTAACAGGGTTCATACAAAAAATTGCAACCATTTTAAAGGATTTTTCCTGGACTGCATTCGATTTTCAAACGCTTACCAGGAATGTAATTTCACAGATAATAGTATAAAAATGCACATACTTCCCACTCATAGGACTTTAAAGGCTTGAACTGTTTGCTCCACCAACCTCTCTACATTTTTCAGTTAACTAATGTCTCAAATTGATAAATGTTGCATAAAACAAAAACGCCTTATGGAAATCACCATTAACTTCTCTGAGCTATGATTTATACTCTGTCTTCGACATCCAAAAAGCATTAAAAAACACTTTCCAGGCCACTATTCAAAGTTGAAGAAAATTCAAGGACTTTTCAAGGATTTGCACAGAAATTTAAGGACTTTTCGAGGATTTGCACAGAAATTTAAGGACTTTTCAAGGACCTCCTCTACAGTTCCCCACAATTCAAGGACTTTTCAAGACAGTGCGAGCCCTAGTTTAAAAAGTTTACCTCTGTTGAACTTCGTCCTTGCAGTTGTGGCTCTGGCCAACATGCAGAAAGATAAAAATCACATTTAAATTGCTGTCCAACAGTGTCAATGTCACCAACTGATATGATACTAGCTCGTATTCCTACAGTCACCTGACAAAGGGGAAAATATGCCATCAAACAAGTGAGATTCAATATTGTTCAGAAACTGAACCCATAAAAAAAATTGTTCATTAAACACTAGCCTAACAAATATTATCAAAATAAATCATTCAATACATTTATACTGTACATTTTCTTTAATAAAAATTGAATGAACAGCTACAGGACCACACTGACCTGGACACTACTTTTGCCAGTTTGAAAAGCATTTACCTCAACCCAAAATCAAATCTACACCTCAGACACATCTAGGAATCCACTTCACTCCTGCCTTAAGTGTTTCATTTGATCCTCAATCTTTTACTGAAAATCTCTTTTTGAGCAAACTTTTAATCATCCCATCACATTATTTTATCATATATTTGGTTAAAAACAGTATTCAAAGGAACATGAACAGCAGAGGTGAGAAACACGTAGGCGCTGGGCAGGAGAAATCGCCTTCATTTACCAAAATAACTAGAGAGATGAATCAGTAACATTGGTGAGGAAATAATCATTATATATATATTTTGGAAAATTCTCCAGGGGGGGGCACTTCCTTATAAGAGGCTAATGGGGATGTGCCGCTGGATGGGGCCGCATTTTCACAACTGGACTGACTATAATGGGGTTGCATTTTCAAACGAGTTATTAGAGTGGGGTCGCACATTTTCGGATTTTTGGGGCAGAGAGTTGTTCATATTTACGGTTAGCAAACGTACCAGGATATTTCTACAGTAGGTGAAAATTAAAGTGTTCTTCATTCAGTTTATTAAAAAATGAGTCAATTCATTTTTTGACTGGACCTATTTCAAGGATTGATAAGGTAGATACATAAATAGAAAGTGACTAAGCTGGGATCGCAAAAATTACATATTTGCCCAAGAGTGACTGATATGGGGTCTACAATTGGCCAGAGAATAGACTATAATGGGGTAGGGGCTCTGAGAGGCCAGTGGCACATACCCAGCAAAAATTAACCCAAGTAACCCCCCCGGGGAAAATACATGGGAAAGGTTACATTTATTTGGAAAATCAAGCTTTCTCGACCGTGAACCTTTGACAATGATTCAGACTTCGTGCAATTTCTCACCTCTACTGATGTTCAAATTCGGAAGTATTCGTTGATGTTTGGCTTTCCCAGGAAAAATCCATCAGTGAATTCTCAATAGTATATAAAAAAAATGACAGCTCTGATATGGCTTATGGCCTGGAGCAATTTTGGTTTCATGCAGGGGATCTTGACTTTTCTCACGCACCCTTCCCAGTGACCTTTGCACCGACACTCAATGTTCCCATGGGCCATTGCATGATACTCCTTGATCACCAGCAGTCGTGTTGTCTAACAAACACTTAATTGCGATGTCTTCGATAGAACAAGGCAGGGCCAAACCCATACACCAAAATCGAACCAAATTTCTATTGCAATCAAACAACCATATTTTCATGACGATTATAATGACAGCTTGTCTTTCATAGCTGTCACAAATAGGTGACCTATAGATGTACTGTAAATGCCCAATATAATTAGTTTACTTTGTCCTTATCACCTGTTATCCTAAAATAAGGCAATTTCAATTCCAGCTGTAAACTTTGGGTAATTATGAAATATACTATTACTTGCTGAGCAAAAAATTTATCTCGAAAGCTTAGACATTATTTTAAAGTTTTGAGTTGATATAAGCTTTACATGTATATATCCAAGGTCATAGTGGCTATCAATGAAAGAAATACATAGCTTACTACGTATCAAAGCCTTTAAGAAACTTAAGCCCCCTTTTTAACAAGAAGTTGAAAAAGACCAATTTAAAATATAGGCTCTGAGAAATGTTAGGATCGTACCTTCTCAGGAACGATTTTCCGATAAACACTTTTTCCATCGCTGTCCGGGTGAGTGTTGCCTTCGATTTCAACCAAAACTTTCTTTATATCTTCAAGACACCTCAGAGAATTTTCAATCCTATCTAATCTCGAAAGAATGAGGGAAAATCTGTCCTCTAAAGGTGGCAGTGAAGAAGAACTTGCCGCGCTCATGTCAATCAGGATTAAAGACTTGCTTGCCCCGGTGATACCCAACGAGAGAAAACTGGCGACCAATATGAAAACATAGGCACGTATTGCGTGAAAAGAAACATAACTTAAAGAAATGTAGCCTGCGTAGCAAGCGTTTCCGTGCGGTTTAGTAGCAAAGAACGAGGAACGAGAGTCTAAGACCCGCGCGAAAAATGGCTCCAGTAAAAGAGCTGGGAGGGGGTGGGGAAGGAAGGAAGGAAGCGCTTGCAGACAAACCCTGGGATTTTGAAAACCGCCCACTTGGCCTGTCATGCCTGAGTTCGCGAAACCGACATTTGATGCTGTCATCAGCTGTCATAATTGACCAATAAAATGTTTGGCTTTCAGTGGAGCGGAAATGAACTTCAGAGGACGCGCGCGAGTGAACCCAAAATATATATTTTTTGTAACGCTTTGGCTATATGGCCGGTGACCGGTCAAGGTTTTCAAAATACTAAATGGCCGGCAGTTCTATATTCTCAGTAAATTTCACAAAATCTAAAGATTCCAGCTAATCTAAACTATCATATGTCAATTTAGAAAAGTCAAGCGATCCTGAAATGCTTTTCTTTCGATTTTGTGAAATTTACTGAGAATATAGAACTGCCGGCCATTTATTGTTTTGAAAACCTTGACCGGCAGTCGAGCTGAAAAAACTTTTAAGTGTCACAAAACACGACTTCCTCCTCTGAGCCCAGCGCAAACCAAACACTATACTTGAGATCTGTAAAGCATTTCAGGATCGCTTGACTTTTCTAAATCTACGTATGATAGTTTAGATTAGCTGGAATTTTTCGATTTTGTGAAATTTATTGAGAATAACGGACTGCCGGCGATTTAGTATTTTGAAAACCTTGACCGGTTACCGGACATATGGCCACAGCGTTTTCGTATTTTGGAACACGTGGACGGCGTTTATGTTGAAATGTCAATGAATCCGAACGATCAATACAGGCTTTAAACATTTGTCTTTTTAATCCGTCTAACAGAACAGTCTGTAATTCACCATCTGAGAGAATTCAAGATCCCTCAAAAAAACACTAACGAGCTGGACCCAGCATGATACATAGCAGGAAACCATCGCATTCGCGGACAAAAGAAAATCTCTTTTATTTATTCAGACCCAGGAGGCACTTTGGAGAATACATTAAACGACCTGAAACCCTTATTTAGTCGCAAGAAGAGCCTTACGTTTCAAAAGAGGTCAAAGAAAATGCTCTTGCATTGAATCGCAAATCTTGCCGACCAGAATATAAAACAACAACAACTGAAAATTAATATGCATGTCACGTACCATACCGTTCTCTTAGTATGAAACAAACCTTTGATCGACACATGTCAACATTGTTCGACTAGCCGAGCCAATCAGGCGCTGCGTTCGCTGGCGAACGCAGGTTTTCAAAATCGAGGAGTTTGTCTGCAAGCGTTTCCTTCCTTCCCTTCCCCCTCCCCCCACTTTCATTTTTTTGGCTCTTGTTTCATTTCTCGCGCGGCCAAAACCTAGAATACCGTTCCCCGGTCTTTCTTTGCTCCGAAACCAAACGGAAACGCTTGCTACGCAGGCTAAAAGAAATGGCGTTGGCCGGCTGTTTGTTGACTTGTTGAGCATTAGCCTGCGTAGCTGGGGTTTTTTTTGGTGTGCTTTTTTCTTTTGTAGTTAAAGGTAAGAGACTCATCCGCCCCTTTTCCCCTCGCCCCCTCCCCGATCGTGTTCTATTTCGACAGTGGTTCAGTTCTCGCGCGGCGGCGATAACTCTTACTTTGCGAACCACTAAAGAAATAGACAAAACAAAAACCGCAAACTACGCGGGCTAGTTGCAGTGGCCTTACTTAAGTCAAATCCCCTGCAATTCCTTTTTTCAAATCCACTCAGTTTTTTTTTTCAAGAGCTGCGCTATGTGTAAAGTAGACCTTTTAAACGGCTTTTAGTATCTTTCTGAGTCCTGTTTGCAAATACAGCATTGTTCTGTTTTTTACTAGATTTGCAGAAAGGCACCAACGCTGATGCCCATTCCTTATATAGAGTGTTTTCACTCACGTGGCCAGCATCTATGCAAATTTATTAGAACAAAAGAAATCATTTGCATAAGAAAAGAGCACAACTCCCAGAGGATTGGTTTGGGACACCAACATGGCCGCCGTTTCATTGTTTTGGGACACCAATATGGCCGTCGTGACGTCCTGTGAAAACACTCTATAGCCCGCGTTGCCACCGGCCCAAGCTTTGATAGATTGTGCTCGCAAAAGTAGCATAATATGCTACTAGCAGTGCTCGTACATTTTAAAACTTATGAAGATATTTATGCTAGTTTTATAAATTCTGCTCATTTTAGCGAAAAAAGCAGAAATTCCCGGGGGCACTCCCTTATAAAAGTGACGGGGCTGTTCGTCACTTCACTTCACTTCACTTATACTTTAATATGCTACCTCAAACGATATGTAATGCACAGTGCAATGCTATTTCCTAGTGTACAGCTCATCCATAATAACAGGAGCCCATAACCCGGAGCGTCTAACTTCCATACTGCGCCTATGCAACGGCGTTTTCACAAGTAGGTTTATTTTTAGATAAGCTTTTCCCGCGAATAGCTTTCAAAAAGCCAATCACTAGCAATTGGGTCATCAATGATAAACCTTTAATACGTAACTAGGACAACTCCTTCCATTGAAAAAAACATAGCGGACACACGTGAGCCGGAATCTTCAGAGGAGTCTTCTGACAGTACTTTAAACGACAATTTCAGTATTTACAAGGAAACTAGCAGTTCAGAAGATTTGCAAAACCTAGCCAGGACGTCTACTTCGTCGACGACAACGCAAAAATTCACGCAAAGGGAATTAAATCGAAATCATCTTCGAAATAGCCGACTGTGAAAAGGTCCAAGCGAGCTACTAACAGTCTAAGCGACGATCAAATGCAGGAATTGACCTCGTGGAACAGTTATTTTCCGCGGGAAAAGCTTATCTAAAAATAAACTCACTTGTAAAAACGCCGTTGCACGAATTTATGGCAGTTGAACGCTCCGGGTTATGGGCTCCTGATAATAATTATTGTAACAAGGATAAATTAATTAATAAAGTCGTACCTTTTGGGGGTTTAAATTTGTGGATTGGCATTGCTAAGGGTGCTAAAACCTAAAATGACTGCTGCCAGAGTTGTCTCAGTAAGATTTATGACAATACTTTTGATAAGTCCTTGAGAAGAAAGTGTTTGAAAGTTATCTTTATTACTATTGAAATATGTAGTGCCCGTTATATAATTTGTTGTTGTTCAATTGGTACCCCTTAGGGGTGAAGTGAATTTGGGACGCACCCATTGGAAACAGATTCTGATACCTTTTACGAGTGTTTTCGAAATTTTCCGACAAGCACCTCCGTCTCTATTATAGGAGGATTACCCCCACCCACCCAGGGCATAAATTATGCTTACACTTTAAGTCATTTACTTTAAATCTGGTAAAAAAAAAAAAAACCTCAATAATTATCAACAAAAAGTAAATGGAACACACATTTACCCTATTTACATCAAAGAAACCTTAAGAGGGCATAATTCATTGTCTGACATCTAAAACTCATCTTGGGTAACCGAGCTAGTTATGCGCATGCGTTCAGTCCAGTGGGAAGAGTCCTGGATCACTTCCTGTGGAACCGAGGTCCCATGAATGTGACAGTAGGCAGACAAAAAAGTGATTTTGTTACTTAAATTTGCCTTTAACATTGATCTCGAGCCAAAAAAATTGGTTTCATGATCAATAAATGACAACTTTGAGAAACAAAACTAGCCAAAAGGACAAATCATTGGAAAATAGATGAAAATTATACTCGTAATGACGAATTATGCCAAAATTATGCTCACACAATCTACCAAAGCCTAGACCGGCCATTGGTTTAGTTCAGACGCTCTATACAGGCGGTTTAGAGTGTTTGCGACGCAGGCTAGTTCCTCATCGATTTTCGTTTTCTGTTCAAAAAAAGCTTCATCCTGCTTATTATCAAAACTAACACCGCAACCATTCTCTTTATCTCCTCCTACCCATAGCCTTTCTTTGACGTTTAATGTCTTGCGTGAGTATCAGTCGTTTCTGGGGAAAAGAGGGAAGAGAGAAGCGAAAAGAGGAGAGAGAGCAAAGAGAGAGAAAAAGCCTCGTCCTCTCTTTTTTTTTGCTCCCCTGTTCGGCCTTTAGTTAAATTACCTCTCCCCTGACCCCTGAGGAAGGCCGGATACTCACACCATTTTATACCCTCCCCTTTCTCAGTGCAATTTGTAAGTGGTTCTTTTTGGGATTTTTTAAGGGTAAAAACACGTAGTTTGGCCTTGATTTCAAGTCAGATGCCTCACTATTTCACAGTCAGGTATACAGTGAGCCGAAAAAGTATCCTTACGGGTATTTCTATAAGAACAGCTCAGTTTATTCAATATCCGGCTCTGTGACAAGGACACCTCAATACGGCAAAGTGACTTTGTCCATTTGGTGGCGTTATTATTGAGAAGCTTCCCGAACAGCTTGATGAGCACAAGAGATAACAATTTTGAGACCTAAGCTTGTGATTTTTTGTTATTAGAATCAAAACTAAAGACTCGACTTGCTCTTCGATATAGTTCACCATATTACAATTAAATATGCTTCAATCTTATATAAAATCGGAAAAAATATTTAACTCATTTAAATGAGCGTATTACAGGCTTGGTATCACTTCACATGTAATAATGGCGGGAAATGGTTTTTTTTTTTAAAGTGAGTAACGTGTTTACTGTACGAATTTAACTGCAATAGTCTAAAATATACTCAATCTCACTCCAGTCTAGCGTATCATCATCCGATTCAACTGTGTTTACTGCATTATTGTTGCGGTTTAAATTTCTCCAGTTCTCTTGAACAGGTATCTCCCCAGCACCAAGACTGCTGTCATGTTGTTCGGAGAGCAATTGTGGTTCTGCGGCTGACAAAAGTATTTTTCTATTTCTTGTCAAGACGTATCGATAACTACCAATAAATCCACCAAACAGCTCATGAACTGGAGGAACACCGCTAGTTGTACTGCTATCCAACGCAAGGGAAAGTTCTTGGCTATAGGAGAAGGCAACTTCTTGTTTAGCAGCAACTACAAGCTCATGTAATTCGTGCTGGTTCATAGTTGAGAACGAGACATGGGAATTGTTAAAAACGGCCATACAAGAGTTCAGCTCATGCTCTGTCTCACTGGACGTTCTTCTCCCTTGATCTCCGCGTTCCATTTTAGTGGAGTAATTTGTTTCCTTCTATTTAAAGGCACATAACAGGGGACATAAGCAAACGTTAAAGTAGAGCTAGATGCACATGACAATGATAGTCAACCGTGGTCCCTGAATCCACGAAGAAAAACTATGCGTTGTTAAAAGGAAGCTCCAGTTTAGCGGGTTCTTTCACCACAACAGTCTAAACGAATTCCTGTTTCTTTGCGCTCGTATGCAAACAAAACAGTTAACGGAAGCACGCGCTTGTGTGTACGCGCGCAATCATTATACCTGATTACCATGGAGAACCGCGCAACCAAGGAAGGACCACACCAGGTCTTTTGTGTCAAGAGGAACAAACGGAAGAGGTCCGGTGATGTAACCAGTCCGTTAAGACACCAATTGGAGGCTAGGATGCATGAACTTTTTAAATCAAAGGTACGGCTAGCAACTCCTCAACGAGCTACATTTGTGGTCACAAATAATTCTGGGAAGAATGAAACTATGGAATCTAATCTTATCCTGGAAGAAAAATAATATAGCCTGGTGTCACTTCACGGAAATGACTACTACGTTTTCTTCCCAGATGACTTCCGGAGATGAGTAGATCGATTTCTTCTACTGGCTGATTCTACGTTTGTCTTTGAGTAGCTTGAATTGTCTACTTCTTACTACACCTCAAATTTCAAGCGGGGGCATCCTTGAACAAACCAAGTCATGTAGATTAATAGCACTTGGGCACGTTCAAAAAAGTTGTCAAAGAAAGTTGTCGAAAGAAATGTTCAGGCGATTTTAGGAAACACTTTTCAACGAACCACAATATCTTGCAACTATTTTGAAAAATTTGTGACACGATCTCCACATTGCCTTCCAACAAAAACTGAGAAAATTTCAGGGATTACAAAAATCATTGGTTTGGTTAATACCGATATCTAGAGTACAAGTCTGAGATATTGGCAGAAAAATCTAATAATGACCTCAGTCGTTATCGATCGCCCAAGGAGATACCAGAATGAAACCGGGACCGGCACTCAAAAAGGCTCCTTTGGAACTACATGTTTTAGTTATCCTCTGTTACCGACACCACAGCTACAGATCGAGAGCGCAAAGTATTGCGAACCAATACTCAAGGTCTTCAAATTATTGAGAAGAAAGTGCTGCATTTGTAATGACATCTGTGAACGGATAAGCTTTCTAGTCTTCTCGTATAAGGACGAAAAACCGTAGGTCCCAACCTCGTTCCCAGGTTCTCTCTCCTACCCGTAGGGACGGGTAGGAGAAAACCCTGGGAACGAGGTTGCGTAGGTCCCTTCTCACAGCACTTTTACTAAACTGAACCCGCACCACTGTTCAAAAAGAGTAGGGGACGTATACCCCGGTGGTGTGGGGGCCAACCTTTCCTGGACTGGGTGCGACGCAAATCCAAATTTGTGTTACTATTAATTCGTAATATTTCTAAGTTTTAACAACCTTCCTTAAAACTTTCCTCAAATAATGTGCCTATTTTTGGCCCATATTCAGACTATGAACAGATATTTTTTCCGTTACCGATACTCCTCAAAAAAGTAAAAGACATCCATGGAACACTGTATCAGTTTTAGACTGCAATACCATTATTTCGTCTTCAGATAGCCGTGAACTCTTTTGTCATTTTATTGAGTTTAACATGCCAAAAAAGCTTGGCTTTTAGGCTACCGCTTCACTGCCTGTTTGCCACAATTTACCATCATTCCATAGTATCGATAGTGTATTGCTCGCATCTTCCAAATTTGGTCAACGCCAGTTAGTTATGAAGACTAGGGATTAAAGCCAACCAGATCAGAAAACGGCCAAATATTTTGAATGAATAATCAGCAGTCTGATCTGATAAGGCTGAGTATAGCCTGCATAGCAGATGTCAAGCTATCTCCGGACTTAACCAAAACTTTAGATCCGTCTATAGACTTGCCTACAAGTGGAGCTCAAATTTTTTCACGAGCGCGAAGCGCGAGCGATAGTTTTTTATGTTTTCTGCGGCAGAAAGCAAGCGAGAGAGCTGGGGCCAACTATCAGAACCGGGAATGAGAAGCAAAGGACTTTGAGAAAGTCTAATCCGTCAAGAGGGAAGGGCTAGGAAAAGTACGGATCTGAAAAATTATGGAGATCCAGGAGGAATTATGGATCATACGAGAGCAGAATCCAAAAACACTTTTATTATTCATTCAAAATAATTCCTAGTTTAGAAACAAGCTAAAACATGCTATTAACCCTGATTGATTCTAAGTTTTTCGTCTTCATTAGCCTGTTTCTCGGCAAGTTCATGATAGAAAGGGATGTTTAGCCCAGCAGTTTTCTACAAATAGCAAATCTCATTCGTCGAGTTGTATCTTGCTGTTTTTGCTATGTTTTTGAGCAGTAGTTTAGCTATTTCTTCATCGCGAAACTTGTGAAACGTTTCAACATTTTGAACTTCTCTGCGACAATGCAATATTTCACTCTTCGCTTAACGATTTCACGGGAGCCACGCGCGATGCAAATTCCAACTAGCCTGCGTAGCAGGCGTCGAAATGGGTAGGGGATAGGGAGGAAGGGAAAAAGGGAGGGGGATTGGGCTCCCTTCCCTTTTCCCCTCTTTCGCGCTTTATTCCTCCCCCGTCTCCCTCCCTTCCCCCTACCCCTTTTACGCCTGCTACGCAGGCTAATTCCGACAACTAGTTATTGCTTATCGCGAGGAAAGGGGCTCCGTCTTAGTCTCCTCCCCGGCTCGGCGGAGAAAGAACAGTGCTCGCGATGGTTCCTGGGATATTTTGTATGATCAAGGAGGCAAGATGGCTGCGCGAGATGTACAGAAACAAGTTCTCAGACCAGGAAATGGTCCTTGTCCCTCAAAAGGATCTACGATAACGGTTCACTGCACTGGATCTTTAAATACCAATCCACCCAAAAAGTTTTGGAGGTATTGATTTTGCTTTGAATGCATTAGCATCGCAAGCCTGATTTACAGGATTATCGCGTGCATGCATGTCATGCATCTGAAAGTATTGTTTTCTTTTTCTCGCCTTGTTACTCATACGAAACAAAGAAGCCACTAAAATCTTGTGTATAATCACCCGTTTGATAAATGAAGGCTGTCTTTGATGTTTTTTTCCTTAATTGTAAATCGTAGCTTCTTCCTCCAAGGGCTAGCTGGTAGCTGTCGGAGGGGAGCCGCGGCCCTCTGTTCTGTCTAAAACTGTGTTTTAAAATGGCTTATTGTTATTTGTGAAGTACAGATTTTCATTTCGCAAATTACAGTTTTTCATTTCGCAAATTAGAGATTTCGCAAAGTACAAATATTTTTCATTTCATTTGGTTCCGTTTGGCAAATTACAGTAAGCCTTTTAGCCTACGTGTAGCTGCACCTTCCCCCTGACAAAGGACGAATGGAGAGGATGTGACTACATGTAGGTTATTTAACAGTTAATGAATGAGGCTGAGTATCTTATGAAGAATTATGGAGATCAAGGAGGGTGTTATCCGTCAAGGCCGTAGGCCGAGGCGGATAACACCCTCCGAGATCTCCATAATTCTTCATATGATACAAAAGCCGAATTCAATAACTGTTTTATTATTCATTCAAAATAATTCCTAGTTTAAAAACACAGCTAAAACGTGCTTACCTCCATCGATCCATCGATGTTCAGTTCATATTCGATAGTACACGTTTAGGTTTGTCCAGCTCCGCAAATATTCTTCAAATAGCAGATGTCGCCCTTCGAGTTGTCTTCTTGCTGTTCTTGCCGTGTTTTAATCTACTTTTCCGCCTAGTTCTTACTCTTGAAACGAGTGAAATGTCCGCCATTTTTCAAGTTCACAATCAAAACAACTCAACCTCGTCCCCAGGTCTTCTCGGTTAACGGTGCCTTAACCTGCAAAAACGCTGCATTTTTGACGTCATTTCCTCATTAAAGTCAAAATTCTTCCAAATTTGGTCATCAGTAACTGGTTATGGTGAATTAAACGTGTGCTTTTAGCCAATCAGAATCGCGGAAATATTTTGAATGAATAATAAAAACCTTTAAATTTCTATATAGATCTCTCATATGAATTCTTAGGAAAACCACTGTTCTAGAGCCTTAAGGTGCCTTTCAAAGCTGGCTAGACTCCTGGTCCCCTCTGTAACTGTATTATTCTACTTTATACCGATCCTCATTACTCTTTTTGTTTAACTGAGCAATGGGTTCACACCTGATCCTTTTGATTTCTGCCATCTGATGTGAAGCTGAAGCTTTGTTGGGATGCTTGAAATCAGAAATTAATTCTGAGAGGAATAATTGTTTTAGTAAAATCCAACTAGTTGGTCAAAAATATCAGACAAAACAACTTTTGCTAGTTAAAAAATCCTTTTTTGCCGCCAACAAGTCAGCGCTTCTCGCTACTAGTAGGCTATAACATATAGCCTAGTAGTAGCTCCACCAATCAGAACGCAGCATTGATAATAGACCACTAGTTGGATTTTACTAATTCCCAATACTCTGTTAACATGGGAAGGCTAACCATAGAATGACACAAATAACTCAGTAGTAACTACCTCACTGGAACTCAGCAAGGGGGTTCTATTTTTGCAATTTCAATATGCAGATACAATAAAAGGACATTAAATTTCATGATTTAATTCTCAACTTTGCTTCATTTTTCCAAAAAGTGTGAACTTTTCAGTTTTTATAGTTGTAAGGTAAACTGAAAATTTTCACAAATTATTGTTATGATGCTATACAGAAGATAATAAATGGAACCTACCAGTTAATAAAAGAATTATTGGTGTAGTTGTCAACACATATCCTTTACTAGATAAGTTGTCGTTATTACATGTTAATCATTTGAATTTTCTATGGGAGTTTTAAATTTTGTGAGGATTTATATTCGTGGGTCTAAAATTACATGAGTTTTTACTATCATGAAAAGGGCAAAATTCTAGACCCATGACATCAAGTACCAATATTAGGTATTTCAAACCTGAAAGCTGCAACTTCTCATGCGTAACAGTCAAACCCAGTTCATGTCATGTCTATTCTAGCTATCTCTAATTACATGTTATTCATCTATTGCTATTTCTACTATTTCTTACATTTCTTTACTGATGTGTTTTTGTTCTAATCTATTTTAAGCACAAAAGATCCAGGACAAAGGCCGTTTTCGTTCCAAGTTGGTTTAGGAAAAGTGATTAAAGGTTAGTTTTGCACACAATAAGGAGAGATTAGATACAGGCAACTCTCTGATAGTGACCATTTCTTGTAAATGACCACCTACCGTAAGCAACCATTTTGAAAACAACCATTTTGTTTCTCAGTTAAATACTGTTTTAAAGACTCTCCTGTAAGTGACCACTACTTAAAATTTCTCATAAGATCACAACCACTTTTTAATCCAGAAATTTGACATATTCTTGTGTTTTCTGTTTCCCATAAGTGACCACCCGGCATGATCATGTATGATTGTAAGAAAACCATTGCTTGAAAGTCACAAAAGTTCAGTTTTTAAAGGCAATTGTAGCAGTTGTCGTATAAAAAAGATGACTGTAATACAGTCTGTAGGGAAAAATAGCATGTACAAAATGTGAACAGTTCCATGCGCTATTCACTGTGAATCAGTACTGCCAGTTGTCTGTTTACCTAAGTTTTAGCTTGTTTGGTAATAACTTTGTGTGTTCATATTAATCAGTCCAGTTTGAGCTTTTTTTCTTGATTTTTCTCGCAGACGACCATCTCCCTTAAGTGACCACTTTGTTGTGCACCAAGGGTAGTCTCTTATGAGAAAGTTAACTGTACTATTTTAGTATAATTACATTGATGATTATCAAAAATAGAGCGCTGTGATTGGCTAGGAGCTTCGCTTTATCCCGCTATAATCACCACCTGGTAGGTTTTTCAGCATCCAAGACTGGGGGATGTGGATGGGAAATAAGATTGGGTATCCTCTAAAGGATTCAGGAAATGTTCCTTTAAACCTAAAACGTGCCACTTTTCCACTAACTTGTTCTTTGAAGTTGTGGAAATGTGAGCCCTCTGTTGGAATTATGTCATTGGCCAAAAACAATTTTGGTCAGGATGACAGGACTGAAAACTGGTCTCCCCACTGAGGACCCTGTTTAAACTATGGGTATTAGTTTATCACATTGATTGAAATAATTATTATAAAATTATTTTCCTTATTCATTGCTTTATTTTTGTGTATATATTTTTTGTGATTAGGTTGGGATGAGGGCTGCTTGAAAATGCAAAAAGGAGAAGTAGCTAAACTGACCATTCCATCTGAAAAGGGTTATGGATCCGGTGGCTTCTCAGCATGGGGATATCCTTTCATATCACAGTTTTATTAGTATACACTCTCATATCTAATAGGCCTTTTGTTACAAATTTTAGCTTGAATCCGCAGTGTAGCGCATGTGGTATGATCATGCTTACACTTGTAACAGGCTTTCTGAGACTAACTTTTGAAGTAGTCTTGTTAGTGAAATAAAGTAGATGGCAGTTCACAGCCATTCTACTAATCAACACACAATATTTTATAGATCACAAACATTCGGAAGAAAATACCTGCCAGAGCTCTGGCAGGTGCTGCAGTACTGTAAAGGGCAGGTAGATGACTAGCTTTTTCCAGGTGCACAGGTAGCAAAGAGGGCATGAAGAGAGGAATTAAATGGGAAAAAAACTGAAAGAGAGGAGGGAGATCACATGCAGTCAAAATCTGTGGTCTCCCTCTTTCTTCCTCGTTCCACGCCTCCTTCACACTACTCCTTTCCATCTGAACTCTTGAAAAGTCTTAACGATAATTTGGTGCACAACTTATGTGGAAGGAAGAAGCCTTGGAGTGAGCTCCCTAGGATGTGAGTGCACATACAATGGAAAGAGAACAAGAGAGCTTTCTTGCAAGCTAGGTGAAATCTTCTGAAGCAGGCAGTAGATACATGCCAAGAAAAATGTGGAGATTTGCCCGGTAAATGCAAGGGAAAGTCTAGTCTCCCTGCCTTTTGTTTCTTCTGGTCGGATTTTACATTTCTTGGTGCGGTTCAAAAATTTCTCACAGGAATAAAGTCTAGTGAAAAACGAAAAGCAGGATGAAGAAATTACAGCATTTCTTGCTTTGTGATATCTTTTACTTCTGTCTAATTTTGCGTGGACCCTCGAGAACAAATTTAAAAACTACTTGCTTTATGAAATCAATACTTATTAAGTTGTAGCAAGTTTTTAAAGATGTTGGTTTTGAAATTTCTTGATATAGTGTCTGTATTTAGGGAAGCATGCCCAATGTTAGATATCCCAAATGGCCTGTTGTCATGCAGTAATACTTGAGATCCTTCTAAGCTTCCTAAATCTGGCGCTGGTTCCATTATTGCTCTTCTTTATAGTTTTCCTATTTTGTTACTTTTTGTTGTTTAGTTGATGCTTTTGTTGATGTTCTTGTATAACCCTTAACTTTTGATACAATTCCTCCAAATGCTGATCTGCTGTTTGAGATAGAGATTCTAGAAATCAAGTAAAGACACAAGTCCTGACTGGAAAATCAAGCTGCCATAATAGAAACCATCAGTCAATAAGGAGCACTGCCCTGCACTTATAGATATGATCTTAGATCTTAGCTATATTGCATAACACTCTACGAGTTCTGTAATGTAACACTTACAACCTGATGCTAGAGGCAGTCAGATTAGAATTTGTAATAAATTTCCTAAGTAAGTGAAAAAATACAAAAAAGAAGATTGACAGTGTTTGTTGTTTTATGAAACATTGTCGCATTTGTGAGTTGAAATGGACAGTATTGTCTGTAATGGTTCACCTGGCCACTTCTTTTATCCTCAAGCTTAGCCAGGTTACAAAAATGGCATTCGTTAGTAGCAACTCACTCCAAGTAAGCAATGTTATTAGTCCGGATGTTTCCTTTTGGTCAATCAAATTCTACCGAGATGTTGGTGTTTTAATTTGTGAAGGGTTGATGTAAGGCGTTTTTATTTTTTCTTCACTGTAAAGATCAGGCTTGCTTCTCTATTTCTTTATTTTATTTTTTTATGTTTTTCATTTGAACTAACCTTTTTTAGCACTGAGTATCAGTTCAAGGAAACACCGCAAAAGCATGGCGTGTTCCTTAACGCTGCACAGTCGGTTCTGCAAAAGGTGATCGTATTCGGCACTTGAAGAGGTGTTAGATCACTGTGACCTTCTAACAATGAAAATGTGAAACTTTTTGGCCAAGTCTCGCCCTTTTTTTTCTGGGCTATTAGAATGAGCCTAGGCAGACACCTTCCCGGAAAAATCCCTGCCCGCGGGTAAAGCGAGAAACCCTTGTCGACATTGCATTTTGTTACTGTTACCGCGACCAGAGTTTTAAGTTTAGTTATGGGACCTAAGTTCATTTTTTTGCAGAATAAAATCGCCATATGCATATATCCCAAAATACACCTTTGTTTCCCCCACCCACCCACCCACCCCCCCCCCCCCCAAAAAAGAAATTTCATAGCCTGTGCTTTTTATTTGTCCTGGGTATTACAATCACCCCTAGAGAAATTGATGACAATACTTATGCAGTGCAGAGAGGACAAATTTCTGGTGACCCCCCCGAATTTCAAGTGACAGGGATGATCGAATGGGGGCAAAAATCAACACCCAAAAAAATCCGTAGTGCTTCCAACAAAACCCCCAAAAATCTCATGTCGAATTAATTTTCCGTGCCATAAGAATTTCCAGAAAGCGTTAAATGATATAACACGAAAAATAGAAAAATACTTGTAAGTAGACATATTAAATTCTGCAAAGAGAATACTGCAATGCTGATCGTACTACGTGAAAATTAACTCTGCAAGACATCAACACGACACCGAAAGAACTCAAAACAGAGCGGGATTGTAGTAAATAAGTATTGAATATCCAAAAAAAATCCCTGCTTAAATCAAGCTACCCAAAAAATACTTGCCAAAATTTTCCTACCCAACAAAAATCCCGAAATCGAAAATTTCAAACACAAAATCACTGTCTCTTTCTCTTGAAATCCGGAATACCCCCCCCTCGCTGCGGGTGACCCAGGAAAGAAGCGCACGTGCATGAAAACTTAGTTTGTTTCAGTACTTCTGTCGGGCTCGTAGGTGAGACCAAAGTTTGCGTTGCATGTATCTTTTAAAACAAACAGAAAGTATTTCCATGAAAAAAGAGCAATGTGGAGACTTCATAAAGAGGACAAAAAGCTGACTAACCAGGGTATTGGAAAGTCACTGTTCCGAGACGCTCCCTGAAGCAGTAAAAACAGGAGAAACACCTGCGTGGCCTGAGGCATTTTATTCAAGCTTTGCAAACTTTTGATGAAATATCAAGGGAAAGCAAAAACTCGAGACCAGACTATTGTAGTTGAATGGTAATTACTTGTATTTTATTTTATTAAAAAGCGTTACGCAAGGTTTCCACTGGTGGCGTGATAATGATAATTTCACATCCTTGTCATCGACCAACAGAGTATTGACATTCGCTTCGATCGTGAAGTCTGAAGGGCAGCACACCAGTTGCACAGATAAACAAAGTTAGAGCTTGTAAAAGACAGGAGCAAACCGAAATTCAAGAGACAATAGCTGTACAATGGTTCTCTGGTTGGGATTGTTTCTTCCGATTGTTGGGCTTGTCGCTTTTGCAGTGTTTTTCCTGTGGGCAGTTTGCACGGTTCTGTATTTTGTTCGTCCACAGATATTCTTCCACTTAATTCACAGGTATTATTTTGAATATTATAATTATTGAACGCGATTGATTTAATAGAGCTGTTTACAACTTTAAAGGTTTCGTGAAAGTTGGAACTAATGCTTGCGAAAGCAATTTTAACTTTTTAGTCATCCATTTCTCGACCGACAATATAATTACGTTTTAATCTTACCACACCATCTGATACTTTCAGAGAATTTTTGGTGCAGATATTGGCACAAAGCAAGTAATGCGGGAGTTAAAGCTCAATATTCATGTATCTTTCCTCGTAGGTCGTAGTAGGTTTTATTTCCGCAATTATTTTCAGTATTTATATGTCTCGTGATACGTATTATTATCTCGAATGAGCTGATTTATTCAAATCACGCTTTGGAATATCTCAACAAACGATGTCAAATAATGTTTGCCATATTTATACCGAGCAAGATTCGGCTGTCAAAATCCCGATCACCTCCGTTAGATGGCCTCCTGGCTTGTCTTTACCTACCAAGAACATGAACTTTATGGCAAAGATCCATTCGTGCATTTACATGAAGAATTGTTGTTGTTTTTAATTTTTAATTTTGCAGAGGTCTCATCCTCAAAGCTGGTTTTTCTTTGAAGTATGTTTCCGTGGGGGATTTCAGATTTAGCTACATAGAAAGAGGAGACAGTAAAAAAGCGGAACATGTAATCTTAATGGTTCATGGTTTTACGGGGGACAAAGGTGTCTGGTGTCTCATGGGATCTGCCTTGCCAAAGTCATACCATTTAGTTGCCATAGATCTTCCTGGGCATGGTTATACCACACGCAAACATCATGATGATCATTCTATCCCTGCTCAAGTTGCAAAACTTCATCAGGTATATATAGTAATAAGTTTGTGCCTCAATCCCCCCTGCCAATATGCCACTAGTACTTCCACATTTCCCATAGTGCACCTTATTTGCCCCCCAACATTTTGCATAAGCATTGTTTTCAATTTCTCTTGGGACGGCTGTAACTAACCCAGGAAAAATGAAATACAAAAGTTAATTTAAGCAAAATTTTGGTTGGAAATGGGGTGCATTATGGGAAATGTGGAAGTGGCATACTCAAAAATAATAAGTATGTCCCTCATTTCTTTCAAGAGGTGAAATTTGTGGATCAGTAAGGTGTTAAAATGCATCTGTAAGTATCTTTCCGGGGCCTTTTGTCTGAAAGAATCTCTCTATTAAAAAAAATTTTGTTTGTTACTTAGAATATTAGGGGTGACTAATGGTCTTTGCGAGCATTCGCGAGCATGCCGAGCACTGTGATTTTTTTGCGAGCACAAAGCAGAAATAAAAAATTTGCTTTGCGAGCTTGCGAGCAACGCAAAAATTTGGGGAGCACGAGCAAGCGAGCAGTCGTTTAAATTTTGCGAGCAAATCGAGCAAAGATAAAATTTTGCGAGCAGTTAAAAATTTTAATGGACCATTCATCACCCCGAAAATTGTTTCCTCTTAGCCCTACACAGTTTCAAAATTAATGTAAATGTGTATTGGAGACTATAATGAGAGGAGCATACTGGGATTTGCAGTAGTAGATCGAGGAGTAAGAAAGTGCTTGCCATGTATTGAATAGTGTCTTCAAGGAAGATTTACTGAACCTTTTGAGAATCCTGTCATTTGTATACAGCTATTTCGAGAAAGGTTGTCGGAGAAAATGTGCACGCGACAATCCCAAAAGGTAAGATGGGATATGATCAATACACTGTTCCTGATGACTGTAGCTGTCGAACCTACTTTTGTTGCTTTCCTTTAGCGCTCGCAAACACATTTTCATGGCCTTTCATGCCAATTCTTTCAAATTTCTTTGAAGAACAGTAAACTCAAAACCACCCACAATGCCTTTCGGGATTGTCGCGTGCACTTTTTCCGACAACCTTAGTCGAAATAGCTGTAGTCACCAATCAAAAAGAGACAATTTGGAGTGCAAAATTAACAAATCTTTTAGTACGCAGTGTAAAAGGAAGTTAAGTTGATCACATCTCCATGTGGACACCTCTAAACTTCCTTTATTATGGACAATGCAGAATTCTTTATCTTAATTACCATATTTTTTCAATTAGGTGCCCTCGATGTTCATTAAATTTTTGGACCTTGAGGGTGGGGGCTTATTCAAGGTGTGCACTAATGTTCAAGGCTGGGCGCTTATTTAATTTTCATAATTTTCAGCAAGTAGTACCTAAGTTAATTTTCCAACAAAACATTTGATTGAAAGTTTATTTTTAAATACAGAATAAGAACTCAGTCTTTGGAAGAGTCTGTTAGTAGTACCTAGTCAATTTCTATCTCATTGTCTATAAGATTAATAAGCAAACTCTTTGGTGTTGCCTGATAGATGCCTCACAGCATTTTGTGGAGGGGGGGGGGAGAGTGGTGGGTGGGGGAGGGTGCTTATTAACTTTTCCTCCTTACAGGATGGGCACTTATGCAAGGTGGGCACTAATTTGAGGTTGGACCCTTAATCAAATAATACAGCATACTGATCTAGTCAAATCATCATAATTCCTAAGCTTTATATATAATTATACAGTTCCCAGAGGCTAGTAGGGGAGAATTCTTTTCCCTGGTATTTGGTGATGGGAGCCCGGATGGGTCAGATGATTACCAGGAAAAAGAGGCCTCTTCAAGCATTGAAATTTTACATATTCCTGTTTATCATGAACAGTTCCCTTAAAAACTTTAAAATGCAAAAATGCAAACAATACAATTCATAATTCTTGATGATACCATACTTCATAAAATCCAAGATTGCCTTCATTAAATTTGTAATGATATTATAAGCTGATACATCAGCATAGAAGGTGCTACTAGCTGCTACTGTCAGTCCCTTATGAGATTAATGTAATCAACCACACCCAAATGATGTGTTACAGTCAGAGGTCTAGACTACACCACCAGCCTGGGGGGATACTTCCTTTGATGGCCAATACAGGGAGGCTCCACCTGAATGGGGTAGTTTCTTCAGGCTTCAAGTATTTGAAAGGGTATAAGGGTATTTAATTAACAATTAGTCGCCAAAGGCGACATGAATATCGGCGAATAGTCACCGAGACAAAGTTGAGGTGACTATTCGCCAATATTCACGTCGCCTGAGGCGACTAATTGTTTTAGTATAATTACATTGATGATTATTCGCGAAAATAAAATTTATTGATCAATTTCCGACCCCGAAACATCAAAAAATCTGGCTGCCATTTTGAAAACTGCTAGACTTCAATGCTATAATCACCGCGCGGTGATTATAGCGGGATAAAGCGAAGCTCCTAGCCAATCACAGCGCTCTATTTTCGATAGTCATCAATGTAATTATACTAACAATAATTATTCCTCGAGCCCGAATGGGCTCTGAGTCAATAGCCCATGAGGCTGAAGGCCGAATGGGCTATTGACTCAGAGGCCATGAGGGTAAGAGGAATAATTGTTTTAGTAAAATCCAACTAGTTGGTCAAAAATATCGAGAATAAGAAAAGTTTAGCTAGTTAAAGCTAGTCTTTAATCCTTTTTTGCCGCCAAAAAGCCCGCACATTTCACTACTAGTTGGCTATAACATATAGGCTAGTAGTAGCTCAACCAATCAGAACACAGCATTGATAATAGACCACTAGTTGGATTTTGCTAAAAGGGTTTACTCCAGCTGAAGTATGTGAAAGGTTTGGGAAATCTGTCATTGTGGAACCCACAAGGGCAAACAGGTGCATTTTATTGCTGCGAAAAAGACAAGAAAACGTGCTGGATTAACAATTTATTCAAATTTAAAATACAGCAGCTAAAAGATTGCAGTGTTATACACTAGGTTTGTGAAAGGGGTACCATTTCTGTGAAAAAGGTTAAGGGGTTGAGGCTAGGGGCAGAGCCTCCCTGTGTAAAACTTTGTTTAGTGCCCCCACCCCTCAGGGACCACCCAGGGAAACATCCCCTACTTTATATGGAAATTCTTACAATCACAAGGTGTTATGGATGCTGTTTCTACTTTATTCAAACTACATTGCTTCGTTTTTCAGTTTGTATTAGCTGTTGGACTAGACAAGAGAAAGTTTCACTTGGTCGGTCTATCAATGGGCGGTTTTGTCGCTGGCGTGTTTGCCACAAAATACCCCTCCCTGCTGTCATCACTAGTACTGATGTGTCCTGCCGGTATAAATGCACCAAGGATCAGTGATTTCCTCATGGAAATTGCCAGCGGTGGAAAGAACTATTTGCTGCCAAAAAATCCAGAGGACTTTCGTTTTATGATGAAAAAAGTGTCACATCGTAATGTTTTCATGCCCTTCTTTGTTGTCAAGATCGTGTGTGAGGCAAGAAAACAAGCAAATGATTTTTATGAAAAAGGTAAAAAAAATACTACTATTCAAATGGCGGTTGACAGTTTTTCTTTGCATCAGGTAGAAAGTTTTTTCTGTGGTGAGAGGTAGCCTGGCGCTTGGCAGTCTCCTTTGTGTCGTCAACTGCAATTGGAGGAGCATTGCGTAACGATAGGAAGATCGGCTGCCAGGAGAGACAGGAGACTATCTGCGTAAAAGGTGCTCGATAAACACCGGGAAAGGGGAAAATCTAGCTTTTAAGAAAACCTCGTGTGCCGTTTGCAGCGGCCTGAGAAAACATCGACAGGTTAGCTCAGTTGGTAGAGCGCCGGACTGCTGTGCGGGAGGTCTCGGGTTCGAGCCCCAGACCGGACCAAAACTCAGGGTCTTAAAATAACTGAGGAGAACATCCTGCCTTTGCAATTACATCTGCAAATGCTAAGATGTTCTAGTCTTCTCGGATAAGGACGATAAATCGGAGACCCCGTCTCCTGCATCTTCATTGTTATATGGTCAGCAGGGGACGTTAAAGAACTTACGCACTTGTCGTAAAGAGTAGGACACGGAGTTCCCGGTGTAGTGGTCTGGCCTTGTTTCACGGGTTGGTGCTTCGCACAGGGTTAACCTCATTGCACCTTTCCCCGCTTGGACAGATTTCCCAAGGAAAATGCGTATAGTATAGTATCGACATTTCGCGAGGCCTCCACTGGTTTTCCCACGAAATGACGTCTGAGAAACGGGAGCAGAAATTCCATATTGATGACGTATCACTACCCAGATCTGGGTAGCACTTTGATTTGTTGTATTGCGAGGGGAATTTGATTTAACCAATCAGAGTTACTATTCAAATCTAGATACTGACACGTCATCATTAAGGAATTTCTGTGTTCATTCCTCAGACGTCATTTTGTTCGCAAGATTCGCCATTTTTGTCACGGTTGCCATTTTCGGCAGCTTCACCACTTAACCAGGGGCTCCTCTTGAAGCCTCATTTTAATGATTATTAACGAAACATTTAAAAATGTCATTAAAGATGTCAGCCCTTGAGCGATTTTTCGCCAGATTCGTCATTTTCACCATTGCTGCCAGGTTTTCGCCATTTTCGTCAAATCGCCACCCTCCAAGGGGCCCCTCGCCAAAATCATGGGAAATTTTCGCCCGATTCAATTTTTGTCATATTTGCCATTTTTTGGCCAACTTCACCATTTTTACAAGGGGCACCTCTTGAAGCAGTTTCGTCAACCCTTTGGCGATTTTCGGCCAGATTCGCCTTTTTTCAAAATCGCCACTCTCCAAGGAGCCTCTTTTGCCATCTACTTTGAATATTCGCCGAAACTGTGGCAGATTTTCGCCAGAGTTTCCATTTTCGCCAGACTCCCCATTTTCGTCGACTTCGCCACTGCGCCCATTCAGTTCTGCGCATAAGTAAGGCTGTGTCAAGAGGAAAACTGAAATAAAAGTAAAATAATAATGCTTTATAAAAAAGAAGTATGTTTTGAGCATACCTTTTTGCTAGCAAGGATTCAGATTTCGTTGTTTTGGAAAGCAGACCGATAGCTTTTAAGACTCTGAGTAGATTATGAAAATGAAAACAGAACTCGGGCACCTTCAAGCAAACAGACCAGACACAGTTAATTTCTTGGTCCCGAACTGAATAACATTTTTTCCTTCTCTGCTTTTTTTGCAGTTTTAGCTGAAATTGCTCATCGTGATCAGAGATGGCTTCTTCACGATGTTCTGGAAGACATAAGCGTTCCTACGCTGACGTTGTGGGGAGATAGCGACAAGGTCAGAAAACTAAGTAACTCAAAACCCATTTACACGCGCAAAAATATCGGCATAGCACGACACATGTCTGGCACCGTCGGAGTAGCAAACTCAAGCCGCAAGTGCTCTGATGTCTTTAAATTTCACGCGCGACTGGCTTCTCAATGTTGTCAGCTGTTCAAAGCGACCGCGTATTGTTTTTTCATGGCAACCATTGTTTCAACAAAGACAATGACTTCACTCCTACTGCGCGCTAACTTAAAAACTTTATGTTTTCAACTTAAAAGCCTGCAACTTAATCGAGTCAAATTTTCGCGAAAAAGCTATCCACTTGTAGGGAAGGCCTTTGTCTTAAATAATCCGCTCTATAATCCGAAGATTTGTGATTATTTTTGAAGAAATTCAATTTTTAACTAGGACAAGGGTCGTTTTCCATACTAAAAATACTGTAAAAAGGCTGAGTTTCAATTTTAAATTCTGCACCCAATTCTCATTTATTTTACTTAAAATTTAGCTGGAATGATAGATTAATCCTTTACCTTAAGAATCTGATCTATAATGTTAAAGAATTCATCGTTTAACAACGGAAATGACGATTTTAGTCACTCTCGCTGCGCCAAAATCCCCCGTTTTCTCTACTATTATGCCGCTTTCTTGGCGCATTCATGACTGATTAGCCCACCTCAATGGCTCATTGCTGTGCGTAAATGTCCGACCATTTCTCCCGATGCGGCATGCAATTTTTGGGCATGACACTCTAGGGACATGCAGTATCATGGATGAGGGGGTTACAGAAAGCTCAAAAATGGACGGATAACGGCTGCCAGTGACGCCCTTGCATGCTTACGTGGGAGCGTACTGTTGACATGCTAACATTTAATGTAAGAGGACATGTCTGTGATGCTTTGATCTCATTCACAACATTTCATACCTCAACTTGTGTATCCTAACATTTTTGTCCTATGTTTCATCTTTTTAGATCCTAGATGTTTCTGCAGCAGATATCATTGCTGAGAAAGTAAAGAACGTCAAAGTCCAGATTCTTGAGAGATGTGGTCATGCCATTACTTTTGAAAGACCGTTTAAATCTGCAAAGCTGATTTTGCAATTCATCCATTCCTTACCAAGAAGTGCATGAACAGGAGGCCAACATCTTCACACTTGTGGAAAAGGATTGATTGCTAATGTGCCGAAACCTGGAATTTAAATTACTCTTTCTTATTTGTGATACCTAGGAAGTTGAGTGTCCATACACATAATTGCGATTTACGGCTCTTTGTGGATTCAAGAGGTTGTGGCTGTTGTAAATTTATATCTAGCAAAATAATTCTCCTGGTCGGGGCCATTTGCCACTAGAATTAAGTTATATGTACAGGTAACATGAAATTTGTGCAAAAACTTGGAAAAGACCTCTTTTAGCAGCAACTTGAAGGTATCTGTTACAAAATAGTTTCAGCAAGTGAGTAGAAAGTTCTTAGTTTGTAGGGTCGACTAAGAAACCACTTGAAGAGTAGATCAGCATTTGACGAATATTATCTTGGTTTTATAGAAAATAGTTTACATAATTAATGAATTGGCAATTTTAAAACTTTTTAGTCACTGCAGGAAACGTTTAAAATTGTTGGGACTAGAATTATGTGATAAATTGATAAGCATGCAATGCTTTTTAGAGTATACTATTTTAATTGCATTAAAAAGACGGCTAAAAACTGTGAGGTTTACGCTCGTGCTATTTGTGTACTGTCCTTCACGTCAGTTGGTCAAAGTACGATTTTTGTGTACCAGCGAGTGTACGATAATATAGAGATTAAGATTCACTGCGTATACGGTAAAACGGCAAACGTCAGTTTCAAGTTGAGAATGTCTTAAAATAGAAAATAAGCAGATAAAAACATCCCAGACCAATTCTTTTGGATAAAACTGGCGTAAAGCTACTTATTTCTTTGTGGAAGCAATAAACAGTAAACGAAAATTAAGGGGAGAACTTGGTCACGTGATACAAATTCACGTTTGCCGTTTGGCGTAAACTTGAATCTTAATCTCTCTCATAAATATAGTGTAGTTTACGCAAAATATGGGAGAAATCCCCTGATACTGTCCCTTGAGTGGTCCTTTGCATTTTTTGTAACATTTCAGTATCCCGCATTTAAACAGTACCATGCACTACACGTCAAATGTGTTTTCTCCTTTCTCACCATAGAAAGCCGGTTCATATAAGAGAAGTTAAACGTCACGTTTACGTCAAACGGCAAACGCGAATTTGTACCACGTGACCAAGATCCCCCTTTACTTGTCGTTTACTGTTCATTATTTCTACACACTGAATTAGTAGTTACACGCAATTTCTTATCCATAAGAGTTTGTTGAACTGTTTTTATCTGCTCATTTTCTATTTTGAGAAATTCTCAACTTGAATCTGACGTTTGCGGTTTGCGGTAAACGTGAAGCTTAATCTCTCTATTGTCGAACTGCTTAAATTGCTAACTATTCTTACTTGGCATTTCAAGCGACCAATCTCAGAACGGTGAATTGTAAAGGAAAACTTTAAAGGCGAGAGTAGAACTCACTAAACACTGGTAATTTTTACAGTACATGAAAAAAGTTTTAAAAAAAAAACCAGAAAGAACACCTTGTCTCCACGAACGTCAGTTACTAAAACCATAGATGCAATTTAATGGACAGCAAGGAGGTAAGAGAAATATCATTTATTTATTTGCATTTGAAAGCACCCTTTTAGGCTAGCGTTTTTTAATACAGGAATGGAAAACACCAGCCCTACGTTCTGTTTACAACCTATTTACAGTATAGCAAACTGTTTTCCACAAGTTATGATTATTCATAACTACGCTAGGGAGGAACATTTTAACATTAAAACGTTATACTGGTCTACAAGGGTCCACTTGAGAAAAAAATAAAGTAAAATTTGATATTTAAGCCGAAGTTAATCAAAATTCCACGAACGATAACACATTGGCCTTATGATAATTAATGCATATTCTTTTTTCCTGCTTGGTCTATTGTGCATGTCATTTGGCTAATGAAGAGGGCTGGCTGTTATTTAGTGTGAGATTCATGAATAGCTGGATTAATATTTAATGACTAGAAAAAATCTAAAAGTTAATATTATTCTTTTTAAGTCGTTTTGTTCTTTCAAACAGGACCACTGTTACCTTATTTTCTCATTTTCAGTTTCTGCTTTCCTAATCGAAAATCATCAAGTGAAACTATTTAGTATTTTTAAAATGCGATCGAAAACTTTTATTACGCTGGTGCTAAGAAGCTAGACGTTTCTCTTTGCGGGGAGAGGCGGTCGCGCAAGTTAGAAACAAACAGAGTATATATTTTACGGACTAAAAAAATGACGAACAACAAACCCCAAGTGTTTGGAAAACAGTCACATCTAGACAAAGGACAAAGAAATATGATGTTGAAATGTCGGCGAGTAAATGCTAGAGACCTCTAGTCTTCTAGGATACTACAGGATATTAATTTGTGATGATGATTGTAATGTTAGCGAAAAACTCCTGGACTAATGTCGCGGTACTAATTGCTATGGACAAAAGAGAGCTTTCAACGCTTAACGAAAAACTTTAAGTGACAGGTGTTAGTTACCTTCTTTCATTTAAATCTTAATGGGCTCTCTAACTTTCAATTTATATTGCTCCTTTAAAAGATAAGGAAAGTGCCTTTTTGTCAAGGGATAATTGCTTAAGTGACGAGTTTCTTTCTATCACTTTAAAGTCTCAAGTTTGCCGAGTGATGAAAGGTTTTTTAAAAGCGTAGGAATGTACAGTAGTTTTGATAAAGCGTTTGATATACCTGGAATAAATCAATAATTGAAGTACTTACTAGCCACAACTATCTACTTGACATGTTTGCTTTTATGTCTTTTGTAAATATTTCATACAGCTCAAAACGTTGTACAGTATATTGATTCCGGATAGACATCATCTTTTTTAATTTGGCTTCATGTAAGGTAATTTTAAATTCTTTAAAAACTTTATTGGGACTTAATTTCCAGGGTACTAAATTTCGCTATTTTGGCTAGAAAGTATTTCGTGGGGTTAGTTTTATTTTCGCGATTTCAATGGCTAAATATGAAAAAAGGGCTTTTCAAGTTAAATTTCATGATTCAAGTGTTCTCAACTTCATTTTATTTTTCGAGAAGTCTGAACCTTTTTTCAGTTCTAAAAAAAAACAACTACTACTCCATACAAATTTTATAACAAAAGAACAGAATTGCAAATTTTAAAACAAGAAACAAAATGGATTTTACTAGAACCAGTTGATAACAAGTGTATTTGTCCATACATATCATCCTGTATGGGTTGTTGTATACATGTTAATCATTTCTTCTGTGTGGTTTGATTTTTCTATATGGGTATTTCGCATGTTTATTTTTCGCGAGGATTTCAGTACTCGCGGGTCTTTAATTTCGCGATTTTTTCTGCAAAATTTTCGAAATTAAGTACCAACAAGGTATAAACAGTAGGTAGCTATTCGCAAAAAAGCCATCTGCGGATGAAGGGAACAGGCCAATCAATGCAGTGTCCTTTCTAGCAAAGACTGAATTTAATGTATAAAAAATATGTTTTTATAGTATAAAATAAAGTAAAAAGTATTAATGTTTATCAAGACAATAGTATGGGACAGAGAGCAAAAAGCCCAGTCTACTGAGCCATCTTGTGAATTTCACCAAAGCTATTTTAGACCAATCAAACGCTTGAAATTAATCGGAAGCTGGTTTGCGGAGAGACTGGCTGTTAACTTTAATTCAGCCCCGTTGTCAAGAGAAACTTCAACAGGCCATTACAATGTTCTGCATTGTTTGCTTTGAGCGTGATCCCAGCCAACGCTCTAAGATTCCAAGAGGTTGTGAAAACAGTAGCCTAACGGAGCTTAAATAACCGCGCCGGCGATGACGACGGGCTAGCCTGTTTAAAGACCCTCTATTTTCTCTTCAAAGTCCGTCGAGCTCTGTTTTCGAAAAGAACGAATGGAATTGTTAAGGCCTGAATCCAAGTTACAAAACGGACAAGAAAATTCGTCTTCGTGTGTTCCGCTTCTCCCATAAAATTGTGAAGTTTCACAATGTGGACGGCAAAGAAATGTACCAAAACGCGTGATGCACGTACAGAGTTATTGTTTTGCTTTTTCCAATCTATTTTATATTCATGCACTTCACGGATCAGCCGTCTTTTGCGCATTCCGGCATACACTGATCATGTGCAGAAAACACAAATCTGCATTTTTGCGGGCCACCGTGTTTAACATGGTAGATGATGTTGAAGAAGTGAGAATTATTATACGTTTACTTAAGGTGGCTGAACACAGTATTGCGGGCGGTCAGCGGTAACTCGCGTGACGGCAAGTGTTTTAACTTAGACAAACAAACATGGCGCCGAAAAAGCAATGGTACACAGAAGACGATTTCTCAAAATCTACTCATTAAAACTTTGTAATATTTGGCAGAATTTTTACTTTTATGGTGTTTTAAATAATGCGAACTTTAAAATGGAATTTGAACAGACGATTTTTATGGCACATTTAATAATTACAGTACAATTATATTATTGATTATCTAAAAACCCCTCTGTTAAAATTTGGTCAAATAAGTTTCAAATGGTAATGATTAATCATAGTAAGCTGTGTGCAATTTTATAGGAAAATCTAATGAGTGAATTTTCTGTAAACTGAGCAAAAGTGAAATTTTAGGGTTGTATTCAATCGTTCATGTTGCCATGGAAACTACGAAAATGTCAAATTTTACCTGTGAATCAAAATCTTTCATTAATATATTTTCTACTTGCCAAGTTTCAGCTTGTGAGCTGCAACCCTTCTCTTGCCATAAGTTGGCAAATGACATATACTCAGAAACTGTCAAAACTGTGTTCAGCCACCTTAAAAAGTGCCCTTGACCGAGAAAAAAAAAATTTCTTTCAACACTTCCGCGCATTGTTTACAAATCCTGTTAAAAAAAAGAGCTTTCAAAAACAGTGCAAAGTATTAAAAAATAAAGCATCAAGTCACAGCAACTCTTGGTCACAGTTACACTAGTCAATAGAGTGCTCACGCTAGCACGACAGCGACCGCAACGAGGACCTAACACTTTTTAGTGCGTTGTTTTCCTGTCTCTCATTGCGCGACTACGACTTAAAACTGCCTAACCCTAAGTTTTAAGGGGGGGAGTGAGAACAAGACGACGATGTCCTTTCATTTACTGAAACTGAAAGTCTTCGCCTGATTCCCGTAAAAGTGACGTTTTCGCTTTCAACGCCGGTCATGGTTGCATGAGCTTCCTAATTCGACTTGAAAACAGCCATGCAGGGTTACCCTTTGGGATTGCTTTATTTTTTCGTATTTGCATTCATTTTATGCCTGGTATCGAGACCTGTCAATTATTGAAGTAGCCTTTTCAAATTTTTTTTTTCGCATAACGCAGTCAGAACGTGTTCTGTTAATGCAACCAGGTACAACCAGGCCTCATCCATGACACACTCACTCTCTTAAGAAGATCCCAACTTACGGGGTCATAGACCGAGGATATTCATCCAAAACGTAACGAAAGACGTAAGAACGCCTGAACATGTAGAAAGGGAAAAAAGAAGAAGAGAAGATAAAATATTCAGTGGAGCGGGACACTGAGCCGGGCCTGTCCGGGAGTCGAACCCGGGACCTCTCGCACCCAAAGCGAGAATCATGCCACTAGACCAACAGGCCACCGACAATCGGAATTGTCCAAATTTATAAGAAGTTATATCGACACACAAATTTGCCGGACTGATCTCCTCAAAGAATAAGTTGGGAAATGTATCCTTTGGTGATCATCTAATCTTTTCTTTTGATAATCTATCGGCTCCTGACTGATATTTCTAGGACTAAATTGATTTTTATGAACCTTTGAATCCTTAAAACCAAAAGGGTTAAGCACTCCCTTCTTTCAATAAGTAGCTTCAGCAAGTACTAAATCACGATATCATAGTAGCATTAGTATTAGTAGTTTTTTTTTTTTAAGTAGTATTAGTTATTGTATCTAGTTTCCTTCCGTGTGATATTTTTGTGAAGCGCATTTGAACATTGTATGGAATTTGCGCTATACAAATTCATTCTTAATATTATTCGTATTAATATTATTATCCTCATTTGACGGAAGCCCCGCAACCCCCCCCCCCCCCGGGAAAGTTATAAGGATTGACACAAATCTTTACCCCATACTCGCGTCGATCGATCATCGATGGTTGGATTCCGGAATATTGATAGGTTGCTTCACTACGCTATTGTTAGTTTCATTTGATGAAATAAAATTCAAGAAATGGAGATCTTGTGGACTAACGGATAGAATATAGACTAGCTAAGTAGCTTAAGGCATTCGAGTCCGACTTCATCGCAAAAAAATCAAGAATCGTAATTTAATCGTAATAGTGTCGGCAGCTGTTTTCGTGATTCTATTTAATACTCAGCTAAGTATCGAAAGGTTCCGGATTCCCTAAAAAGAAAACCTTGACCTTTAAGGAACACAATTTCAAAAGCCCTGTCTAGATGTTGAAGCCAGTTAACAATTAACCGAAAAATTTCGATTAAAAATACCTCAACGACGGCGCAGGAGCAAGGAGACGCCAATTAAAGCAAAGCAAAAGTTTCGACGCTGAAGCGACATGATTGGCAGACATTCAATAATGTAAACGTGGGTTGCTTTATCACAGGGAAAAAGAAATTTCTTTTTAATTGATTCCGTCTATTCAGTGGCAAAGGCATAACAAACTACTCAAAGATTTACGATCTACTAAGATTTGTCGGGTTTTTTTTAGCATGACAAAATTTGCAGAACGCCATCTTCCCAACCGTGTATCGGGAAGGTGAAAGTTATTTATCAGAAACAAGTGGTTTGTCTTATTTTGTAGCGCGTGGTTGGCGCTTTTAATTTGGAAGTGATCATCTACTTCCATAACAAACATGACAAACAAAGTAATTATGACAAAAAAATGTGTTCTTCTATTTTTTCATCTGTGACGGTTATTTTCACCGAGTCAGTAGCCCCCTAAAGCATGCAAGCTTCGCCAGTGCTCCATATATTTGAAATTAAGTACACACATCATATGATGTTTTAAAGCTTTTCAAGTTGGTCTAACTTTGCAAATGAATAAATATCCCCCAGGGAAGGAGTGATATCAACGACTTATTTTTCTAACAGCAACTAAATAACATCATGAAACATAGCCAGGTGTTGGAAACATGTCTCGAGAGACTTATCAGTAATTTTATATCAATAAGCAACATTTTAGAATAGAAAGAACAGAAAGTAAATAACTTTCATATCTGGTGTAGGTTACGACCTGGAATTAATTTTTTGTTGTATAACTCTCCAGCTGTGTTTTGATACTCCCTTAAACGTATCAATCAACTGCTGAATTCTTTTAATATTTAACGAGATGACAGTTTTCGTTTTTACAAAATTTACTTCAAATCATAGTCACACCGCCAGAACAAACTTGAGTCATTCACGCGTAACGTTTGGCTGGTCAGTTTGGGAATCAATTTTCGCTTGTGATTCAGATTCAAGACGACTACTTTTGTCACGGAGCTGGTCGCTTTTAAAAACATCTGTCAGTGCGATCGGTATGGTTTAGGTTGTTAGTCGGCAGCTCTGATTCGCTCTGTTGCACGTTTTTGAGCCGTATTGCCTTCTGAACCAAATGCCCGACAAACTATCTACGTTGTTTATAAAGCAGGTTAGTGTGAAAATGCTAGTAATGTTACCCCTGGTATTCAGATTAAGATGCCAAAGAAGGTATAGTTAAAAATTAAGGAACTACCACGCAGATCATTGGTATTTATTTCCCAACGAGTACGTAAGTTTGCTCTTGATTCACCAACGAATGAATGGAAATTAAAATATATGGTCCTGCTAAACTTCTAATACCATGTTTTTACATTAGATCAAATTTCCAAAAAAAAATAAATGAATAAAAATACAGACATAAGGCATGAAAGGGAATGAAGATCAGTCATTGTTATTTAGTCAAGAAAGCGGATCCGGAACTAAGGCGATAACATCGCCTTCACCTAAATTAGCGAGTGATTGTGTGGCGAAGTGAAGCGCTTCCTGCTCAAACCGAGCGTGTTTTTAACAAAGAGAGACTTTCAGATCCATAAATTTTGCGTCAGCTTTTGATAGGTTATCCGGATTTCATTTCAAGTTCTTTATTTTCTTCATTGCCCATGCCTGAGCGAAAAGCTGTTGGTTTCATCATATTGACCTTCGATTTCATACATCAGGGTCGAAATAAAAGTAAGGTCAAGTTTATCTATAATATTCTGTGAGCTCAGAGGAAACATAACCTATTCTGTGCGGCGATAGGTTGCTACTGATATGACTAATAAATTTTGAATACTGGGTATTAACTCGAAATACTTCACACACCGATCGTTCAAAGAGTCCTGTTTGCTTAAGAAAGACACTCTTTTAGAAACTTCCTATCTTCTAAATCAATCGACAATTTTGTCTCAAGGCAGTATAAATACAAATATATCGAGTTGCTTCTTCAGGAGGTGTTAAGATAAGTAAAATCTAAATCGCCATACCAAACGCGACGTAGTATGAATTATTACTGATTAGATATCCTAACAATTCGCCTATGAAAAGATTTGAGATACGTCTGCATGTAATCTCTTTTCCGTAGGCGTCTGGTTTGGCATCATGCCGGGACAAAGTTAAATGAAAGAAAGAAAGCACATGTTTTTGGCGTTTTACAAACTGCCAGATGAATGTATAGTTTAAGATTCAAAACCACTCCAAAACACCGTGTACGACTAATCTTGCCCAAAATAGGATCAAAAAAAGATTGCGATCAGTCAAAATTAACAAAAAAGGTATTAAAGTATTGTAAAAAATACACTGCAAGGAATTTATGTGTGGCTATAAATTCTGCCAAATGAATACTGTTATTACCTAAATGGCTTGCAAGCATTTAACTTACAGAAAACCGAAGTTTAAAAAATGTGGTTATGTTTACAACATTATATTGTAGACATCATGCTTTATACTCTTTGTTTACCTGCATTGATTTTTTAAAATAATAACTAAAAGTAAGTTTCTTAAGCATAAAAGTCGCTGGAATTTCACGCTCCTTTATTACTCTGAATCTCAAATTTAACTAACCCAGTATAGTTTTCCTTGAATTTCTTTTCCTTCAGATTCATGTATCCATAATCGTAATAAACATTGAACATGAAAACCAGTATTGAAACTCGAATAATTATTGAGACTGCTTTACATCTCTAATAGTTATACTTCCTCTCAACACGCATAATGTTTGACTTTTTTGGCATTCCACACGTGTTGTTTCAATAATTCCTAGTATGTAAAACGTTTTTATATATATATGCTGCTATGATACAGATCAACATGTACTTTAAAATCCTAATCTTTCTAGGAATTTGAATCAAAAGCATGACTCTTTTGTTTAGATGTAATTTTAGAAGGTGGTGTTCGTTTTTGAACATTCGCCGTACAATATTTTCGAAATTTGGCCAAAAACTTGCAACCATAAGATCAAGTAACATGTAATCAAATCGAGGGCTCGTCAATGGCTTGGGAAGAAAATAAATAGCATACTAGTCCGTTTAGATTTTGCTTGTGCAGCCAGCTATTGTTTCATGATCCAGTCTGGATAGGTAATTAAATGTGTAATTGGACGAAACGCACATCAGCGAAATGCGGTATGCGATTTTACATTATTGTAAAACATTTTTTAGTCTCCTTGAGACTATCCACACACTCACAAAACGCTTGATTTTCAATCCGTTGTTTTTTACTTTTATCAGACTGGACCCCCAGTAATCTCACCATAGAATAGAAATTACAGTAAATCAAAGCTCTTGGAAATAGCTTACAAATGGAAGATCGGCGCACTTAGACAAAATATTACCTTAAGTTTTTAAAAATTGAGTGCTTCATAAAACAACTCTGTTTTTCCACGGTTTTCGAAAGCGATTAGAAGAATGCTTTTCGTTTACTCAAGGACCTGCTCTGACATGTAGTAATAATTAGCATAAGTCATATTTATTATTATTATCGTTATTATTATTATTGTTATTATTATAATAATAATTAGTAGTAGTAGTTGTAGTAGAAGTAGAAGGAGAAGAAGTAGTAGTAGTGGTAGCAGCAGCAGCAGCAGTAGTAGTAGTAGTAGTATGTGTAATCAAATGGTGACTAGTGTAATTGGGGATTAATTTCACTCGCGTCTTTTTTTCCTCAAAAAGTTTAGAACTTTCTCTCTTTCTTATTATCGTTATTATTATTATTATTAGTAGTAGTAGTAGTAGTAGTAGTAGTAGTAGTAGTAGTAGTAGTAGTAGTATGTGTAATCAAATGGTGACTAGTGAAATTAGGGATTAATTTCACTCGCGTTTTTTTTTTCCTCAAAAAGTTTTAAACTTTCTTGCAGTCAAGGCTACTTAACTCTCAAGGTCAATGGAAATAGGTCACTCAAAATGTCTCTAAGTTCAAGGCGAAAATCACTGTCAGTCAAAGTAGTCTGGTTGGTTTATTATTTGATTTGCCTGAGTTAACTGTTCTAGTTTATTTTGATAACTAAAATGCGAAGAAAATCAAGCCGAAAACTCAATCTTTTCGCATTAGCTTAGAAAAGCGCAACGGTAATTGTTTAGTGTATGGCGAAAATGGGTGAACGAAAGAAAATTAACAGTTTTGTTGTTGTTGTTGGTTTTTGTCAAAACTTCAAAGAAAAGAGTCCTTATTTTACAACAGTAGCTGGGAAAGGTCACAAACTGACGAACAAACCTGAGTTCAAAGGCACAACCATTATCTTCCACCCGCCAAACTTCCCCGCCCCGCTTCCTCTCCATCGGTGCACTGTTTTATTGCTATCTTAAGCTACTTAAAGCTGCACAAATAAATGTGGTAAATAATTTGTAGTTTTTACACCTGTTTTAACCGGAATGTCATTTGAAATTAATCTTCAGAGGTAAAGCATCAGTAGTAAAAGACTGATTTATTAGACGTGATGCAGTAATTAAAAATAGATATTAAAAGAAATAGCATGTAAAGTTTACGTATACTGTACCACGTACCATTAAACAGAGAATATTAATAAGTCACTTTGTATCAGTTTTGAGGATATTGCCTGGTTGTAAACAATGAATCAGACATATTATGCAGGGATAAGTAAGTTTTAATCCTCCATATTTCTTCTGACAGTCGATCTCTTAGTGATACTGTTCCGGCATGCTGACAGCACTCTCTGCAATCTTAATGTACTGTTAATATTTCATTTGTATTATTTTGTCATTCTCATCACGTCCCTTTCAAACATATATAATCCACTTCCCTCATTATGTGAACAAAGATATTTTAAGAAATGCGACAAAACCGCACAGAAGGTAAGAATTTTAAATTTCTTTTTCCTGTTGTATACCCAAAGAGCTTGCTAACCGCCATCCGTTCAAATTAAAGCAGGTCAAACAAGAATGAGTAGATACCACAACCTAAATTATTAATCATACCCTAATGAGCATTTTGAAAAGCTTTTCTTGAGAACTCCCAGCGAAAAGACTTTGAAAGTAGAAAATAGCCTTCGGCAGTTTAGGAAAAGTATGTGACTTAGATTATTTGAGTTCACTTACTCTAACCAATAGCCACATACATATAATCGGCCGTCATTTCTGTTTTCTAATATTTTCCCGGTAATGATGGGTTATTTTTTCTTTGCTTTTAATCGAAAATAAAATTTTTGTTTCCTTGTTTGTTTTTTCTTCTTTTTTGATTTTAAGAAATGTTGACGTAAGTGTCAACGTTCTATCAAAATACCAAGCAACTAACACAGGCTATGCCGACAAAAAGCAATAGACAGGCGCCATCAGTACATTTTAAACTGTTCATTTAAAAGTAGTTATCACGAAAGGAAAGGTTCATGCAAAAGCCGTCATGCTATAATTCTAATACCCACAAAATTACTGACATGAAACAACACATTTGTGTTGAAAAGTGAAAAAAATGCCCGCACTTCCTCGAAACACACTGAAACGAACGCAGAAAGTCTGGAAATTTTATCTATTGTTGTAAGTGGACGTGGAAAGTCCAAGTTGTTCTGCTAATGTAGGTAAACTAAGAAACATGAGATTTAGAAACAATATTTGAGTCCGAGAAGCGAAAATTAATGTTTTTCACTTGATTTTAATGGCATTTCTTTGTGTCCGCGTCCGAAATATTTTTACCCCACGGTAATGGTAATGTTTGAGTACATCATTGGCAACTGAAATGTTCCATATTTAGCCAGAATCCTTTTTAAGAGGTCCTCAAAGTTATACTCAGGCAAAGTACGTTATCTAAAAGACGACTTTTGTTTGTTGTGTTAACCTTTTAAACAGCAAAGACAGATTTATTTGGGAAATGATTGTTTCATAGCGCATTGGCTGTAATGTTAAGGTATTTTTCCTTAGTGTTTTTCCAGCCTCGTGAGAATAGACTGAAAGGTAAACCACATGCATCATCCCCCAAAAAAATCGTAAACAGAACTACTTCAATGACGTTTTTGACGTGTACTAGTTGGAAATGAATACAGCTCGGTAACCTCATAGCTTGTCAAAATACAATAAAAAAAGAACGTGCGACAAATTTTTTATTTACTTATTTTCGCTGGCAAAGTAACATGTAAAACAAACGTAGGTATGTCGCTGCCAGCGGGTACAGCATATTAAAGTTTTAATATGAATATTCCAGTTGCGAAGCTGATGTTAATAAATATAAATGGAAAACATTTGAATGAGAAAGGTTCTTGTAATAATGAAATATTCACCCTTTTACTAATGAAATAGTTTCTGTAATTGTTCCTTTAGAATCCAATACAATAAAGCCCCGGCAGGTGACCGCTAGGCCGTAACATTAAAGTCTTGATTTATGCAAAGCTTTTGCTTCACAGCGATAATGAATAATTTCATATTTATCACAGTAATTACAAAATTAATTTGACACATATCCCTTATACTTGGCACAGAGCCTTCTACCCTAAGCCGTTCTTGTTTCCTTTATTTCACACAAAAATGAGGTACCTGGTATCTGTTTTGTCAAGTTTGATCGCTGCTCTATTCCGATCGGAGAAACGTCGACGAAAGGTCAAATGCTGAGGCAAGCTCTCGCTTATTTTTTACTAGAACCCTTGCATCAACTATGAATTATCATGAAAACAAACAAAAGCGAGAAAACCCTGAAAAGGTAGGATTTAAGTCTGTAAAGTTGGTAAAGTGAATTCACTTCAACTTCGTGGTTGCTTTGAACTGAAAACTTACTAATAAGTTTTTTGTTGTTGTTGTTTAATTTTTAGTAAAGTGGGGTTTATATTGCACCATAAAATTTTCGTCTGTGCCACATTCTCGCGACTAAGACAACAAAAATACACTTTCACGGATGTGACGGCTTTTTTTATTATAACCCTTTTAGTTGGGGTTTAATATCATTTAAATCTAAACAAGATAGAGTCGAAGCCGGAATATTTTTTCCCGGATATTTTGCTTCTTTGTAAATCAATAAATCTGACTGCATGGTATATTTTGATCCGATGTGATTGTACCACACGATAGTCATTAATTAACGAACTTTGACATCGAGGACCATAGTTCTTACCGTGATCAGGCCAAAATGGGGATGAGAGGGGTTTTCAAGCTTTTAGTAAAATGGCTTTGACTTGGCCTTGGCTTTAATTTAGAGAAGGATTTAAGCTCAATGACTAACGTTTCAACAGATACTTACAAAATATGAATTTAAGAATGATTTGCGATCTGTCATATGCGTCGCAAAGCAAACGTTGTTATTCATAAAACAAACACGATAAAAAAGTGGCAACTTCCGATAAGTACCGACTCCACGTAGCTTCAAGAACGTTTAATTCAGAATTTGAATCCTTGGCGGACTGCCGATGAGTGAAATAGCCAGTGAGTGTTGGAAACAAGGATGTAAAAAAATAACGGCGAATAGAATTTTATAATGATACTGTCAGCGTTTCGGTTGGAATGCTTTTATGTTATAAATGTAGTTTGTTTTCAAAAACACAAACCACTTTTAGTTGCTATTTTTCCGACATGATATTGTAAATTCTAGTGGTGGGGTAGAATTGTTTGTTAATATCTGCGTAAAATCATTACTTTTACCCCTTACTAGAATCACAGAACTATCATGACTGAAACATTTCTCGTAACAAGTCACAACAGAAATTTATAAAGACTGTTTAAACGGCATCGTTCGTGTGCCTTCAAAGCAACAAACGTATTTTATTATTTGAAACCTCTACACCCCATAGTACAACGTACTTTCATCAGTGAAATTTGCAATCAAAATGTAAACAACAATATTCACAGAGGTCAACGTTGCGAGGAAACCAAAAGTCTACAATACATTTTAACATTGAATTAATTTAAAACTTTTTACCCTTTCCGTACTGTAACAAGCTGCAAAAAACCGCAGATAATGTTTCAGGATTCTCGCCAGTTCGTCGTCTTAAAAATCAGATTCGTGTTGTCCTATAAAAAAAGGTGTTAATAGGAACTGTATGTTTGAAATCGACACACATTTGTTATCATGACTCCGTGGTTATATTGCAATATACTGATTTTATTAATGAAAGATTGACAACCTCTAGATATTGAACAATGGTAGTCGAGTCCAAAAAAGTTAACCATTTACCAAATACTCCGCTCCTTGCTAAAACAGGTCTTAAGCCCTGGCGTTTGCATACGTTGCCCCTATTGAGACCACTAGTGATTTCCAGACCAACTAAATACGCAATTTTCCCTATAATTTTTCAGAGACATGACTTTAGGAAATTTAAATGCAGCCCATAAATCGATTTTAATAAAGACCCGACTCCTGCCCTTTTTTCGCACCCGGACCAATGCTAAAAGAATCAGCAATATCATGATGGATGTAGGTACGTTTTTATGCCTTCAAACCATCTTTAGTTAGCTTGCATTTGCAGCTTAAATATTCTTTAAGCTTGTCCTTAAAACAAACAGAAATTAACTCTCCGTTTCATGCAAAGATTGCGTATGTTAATTTGCTTTACTGGCCCGTAAGAGTTATTGGACTTTAGAAACCGGTTTCTATGTCCTCTCAGCCAATACTGGTTAAATTTTTCTTTTCAGACTCAAAACTTCCCTACTCTTTAGGAGACCTACGGGGCATAGCTCATCATCGCGTGATAAAATCCTACGATGTGATAAATGACTTTTAAACATCAACAATTTTTCAGATGAAGTTGATGGAATATGTACTCTCCGGAATACAGATGCCAATTACATTTGAGAGTAAGTTGGTATAAGTATAGTCTGCTGGCCAATCTAAACTCCTAAAATGTTTCAAACAAAACTGAACCCTATATTAAAATCCTCTAATCAAGAAATGCTAAATTGATCAAAAACAATAACTGAATTGGCCTATAGAGTTAGCATTGCATTTCATCTTCATTTGCGCTGCAAGCAGCCCAGGCTGGAAACCTTAATCTCACATGGTGCGTAACTTTTAATTTAAAACACAGCAAATTTGAAATCAACAAGGACGCTAATAATTTGCGTCGCACACGTAATTTTGACTGCGGTCCAGAAACAGTGAGTTGGATTTTAAGATATCAGAAATTTTACTGTTTCTTGTGTTAATCAGGGAATCTGGCTGGTTTCAAGTTAGGCAGGAGTTTCTTCTGACGGGGGCTCTTTGTTCAGTCGGCGAATTTGGAACAAAAGTAAACTTTTTGAATTACGTTTCATGTCTCATGAAAATACGCAGTCTCTTTTTGTTGGCAGAGGATATTTAGCAAGAATGCAAGAATTTTAAAACACGAATTTTTTTGTCTAACAACAGAGAATATATAAGGGGCACCTGTCGGCTCGTAAGTAAAAGTCTCTTTTAAAAAACAACAACTCTCTGTTTAAAATTTTGAAGGTTAGAGCTGATTACTAGGTCGTATTAATCGAACAAATATGAATTTAAGTGTTTTCACAGTTGACTAATAAATCATGAACGAAAAATAAAGGACGAAATTGTTTCATGCTGTTTTTTTTTTTTAAATTAAGGATGGATATACTTAATTCTTTATTCCATGCATAGAGCAGTTCTGAAGGCTTTCAGGCAGGGCACAACTCCTGGGACGCTTTATTCACGAGTGAATCAGTTTAGAAGCAATTAATTGCCAGTTCCTTTGATTTTGAAGCTTTGTCAGTCGAAGATGTTCATCTCCGAAGATGACGGAATAGACCTTTCCCGCATTATGCTCCAGTGAGCAAACACAAAGACATGAGGACGAGGCTAGGGTGGACAATTTCATACAAATCACTGTATTTTGTCCACCCGAGCCTCGAGTTGGTGCCTTTGTTTAAAGGAATGCGGGAAAGGTCTATTCTGCTGAAAGAATCGAGTTAAAGTCCAAAAGTCGTTAACCATTTAGCCTGTGTACAGACATCCCCCCTCCCTCAGGAAAAATTGAGAGAGGAGACGTCGTCTCCTCTCTCGATTTTTCCTGAGGGAGGGGGACGTCTGTACACAGGCTAACCATTTAGCCGAGAAAAAAAAAGCCCTGTGGTACGAGCCATACAAACTAAGTGTGACAGAGTCAAGAAAAGTAAATTAATATTCCTTTTAAAACCATCTAACTCAGAGAGTATCAGTTTTGTACTGACCTGGAAACAAAAGGAAAGCATCCCGGTCTTACAACTAAAAATATGGAATATTTTTTTCACAGTTCCAATTGACAAATATTTTCAAACTATACCAATGCGGTATTTCCTTAAATCTCTTTCGTCGATACCACGTACGTTGTGACTTGTTATTGAAAGTAATCCATGTATAAAGTGGTTTCAAGTCAGCAGTGGGCCCTTCGCATTACAATCAGTGGAAACTCAAGTGTGCGTACTAGATATTCTACAGTTATAAAGAGCTGCAATCGGCGCGCGCGCGACAAAATTGTTGAGACATTGCACTCAAGTAGAGTAACCACAGAGAACAAAAGAATCCACACCCCCTCCCCTTCAATCAAAGTTGGGGTGTTTATTGTTTTCTATAGGTAGCTCGAACAGCGGCACAACATTGCATGGAAGGGAGGGGAGAGGAAAAGCTTTATTATCCCCCCTGGAAGTCAGTAAAGCCGTTCAGAAAGTCCCTTTAGGTTAGTGTCTCAACTAATTTTGTCGCCGATTGTAGTAATTGAATAAACTTAAAGTATCTAAAGACCAGTTAAACTGAGCGTAAAAAAATGAAGAGGTGCTCTTAAGAATACGTCATTGATCATCATTGATTTATGTCTCACTCTTATCGCATTGATTCTGCTCGACCCAACGTCAGTCTGCTACGCGTAGGCTGTGCGAGCTAACATGTTTATATTTAGAATATTTCTCCATCCCCCATCAATCGAAGAGTAGTTTAAATAGTGCACAAATTCAACTAAGGATTTCTTGTTAAAAAATGTACCAACCCGAACTTCGAGGTACGTTTGAACTAACTGGCAGCCAAAATAAACAAGTAGAATTACTTGGAAACAGCCGTTATTAAAATAAATTTTAGTAGCTATTTAGCTTAAATCATAACTGGGTTAAGTTGAAAGTACTATACTCTGAGCAATTAGTCCAAGCTCTCCCTTGGAGCTCTTACCCCGGGGGGTACTTCCTTAAAAGAGGCTAATGGGGATGTGCCGCAGGATGGGGTCGAGTTACTAGAATGGGGTTGCACATTTTCGGATTTGATAGGTTAGACAGTTTTCATATTTACGGTTAGCAAACGTACCAGAATATTTGTAACAGCAGATGAAACGGTAAAGTGTTCTTCATTCAATCTAAAACTGAAATGGGTCAATTCATAAAAATAGAAAGTGACTAAGTTGGGAGGGCAAAAATTATATATCTTCCCAAAAGTGACTAAAATGGGGTCTATAATTGGCCACCGAATAGACTACAATGGGGTAGGGGCTCTGAGAGGCAAGCGGCACATACCCAGCAAAAAATAACCCATGTACCCCCCCCCCCCCCCCCGGGTCTAACGGCTTCCAGAGTTTATAACTGCTTTGTCGTTAATACATAATATGGCCAAGACGAGACTTATTAGAAACAACGAACTGAAAACAAGCAGAGAACGTAACAAGTTCAAATTAATCAGTCAAGCTTTAAAAATGTCGGCAAACAATGACTGCAACACCTGCGCGACACCTACAGTCACGAAAGTTGGATTTTAATACAAACTAATTTACATAATAACTAAAACTCCTCTGATGCAGTGTTTACGAGGGTAAGTTGCCAGTCTTCTGAACTAAATCTCGTTTTACCCAGGTTAAACATTTACAAGAGCCCATCACTGACATTTACAACTGACGCCTAGCTAACTGAAGTATTTTTCTTTTCTCTGCTAAAAGTCAGGCAATTTTTTTTAATATGCATTCTTAAACTAATCTTTGTTTGCAAAGTAAACAAGCAATTTTTGAGGTTTAAACAAGGCTTTTTGAGGCGTTGAGGTTTTTGAGAACATTCCTACTAGTACTTTCCTCGACGTAATAAAGATGCTTTCAAGTAATTTTATTAAAATTTTCAAGTCCGTAGTTTACCAAATAAAACGTGGATTTATTAGTCAGTTGTGCAGGCATGGCCCTTAAGTTAGTAAAACATTTTATGACGCTCTCCATTCACTGCTACAAAATCACTTCATTGAAGTCTACGATTATTAAATTCAAATACAATCGACACTGAGCGACTTCTCTCCGATGTGTTCGAAGCTAAGAAGCCACTAGTTGGTGACAAAAGATTCTAAAACAGTTACTATTGCCAAGTAGAGATTATACAATCTTAAACAGTCGGTTATACAGAAACACAAACAACGTTCTTCAGAAATTAGTACCTGCTATGGGAAAGCCACAAGCAAGTTGGTAGAATTTAGTATTCATGCGATTTATTAAACTACCAGTTTCAGAGGCTCTGCCAGACAAATTGTGTTTGTTAGGCTGGAGAAACGACCTAATGTCTCGCAATTTACATTTTAATCGAATCTCAAGGACAGACCGTATGAAAAACGTAAGGAGCATTTTTTTATATTGGTTTTTCATGCAAATTTTGCCACTTAAAATACTGTTACCCTGCTAATAGCGATTAAATTTTAACAGTTGCGTACTTCCACCTAATGTGTGGAAACAAATATTTGGTACATGAATGTTTGCGTAGTGTTCGATAATCCCTTTTTCGTCCTGTTTTTCATTCAGGTGATGTTTTCGTGTACACTGCCTCCTTGTTCACCGAGCAGAAAGCAATCTAAAATAGCCAAAGAAAGAGAGAGGAAAAAATCCCTGCAAAAAGGAAAGGATCGCTATAATATTGTCAAGGGTCTAGCTGAGGGCGTCGACGGAATTTCGTTCGAAAGTCTACTAAAACGGCGCCATTATCTGCGAGCAAGAAACAACTATCTTATTTTGGAGCCCTTCGATGATTCCGAAAACTACAGTAAGTATGATATTTTTACTTTTGTACAATTATATGGTGAAAGTTAAATGTTATTATCGTAGTCAGTAATTACAAACGACTGTTTCTTGATTATATTGTGCCCGGGAAATACGTTATTTTGATTGGTTCTACAAAAGGTAGATAACCATCAAAGATATAACCTACAATATAGCTACAGAAAAATGAACTCCAACCATGCCTTACGGTAACTAAACAGTCTATTCTCTCGGAAACTAAGCGAAGACATAAGTCGGCCAAAATTCCACCGCAATACGGGTTTACTTTGTAGCTGATTTATAAAACTCTTCAAATCAAGCTCTTCATGTAAGTTTCTTGTCTTTGTTCATGTGGCGATGTATTTAAAAATAATTTCCAAACTTTAAAGTCCAATGTTGAGTTTTAATTTGAAGAATCGTGTCTCTGTAAAGAACCGCTTGTAAAAGGAACTTGCATCTCTATGTGAGTAGTATCATTTCATTTCAAAGTTACCCTGCTGATATGTCACAATGAATTGTACCTAGTGAAAAGAATTGACGACTCTAAACTAAAAAATATATTCGGTATCACAAAAAGCAAAACACAATTCGAAACTACTGTTTTAATGGCATTTATGGCGCTACTTTATGCGTCTGCTTGATCAGTTGTCGCCGTCAAATTTGCGGACATGTCGATGCAAGTGTCTGCACAGCGCCGGCGTCTGTAATTAAACGTAGCCAGGGTTTAGCCTTTGTTTCAGTCAAACGCGGTGGTATTCTAAGTGAACAGCATAAAGAAGGCATATGGTGCTGACAAGGCAGAAAAACATTATACAGTGGAAGCTCTCGTAACGGACAGTCTGGTAAGCGGACAGCTCTACTCACGGCCATCTTCACAAAACTCCCGTTTTACTCAACTCGCATACAAACTCTGTATTTTTAAATTCTCGTAAGCGGCCAGTTCCGGATACGAACACCTTTTCCGCGGCCCGAGGGTGTCCTCTTAAGGGAGCTTCCACTGTACTGCTTAAAAGAATTCACTTACAAACAGATCAGGAAGTTACTGAGTTACTCGTGTTGACTCAAATCATGGACATGACTTCGATTTTATATCTGAACCAAACCCTTGTGTTTACTGTCAGTAGCACTCATAAGCAAATCTGACCATGAGCTAGTTTTGAACATTCGTCACAGCCTTTCACGGACATTTTTAAATTTTGTTTCGATATGTATTTGATTCTCAGTTCCTTTTTGCAAATAAATACACCTTATTCGATGGTTTAGCACATAATACGTGCGGATATTTTGCGAGTTGCGTAGTATTTTTCCGAGCCCCGCAGGGGCGAGGAAAAATACGAGCAATGAGCAAAATGTCCGCTCGTATTATATGCTAAACCATCGAATAAGAGGTTTATTATTCCACTACAAAAAAAAAAATACTATTTGGCAATTGGTTTCTATTTTTTGGTAAGAGTATTCAGAAACATCCTGATTCCGTCTGGGAGAATGACGTTAACAATGAGCAAAATGTTCGCACGTATTATGCCAAACCATTGAATGAGAGGTTAATTATGTACTGCAAAAGAAAAATGTTATTTTGGCTTCTATTTTGTAGTAAGAGTATCCAAAACATCCTGATTCTGTTAGCCATAGTTGCTCCTTCTCCATCCGCCGGTATTCGCCCTGTTATAAACCGGTCAAACCAGGACACTACAGTGTATTACGGCCTCGTATTTTGCTTGTTCTCTTGACCTTATATGGTAAAATGACATAATAGTGGAATAATAAAGCTCCATAAGTTCTTAAACATAAGCTATGGCTGGAAGTTCTTTGAAGTAAGCCCGTTTTAATTGTTTTCCACACTGAGTAGCTATCATCTGTATGGGATTGTACACATTGTTTTAAATAGAGATTTTTATCACACGGCCATCATTATAATAAGTCCTGTACAGTGTAGAATCTTATAGTATGATTAGCTAATGGCTGACGATGATTAGTCAAAGTTGAAATTTAAGTGAAAGAAGGAAGAAAGATTAGCATTTATTGGCACAAAAATTGGCTTTCGGCCCGTTGTTTAGGCTCTCTGAAAAGCCCAAATATATAAACACTGAGACGATTTCAAAGTTTTAAGAGATATTACCTTATTATGTTTCAAAGTGCTGGAAGCAAAATCAATATAGAATCAACGTTCTAGGGGTTTTTTATATGCCTTGAGGTCGGCTTGCACGGTCGGCTTTCAAAGACGGAGGGGAAAGTTCAAAAGAACATACTATGAAAGGAAGGAATCCGATTTGAAAAGCAATATCTGGCAAATTTACAAAAACTCGGCCGAGGCAGAGAATGATTAACATTCTTGCCCTTAAATTGGTCTGGGGAGCTTAATTAAGCAACGACAACGGCAACGACAACGGCAACGGCAGCGAAAACGTCACCAAAAAAGTGAATTCGCGCTGTTTCAAACTCTAGCTCTTTTAACTTGTCAAATGTTGGCGATTTTTTCAGGAGTTGAATTCTAAAGGAATGGACTGTATATAAGTTCACAAAAGAAAATTAAAGAAAATCGTTGTCTTGTGTTCACGTCTTACAGAACGTGAATTTGGGCATTTTCACGTCGTAGTCGTACAGTGACGGCAAAGAAATGTACAAAACGGGTGATGCACGTTGTTTTGCTAATCTAAACCTATTGCTTTTTTGCCGTTCTCGTTGCCGTCGACGTCGTCGCTGCTTAAACCGCTTGACTTATGCAGTAATAGCCGTATATTTGTCGTGTATGGGAATGTTTGTCCTGGTTTTTGTCAGTAATTCACTTGAAGGTCTGATTCATTTTTGCAAATTCCTTAAATCCTCTATTGAGGAGATGGTCTTGTTAAAAGCATTGTTTTTTGTTTATTTCAGCCCTTTTGCTAAAAATATCTAGCCAAGATTTCATTCGATCGAAAAATGACTCAATTAGTTTTGGAAAGTTTTTAATATATAAAAATTTGGAGGTGGGTTGATTAAAATTGTGGAAAATTTGATAATGTTGGATTTGAGGGCTGTTAAAAATCAAAATATGAAGTGAATAATTAGTAAACAAATACCACTGTCCACCACCACAAAAATGTACCTCTGAGCCAATTGGGTATACTAACTGGTTTATGTGTATATTTTTTCTACCATGACTTATTTCCTTCAAACACCACAAACGGAGCAAGCTCGGTGCGCAAATTACCGTGTGTTTCGATACTGTTTTGCATATTACGAGCGATTTAAAGACTCTGTACGAAAAATTTAGTACAGTTGTTTTTTAAAACAACTGTATTAAAATTTTCAACGTAGAAACTGATAGGCATAAATATACAAATAAACGAGTTTTATTTAGGTAAACATAGGTTTGTTGTTACTTTTTCTGTGTAATTTGGGTGCAATTCATGGCCATTTTACACGGTTTTGCGGCTCTTTGCTTGTTCGTTGTTATTTTCCTACATTATGCGAAGCAAAGCAGGTTACTGTGTACAGTCTCAACTCACCAATCTCTCCCGCATCAAAGAACTGCGCACCATAAGAGCACCAAATCCTTAAGGCCAGCTGAGTCTCTTATCTTTTCCCCTCGTCATTGGTATTGCGATTTGTCTTTTGTGGGGAAAGTTTTTGAAAAACGTTCGGTTCCAGGCAATCTGACCTGTGCTCAGGAAACGTGATGACTACGTTTTGTGTGGTGAACACGAACTCGGGCTCAGGGGATCCGGGTTATTAATATTGCATGACAAAACATGGATCTCCCTAACCTCAGATAGTTTACTGATTGCACGTCAGCGGTGTTTGGAATTATCCAATTGGATGAACGTATATAAAATGTTGGCGTTCACCACGCAAAGCGTAGTCATCGGGTTTTCTGAGCGAACGTCAAATTGTCCAGAACAGAAAGCTCTACAAAAAATTTCACCGCAAAAAACACATCGCAATACCCATGACGAGGGGAAGAAATAAGAGACTCACTTGGCCTTAAGGATTTGGTGAATTCGTGGCGTAGACTGTTCACAGTCCTCTATTTTTCCGTAAGATCATCGAGATCGAGCGCCTTGCGTTACGGGCTGCCATCTTGCATAAGTGTCAAAACTACTTAGGGGACGGGGGCGGTTTGGGAGGAAGCGAGAAAAATAGAGGGACTGTGATAACATCACTGCAGCTCGCGTTCAGGTAGCCTGCGTAGCAAGCGTTTCCGTTAGGTTTCGGAGCAAAGAAAGACCGAGGAAGGGGATTTTCGGTTTTGACCGCGCGAGAAATGAAACGAGAGCCAAAAAATGAAAGAAGGGGGACAGGGAGGGGAAGGAAGGAAACGCTTGCAGACAAACCCCTCGATTTTGAAAACCTGCGTTCGCCAGCGAACGCAGCGCCTAATTGGCTCGGCTAGTCGAACAGTGCTGACATGTGTCGATCAAAGGTTTTTTTCATACTGAGAGGTCATGTATGGTACGTGACACGCATATTAATTTCCTGTGGTTCTTGTTTACTCTGGTCGGCAAGATTTGCCCTCATTGCCCTCCGATGCAAGAGCATTTTCTTTGACTTCTTTTGAAACGCATAGCTCTTCTTGCGAATACATAAGGACTTCAGGCCGTTTAATTTATTCTCCAAAGTGTCTCCTGGACCTGAATAACTAAAAGCAATTTTCTTTTGTCAGGGAATGCGATGTTTCCTGCAATGTTTTGTCATGCTGGACCCAGCTCGTTTGTGTTGTTTTTTTTTCTTGCGGGATGTTAAATTTTCTCGGATAGTGATTTACAGATTCAAATTTCGAAGAATGGATTGCACCTTAAACTGAAGCTAAAATACTAACAAAAAATTGTTTTGGTTTCACACACACGTCCTCTAAAGTTCATTTCCTCTCCACGGAAGGCCAAACATTTTATTGGTCAATTATGACAGCTGATAACAGGATCAAATGTCGGTGCGCGAACTCAGGCATGACAGGCCAAGTGGGCGGTTTTCAAAATCCCGGGGTTTGTCTGCAAGCGTTTCCTTCCTTTCTTCTCCACCCCCTCCCCGCTCTTTTACTTGCGCCATTTGTCGCGCGGTCTTTGACTCTCGTTCCTCGTTCTTTGCTCCTAAACCGCACAGAAACGCTTGCTACGCAGGCTAGCGTTCAGGAGGCGTGACCGGAATTTCACGCTTTTACCATTCATTAATTAAGAAATTCCGCTGGTGATGAAAAACATGCCAGACACATTTAGCATCGATTACGCGTGTTTACAAATATTTCCTTTCGAAACAGTGATGTTATAATGTTTCTGGGCCATTCCTCGAAATAAAATCGGCAAACATGCACAAGCAAGCATTTTCCTAATCAAAATACCAAAAATCCTTCGTGTGTCTGCGCAAAATGTGCCTTATGGTATGAAAGCGTACGTTTTATGAAAACGTCGTCTTGTCAACGACTTGTCAATGTCGGCAACTTAAACTAAACCCGTTGTCAACGCAAATTAATATCTATTGTCTAATGACCAATCAAACGCCTGCGTTGCTGGTACAACGCGCTCCGTGAATGCGAGCTGCAGTGATGTTATTACAGTCCCTCTATTTTTCTCGCTTCCTCCCAAACCGCCCCCGTCCCCTAAGTAGTTTTGACACTTATGCAAGATGGCAGCCCGTAACGCAAGGCGCTCGATCTCGATGATCTTACGGACTGTGAACAGTCTATTCGTGGCGCGGTCCTTTGATGCGGGAGAGATTTATATTTCTACGTTTTAACAACTATATCAAATCTTTCGTACAAAGTCTATGAATCGTTCGTAATGTGCAAAACAATATCGAAACATACGGTAATTTATGCACCGAGCTTCGGCCGCCTGTTCTAAAACCAGCATCATTTCTTTTCCCCTTCGCAAAAAAAAAACAACAACAACAGAATGCCCCCTTAAGTCAACTCCTTCCCTCCCCTCCCCCCCCCCCCCCCCATCTCTCAAATAAACGCGCAGTTCCAATGGAACTTTCTCTAACCAAAGATAAATTCTCGCATACATACCTTACAAAGAAAAAAATGCTAAACTTTGTTAATTCTTTTCTTCAGGGAAAGAAAGCACATTCCTCCCTCTTCAAGATATGTGGTTTGAAGGTTACTTTGCTTTCGAATCACTCTTGAATTCAGCGCATTTTATTCGCCGATGTGGAGAGCAGCTTCTTCTGCAAAAGTACGAAAACTCTCATTTCTTTAAAGAGGATTCAAGCTTCAAATTAACCAGAAAACGCTGTATAGGTAAGAAAGAGTTAAAAAAGCCTAAGTATCCACGCAAACACAGAAAGCTTGGCTTCCTTAGAAATGGCCGGGCTGCTCATCGACTCATCATATTTTTGGGGGTGTAAAGTTTTAGGGTTGTTGCAGCTTAAGGTGTTAAAATCTAAAATGACCGTCATTAGAGTCATTTGTAATGGTACCTTTTAGTGGTCTATTAGGGATTCAAGCCGAAAAACTGATTTTACCTGTTGGCGACTTAACTAAGTTTTTTATACCTCTTAGCCACGCTCACAAAAAGAGATCTGGTACCTTAAGAGGTGTTACGAGCAACCCCGCCCCCACCCTTCCCCTCACCCCCATTAAAGGGGATTCCTCCGGGCCGTGACTATCCTTCATTCCTGCGCGATTACATTCATGACTGATCAACCAGCCTTAAGTTCACGCTTGTTCCACTCAGACCTTTAAAAGCTGAAGACAATTTTTCTTAAATTTGAGCTATTCCCGATTGAATTTTTTAAGCACTGTTTACAACCGAAAAACAAATTAAGAACAATCTACAAGAGTAAAAATACTGACTTTTCAACTGGTGCTATCATTTCTCTTTAAGCCTGTGTAGGAGTAGGCTCTCGAGTATGGGTAAGAGCAGACAAGGGCTGTTTTCTCCGAGGTATCGTGACAGAAATGAACGACGAGATTCATGTTAAGCTTGATAACGGCAAGAAAATAAGGCACAAGAGGTCGCATCCCGAATGCATTGTAGCAGATGTCATCCCTCACGCCATGGAAGTAGAGATAGGCACCCGAGTCTTAGCCAAATGGTATAATCGCTTAGACACTTTTTATCCTGGGACTGTTGTCGCTGTACGGCGAAGTTTCTTTGATATCCGGTTTGATGACGGAGACAAAGGGTGTAATGAACTTAGAGAGTTGAGGATTCTCGGAACAAAGACTGAAGCAGACGAAGGTACGATGTATATAAGATTATTCCTTCATCCATAGTTTTTCATTTCATTAATTTTTCCCATTCTATTATGTATATAATATCATAGATGACGAATTACTCCTTAATTTTGGCGCGAAATTTCAGCGTTAATTGTAATTTCACATGTGAAATTACAAAATTGCCATGGCAACCTGCCGTACGTCTCCGTTTCAAGATGGCGACGAAGTTTTAAACTGTCATGAAGGAAGATGTCAGGGCATAAAAAGACGCTTTAGAAACCTGAACACACGAAAGAGCACATCAAGAAGGATTCTTAGAGGTATGTTGTCGAAAAATTCCGAAAACTTAAGCCAAATTTCAGCTCTAAACGTTTGAGAGAGTGGAGTTCACGATCGATCGATACGATCCAGGATAAACAAGTCAAAAATCCTCGATTGCTAGCGTAATTCGTCACCCATGATATTAATAGGTAATCAAATGGTATACTCGTGAAATTAGGGAATAATTTCACTTGCGTTTTGTCCAAATCCTAATAATTTCCCTCGCCTAAAGGCTCGGGAAATTATAAGGATTTGGACAAAACGCGCGTGAAATTATTCCCTAATTTCACTCGTCACCATTTGATTACACATACGTACAACTAAATCACAGACAAACGTCAGTACTTGAGTCATAGAAAGTTTACGATAGGCTATAAAATTACATTATTTAAATTTAAATGAGTTTGTCAAAAAAAGTACGGTAGAAAAAAAAATGAAGAATGGAAAGGAGAGGGGCACATCTAGGTCAACTAATATTTTGCTCCTAGAAAATAACGTATCATAAGAAACTGTTGTAGGTTCTAATAAGTAGTGATTAAGAGAAAAAAGGTATCAGAGTTTGTCCCTTTTTTGCTTTGTTTTTTACAAGGTTTCCCCTAAGGTTTCGTCTTAAAATCTACGTAAAATTGCTAAATCAAGGAGAGCGACAAAAAAAAAACGTAGTCATCGTTATCTCTGGCCGGTGATCGTACATGCATTCATACTTTTGGCAAAAGATAAAAATTCTACCAAAAAAATTTTAAATATCTTTTGTGGAAATCCAAAGAAATAAATAGTACGATGCAAATTTCTCCTAAAGACGTTTTATTTGAATGGTAATATCATAGGATTTTGTCCACTGATTTAAAAGGTAGACTAGCTTGTCCTACGTGGTCCAGGAGTGACAGGAATAAATAGCATATTTTTTGAAATCTGACTATTCACAAATGACAGATTTTGTTCTCTGAGAGCTTGTACTATGAATGCCATTGGCTTGCATAATCAACAGCTGGTCTACTAGTACAGTTGAGCGTACAATCACAGGCCCTTATCCCTGGAGCCTTGACCGTCCCATCTCTGTAAGGCCTGGATCACAGAACAGCAACTTATTTATAGATTAATAAGGCTGCTTCGGATGTGAAGAATTACGCAGATCGAAGAGAAGGTTGCCCACCAAGGCCGAATGACGAGATGGATATACAGGAGCCCGTTTGCTGATCGTTTCTATGTTAAAACTCCGTCGAAAACTGAAATACGAAATTACTAAATTCTGATCGAGCAATGAAGCACCTCGTTGTATTAAAAGATTAATACATTTTTAAATTTCAAAGGATTTTTTACTTTTGTCGCACTTTTAGGGGGCGGAAAAACTCTTCCTCCTTGGTCCTCGCTCGATGGAATTCCTCGCGTGGGCGGCTTGTGCATCGAATACGGCAGTCTCCTAGCAACAAGTAACCGAGACGTAAACGAAAAAATAACGATAGACTATGAAATCCAGGATGAAATCATGTCTCCATTAAACTCCCCAGTAGAACGTATTTCCAGTCCTTCCGAACATGCGGATGTAGCAGATATGGCCGAAAATGAACATTTAGATAATCACTCTGAGAATCATGCCGAAAGCGAGGATAATAATCAGCAAGATGAGGGCTTTGGATTTGAAAACAATTTCCAGTACCTCACGCCTGGTATTTGTGAATCACAACCACGAAATCCGAGTCAAGTCAGTGGAAGCTCAACAGACAGTGGTTACCATGGAAACAACCATAATCGACAGCGGAAAACCGGTTTGTGGACGGTCTCCAACTGTGAGTGCATGCTTATCCGATAGGTTTTTTTTTTTTTTAAAAAACTGGCAATTTTCTTCCAAATTCTCCGGCGACTAATTCCTCAACATGGTAGCATGTTGATACTTTTTTTCAGCACAATCAAACAGTTCAGTTTATTTTGAACGAATGCTATCCTGATTCTGATCCGGCTTTCTCTATCATGAGTTAACTGTGCAATAATTGTTCCCAACATCTGTTGACTAAAAAAGTTACGTAATGGTCATTAATTGGATCTAGTTGAAGTTACTATTACAATGGTACTACCTATTTCACTTATGAAAACTAGCGGTTGTTTTTTTCTAAGGTTTAATAACTAAAACTTCGTTTTAGGCACGCACAGAGCGTCAAGGTTCCTCACAGAAAAACTGTATTTGTCATCTTAAACAAATCTTCTGTCTGAAACTTCTCTCTAATTTAGCATACACAATGTTTCAAGTATTAAAAGATAAATGAAAGCAGAAGGTTCTATACAATATTTTTCTTGCTGGTCTTCGCTTTTTCCTTCCTTCTAATCTCTGACTTTCTTAAGAAAATATTCGTATTCGAATTTGCTGTTTGAGAACTTTTCTATTGTCTACCAACGCGGCAAGTCCCTTAATCGCTCTTGGTCGTGTTTCATTTAAATACTGACTTTTGATGTTTATTCTTTGTACTTTATCCCACCTGCACCTAGTTTAATGTTTACTCTTTGACCTCTATTCTCGCTGTCTCTTCTACCTGTAGCTCAACACAGCGTCTCCCACTGTGGCAATAATAAGTCGCAGCTTCTCTCTCCTTTGAAATATCTCTCGCACCTGCACGTGCCGGGCCTTTCAGAAATCTCCGATGTAGAGCGAAACCTTAGTGAGTTGAGCGTGACTTCCAGTGTAGACAGCGGTTTTAAGGGCAGCGGTCATTCCTTCAGACTACATGTGCCTGGGTCGCCGGGGTTGCCGGTCAGATGTAAGTGTATGGAATGACCATGCGTATGCACGAGCACTGCATGTGATTTTGATCAGATCTATTTATCACACTGACGTCTGATTGGACAGTTAGTTTTTGCAGTTTTGCAGTTTCCTTCCATTGAACCTAAACTCATCCGTATGGCCTTCTCGTTCAGAATCGTGGCAAATATTTTCTGTCTCTCTCTCTCTGTCTGTCTCTCCTCCCAACCCCCCCCCCCCTCCCCCCCGCTACAAAAAATATCAGTTTAGTTAGAGACTAGCCTCCCCGCAGACGTTCTTTGGAGTTTGTTCGTGACGCATTCAAAGGACGTCTGCGGGGAAGCTACTTAGAGACGAGCCAACCATATATCTTTCTTTTGCTTAAGAATATTTTTCATTAAAGTTGGCCAAAAAGAAACAATTTTTTTTTGTGTGTGTACCCCTAGGCCCCGGCCGTGCAGTTCCCGTGCTCAAAGTCGAAGAGTTCTCGTGGAAAGACGAAAAAGGACTTGAACCAGAGATAGAAATACCGGAGAATGTTAACAATTTGGAAATAAATGGAGAGGCAGCTCACAGTGGACCAGTAGGTAAGTTTATCAGGTCATTAGTCGCTTATCATCTTCCTCTTTGGAGACGCGCGTGACATCTTGGAAAGGCTGTAATGCGTGTCCAGTGCAAGTTCTGTCTGATTTTCCTCCCTCTTAACCAGGGCCTGGGCAAGAGGGAGTCATGACAGGGTCATGAAATGTCGCCCTTTGAGTGTTTTGCAGGACTTGAAAGTCTTCAAATTAACTTAGATTTATTTGTTGTAATTGTATATGCAAACTGAACTCTAGATATTACCAATCCAAATCGCAACAGATTCTCCAAAAGCGGTTTTAAGAAATGCTCCCTACTGGAAACAGGACCCTTCGTCTCCACGTGTTCAGTCGAGTCAGGGAAGGTGTTAGCAGTTTATATGGCACAGGTATCACTTTCATCGTTTTATAAGGTGACCAATGAACGATTTTTGTGGTTCTGGACTTATTAAAGAAAAACTTTTTATACATCATGACACGACAAAGAAAAAGGCAGGCAAACTTTGAACAACTAGTGCCAGTATTCGAAATATTGGCCACTTTTGCAATTGTAGCAAATTGCTGGTTCACAGCTGCTGACTTCACGACGGCCATTCTAATTTTAATTGAAATAACAAAATCGTTTCCATATGGGCTGTATCGGGGAACTTCACTTGTTTTTGTCTTAACGCAAATTCTGGCGAAAAATTGTATTGTTTTGTTAACCTATATGGGCGCTCTGCCATATTGCTGCAAACCAGGATTCAGGGAGGTAATAGTTGATTATTCTAGTGTAAGCTATAGGTTAGGGCAGCACTTTTTTTGGCAACTGACTAATGGTAACATGAAGCCGGGGGGTTGTAATGTTTTTGAGTCTAGAAAAAAATCCTGCCGTTTCAGCAGGACCTGCCTTACTGTTCTCTTTATGGGTGTTCTTTAAAGTTACATTGTCCACACTATGGAGTCAGAAGAGCAAACTATCATAAACAGCACTTCGGCAAATTACAATGGACAGTGGTACTCTTTTTAACCATTTACTATCATTTCTGTTTAAAGGCTTGGAGACGGTTATTTAACCACCCGTCGTGTCAAAACGCCGCAGTTTTAGAGGATCTGTGTGCAAGTGCCCGGGACTGAAGACGCTGTTGTAAATTCCAACAGATGGAGTGACGAAACAATGCTTGCAGTGTCATGACTTAAAGAACAGCTTCAAGATGTTGAGCGCGATTCTGGGAAGCTTAATGAGCCGTGAGGTAACCTTACAGTCAATCCATGTGGGAGGAAAAACAGGAGCCATGAAATTCGTGAATCTGGGACTCCGCTTTGGAAGGAAACCAAATTAAGGAACCTTTGATACAGTCTCTCTTTAAGTGATACTGAATGATATTTGATGCAGAAACAGATGTAATTAGAATATATATTTTTTCAAAAAAAAAAACTATAAGAAAGCACGTGGTAGTCAAATTGCAGGGCGTAGAATTGGCACTCATCATGACGAGGAAGTACTACAAAAATCAAAGGTTACAAGAATACGAAGCTTTCTATTAACAGATAGAATGCAGTGCATTCTGTACAAAAATTTAAGTTGGCTCTATATAGAGCACATTTCCTTTCAAGTCAGAGTATTAATCTTTGTTTTTGTTTTGTTTGTTATTTTTTTCACATTCTCGAATCCAGAGCTCTTTTCTATAACTAAGAAAGAGAGGTGCACGAGCTTCCGTTGCGCCTGCGTGGCTAAAAAGGAACCAAAGGCTCTGGAGCTGAAATTATATTAGGGAGCTTAAGCAACAGCGTTTTTGAGCGACGGACGTCAACCGGAAGTGGACGTTTTGCATCATTGGGCGGTGGTTTGGTTGAAACTCTCAGGTAAATCGCCCTTATAAGAGAAAAGAAACTTATCAATACCAATTTCTTAGCGTCAAGGCATATAGTAAGGGAGAAGACCTCACTTCCGGTTGACGTGCGTCGCTCAAAAACGTCTTTGCTTAAGTTCCCTATTGTTTCGAAGAGTACGGCAAAGAAACGTGCCGAAATGCGCATGTGCAGAGGCGTTGTTTTCGCTTGCTAGTTTAACTTGTCATAAAGTTGCATGGCATTCCCCAGATACAACTCCGGCTATTGTTGCCGGCTGATCAATGACCACGTCGTTTTACCAAATTCGAATGCATCCCTGTGGGATACACGCAAATCGATATCCCCCGCGCGGGATACATTGTCTAAAAAATGAGTTGTCGTTAGTTGTTTCCTTTCCATAGTTATTTAACAAAGCACCTTATGATGTTCCCCCTAGCAACAGTTCATCATTTTTCGTTTTGCTACGCTTTTATTATCGTGGCTGTTGTACCTGTGCAATTGCAACAGTGGCTGAGTAGTAATGGGCAACACGGTTCATGCAGCATAAAACCCACAAGCGACAAATGGACCTTAATAGGCCACGACGTCATACAACTACCAGAATTCATTTTTTATTTTAATTTTGCCTTCTTATCAGAATTAATCAGTCCCACTGAGATTTATAAAACAATAGCACTAAGTTGCACATAAAAACAGCAAACTAAGGAATTCTGGTAGTAGTAGTCAAATGATGCCATTCTAAAAAGGTCCTATTAAATTCTCTTCAAGAAGTAACCATGGTAACGTTGCGAGTTACCGATTTCGTTATTTTTGGAAAATTTCTAGTGTTGAAAACTTTTCCTTTTCAAAGGCGTTAGTGCAAAAAAAATGATGACTTGAAAGGTTATAACAATCCCTTATTTACAAAATAAAATCTTGTAAAAAAAAGTGTGGATAAATTACCTATAGCTATCACTATCGTCGTTGCCACCGTTTCATCATAATTATGAAGACCATTATTCTCACAAACCGTAATCACTTTATCTTTGGTTGTGACTAGAATGGATACCTCAAAATCAGGTTGGACACCTTATGTTTGTTACACAATGCTATACTCTACTCCACGCTATATTTAAAAAGTGGGGAAATCAGAGTAAAAGACAGTTGTGCAAGGAAAAGAATTGGATACAGGGTTTAGCACCGAAGTACAGTGATTAGGGTTGAGCGCTGTTTTAAAAACGGTTAGCTTTCAATAATGTAATGATCAACGCCATGTAAAGTACGTTAAAATTAACCGCTCTCGGCAGTTAGCCCTTGATGGTGTAGTGGATACGGATGTGGATTATATATCAAATTACACGGGGTTCAAGTCCTACGAACTACCTACTGTTTTCTTTCTTTTCTTATTTACTACTTTAAGTTTATAAGACTCCTATCATGTATGTTGAGCGAAGATGACAATCTGACTTTGGGGTATCCATTCTAGTCACAGCCCTTTATCTTTACCATCATCGTCATACTAATATCATCATCACTATCATTATCATCTTTACTATCACCACCAACGTACATTGTTATTACGATCATTATTATCATAATCATCATTGTATCATGATGTCAGTATACATTTACCTTGAAGTAATTTCAGGCAGTTTCTTTGCTTAAATTGCTACAGCAGTTACTACTTCTCTCAATAACTTAGATTATTATTCATTCAAAATATTTCTTCGTTTCTGATTGGCTCAGAACCGCCGGATAGTTCTTCATAACAGCTAACGTTGACTGAATTTGGAATATGTTTGCGAAATATCCTATAAACAGCGTCAATGATACAGGCAATCGCCAGGAAAAGGCACTGCGATAACTCAGAAGCCCTGGGGACGCGGTTAGGTTAGTCATCAGTTTTGTAGACTTGGAGAAAAGGAGGAAAAATTCACACCTTTGGGAAGAAAAAAAAAGCGAGGAATCTTCGCCTACAACATAGAAAGAACAGCAAAAATAATGCGCGTCCCCGTATCCCATACTTAACATCCATAAGTCCCGTGTCCCATACTTCACTTACGTTCCCGTGTCCCATAGTTCACGTCCCCGTGTCCTATAATTCACGTCCACATGTCCCATATTTTACGTCCCTGTGTCCCATACTTCACTACTCCAAGTCCCTCGTTTTAAGTTCAGCAAATGTCCCCTTCCTCTTGTCCCTCATGTCCCAAAAATAAAGCTGAGCGGGTGACAACTGCATCCCTTTATATCTAAATTTGCCGAGGGAAACTCAGAGTCGGCAGATAACACCCTCCTCTGAACACTTGATCGTGTTCTCCGTGGGTTCCTGGTGATCTTTAAAATAGTTTCTGGAAGCTGGCAGTCGTAAAACAAAGGAGATATTATTAAAACCAAGGATTTTTATTCATGGATTGAGTTTACATTTTCATTTTTTTCTCAAGTTGAATTACAATTTTTAAACAAAAAGTAATTTGATAAATAAAATACATAATTTATCATACGCGTGCTGAATAAATATAGCAAGTACTTGTTAGTACAGCAAAATCGATCCCACCCGATCTTACAAAACAAAACATTGGATGGCATAGTAGCGTCCGGCGCTGGGCATAAGATTCTTTATCATCGTAACGGAACAAACATCGTGTCACGTGTTGTGTGACGCATTGTGTGACGTCTTGTGTTACATTTTTGCCATGGACAACGCTTGCGTGACAACGGAAACAGTGGCTGCGAAGATGACCATAGTGTCAGAGGAACAGCCTCTTTCATCTTCGTTCCCATTTTCCCAAAAATAATATCTAAAACGCTGCAACTTGTTGTCCAAGTAGATAATATTCACGCTACTTTCTCCTGAGAAGGGTAAAAGAACTCGATGTGATACTTATCACCCCACGAATGGAAAATTTCTCTCTCCATTAAAAGTCTCTGTACTCCTTGAAACATCCGCTGTTTTATTCGTTTCTCCTGTGTCAGGCATTTACTCTGCCAGGATTCTGGATCCCAGTAGAACATGGGTACGGATTGCAATCTAAAAGCAGTATATATGACGGAAGTCTTAAACGGGAGCAAAGTCATAAAAGAAACCTAGTCCCAGTTGTTCAAAATGTGTGGATAACGCTATCTACAGGAAAAATCTGGGTAACAATACTAACCCCCTGGATATCTGATTTATCTGGTGGATAGCGCTATTCAACGTTTGAATAACTGGGGCCAGGCTTTTAATTATGTTTTTGAAAGAACCGTTTTCTCGTGCGACGTAAAGACGGATTCTGACTGGATGAACAATTTTTCTTACACGTTAAAAACCTCATTCGCGCCTCTGATTGAGTAAAACTCATTTAAGCAGGAAAATTTTTGACATGGTTCTTCAGTGAGTATGTGTTTGCATATGATAAGATATTTTACAAACCGTTCACAAGGATTGTCGAGCTCCATTCCAAACACCCTGGTTTGAGGACAAACATGTCGAGCCAAACTCAACGCGTAAAATCTTGTGGAGATAGGCAGGTCAAGGCTGAGGAAGAAACAAGGGAAAATATTTTCAGAAAGAAAAAATTAACTTTATTTGGTGGGTAAAATATTGCAAGAACTACTATACCATATCAATAAACAGATGAATAGCTTTCATTGTTGGACCTGCCTCGATGAAAATTTGCGCACCCTTCCCATGGTTTGTCACCCTCGCGTTTCCCGCTCGCCTCTACGCGAAACCACGCGAAAGACGAAGCGGGTAGCGAGGAGGCTGATTGTTGAACAATTGTGTTAATCCGTATCACAGGACCAAAAGAACCTCATGTTCACCTTCTGTCGAGACATATCTACTGGCTGCTTTCAGAAACCAGCTTGGGGCTCTCGCGCATGCTTTTTTTGGGCTTTACTCTCAAAGTTCTTACCAAACTCATTCCCAGAGCTTTCCCATAAAAATTAAGGGAAGAGCCCTGAGATGACAGGTTAAGTAATTAGTTTTAATTGGTTCTTATTTAAGAGTGGTTTTCATTTCAATATCGCATGTGTATTCCATTATCCCAAAATTTGCGGAATTTTTGTCGAATGCTCCGGTGTTTTTTGGAATACTCCGGCCGGCCGCCGAAACTTGCAGTTCAATTTTCAAAATTCTCGTTTCCAGTGACACTTCGCTTCGGAGACGTACTTAAAATTGAGGTTAGAACGTAAATGAACGCTTCAGTTCTGCAAATTTTGTTTGAATAAAAAAGATCTCGTTCATTTTACCTTGACCAATCCTAGTCACTGACTAGTTGGTCTGGCATAATGGAAATACCCGATGAGTGCAACGCTGTGCTTAGTTATTGGCTTAAAGGGAAAAAAAAAAAGAAAGAATAAAATTTGAAAGCCAAAACCACGGCTATAAACCCAGTAAGTTCAGTATTCGGATCATTAAAAAAGATCTGGATCACTGAAAAAGACAAACTGACGAAAGAGCAGCAAACTGTTCTTTCGGCGACGAAAAGAAAGGCATGGCAAAACAGAGTCGAACCCGTGGTCACCTCTTTACAACGGCTTATTTCTTCTGTCCATAAGGTGCGGCGTTTAATTGTGAAGACCGAGAGGTCCACCTGCATAATAAATGTTTACGATTTTTTTTTTGCCAGACATGTTGGATCATAATAACTTGCTTCAACAGTTAACAAATAAAAGGTTACCTCTCATACTCTAGGCCAAGATTCTTAGTTTCTTGTTTGGTCTCTTGATAGGCCTCTTTCGTGACCTGTAGCAACTCAGTGTTTTGAAGATAATGCGCTAATTTCTGGTACAATTTAGAAAGTGTACATTTCCTACATAGAAGTTCATCTGGTCCCAGCAGAATCATATAATCCAAGTCTTGAAAAGTATCGACACTTTTCTGCCAGGTATTTCTGATCAAAGACCTGAACCCAGATACTGAAAACACCCGAACTGTTGTCTTACTTCCGACGTCTTCTTCAAAACCAAGCGTCGGTGCCGAGTTTAATCGGAAAACACAATCTGCAGAATCAATCTGCGAGCCCGCTTTGTTTCCCAGCAGCATTCCAGAAGAGCTCACCAATGCGCATGAATTGCAGTTGAGAGTTAGCTCGAACGGTTTGTCGGGATTTGTGGCCAGCTCGAAAGAGGATCTTTGCTTTATCTCGGTACCAGTCTCCCCAGCGGCTGTTGGCTCTGGAAGTGTCTTCACCGGAAGTTGAAGGGTTGACGGGGAGCCGATAGTGAACATTACAACAATAATGAGAAAGATAGCTATCGTGCAAGCTACGGCGGCTTTTTTAAGTTTTCCCATGGAGGCTTGGTGATATTTTACGTTGAGAAATCTGAAATAATTAAGGGAGAAATGTTACCCACAACAAAGTTGCAATATTCTACATTTGATGCATATCCGCATAAGTAGCATAAGATTGACGAATCGAGTTCTATTTAAACTAGATCTTTATGAAAGTAAAACTGATTCAATCCGACTTCAGATATTCGTTAATGCGCTGGGCAAAGTTGATTATCTTCTTTGAGTTATTGTCATTGTTAATACACATTACTTTGGCAAAGTTACAAATTGATACCAATTTAAAACTATATGCACATTCATTGAGCAATAAACAAATCATAAGAACCATAAAAACTTCAGCTTATTCAGCAAATGATCAGTAAATAAAGCAATCCGCAGATATATAAGTCAATTAGTCAAATGAAAAATATTTAAATAAATCTTTTGATCCTGGAGCAATAGATGAGTCGTTTTTCAATCCCAATACCATCAGTCCGAATCAGGATCAGACAACATATTCTTTCTAAACTTTGCAATTCCTCAATTGTCTTCACAAACCTTCGCACATCCATAGTTGCACTTTGACCGTGAGCTAGTTCTCGTTTACCGACCAGAAATTCGTCCAACATGTCTTCTCCCGCCACTCCAGCTGCCAAAGTAATGAACAGTCGGCTTTTAATGATGCTATTGCAAACAAACAAAGCTGTGCTATCTTTGCGGGCTCAGAAGGGATGGAAAAGGTACTATGAATTAAACTCAGATATTATAAGTGTCGCCAATCTGGTCACCAATAAATTAAGAAAATTCACTTTGAAATAACCTGCCGTCACATACAGGAAATGTGAAGTTTTTAAATATATATAAGAGCCATTTTTATGAGCATGTCGAGGCTGAAAATGTCAACTCAAAAAGGCCATAAAAGTCAGTTGTTGATCAAAAAGGCTGAAAACGATGCTTTTGCTTTCTGACACTTATCTAGAAACTGCTTTTCTAGGCTTTTCGTTAATAAAATCTTGAGTCAATTTTGCGAGTTTGGCCTATCGACGTTTTTTGACATTTTCCTACAAGAATATTTTTCCAGGCTTTACTGAGTGCAAGTTTCAAACGCTGTGCTGAAACCCTAAAACGAAAATCGTAGTGAAGATTTGCTATCACCAGGAAAAAGAAAGTTTAAGAAAAATCATTGTGAAATTTACTTTGTAAAATAAATAAGATAAATAAAAGCATCCAAGCATAAGTGTCGAAGGGGTTTCATTTTTAAAAATGAAATAATACTTGGTGTTTTCGTCTTGACAGACGGCTGTCGCCATGATTGAATCTGCGACTCGAAACGGAGTGAAATTGGATTGTTCCAAATGGTAACTCGGTAACTATGTAGTTTACAGTAACTATTACAACATACACCATCATAACAAACATTAGGCGACAATCATTGGGCAGTTATAGACGGTTTTTGTTTCACTTAAATTCATTTTCCCTCGTGTTGACACAAAAGAAACCTCTTCGTGTCAAGCAATGTCAACAAACTGACATGAAATAAAATAATCTTTCCTGGACTTTATACATCGCATCGTGTACCACAACAAGTCATCAGCAAAAAAATCAACTGGTTATCGATCGTAAAATTGTCGAATATTTCTTTTTAGTCTCTTAAATCTGCTCCGATTTCAATGACTTGGTGTATTGTGACGCAAATAGATGCCTTCGCCAATAGGAGAAATTGGAAAATACAACATTATCAACGTCATTACGATTTCTGCCACCCACATAATCCCGTCGGCTATGAAATAAAAAAAAATTGTGGCACAAATACTGCATGCTTTGCCTTAAGGCAGCAAAAACTGAGTAGTTTTGGTCAAATAACGTATATCAGTTGATTTTAAACAAAATCGTATTTCGTTTTTTTAAGAAACGATATTTTTTTTAGGATATTTTTTAGGATATTTTTGAGCATTTGCCTTATCTCGGTATGACGTTCTTAGAAACTTATCGTACTTGATGCAGAATAATATACAGTATTTAGCGATAATTGTTAGATATCAGCTAAAAACACTGATAGGAACAGAGATATATGACGGAACATAAAACCGCCTGAGAAACTAAAAACATAAACAGGGCGAAAATAAAATAATCGTTCATTAAGGGAAAATAAACAATTTTTGGCGAAAAAAGCCAAGTTGACTCCTTGCTAAAGCCTAGAAATCACATCGACTAGAGGAAAAAATCAAAATATAAATAGATAAAAAAATAATATGTTTTAGGGCTGAGTACTGAGTGTAGTTTTAGATTTCCAATACCTTTGACAACTATGACAAGTTAGACGATCGCGAAGGAATGACCGGATTTAGAAAAATCGGTGTGATAGAACGTTACGATTAGCTTTCCAAAATTAACCGAACGCTGGACTGGAGTTCAAGCATAATGGTGTTTTTGGGCCGTAGCCTTTAAAATTGTTTGAGACTAGACGTACCCCGATGGTTTAAAATCACAAAATTGACGATCAGTCGCTTAATAAAAAACTCAATCTGTTTGGTCGTTGAATGTTATAGTAAATCAGATTTTATTTTACCACAAGCTGCTTGTTGTTTCTGAATTTTTGTTATTTAATCTTGCTAAAACTAGCATCACTTACCGTAATACGGAGGGAAATCCAGAGGCATCGAGGCGCTAACTGTTAGTGATCGCCTCTCGCTTGCTTAAAATCTACCCAAACACGCAAACGAAAGGGCAGTTACAAAAACAATATCCAGCCGAGAGAGAGAGAAAACAACACAGCGGCCTCAAATTTGCATTTTCCAACGAGTGTGGAGGTGTAAGAACAATCTGAGATTAATAAGTTTTCACTTGCGGAAACTGATTTGACGAAAATCTTCTAATTGACACAACAAATACAAGAACTGCACTTTTAAAAGTAACCGGCGCACCTGCTAAAAGCTACGGAAATCGACGCAAATTGATCAAGGCAGATTATCGGACTGTAAAACTCTGCTGACTAGCACGAATTTTCATAAGATGATAAAGTATCTTTAAACTGCGGTTGTTTTTTCATGAGATACTTTTTTCTCTTAGTAATTTTAAAGAAGCGTTTTTATTATCTTCTACAGTTTTTCTGTTTCCGGCAGGTGTTCATGTCGTGTTGCCACTTACACGAAAAGAATCTACGGATACTTCCTGATCCAGCCTCTTCCCCAGGCGCTTCGGTTAGCCCGGTTAGGCCGCCCGGTTAGCTCAGTTGGGTAAGCACCGTTTTGTCGAGTCGGAGGCCGCTGGTTCAAGTCCCGGCTGGACCAACACTCAGGGTCTTAAAATAACAGAGGAGAAAGTGCTGCCTTTGTAAAGACATCTGCAAACGGTTAGACTTTCTAGTCTTCACCATCCTCGGAGACCCAGGGGCAGTCAGTCGAGTCGGGAGAAAGGGTGCGACGAAAGTTTTCAAGTGCGGGCGAAAGAGCCCCTAGGTACCGACCCTCACCAAGCTATTTCCAAAAATTCACGCGGATGCCGGCTCCTGATTGGGCACAAAAAATGCTTTGTATTATTATGCCCAATCGGCGAACAGTTTCTCCTGAGTTCTTTTCGTGAGTTCGTACACGACGGTTATTGTTTCGATCACGGCTTGTCTGGCTCATGCACCAAACAGTGACCAAAGAACTGCACGCAGTCGGGAAACTTTCAGTTTGATGTAAAATCCCCATCCGATTTCAAAATACTGTCTGTTCGAAAACTAAAGACGCTTTTCCGAAAATACAAGCTTGAGCTTACGACAGGTATTCACCCTTGCATCCGTCAACGTCTTGCGTAAATATTAGGGAATTTTTAAAAGATACCACGACGGCTGACAACCACGAAAACGTCGCATGGAAAAGGAACTCACATTTTTTCAGTTTCAATCGTGATTATTCCAACTCGCTTACTTTGTCAAATGCAAGCGAACTCTTCCGGAGCTGAATTTCTATCAACAATATACAAGTTCATGAAGAGAATGAATTTTGTCATTGCTTGTTTACGTCCTTCACAAAGCATGAAATTAGGCATTTTCACGGGTAGTCGTACGTGCAAAGTTGTTGTTTTGACTTGTCAAGCTATTGCTTATTTGACTTTCTCGACATTGTGATGAGTCAAAAACAGAATATTCTCGAGGCAAATTAAATTGCTCCTGCAGATAGCATTCCAAACGTTTTTTCGACTAATCGGTAGTTCCTTCGTTTCTGGTTAGGAAAGTAGAAAATGAAAGTTTCCCTTGCTCGCACAAGCTTAGTGAACGAACCAGGCAAGTGTGGCAAGACAATAGCCGTCGTGTACGAACTCATGAAAAGAACTCAGGAGAAACTGTTCGCCGATTGGGCACAATAGTACAAAGCATTTTTTGTGCCCAATCAGGAGCCGGTATCCGCGTGAATTTTTGGAAATAGTTCGGTGAGAGTCGGTACCCAGGGGCTCTTTCGCCCGTACTTGAAAACTTTCTTTGCGCCCTTTCTCCCGACCCGACTGACTGCCCCTGGGTCTCCGAGGATGAGTCTTCACCGATAAGGACGATAAACTGCAGGCCCCGTCTCACAACCCTTGCATATATAAATTCTGTGGGACGTTAAAGGACCCACGCACTGTTCTTAAAGAGTAGGGGACGTAGTCCCTGGTGTGGTGGTCTATCTCTCGTGAGGGGAGGGACTGTTACGTGCCCGCAGTAATTGGCGTCATGCTGTTGCGGTGACCCAGCCAATAATTGGCCAATCTAATAAAATAAATAAAACAAAAGCAAGCTCGAAATGCTCCTCACTGTTGTCGAAGCGCAAGGGTCAATGGGAAGAAGGTTTTCGGCTGTTTTCTCCCTACCGCCTTTCTGTACGCGCACATCTAAATCGAGAGAGAGACGTCTGAGGACGAGACAATTCCTAAACTGAGTCAGTTTTTGACACTGTCCAAAATGAACATGGCTTCCGCCACAAACTGAATAAGCACCCACCCCCTCAATAGGTCATTTGCATGATGACGTCACTATCCTTCTACGACCAGAATTCATTTTTTGGATTCTGGTAAAGTAGTAAAATGACTGCATCGTGCAAATGGCCAATTTAAAACTAGCAGAAACAGCAATAACAACACTCAGTACGTGAGTGTTTAAGATGTCCATTTGTAGGGATATTTTCTTTTTACCTGGGACACGTTAGTTGAAAATGCGCGTTTAACTCGCAAACTGGCTGGAAAGGTAAATTTGTTGGATAATAGAGAAGGCACGTTCGCTTTACTAGTGTTTTGGACAGTAAAGCTCTCCTTTAACCTATGGCCTGCGAGCAAGCTCTCCATTTAGGGGAAATCGTGAAAAGTAGACGCGCGAGAGGCATGTGAGAGGAGACGCGACCCCTCGAGAGGCATGTGAGAGGAGACGCGACCCCTCGAGAGGCATGTGAGAGGAGACGCGACCCCTCGAGAGGCATGTGAGAGGAGACGCGACCCCGCGAGAGGCATGTGAGAGGAGACGCGACCCCTCGCGGCTTCGCCGCTCGCTCGCAAAAATAGGAGAGCTTGCTCGCAGGCTATTAACCTATGACTACAGCAGTTTTTTATCGTCGTCCAGCGCCGCGGAACGTCCCAGCTCATTGGAGAACTTTCGCCAACAGGAGGAAGTCCCAAAAAACCGGAGAAAGCAGAACAAAAAAGTTTTGATAGACTTTTAATTTTTGGTACCCTGCACGCCATAATTTAATCAAAAAGAATATTGATCAAATTGAAACAATTCTACATGCATTCTAGTCGAAGCTGAGTACTTTTATTATTTTTTTTTTCACAAGTGTTTGACATTATCTATTATATTATATGATATGATATGATATGATATTATATTTAATATATTAAAAATTTATCACTTGGTAAGGTAAAGTTTGGAGTCCAAAGACTTTTCTCTCCTACTGCGTTAGCCAACTGAAGCCCACCGCCACGACAGATTCTGTAGCAAGTGGTCAGGCGTTACAACTGAAAACAACCGACTTGGAAAAATAACTCTAGACTTCACCAGTCTTACTAATAATTAGTTTGATTCTTCAATTACTCACGGTTATTCCTACGATAACTTACATTTAAACAAGGGGTCTGTTTTGTAACTGATTTTCTGACACGTCCGTCACGCCTGACATCAGTCAAATAGTCACCAATAAATAATAAATTATATGAATCTTGAATCAATTAAATTTCGCTTTCACTCACAGAATTTTAAACATTTTTTGAACATATTTACAATCGAAATAAAGATAAACCAAGGCAACAGACGTGTCACAAAACCCTTATATCACCATGGTGATAATGAAGTTACCACGGTTACTTGAAACAGTCTGAACTGACGACGTTGAAGTTTCACTGAAAAAAAAAAAACTTTTTAAACGTTGAGTACAACTCTGTTAAACGTGAGAAAACTGTTCATTTTGATAATATGAAAACTTAGTACAAGTGTTTGCATTTTACGAAACTACTTGAACCACCCGAGATAAAGTCGAGTGGGACACACTAACACCACAAATCGGAGTTTAACTTTGGTGCAAGATCCTGAAACGGTGTTTTTTTATTCTACAACCAGAAATTTCGTATGCTCTATTAAGTTGACTTGCTAGTTTTATGTCACTCTTGACTCTTGTCACAGTTTCTTGCACCGAGGATGAGCCAACATTTTCGCCAATTTCAAGATGCAGAAACAATAAAGAAATTGATGTACTTGAAAGATCGACAGGTCAACGTCATCAGTCCGGAGAACTCTCAGATAAAACAACTAAACTTATGGCCATGCGATATGAAGCTTGAAACCTAGGATACAGCTGCCGAAACAGCGTTCTATCTTCTAGCAGTTTCAGGGCCACATTCTAAGTCGACAATAAGCTATTAAATTAATTTTTTTTCCGGCACTTCCCACCCAATCGTATCTTCTAATCTTTACGTTTTACTGAGAATAAAACATTGTTTTTTAATGGTATTCCTACAATCGAATTCTAATTTAAAATCAAAATTTGCAATTGGCAACTATGAAAGTAAAAACTGACTTTAAAACCATAAATTTAAATTTCGATATTAGTAAACCAGCTACAATTATAGACGGCTTATGTTGTCAGTGATTTTCCATCAACTCAACTACTTTCTAAATTCGTATGATTGTATGTACAAAAAGCATAAATTACCTATACAGCTTTCTTTCTTTCTTTCTTCTCCAAATATACAAACACTGGAGGTAATAAAATAATTAGTAAATCAAGATTCTTCCAACTACCTTAAAATTACTTGGTCTGGCAAGAAAAAAGTGTTGAAAACAAAGCAAAGGAATTCCAATTACCGTTGAGAAACGTTGTTTACGCCACAATTTGGGGGCAGTTTCTCCGACACAAAACAGATTTGGAATCACGTTTACGGAAAACGTAAACTTCAAGTTGAGAATTTCTCAAATTAGGAAATGAGCAGGCAATAACTGTACAAACTAATTCTTATGGATGACACTGGCACGGAGCTAATTATTTTGTGCAGATGTAATAAAGTGCAGGACAAGAAAATAAGGAAACTTAGTCACGTGGCACAAACAGGCGTTTGCCGTAAATGCGATTCTAAGGGCAGGTTTATACTAGGAGAGATTTCATTCTAGTACCGGAACTGTGATTACGTCCACACGCAGTTGAGTAAATCTGAAACGAAAACGTCGCAGGTGAAAACAACGGGTGTCCGGGGATTTTCAACCCGAAAGCCAAAGTAAACATTTTGTATCCGAGTAAGCGCTCCGCGCGGATTCACTGATGTGTGGAAACGCCTGCAAAAACGAAAACGCTAAACGTAACAAATACAAAAATCTATGGTTCGGGAAAAATCTCCCATAACTCTCAGTCGTTCCCCACGACAATTATTAGCTAATTTATAAATATAAATCTACCAAAAATACATCACCGGTAACCAGTGTAGAATCTATCCTATATTGTTATCACACCGCTAATCAAATACCAGCTCGCCTCATTAGGTAACGACAACACTGTGGAGAAAACGCGTGTTAATATTATTTAGCCAGGTTTCCACATCATAATATTCTGGCAACATTGAAACGATCTGAGACGATTATAAGGACGTCAGCTTCAGTTCTATCTACGCAATTGCCATCGCCTCAACCGCCTGTCATCGAATCAGGTGTTTCGAACTCTTAAACACATTTTGAAACGACTCGGGAATATATATGGAACCAGGATTTCGATCTTAAATACTATAATCAACCAGAGCTATAGCAGTCACAGTATAAGATTCTGAAACTACGTACCTTCCCCTCCCCAACCTAACATTTTGCCCTAAGTAAGACTAGAGTAAGTGATAACGTTAACTTAGGGGAGGGGTAGGTGGGTGGTTTCCAAGAATATTATAGCGACCTGCAGCAATGATAGACTTACGCCGCCGTTTTTGTCTCGTCACGCAACGCTCCTCTCAGAGGAACTTTTGGCGAAGACTGACGTTATTCCTAATTTGCTGATAAATGATTGGCCATTTCAATGGGTTTATAAAACACTGGAAAGAGGAACGTGGTTCGAATGTGAGCAGCCGTTTCTTGGGGAGAAGCGTTGCGTGACGAGACAAAAATGGCTGCAAAGGAGACAAACTACAGTCTCAGTCAAAATTGTTGGGGCATTTTTGTGTCTTCTCGTCTCCTCAGTAATGATGTACACGATTTGGTGACTGAATCGCAAGCAAAGGGGGGGGGGGGGGGGGGAATGAAAGCACGCAAAGGGAAAAAACAACGTTTGCTTTAAGTGTCCCAACCATTTTTGTCTGGGACTGTAGAACAATGGCCCTTTCTATACTACAAACTACGGTAAGCAGGACACTATTCTTCGAATCAGTTTTCAACACATTGTTCTACATAATGAGTACCGTTAAAACAAGCGACGTCGTCTTTTAAGGTCTAACAAAACCCTGATAAATATGGACTTTGAAATTAGGTGAGCAATATATTAATTCAGTTAAGATGAAATACAAATTTAAACCATAGCATCAATAATCTCAATAAAACGCATCTCAAAAGTTAAAGAATCATAACTTTAACAGTAACTCGATTAAATTTGTATAAAATACTCAGTATTATAATAAACTCTGAATTTCGCGAACTGTCATTAACTCATGATTTATGATTGTAACATTTAAGAATTATATCATAAGGAACTTTGTTGTATAGCTTAAGAATCAGAACCACAAAAGAGCACTGATTAATAACTTCTATTTTAGGTTTCAAACCTTCATTTTAAAAACTGTATAAATCATACGATACACATTCTAGAGATGATAATAAACACCAGCATTTCTTTTTTCTTTGTAATAATCCACTCTCTCTAGAACTTAAAATCTGATAAAGCTTCTTTAAGCTCTGCAATAAGGCCTCTGTAATCTGCAGAGCTTTCTTCAATAATTTGCTGCAACTTTTCAACATACTTATCCATAGAGTCGAAAGTCAGTTTAACGCCAATGTCCGGCATTTGTACGTGGGAAAGCGAAGCGATGAAGCGGGTCTGAATCACGGCCAGTTTAGTCTCAACCACTCCTGTCCTATGCCTGAAAAACAAAATTAATGGGTTAATTTCAGAACGTTTTGTTTGCTTTTTTATTTGTCCGCGACAAGATCCAAAACTTAGGCTGAGTATAAACGTCAACTCTTTATGTACCGAACCTAATCCCTTCAATTAAGTACAGGAAAAGATCGACGTTTGAATCAATTAAGTGCGACGTATCTAATTTGAGTCCCCTCGGATCGAGTGGCTCACAGAGGAATTTCGACTGCCGGACCGGGGTGGAGCGACTTAGTTTCAGACGTCGAACTTCTTATGTGCCGAGCCTAATGCAAACATTACTATAATTTATTTTCACTGGTAAGCATTGTAGACCATTGTACATCGTGAAAATGAATTGAGTCCCAAAGTTCGACGTCTGAATCAACCGTCGAACTTGTACCAACCCAAATAGATATTGAGTTCAGGACATGAAAAGTTCGACGTTTGAACTGGGCCTTCGAGACGCATTACAGAACAAAACAAAAATGGCCCGCATTTGTCTCTATACTGCGAGAAGTATCTCATTTTTCTCTTGAGTCAGCCGAGGGGCACGCGCAACACGAGCGGTGTCTGCAATTGCGCGCGTGATCAATTTCTTTCTCGCACGTTGCAAGTGACGGGCTAAGAATAAAGAGAGGCTGCCTCGAATCTACTTCGTCTCAGACTCGTTACGTCTTTCTCATGACCTCGAATTTACTTCGCATGACCATCTTTTTCTTGAATACTGACCCTTAAAAAGTTTGCCGACAGCTGACTGCCCATCCGATCCTACAAAAAATACGAGGAGACTGGGTCGAGTTCACTTTCGCAAAGACTTCTGGGACTGTTACTAGCGTTACTAGGAACAAGGACAGGGAAAAGATTGGCCAACAGCTGACCAGCGCGTCCCCAATAACTATCCCAGAAACAATTGTGAGACGCATTTCGGCTCCAGTTCCCTTCTCGCACCACCACTGGAAAGTATTGCTTAACAACGTTTCACTTGGATTTTTTCTCCTTACCTATCACTCGCAGTCTCTTCCTTGCAAACAGTAAGTCGTTGCTCGAGGCGACTTATCTCGGAATCCAGCTCCTTATTCAGTTTTTCACACTCTTGGTTCGAAGTCTGAAGGACGTCGATTTCTTTGTCTAAAGCACGCACTTTCTCAATTTCCTGTTGAGCTGCCAAAACAAACAAACAAACAAACAAACAAAGTGTCGTAATTGTACGTTGTCAAACATTCGATGAAATCTTACTCAAAAACAACGCACTCGCTAGCTAACTAACTTGCCTGACTGTACACGGCGTCGGCCCTTTACGGTTTATCCATGAAAGATATCCTTTCTGGGAAGATCTTCTATTAGTCATAACTTGCCATGTGCTGTCGACCTGCAAACTACCTATCTAATATTAATTGTACTCAGTGGATTGCCGCTGCTAATTTGTGACTGACCCGTCTTGCAGTGTCCTGCAGAGGTTTAAGATAGTACAGAAAAAAGACTTAAAAACTGTATCAGCTTTGCCACGGTTGTCACGAAAAGTAAGACTATTCGTAAACCTTGTACCTTTCTCGTTAATAACATAATAGGATATTTCAACACCCCGGTGCCGAAAACTATATTACACTGTATCTCCACGCACTTTTTCATGATAAGCTTCGTGAATTTGAATTTTTTTACAGTGCGACTACTCGAACCAGGGTACTTGGAGGAAAATTATCCAATCAAAAACGTTTTATGAAAACAAAAGAACCTCAAGTTTTTTTGCAAAAGAACCAATGAAATTGAGTGTTAAGTTGGCAACTGTTGAAATTATCTGACCTCTCAGGAAACACCCTAAAAATTTATGCTTGTTATTTGTCCGTTTGCAAAAAAAATTGAGAATCTTTTGTTTTCAAAACTGAAAGGTTGTGATTGGATAATCTTCTTCCAAGTGCCCCTGTTGGAGTAGTCGCACTGTAACAATCAACCTCAATTATTAAGAACGATGTTTCTTCAGTCAATGACGCATGCGACTCGGACTAAACGTTAGTTGCCCCAACCTGAGTCAAGCCTATGGCCTTCTGGTTACTAATCTAAATGCTCTACCTCTAATCTGTGAGAGAACCATCTTGCATACTGCTAAGATTTTAACGTCGATGGGGGACATATTCGTAATTATATAAATGTGGTGGGGTATTTTAAGCCTGATGAATAAACCCAGAATCAATTTTGTACAATACAGAGAAACCTACATTTCTAAAGCGGACACGAGCAACAAAAGTACCAAACGTTTCTTGCCAAATTTGCTGTAAAACGAAACTGTATTCAGCGGACAAGAGAGAAAGTCCCGTGAATGACCTCTCAATGCATGTTCCAATGAAATGGAAAAGTCACTCAGCCAGATAGCTGTCATTTAACTGTCGTGGCTACTGTATATCATAGGACTTTGCCCAAAACCAATAGTTAATAGTTCATGTCATCATGATAACGATGAATAATGACAGTGAGGATAAACTTTATTAACGAGTCTAGAGTACTTAGCATCGCCGTTAATTATGGACACTCCTCTCTTTGATTTTTTCAAGGTAACTTCACAGCTGTACCCGGGTGGAAAGATGAAACTGTAAAGCAAATTTGTCTGTTTTAAGAGCCAATGCTAACTTCACAGTGTCTTCAGGGTTTGGATGAATGTTCTGTGAGCCTTACCTTTTCCCGAGCGTACTTTAACCAGTCTGACTGGTTCAGAGTCCCTGCTAGCATTGGCTTGGGCCAGTAACTTGGATTCCGCTTCCTGCCTCATGAGAACTTTCTTTTCTGAAGGGGAAACCATCGGGCATCCTGACAAACTACAAACCGAGGGAGTAGAAGCAACAAAGAGGATAAATAAGCGAAGGGTATTGAAGACTGAAACACATCGGTCTAAGCAGAAAATGACCCATAAAACTAAAGCAAGATGCATGCAGCAACACCGGTAACAAACACACCAACAAATTGGCATTTTCCTTTCTTTCCAAGGTCCATTGTATGTTTGAAAGATAGTTCCATGTCCCAAACAGTTTTTAAGCAGCTCTCCTACTATAACGTTATTTGAGGATGTTAGCATCAACAACGAGTACGAGTACGAGAACGACCTCAAGCCGTACTCGTACTGGAAGTCGTTTTCTCAGCTTTCTATGATAGCGATGACACCGAGTTCGAGTTTATAGAAAATACTTGAGTCGAGGTAGCGCTTCCACAACAATTTCAAAAACAAAGAATGACTCTAAAAAACGTTCAAGACTGCTTGTTACCCAGTTACATATTGGAAGGTTTTTTGGACGAAGAAGAATTTTGTGCTTTATATGATGTAAACAACACAGATTATCCTGTATTTGAGCATGGAAAGTATCGAAGATTCGACCTGAATCTTCGGTCTTACAACACGCTAAAACCCATCAAATTCAACACACCCACACTGGATAAAGAAGTAAGTATGCTTTATTGATATCTTCGACTGTTGGGATATTTTCGACCACATAATGGCAATTTTCGGGGTTATTTCGTGAGCCTGTGAAGCCTGTGGAGAGACATGAAACTTTCTCGGGTAAATGCAAATTTACTCTGTGTAGGAAATATCGCGTTCGGTTGCTTTTCCTCGACTTCAAAAGCATTTTTTTTACATAAAACATAATATAAGGAATGTTCAAGATGATAAAGAGAGGCTAGAAACGAAAAGAAACTGCATTAAACGATCGGAATTTACCTTTGAAAACCAGCTCTTTCCAGTCGTTCTGCCCACTTCGAGTTTTTGGTGAGAACTCGTCGTAGTGCAACTTGACAGGACGACTTGAAAACGTGCAGATGCGCAGAACGGATGCGCAGTACGCAAAATCGCTGATCTCGTTCTAGAACTCGTACTCGTTGTCGATGCTAACATCCTCTATTGCTACCCCTATTGCTGCTGAAAAATGTAACATGAGCTAACCTTCTGTGTGTACTGAACTGGCCGCTGGAATGTCCTGTTCCATCGCAACCTGGAGTAGGACACCTGTAAAAGTATAGCACTGGGTTTAATAAGGCTAAAATGTAACACTTCATAAGCAGCCCCCCTCCCCCCTCCCCCCGCCTGTTCTTAACCTACAAATACAGCTACCCCTCATATCTCCCCACAACTGGGGACGCCCCAGCGCGCGGTTGGGAGCGATGAGTGGCAGCTGTATTCGCATACTCTACCCAGAAAAATGCCAGTGGGGTGTCCACGATGGTCCCTGAAAGACCACTTAAAGGAACGGTTCCCGATGTTGTTACAGAGGGTAAATCACTCCCTAACCAGGTGATCTGTGACGTCACTGCGGGGGCCTGGGGAAAGAAATTTTAATGCCGTATCCCATAAACCAAAGCTGACGGGAACAGATTGAATTGAATTGAATTGGTGCGCGCGTTGGTTTATGGGATACGGCATTAAAATTTCTTTCCCCAGGCCCCCGCAGTGACGTCACAGATCACCTGGAAAAAACTAGCACTAAATAAGCACGATTACTCACGTGGGTCCTTGTTTGTCGGACTGTTTGTCACCACCTAAGAAACAAAACAAAAACAAAAGGATGTAGGCCAGGGGAAAAGGTCGACATTTGGGTCGTGACGTAACGATCCTTAGCAAAATCAAACCAATCAGAGGCTGATTAAAAATTAAAAACACCGTGATCATTCTCCATTACCATCAGCTATCTGATGCTGTCACTGATTCGTCCCCAGGTGTATATTTATGATTTGAACGCCGTCATGGGAGTCCAGTAAGGCAACTCAACTTAAAAAAATTGCCCTAAAATCCAATATTACAGTATCGAAAGTTCGAAAAGAACTGTACCTGCTTCGGCATTCTGAAGAGCAAGCTTTGGTGCCAATGGACAACCTGACAAACTAAAAAAAACGATTACAATTACAATTTCAATTTCTATGGCGCCAAAATCCCCATGGTTCTAGGGCGCTTTACAAAGTATGTACAAAAAATTAAAAATTACAAGTAAAAACTTTCAAATTTACAAGCATAAAACATCAAGTATTAAAAAAGGGCAAAAAAGTTTACTTGAAAAAACAAACCTAAGTAGACGTCTTCAAATTAGTCTTAAAGATTTGGACCGAAAAGGAGTTTTTTAATTCAAGGGGCAAAGAGTTTCATAGTTTTGGAGCACAGACTGAGAGCGCACGGTCACCATGCGTTTTCAAAATGGAGAAAGGTGTAGCAAGTAGATTTAATGAAGACGACTTGAGGTTGCGTGTCGGAGAGTATATGGACAAGGGGAAAGTTACTCTGTAAAATGAAAGAGTTCTGTTAAAGTATCGACATTTTACTGTCCCAAGTTCCATGTCACAGAAATAGGCCATCAAATGCTAGCAACTGCCGGGCGATGTTACATTGCGATGAATAAAAATTCTACAGAGAAAATCGGGAAAAATATCGAATAAGGTGGAGGATTACAAGAATTGAAGTGTGTTACAGCTGACCAAAAAAGACTGTCGAAACTTTGTTTCCAAGAACGGTTAATATGTTTTTTTACCTCTACGCCTATTAAACGACTTACATTTTGGGCCACTATTTTTCAATTCTTCATTCAATCGCAGTTGGTGAGTTTAATTTTAATTTCTTCAATTTAAAACCTAGCTGGAGTTTCTTTACTTTTAAAACATCCGACAGCTGCTGAAATATTCCCTTCAAAATGACTTTGACAAGCCCATGTTTGAAACGGTTAGATTAATCGAAGTGAGAAATTTGATAATAACCTTATCTTAGAAGTAGTAACTTTCGGGATTTTTCTCGTTAACTAAACTTTTATCTAATCTACCTTCTGTGTGACGAGTATTTTCCAGTCACGTGACCTGTTCCATCACAGCCAACAGTGGGGCACCTACATGACAAATGAAGGCAAGGAAACAATTAATTCAACGCTCAGAGAAAAAAGCAAAAAATAACAACTACTCACTGTGTTTAACTAACACATACATGTACCTAACTTCTTGGTGTTCCTGTTGTTGCATCTTGGCAGCCAGTGGGCACCCTGATAAGCTGAAAGAAACGGAGAGAAATAATTATATTCTCTTATCATGTTCTCGGCACGTCAACAAAACATGCTTATTTGAACAAAGGGTTCCTCTGTCAAATTGAAGCTGACAGACACTTTTAAGTAGAAATGATGTAACTTCTAGTTAAACAGTAAGTGTGAAACAGGAGACAAGTCCGAAAAATCTGATCTGTCCCCACAAGAGTCGAACTTATAGCTGCGGGTTACAAGCATTATTGTCCACCAATGAGCTACAAAAGACTGGTGGGAGCTTACGCCATTAAACGAGGTAAATGTGACAAACATCTTGCATACTACTAGTACTGGAATGTTGATGGGTGGCTTATTAGCAATGACATATGAATGTGTTGATGAAAGCATAGCAAACGTTTAAGGCCACGAACACAAAGATCATTTCATAAGTAGGCTGGATGTGATCGCTGTGATGAGTATTCCTGAATTCAGAACAGAACGGGCTGGTAATCGTTACCGACGTTCGACCACTGGAGTATTCCTGAGTCCGATTTCTACATAAGCAAGCTAACGAATTTTAAAAATCGTTTATAACGCCAGTGCATGGTTTGATAAAAATTTTAACAAGTGGTTTGTTTTTAAAGTTCGGGTGGTGAAAGTCATTATCGAATGCAAAGCGTTTTTGTCCTACTCAGGACTTACACTCACTGCCACGATGACATTCACCCTACTTAAATCATCAGTAGGCAAGTCTACGAGGAAATTCAACCGTATTTACCTCCAGTATACACCTCAGAAAACGAATTTAGTTCAACTTGAGCTATGTTTCACCCGAGTGTGAAACCAGCATTAGACGCAGCTGTAAACACGAAAAAATACACCTACCTTCTATGAGTGGCATATTGACCAGACACATGACCCTTCCCATCACAGTTCGGAGTGGGACAACTACAAAAAGGAAAAAAAATAACTTTAGTTAACTGCCCAAATTCTAAGCAATCTGCAGTTGAGCAAATATCACTAATTTTAATTAAGTACACAAAAATATTCATCTCTTGTCTAACCTTGAAATTAAATTAAGGCACGAAAAAGTTTTATTGGTTGTCTACCATCTGTAACGTTGCGTGCAATGGAGTGACAAAGCTTTAAATCTTGGGCCTCAAGCCAAAGAAATTTACATTCATAATTAAACGCTTTGGACAAAAGGTTTGCCCATCTTTCGCTTAGTGGCCGCTCAGCAAATGTTGCGCCAATTTTGTGGGCAAGAAATACAGAATGTAGCCACGTTGAGTGAAACATTGGGCGCAATATGGCAAATAAAAACTTCTTTTTGTGAGACAAGTAGTTTCGAACGTAAATTACCAAAGAAGCTCTTTGGGCTTTCCATCAGGACCTGCAAATAAAGAGACATTCTTTCAGTTTCAAGTCATTTTTTAATCTCTGTACAGAGATTTTTAAATTTCATGCCTTTCCAGGTTTTCAATAACCCCCTGTACGAATCTTGTAATTAGCATCGATCTATCTAAAGAGAGCAGTTTTGCTTTAATCACTTGAAACAGCAACCAAAAAGTCATAATCAGAATTGTTGCTGGCAATCAAATTAACCAATCACAACTCGAAGCAAACACATGAAGCCAGAAATCGCGGAAATAAGTGCGAGAACGTCGCCAAAGGGCGGGAGAATTTTAGCCAATCAAACTAAAGCATTACTTATCTCCTTTCATTGCCAGGTGATCTGTGACTTCACTGCGGGGGCCTGGGGAAAGAAATTTTAATGCCGTATCCCATAAACCAAAGCTGACGGGAACAGATTGAATTGAATTGAATTGGTGCGCGCGTTGGTTTATGGGATACGGCATTAAAATTTCTTTCCCCAGGCCCCCGCAATGACGTCACAGATCACCTGGTGCATTTTTAAAAAGAAAAACAAAAAAAAATCCTTTACCATATTCACGCTTTACAGGTGTTTTAGGCAGGGGCGTGTTCCTTAGAACTCTTGGACAACCGGAGAGGCGGCGATGACTGGCGAACCGGCCATTTACATGACCTGATCCATCACAACCCTCTGTTGGACAACTGAAACAAAAGATAGGACACTGGTTTAAAAACTTCCCTAAAAGGCAGCGCAGAGCAAACAATTTCACAGCTGTTAATACGAAAATCTCGCTCTGCTAATTTGGTAAAACGTTTCTAGATGCAACAAATGCACAGTATAAGTGACGTAATGTTGGATAAAATGAATCGCGAAGCAAAACAGAAGTAGTAGTTATTCAGGGAAAAGATGAAACTTAGGGATGGATTGCACTTTAACAAATTCAGTTTTTTTTATTTTGTTAAGACATCGAAACTACCATTCTAGTGAAACTTAAAATTAACATCATTTTTGACGTTTTGTCTTTTATACATTAAATAAAAAAGAAAGCTGAAATACATGGAACCATCACTTCTTTCCCAGATACATATATAACAGTCACATTTTACTGTCGCTTAAATGGGATCAGGAATTGCAGATTTGAGTTTGATAATTGAAACACCATACAATAAATACATACCCAATGAACCTTGAGGAACCTGTAAAAGAAAAAAAAAAAGAGGAAAAAATGAGATCACGATCTTCAGTTTGTCAACTCATATATGACAAACAGTTGAATACATGATGTGACAGCAAACAAATGCTCTTCCCAACCCTTTCAAGCTGTATTGATAACCCCTGCATGGGACGTTTCTATTGGCCAGCTTTTAGGTGACGATTTCGCTGGCGTCACCACGGGGGTTGCTTAAGCTCTCCATGCAAATGATACAAAAAAAGTGGCCAGTGGTTGTCAAAACGGGTTCGTAGAAAAAGTAAGGACTGGACTTAAGTTCGCGGCAAGAAAAAAAGGTTGTAAAGACAGACGTGGTGGTACGGCGGGTCCCGCCCATGATCGCGACACAGGGTGACGTCTGTCAAGGTTACCTTTTTTGTCTCCATAATCAGAATCGTCTTCATCTTTCCTGAAGTCGTCTTCATCAGAATTACTTTCATCAGAGGTGTAATTTACCACTTCTTTAGCTTCCAGACACATCTCATCTGAACTCATCTCCGAGTCTGCATCATCCTCTTCACTGTACTCATCCTCTTCTCCGCCATCAATCGGCTCCCTTGCTGGTTCCACAAGATCGCCTGTTAAACTCTCCTGTGATGAAGACAACTGTTTTGATGAAGAAACCAGATTACCGCTCATGACCGAATTCGCGACGGCCACGGCCGCAGTTGCTGTAATGATGCTTGGCATGGAATGTTCTGGAAGCTTTGCGGCCAGTGCTGTTGTTGTACACGTCTCTGACTGAGGTTCCTTTTTTATTTTAGGTGGTTTGCTTTTCGGGAAAGTAAAAACAGAGGACGTCTCTTTCGTGTCTGATTCAAAATTGAGTTCTTTTTTGGCGGAATTGTCTTCAGTGCTGGAAGCAGATGATATCCCCGAGTCTGGAGAGGTTGGACTCTCCTGCGGCGAGGATTTGTCTGTGAGAAGGTATTTTGGCGCACAACCTGAAAATAACAGAAGCCAGTTCTTACTAAAGCTGGAAAAATAAGGTTGTGTTCTATAAGAAACCGTTTTCGCTTGGTGGAGTGTTGTTGTGTTGATTTGGTTGAATTACTTTTTTTTATCCTTTAACCTAGCTCAAGACGTCGTCGAGAGGCGAAAGACGAGAGACAGGCGCAAAATATATTAGCGACGAGTGAAAACTGTATGCGAAACACGGGTAAGTATAGCGCAAACCCGACCTTCCTTCCTTTCCCTCAACGACTTTCTATGACCAAGTCTAAGGACTCGCCGGGTTGGGCGGGATGTGTAGTCACACCTGGCATATTGAGGGGCAACAATGTCCTAAATGATTTGCACGCATACCTCTTGGGCTCGTGTACATGAAAGCTGGAGTTACTTATGCCAAGTCACAACTGCGTTTTAACCATATATAGTTTATAAGGGTTCTCAGTATTGGACTTCAACCAAATCAACCGGTTTGAAAAGAAACGTTTCATCCCAAACGAGCACAGCCTAAATGTAAGTTACAACAAACAATTTGGAAGAAGGAGAATTCTTACACCAGAAAGCTCAGAAAAAATTCTGAGCTCCGGGTGAGAATCGAACTCACGACCCTCTGAGTTCTAGTTCGGACGCTCCAACAACTGAGCTACTGGAGGTAGCAGGGTCTATCAGAGCTGATGCATTGTGACTAAACGGCTATGACCAAGACTTCAGTTACAGTGCACTTTAAGTTTGCAAAATACAATCTAGAGAGGTAAACTAACAGCTGACGAAAACTAACAATGTCAACAGAAGTCAAATCGGATTTCTGGACCATCTGTGGCGAAACAAAGTAGAGTGAATTAATGACCTTGTGGGTTGATTTAGTTTATTTCCTAATTGTGAATGGTTCAAATTGGCAAAAAGCGCTGTATTCTAAGATTTACCAAGAATTCACTGGAAATTTAGCACTAGGAAGATCAGCAGCATGGGAGTTGACAGGAAAAGGAGCGATGGGGACTGGACCATAACGTCCGATGTTAAAAAAAAGGGAATGTAGTCTGGACACTTCAAATGATTAAATAAAAATCTAATTATTATCGCGGTTTATCTCACGATGTAGTCACTTGTGATGTAGCTCGCGACGCTCGCTCGAGGTCGGCTAGTTGCTCGTCAACTTTAAAGCACGATGGTCTATCTGATATGGACTTTATTAGCCAGCCAGGTGATCTGTGACGTCATTGCGGGGGCCTGGGGAAAGAAATTTTAATGCCGTATCCCATAAACCAACGCGCGCACCAATTCAATTCAATTCAATCTGTTTCCGTCAGCTTTGGTTTATGGGATACGGCATTAAAATTTCTTTCCCCAGGCCCCCGCAATGACGTCACAGATCACCTGGAGGAAGTGACATACCTTTCTTGTGTGGAGGTGTGTTTGGTGGACTCCGGCACTGCCGAGATGATGACTTCTGACTACTGGCAAGGGGACAACCTGAGAGACTAAATGATCATAGCAACAGCGACGTTTTTAAACGCTGTCATCTAATCACCCTATTGCTATGAACATTTCAATAATAACACCACACTATCAAAAACGACCTCCTCATCGATAAGAGGAAGCCTGACTAATAACATGGTAGAGTGTTAAGGCTTTTTTTTACATTGAAGTCGACTCTCTCTCTTTAGTATAATTACATTGATGACTATCGAAAATAGAGCGCTGTGATTGGCTAGAAGCTTCGCTCTATCCCGCTATAATCACCGCGCGGTGATTATAGCATTGAAGGCTAGCAGTTTTCAAAATGGTAGCCACATTTTTTGATGTTTCGGGGTCGGAAATTGATCAATAATTTTATTCTCTCGAATAATCATCAATGTAATTACACTAAAACAATTAGTCGCCTCAGGCGACGTGAATATTGGCGAATACTCACCTCGACTTCGTCTCGGTGACTATTCGCCGATATTCACGTATTGTTAAATAGCACGGATACCATTGGAGTCAGCCATAAATATTTAGGGAGCTTAAGCAACGACGACGGTAAAAAAAAGTCACCCAAAAAGTAAATTCACGCTGCATCAAACTTCATCGCTCTTGTTGTAACTCTTTTAATATGTCAAATGTTGGCGATTTTTTCAGGAGTTCAATTCTAAAGGACTGTATCTAAGTTCACAAAAAGAAAAAGAAAATAGTTGTCATGTGTTCCCGTGCTCCATAAAACGTGAAATAAGGAAGTTTCACATCGCAGTCGTGCAGTGACGGCAAAGAAATGTACAAAAAAGCGTGTTGTTTTGCCATCCTTTTTTGCCGTTCTCGTTGACGTCGCTGTCGTCGTCGCTAAAGCTTGAGCTCCGAGAGGAGTTCATCTCATAACAGAGAGTGAAAGAAAATTACTGTTCAATGGAATAGGCAAAATTTTAAAAAACTTCCAAAGATTTAAACAGAACAATTTAGAACGTTTGGCAAAGAGGTTTCATTTTGCACAGCAACACCATAAGATTTCATCCACTGATGGGAAAGTTAAAATGACATATCATCTCGACCTACATCAGGCTGGGCGGCAAAAGGGAGGCGTGGATCTTATAAAGGGGTCTGTTGTTAAGTTAATAGAAACCTTACGAAACTAGGAGGCTTTAGCAACGACAACGGCCACGGCAGCGAAAACCGCGTCACTAAAATGATTCACGTTTTTCAAACTTCGTCGCATTTATTCCATTTCGCTGAAAATGTAGGCGAATTTCTCTAGAGTTGATTTCTTGAAGACTGCACTTTAGTTTAGAAAGAGAAAGAATATTCGTCGTCGCCTGTTTACGTCCTCCATAAAACGTGACATAAGGTATATTCACGTCATAGTCGTGCAGTGACAGCAAATAAATGTACAAAAAAGTGTGATGCACTTGCAAAGTTGTTGTTTTGCCTATTCAACCCATTGCTTTTTTTGACGTTCTCGTTACCATCCCCGTTGCTAAAGCTATCCTCACTGCGATGGCGACGGCAACGAGAACGTCAAAAAAGCGAGAAGTTCAAAAAGCAAACAACAACTCTGCGCACGATTCACGTCCATTTCTCCACAATTACGACGTGAAATGACTACATTGTCAGTTCTCGTTAGCGTGTGAGCGGTAGAGCGATAAATTCTACGCGTTCGTCCTTTTTCAGCCCCATTTTTTAAAGACTGAGCCAGTTGGACGCGAACTTAGCTTTTCAGTGACGATTTCACTGGCAACGTCGTTGTCAGATCGTAATGTTCCTAATTAATCAGTGTTTCCATAAACTGTCTAGTAAGCCCGTGAATTACTAAGTTTCCATCGGTGTGAGCTTATGTTTACTTAGGGCCCAATTTAACTTAACCGTAGACTCTTTGTTTATGAGAGGCAACTATTTTTAGTCACAATTAAGAGATCAGCTTTGTATCTGCTAGTCTGATTGGGTGTTATTTATATAAGATTTGATTAGACACACAAGTGACAAACTTACCTTCTGTGTGAGGTATACATTCCTGTCCTGTGACCTGTGCCATCACATCCAGGGGTAGGACATCTGAGGAAATATTTTATACAGTCAGGTTATTTTATTTTCAGTTTATTTTATGTATACACGTTTATTTTGGCTAGATTACAATCTTGTGAAAGCAATTTTGATATTTGGTGCTAAACTTCTCTCCTCTCGCCTCAACAAAAATTCTCCATCATCATTTCTTTTTGTTTGTAAATCTTGTTGTTGACCGGGTGCAACTGCAAGCTTATTTATCAACAAATTGTTGAACCCTGTCTCACTGGCTTATTTACAATTTCTTGGTTTTTAAGCTTACCTAGGGCCATTGTCATCCCCTGGTGACTTGCCTAAACAGGAAAGCGAAAAAACGTCTTAAGCAAATTGATAAATAAGTACACTCGAACCTCCCGTAAGCGACCACCTAAAAAGCGAGGATTTATTGGACTCTCACGGGAGCTGGGGCCTGTTTCTCGAAAGTCCCGATAATTAACGGGCCCGGTAAGCTGTCTCCGTTTTCATTAAAGATCGAGGTTTCAAAAGTTTCGCATGTAACATGATAAAACTATCAAAATGAAACAAATGAAACAAATGAAACAAAATGGAGTAGTTTGCTAGCTAGGACCCGCGCTCTTATCCTTTATATTTCGATTTGAATATTTGATTGTTACCGGGACTTAAAAGAACTGAACCGCAGGGGTCCCTTCCGAGAATACGTCCCGACATATCTACTTTTTACGTATACGTGTGGTTCCATGTTGCCACTGAAGTTCTTTTATATTCTGGGTGTCGTGGTACATACATCGAACAAAGAGATCACATAATGCGTCAAGAGATCATTTACAACAGGTTAAAAACAATGGAAAACTATAAAACCGTCAAACCAAAAAGTGATCAAGGTCGCTTATCAGAGGTGGTCGGTTACAATAAGTTTTGTTATAGGGCTTTGACTGGGAAAATTTTAGGTGTTTTAGATCATTGGTCGCTACGAGTGGTGGTCGCACATGGAGGTTCGACTGTAGGTGCTAAATCCACTAAAAAGACTGCTTTCCCTACCATTGCCACCATTGTAAACTCAAAAAAAGGCTTTATCTTAACGAAAGCATTGTAATCTACATAATACGGTACTAAGTAAAAGAGTTCACTGCAGAAAAGTTTCATCCCTTTGTCCAAAGGAAGGGAACAGTGTGTATTTTAAGGAGGTATTAATAGTCACATGTCAGTTGGTCAGCCAGGGCTGACCACTAAGGGCGCTTTCTTATAGCCAGAACCGATTTTGCTGGATGGTATTAATTAAAAGCGAAATTCTCATTACGACACGAATCGTTTGGCCGGTCAGTTCTGACATATGGAAAGCGCCCTAAGTTTCTGTAGTCCCTCCCCACTCGCCACGCTTCTCTGCCACCTCAATTCAGGATAATAGTTCAGGGCCGAGTTGTTCAAAGCTGGGTTAAGACAATCCAGGGTAAGTGCGAGATTTGAATTCAGATTTGAAAGCTTAAAAAGCATTTCAGTTTTAATTCTTTTGTCTACAAGTTGATGATTGAAAGCTCTAAATATAAGAGAGAAAATTATCCGAGAAAAAACTTTTGAACACAAGAAAGAAAAACACGGATTAAATTTGACCCCGGGTTAAGCGCTAATCGGCCTTCGAACAACTGGGCCCAGGGTTACAAATAGCATTACGTCCCCATTACACATTAGCGACCTTGAGATTCTAAGACAAAAAACGACTAGAGGACAAGATTTTCTCAATAATTATTAGTGCGAGTGCGTGGACCAGCGTCATTTTGGCGGGAAAACGTGAACGCCGTCGTCATTCTACTACAGGTTCAGTTTAGCGATAATGAAGTAGTGGCAGAAAAAGGTTATCAAATGTTCGAAGTTTTATCAATTTGCGACCGGGACGGGGCTTTACCTCTTTTAATGAAATGACCGTGTAACTTTTCTGGTGAAAAAAAGTACACTACTTACAATGAAACTTTCCGGGGTGTCTTTTTATTTAGAAGACGCGAAAAAACCTTACGTTAAATCTCGTTCTCGTCGAATCTAACGGTCCGTCTATTTACAAACTCGAAGGAAGAAGAAAACATTGTACCACAAAAGGCAGGAGATCATTAACATCTCAACAACCTTGTTTCCAAGAAAAATGAGACATTACTCAGCAAAAAATGTCATGTCAACCCGTGATGAAAGGAAACAAACAACGCTTTCCCTTCCAGGAAACTTTTCTTAGCTATCACAAGAACATGAGATAATCTTAAGTGCAGTGGAGTAAGTGGTTACCATCTTTAGTTTTTTCCAACGAAATCCTCCTGGGGCACCCATAAAGACTGAAATGAAAAGACATTCCAAGAACACGGTTCAGTAATTGATTTACCTGTTGACCTATGTTAAAAGGGGAATCAATGCAGTGGTGCCCGCTTATTCAACAACGAGTAGTCCACCATTTACTTCAGGGAAAGCAGAGCACGCGTGGAAAATCGCTACCCACGAGGAAGGCGACACGCGTCTCGCTTCTCTCTTCTCGCATCTTCTCGCGTATTTTATGCGCGATCGCTCGCTCAACTTTCCCTGAAGAAAATGAAGGAATACTTGCAGTCTACTCAAGTATTGAAAACAATTACTACTCCAACCTTTTATTGCAGATACTTAGAGCTACAAAGGAAAGCGTTCCGTGGTTAACACCATTATAAACTCAATACTAAGAGAAGCTGCCAAAGTGCCAAATTCAGAGCAACAAAAGATTTCACAAGTAAATGACCTTGTTAATACTACAATTGCGCTAGCAGTGGCTCAGTGGTGAAAGGACCTGACACTACTATGGAATGTCATGAATTTGAATCCTGTCGCATGCAAGATCACAAACACTGCTTCTTTTAACACACATGTTAAGTTAGCAGTTTTAACTTGCACTTACTACATTAGTGAGCTAACAGTAATTACTGAATCTGGACCACAGATGGGCCACTGACAGTCAGTATTCCAACAATCCACAAACAGCTTTCTTTTTTAGCAGAGTGCATATGTAAATTTTTTAATTATAATATATTTTAATTCAAGTGGTATGCTCCAACTTCTAATTAGACAGTTACCTTCTATGAGAAGCAAATAATCCTGATTTGTGTCCTGAGCCATCACATCCGGGTGTTGGACATCTGAAATGATTAAAAAGCAGCATAAGATTGAATCGATACTAACAGGAAAGTTTTGTCAAATCCTACTACTAATAATTCTGAAAGTGAAGAATGATCATCGCAGTAAATTTTCCAATTTAAGCAATTGGAAAGAAGAAGCCTGAAAAAAATCAGGGCTTCAACGGGATTCGAACCCGTGACCTCCGCGTTGCCGGTGCGTTGCTCTACCAACTGAGCTATGAAGCCACACATTGGGAGCGAGGTCAATTTATTGAGTTCATATCTGCCGTGAGGAGTGAAATGATGTGAAGTATATGATCTACAACCGCAGTTCAAAATGAATTATGTCATATACTTCACATCACGGGAGATATGAACTCAATAATTGACCTCGCTCCCAATGTGTGGCTTCATAGCTCAGTTGGTAGAGCAACGCACCGGCAACGCGGAAGTCACGGGTTCGAATCCCGTTGAAGCCCTGATTTTTTTTCAGGCTTCTTCTTTCCAATTGCTTAAATTGGAAAATTTACTGCGATGATCATTCTTCATGATCATTCTTCACTTTCATCTACAACCGCAGTTCAAAATGAACTGTCATATACTTCACATCACGGCAGATATGAACTCAATAAATTGACCTCGCTCCCAATGTGTGGCTTCATAGCTCAGTTGGTAGAGCAACGCGGAGGTCACGGGTTCGAATCCCGTTGAAGCCCTGATTTTTTTTTTTCAGGCTTCTTCTTTCCAATTGCTTAAATTGGAAAATTCACTGCTATGATCATTCTTCACTTTCATCTACAACCGCAGTTCAAAATGAATTATTTCATATATTTCACATCAATAATAATTCTGTTATTTATACCCTCGGCAGTATTTACAGCACTAATGCTAGTAGAGCCGAGCAAACGACTGAAACAAATAATTAAAATTGACCTTAACCCTTTAAGTCCCAACAGTGTCCAAGATCAATTTTCTCCCTACAATTATCCAAACACTGTAAAGAGATAAGTTATGAGAATCAATAAAATGATCACCCAAGAGAAAATACTTTGATCTTTGAACAAATTCTCTCAACTAATTCTTTAAGGAAATGTATGGAGATCAGTTTGGAGAATTTGTATGTGGATACTGGGGCTTAAAGGGTTAAGAGGGTTAAGAATCTCAACTGGCCGGAGGCAAACCAGCTGGCTATTTACAAGCGTGGCCGGGGATTTGAACTCAGGACTTCTGAGAAAAAATCCAACTTGCAGTCAGGGTGGGACTTGAACTCGGGGCTTCCGATTTGCAAGTCCAGCGGTTAACCACTCGGCCAGGCTGCCTCTTCATACTAAAGTTCTACTACTCCTTCTCACACTATATTTTCTAACTGACTTATTATATAGTATTGGATGCAAACAAATCGAAAAGTCATATTATGTTAAATATATATATTTACACCACTCAGTTGTATGCTCTGTATTTTTTCTGTAGTGGCACTGATAAGGAAGGACTGAGCAGTTGAAGGAGAAGCTTTCCCTACATCACATACATGTATGTCTTGGCATTTAATTTTAAAGGATCTCATGGATGAAAATGACATTATTATTACAGAGAAGATATGTACAAAAATGCTCATTTAGTTAACCAACAATTTAGGAAAAAATTTTAAGTACCTTACAAATACAAAAAAGAGCCATCTCTTGTACAAATCTGATACACATGTTACATGACGTTTCAGCAGTGCGGAAAAAAATTACAAATACAGCGGTATTTATTTATATAAGGCTGGAAGTTAGGAGAGTGGACAATAACAGTCCACCCCCCAGATTAATTAGAGAAAAGTTCATGATCGTCACCTTGATGTTTCTGAACCCCCATCATAATCCCTGTCTGTATAAAACAAATAAAAATAGTTTAATTAATGCTACCTGACAGTTCATTAATTTTTAGGGATCAGTTGACTGATATTATTCTAGCCAGTACTGTTCTCAAGTAAGTTGACACTCTTTATCAAGGCTTGATTCTCTAATATTCTTGAGAGGATGAAGAATCAGTCGCCAGCAATAATATTGAAAGTAGAGAGAGACAAGACAAAATTCAGAGTTGATTTTTTACCTTTATACTTGATTTTTTAGGATTGCATATCCATTGTCAACCTACATTAATATAGTAGATACTACACCAATCAACAGACAACTGGCCCCAGTTGTTCCAGGGGTGGATAATGCTATCCACTGGACAAATCTATATCCAGTGGATAATGCAATTTGTTTCCCTAACACTTATCCCCTGGAGAGTGATTTATCGAATAGATAGTGCTATCAACCGTCTGGGGCCTCGGTCTTTAGCAAGCAAAATTAAGATTGTCTATTACCTCCACTATCAGTTCTTCGTCTACCAGATTTTTGGACATAGGGACACCCATAAACACTGCAAATGAAAACAAACAAGCTGATTATAGACTAACGCTTTCTGCACAGTAAGCAACCTCCATTTGCCAAAAGACATTAATTTGTTGCAGAATCTTCCACATCGAAACATAAATGATGTGTCTTTTTGAACTTATCGTTTTACAGTGTGACTACTATAAGCATTCATATGTTACTGCAAAGTGCAGCAATAGTAGCGATGAAATTGATGGTAGGTAGGTGACAAAATAACAGCTTGTGTCAAAGAGGTGCGCCTCCTGGGAGTTGTATGCAAAGTTTTGAATGGAAAAACATTGTCTGGTGAAACATTTTGCTTTCCTGAAAAACAATTACTATCAATATTAAATTTTGTGCTTGGAATAACTTATTTTGTTTTGTATGAGCTGCTGATTGGCCAACTTTGTCTTAGTGGCCCCAGTTACAATAGTTGCACTGCATTATTACTTCATTGTTCATAGTTTTGTAGTAATAATGATACTTATACCAACTGATGAGTGGGTTAGTAGGTTAGACTAGTCACAGGTAAAGAACCACATTTTTAATTTACGGATTTCCTGTGAATTAACCATTATTATTATTATTATTATTATTGATGTTCATCTTCAAGCTCTTTGCTATATCATTTACGCAGGCATACTTGCACAGTACCCAAGCTAAATTAAATTATTAATTCTGATGCAGCTTTAGTACTGTAGTTCACTGTTATACAAATACTCTTTCATTTATCACTCAAACACCTGATTTCTTACCTGCGATGTGAAGCAAACTTTCCATTAACATGCCCCTTTCCATCACATCCTGGTGTGGGACACCTGCATGTACAACAAATTTTAAACACTACATGTAAGGGTGCTTATCACTGGTTAGAACTGGCTTGCAAGTTCAGTCCTGTTTAGAAGAGATTTTGTCACAATTTAGTCAGAACTGTCCTGCAGCAAGACCAGTCTATTCCTAAATTCTATGCACAGCAGTGTTGGGGTCTAGTGAACACTCTCAGAAGCTACTCCATTACAGTCGAAATCCACTTTACAGACACCCGCTGGATACGGACACCTCATTACTACAGACAGTTTGCTTTGTCCCCGAGGAAAGAAAGAAGAAATAGCCACAGTACAGGGCTGAAAATAACAGTCGGTCATCCAACATTGGCCGACCAAAATTTGCTAGTGTCTGACAAAATCCCACCTGTGTTCAGACATTATGTCCAGAGAGTTTTTTATTGTATTATCATTTTGTGGTGAGGAAGAATATAAATCTACCTTAAGTAAATCTTACTTTGCATTAGGACAATCTCAAAGTCACAAAAAAACATTGACTCGGGTAATGAAGTTTCTTTGACATTAGTGTAGTATGTCCTCCATTTTACCCAACAGGTAGAATAATGCTCTACGAAAAGTAGCGAGATGCTTCAGTTTTGTTCATATTTTTCGAGAGTCATCACAGTAAAATTTTGCTATGAATTGAAAACAATTCACAGATTATACTCATCAGCGTGATATTCTGTCGTCGGAATGCATCTGTGTTATTTATTACTCCACTTAAGTTTCTGCCCGAAAATTTAAGTTTTATAACGGTTTACACCGTCATTCATTAGATTTTTTGTACAAGCTCAAGATGTGAGCATATAATTCCAAGAAGAATGGTGGTTCAAAGACTAAAAAGAAATAAAAATGAAGTTTTAATAAGGAAGCATTAATATAAAAAAAATTATTCACTTCACTCATGCTGCACAAAGTTATTAATCATTTGAAAAATTTAACCAAAAACTCTTGTTTCTGAGCAGATGTATGAGCAAGTTGACATTTAAAACTAGAATGCATTCATTAGAAATCCACAGCACAGAGACTAAATTATTTTGCTTTGAAAAATTTTGAAAACTGGTAAATTAAAACTTGTTCATTGAATCAGCAGCAGCTGTTATTACAATATTATTATAAAAGGTGAAACTTATTTTATGCTGTGAGATTAACATAACCATGATATCTTTCAAAGAACGTATTCACAAGTACAGTAATTATGATATTATCATTACTTTAACAATGTATTGGACAATGCTTATTTTATGGAAATTAAATATTGGTTCATTTTCATAGATAAAACACACCAAATGATGATAAGAAGTCAACATCAAAAGGCAAATAAGTAAAATTGCTTTTGGTCTCCATGGCCATGCACTTATTTAAACAGCCCTACAGTATATGTTTAAAGCAAGTAAATTATTTACTTGCTTTTTTCAGTTGTCTCAAAATGTTTGACAAGGCTTCATAAATTGTAGTATTAAAACCAAGTGGTATTTGATCTTTTCTGAGTACCAGAGTTCTGTATTTCCTCACTTTTTTCATATTGTTGACGGCCTAAAATCAACCTACTAGAGTATTTTTACCATGATGTCATAAAAAAAAAAGAAATCAAAATAGCGGGGCCTCCTGAATTTGCTGTGTACCCCAGGTTGAAGGTGATCGAAAATGAAATCGGTGTAGAAGTTTAAGGCACCTAGCGTCTTTTATTTTGAAAATGCAACATTTTGAATTTCCACCTTTTCACAGTGCATAACACCAAAGTGGTAGCCTCAGCAGAGACATCTGGTTAAAGGAAAAGCTTTCTCCTTATGATTTTCAGCAGTTTAAACATTTCAAGCAGTAAACAATGTGTTTATGCATATTGGTGTCCCATGCTGGTACACAAGCATGGCCTCTCCATACAAACCTCTATATTTAAATGTGTGAAACTTTTCAGTAAATAACTAAAAAGCAGTGCACTACAAATTAAAGACCTGTCAAATTAAACTTGGAGAAGTAGTATGTTTATGAGTCTTCTGTAACATTTCATTTTCTTGGCTTCTTTGTTGAACAGTTTCAAATTTATTTTTTCATTCTGTGACAGTGAAAACACTCTTAGTATATAATATTATGAACTAAAGTCTTTCACTGCTCTGTCTGGATTCTGCAGTACAGTAACTGTGTATTACGACTATATTCCACAAATATTGGCTGTTTTGTTAGAGATTCATCATGTTTACATTTGACCTTTGTGGCCTTTTGTCTTTTGTCTGTCATTCATAAACAATAGCTGAAACAATGAAACTACTCCATCGACCAATTAGCGCTTCAGACCAGATTCCGGAAAGATTTTGCATCATCAATACAGAATTTCTGTTGCTGAGTTGCAGACGTGCTTCCTCGTGAAATGTTCCTCAGCAGGAATAAGCGAGGAGAAACGTCTGCCCTTCGCAAGCTATGAGAGTTTGAATTCAAACCTACTAGTCTATCATCGAATTAAATAAATACAAATAGTGCAATGATAGCATAATAATAGTGATAAATAATATTTTATTTATTAAAACTAATTGTTAATTTTAATAATTGAGGATAGCCAAATTAAGATAACTACATTGACAATGGCACTCTGATAGACACCTCTATTTCTTTTAATAATGTTTTAGACAATAGATGGTTTTCATGGTGACATCATCAAATTGTAAAGTCAAGGTTTTCTGAATTCTCATTTACGCAAGGTTGACGATAAACAAAAAATAATCCTTGTACAAGATTCCAGTCCTGTAGCACGTTTCATTTCGAAACTACAGCAATTTAAACGTCCAAGTTTTCCCAGTGCGCGACACAAAATAGGAATGTTATCTCGTTGAAAAAAAGCCTCTCCTCTTGATTTTCCTCAGTTTAACCATTTTAAGTATTAGAAGATATGTTTATGCGCACGCTTGCTAGCTCTCGAGTTAAAAGAAAGAGCTTTTATAGGAAAAGTGAACTCCGTATGTTTTTGTTAATTTCCAGCGGCCATATTTGTGTACCAAAACTGTACACAAATATGGCGTCTCCATACAAAGCTCTAAAATGGCGCATGAAATGTTTCAGCAAATAACTCAGAAACTGTGGGCCACATAGACCTGAGACTTGTTTATATATCAGTCTTTTGTGCATTTCATTTTCTTGACGGCTTCTTCCACTGAACGGTTTCCAATTTATTTTTTGTGCCATGTTTGTGTGACAGTGAAAACGATCTATAGACAAGTTCTTATTTACAGCTAACAGCAATTAATAAATAAGTAAAGTAAAACTTCACATTAATTTTATAGTGAGTTAATGTCAGGCGGAGATCCACACCGGTTTCCACCCTTTTACAGAAATCAGTCAGATTTGTTATAATAAATACACTTTTTAAATAATAATAATAATAATAATTATAACTTTCCAAGTTGAAATCAAGATTTTTCATCCAAGGAGAATGGAACTGGCTGATATCCTGTCTGAATGACTCAGAAACCCAGGAAAGGAGACTTTAGGGAGTTAAAATCCAAAAAATTTCAAGGAGGAGCATGCCACTGGACCCCCCTAGAAGCTTGTACCTTTGGCACTCATTTAAGAAAATTGTTCATTAGTATTAATCTTAGATCCACACCTGAATGTTGTATATTAATATTTGTTTACTTACCCAATGAGTTCTTGGATAGATGCTACAAGGAAACAAACACATGAATTTAATGGAACTGTTTTCTAACTTACCTATTAGGACAGTTGCACATTACTTTGAGGAAATGTTATTTTATGTTCAAAGCTTTCCGAAAAGAAAGTAAAGGCTTATTGCTACTTCATTATGTCTTCTATTACAACTTGAAAATGTCAAAATATAAAAACAAAACAAAACAAACACTGCCTCTGCCCTGATGGGACTACCTAAGCAGACAGAGTAATAAATAATTATTCATGATGGTATTGGTTTAAATTTTTGTATTTTACCAATAAACTTTTGTTAATATTATGGTCCTATAAGTGGCCTATATTAAGTGGCCTCCCTCCAGCCAGTTACTAGGCAAACAGTCCTGGCCCTGGTTGTTCAAACATTGGATAGCGCTACCCACCGGATAAATCACTATCCAGCGGATAAGTACTAAGGAAATCAATTACGCTATCCACTGGATGGAGATTTATCCGATGGATAGCGCTATCCAACGTTTGAACAACCAGGGCCTGGTGGACAACATTGCCAGCAGAACATGGTGAACAGAACCTCCATTACATGGCCACTTGCCCTTTTTGAGCTATTTTGAAAAAATAGCTCATATGTCAGTGGTGCAAGCGTATGTATCTTTGTGGCTCTGTGGCTCTGTGGCTCTGTGGCTCTGTGGCTTTGTGGCTTTGTATGTTGGGATGTTTGTTGCAAGAGCTAATAAGGTTGAAGGTACTATGAGTTGATGCTTAGGAACCAATGAGATCTTGGCATCTATTTAAACATGGCATTGTTAAAGGTCGAACAAGGGCACTTTGAGACCGCCATCTTGATCCTTCACAATTTTTTCGTCTTTTATTACGGGTACAGGTGTTTGGAAGCATTACATAAAATATCTTCATGTTTCAAACGCTGTGAACAGTGATGCAGCTGTTTAAGGGTTCATATTTAAGTGTGGTTGCTGCTTCGGGGCATTTCTGACCTAATTCGGCTATCGGTACAACGCACGTCAGTATGAGTTCTGTTTCACCTGCTACAACTGGGTAGAGTATAAAAGATCATATATTTTCAATCTCTTCCAATGAAGCAATAATTGATATTTAGATATAGACTTTAATTCGAAAGTATGCGCCCTATAAAATGTGGTTTTAGAAGTTTAAAAGGCAGCTTTTTTTTCTCAAAGCTGTATCGAGTATTGTTAATCCCGTAAACAAGCTTTAAAAATATTATTCTCTCGCTTACAAAGTTCAACCGACCTTTTTCGTTCTATTTAGTAAAGATGCGTAACTTATGTAGAAATAGTAGCGTTAGGGGATAAAATTGGAAGAAGCTAGTTGACACAATTATTAGATACTGTTACATTCAGTGGAGTAACATGATATAAGTAGAAATATATGTCGGCAGTTTGATAATTTTCTTGGAAGTTAATAAATGTTAGGCTATCAACCTTGACGTTGCATGAAACATAATTTAATTGCATATGTTGTAATTAAGCCGAGGTGATTTCTTAAAATCGTTTGAGAAAATTTGTAGTACGACAATTTGTCTCTTTTTACGTACGAATTGTGAAAGGGCCAAAGACCAACATCTTCACATGCAAATTGTGTGCATGAGTTATTTTTATAATTCTGTTTACTAGATTCCTGTGTGATAACTCGAATTCCCTCACGTACGAACCACGAAAGGGGGCAAAGTCCAACCTTTTCACGTGCCAGCTGTGTGACTGTACATCTCATGCAGATTGGCTTTTCACAATAATAATAGTAACTCGGACGTATGAAGACCTGTTTCGTTTAGTAACCAATGCCTTAAAAAAGGCTCTTGTCTTCTGAGAAACAATAGCTTTTAAAACATGAAGAAATGAGTTGTCGGAGTTAAAGACTGTTTCACAAATGTTAATAAATGTTAGGTTATCAACCTTGACGTTGCATGAAACATAATTTAATTGTAGATGTTATAATGAAGCCGAGGTGATTTCTTAAAATTGTTTGAGAAAATTTTGTAGTAAAACAATTATTTTGCCTTTTTTTTACGTACGAATTGTAAAAGGGCGAAAGACCAACATCTTCACGTGCAAATTGTGTGCGTGAGTTATTTTTATAATTCTGTTTACTAGATTCCTGTGTGATAACTCGAATTCCCTCACGTACGAACCACGAAAGGGGGCAAAGTCCAACACTTTCACGTGCCAGCTGTGTGACTGTACATCTCATGCAGATTGGCTTTTCACAATGATATATAGTAACTTGGACATATGAAGACCTGTTTCCTTTTGTAACCAAATCCTTAAAAAAGGCTCTTGTCTTCTGAGAAACAATAGCTTTTAAAACATGAAGAAATGAGTTGTCGGAGTTAAAGACTGTTTCACTGAGTAGAATCGCACGTGAAAACCTCGTGAATTATAATGATGCAACCATCTACCACAATGATAAAAATCCTGGTATTTTGTAACTATTCAGTATTCGATGAGTCACATTTTGGCTTAAGAAACTCCGAGGAAACCTTAGAGTTTTCCTTCTAATCAAAGTTTGGTGAGTAGAAATTTATTTCACTTTAACGATTTGTTTAACTTGCACCAGATGTAACAGGGAAAGACAGAAGAAAGTGAATATATAGCTTGAGGATCGATTCAGCTGAGCGTTTCGCGTTTTCATTGATGTACCGCAATACGCAATTTCGCACATAAACCTATCTACATTTAGGATAAAAGAGGTAGATATCATCACTCTTGGTAAGGTTACACCGAAGCATTAAAATTACACTGAAGCATTCAAAATAGCTCATGCACGTTTTAACGTGCCTATGTTCCTAAGAGTGACTGCTTAAAAGAGGTTCAATTGTATTCTCTAACTTTAGTTTTGAATTAAATTGGATGTGAAGGTCAGTGAAACAAGCCTTACCAGCCATTCCAAGACCTCTACATTGTCGCTTAAGGTCTCTGGCTGGTCTCTCATGATCTGACATCATAGCTTGTCTTGTTGCATGAACCTGAGAAACAACAAAAAATAGATGCTAGATTAGGTTAAGCTCAAGCTCTCTTCTTATAGGTTCCCTTTGGCTTAAGAGCCTCATTCTTAACCTTGCAGAAGCCACTAGTCAAGACCATATTATTTTACTGCTCAGACAAATAGAACTTGTCAAAATTAATCAAATATTAGTGAACAAGATGAGACAACAATAATATTATTAGAAGTCAAGAAGTTTGAAAGACAAGATTTTGCTTCAGTTTCCTAACACAAAATGGGAAGGAACTAGCCAAAGACTTTTTGTTTAATACAGTCCAGGTGTATGCTTTCTTTACATACTCTGCCTGCCCATTAACTAACTTGCAGTTACACTAACTACAAAGTACCCTAAAAGGGCTTTTCACAAACCTCTGGGGGAGGGAGGAGGAGGAAGGATTTCTTTTGAACTTGTACCCTGCCACAGTCAACCAATGTTTCAAAAACATGACTAAACTGTAGCTTTAATTCTTAAACAAACACTGGCTGATAATTAAGATGGACCTTCATCTACTTGCTGAACAGTCCTCTCAATTTGCCTCCCACCCCATATCATGATGCACACAAATTGTATAAACCCCACCTCCTTCATAAAGACACTTGACTGTTATCACTTTAATTCATTGATATAGCTTAAGTTTAACACACTTCCAGACCACACTGCAAACTAAAATAATATTCAGGCTGAAGCAGTCAATTTGCTACATGATTGACCTACAACTGCGAACAAACCTGTTGAGCCAGTTCTAACTATTTTGTAACTTTGGTGTCACACTATGTAACTATGCTCTCCTGACTTTAAACAGAAAAGATAAGACCTCTACTCTTCCCCAATTCAAAGTTGCTTTGGTCTAAATGAACCAATGTGCATAATTCTCATGTTATCCTAAACAACAATGGATTAAGGACAAGGGGGGAAACAAGCATAAACTTGGCAATGGTTTCCATTTTTGCCACGACGACAGGAAAAGGCAGGTATTTTGTGATGTGTCTCAACAGGTTTTGTCCTGGGTTGTAAGGACAATCTAGGCTAATAGTATTATCAGTAGCCAGTAATTTTTGATTATCTCACCCTTCTTCTAGTTGTCTCAGCTGGTATGATGGATGGACATTCTCTTTCCACACACTCCTCACTGCAATACAACTTGTTGCCTTTTACAATTTCCTTGCTGTCAATCTCCTCTCCACAAGTATAACAGCTCAAAGCAGGTGCTGTTTCCTCATGTTCTTGTTCCAAATCAGTAACAACTTTATCACCTTCAAAACTCTCTTCTTCCTCCTCTTCATCATTTGACTGAGAGTCAATCATTGATGTTGTGTTGTATGGTATTTTCAGACTCAGTTTTGGGACTTTTCTTGGTTTTTCAAACTCCTGAAACACCAATGAAGAACATAAATATTTTCAGAAGAGAACATTGCTCTCCATCCTCCACCTCACTCTCTTGCACAGGTGCTTACAAATTCCAAAATGTACTGTCCAGCAATGTATTCACTGATTATTTCTGAATAAATATTGTTTCTTTCCTTAAGATGGCAAACATTATTTTTCCACTGGATGGCGTATATCTATGACTAGAAGTGATTTGGAGCAGATTGTTAAATATTCAAGAAAGCACATTTTAAGGTGCAATCTTCTATCAGAACCAGAAGTCTTGTCTTCCACCCTAGCTATGATGCCAACCACTGGAGACCCTCACAAAACTTGCTAGAAAAAAATCCCCTACCAACTAGGAAAATACAGGAACTTTAAAAATGCACTATTTGCCAAGTCCACACATCAGCCTCTCGAGTGCCCTCTTTGGGGAAGCTGATAAGGAGTGCATACATTCCTTACAAGCCTAAGCAAGTCACAGTAAGTTCCAACAGTCATGGTTGAATAACACCAACTGATGTACAACAAACACTTCGCTAGTCTTTGTCAAATGTTCTGTGTATTTGTGAATGTTCGGCTTTGGACACTTAGTCTCTTGTCCATGTCTTAAAATCAAATAATCAATAGTGCACAGCACAGCTTGTGCACTCCACAAAGAATGTACCATCACAGCTTGCCTATTTGCATCTTTAACAGAAGGCTTTTACCTGCAAAACTGCTGCTGACATTAATAGTGACATCTAAATTTTTGTCATATTTTTGAAATTTCAAATGAGAAAAAAAAAAAGGATATGACAACTAACAATGAGACTGTCACTCAAGCTGTTGAGTGTATACAAAATTAGTACATGAGGAATTGAACAACTGGGACCTTTTTTTGGTTCCATTTTTCTTCATTATTTTTTTTGAAAGTAGCCATGGGTGACACACTCAAGGTACAGATATGGTTGAGGGAAACCCCCAGCCCCTGGCCCTTAGTGACATTTTTCGTAAAATAAGTTACCACTTGTGCAGACCTTCTGAATTTTAACGCCACATCAAGAGAGGCGAGGTTTATGCTGAACTTTTATTAGCAGAACTCTAACTATGTATATAAAAACCCAGGTGTTAACAAAACTAAACTAGACAGAAACTAGACTACATTATACATCTATTAAAAGGTTGCCCTTTAAGGAACACTCCAGTTGTGGAATCTATAAGCAAATTCATTTACAACTGTATGCTTAAACATTGAGTTCGTAAAAAGCTTGTCTTATATGACATCTGAGCTGGACCTACATGTAAATTATCTGAATTAATGAATTGAAGGATAAATTTAGCAAGCATTAGAGATACCACAGCCGCTATTCAAAAGCACACAAGAAACGTCTGACCTTAAGATATGCCACTTATTTAAGCAGGGAAAAAGAAAAAGGGGTCAAGAAAAATTGTTTGCAATGGGCCGCATTTTTTAGTAGCTAATAAATTTGTCTAATGCAGAAGAGGTTCAAAATATGACGACTTAGAGTACGCAATGTTGGCCTGAAAAGTACTTTGACATGGCTAAAGAAAAATTTCCTCATTGTATCTCAAGTTTTTTGGACTGCACAATGAATGCTTAAGATTCCAAGAGTTTTTCTGTTGCCCAGAAAGAAAATGAAAAATTGTAAAGAGATCCATTAATTCCTTCTTTTTTAAATGTTGAAATTTACTTTTGTTTGGCCCATCCACTTATTCATTTAATCATAAAAGCTGACTTTAAACTGTGACCATTCAAATGAACTTGGGGAGACAAGTTACCACAGGTGTACAGGGAGAAAGAGACTTGCAGACTGGCAGGTAAACGAGGTAAACATTGTTGTGAAATGCTCTAATGGATTCAATTCCCCTAAACTAGGCTTTTAGAAGACTGAAAGTTTAGGGATAGGGAAATCAATCTGTTAAAGCATGTTTACCTCTTTTACCTTCCTCTATGCTCATGGTAAATTGTGTCCCAATCTCTTGAGGGTGAGTCACAAAGAAAATAACAGTTAGCTTGACAAAAAATTAAAAGGCAAAATGTTGCTAGCAGGGGCTAGCTTAATATAACTTAACAAAAGTTCCTTGCCCATAAGAATAGGTAACCTTTGAATCACTGAGTACAGTACAGTATCCAGAAAATCCACTTTTCATAGGCTATCAGACCGAAACTTCAATGATATACTCCACTTCTTCAGTTGTATTTCTTGTATGGTGACTTTTTTCCATCAAAATTTAACAAAATATGTCAGAGTTTGGAATATTTCTTAACTATCCCAATGTATGCTCAAATTAAAAAACTCAAACATCCCCAGCTTTGCAACATGCCCTGATTGGATTAGACTGACATTGTAACAGCCCAAGTATAAAGCATCAAGGAACATAACTTCTATGTGTAAAGTTTCAGGGAAAGGTGCAGAACATTGTTTCACTTTAAACACATTGCAGAAACTTATTCAAAAATCTCATGAATCAGTAACACTGTTCAATGTTCTTTCCGCTCTTTGATTCCAGCAGAAAATTGGGTAGTTACTTGTTTTTAGAAAACAGTGTCTTCTACTGACTTCTATTGACTACCATTTATACATGACTATATAAACAAATGCTGCTGCTACACCTCTGCTAAAAATTGAACCAAAGATAAAATCATTGAACTACAAGATACATAATGCATATATACAACTATTTCGAGAAAGGTTGTCCGAAAAAAATGTGCACGCGACAATCCCAAAACGTAATATGGGATATGCTTAATACACCGTTCCTGACACTGTAGCTGTCGAACCTACTTTTGCTGCTTTCCTCTAGTGTTCGCAGACATATGTTCATGGCCTCTCCTACCATTCTTTCAAATTTCTTTGAAAAACATTGAACTCAAAACCACCCACAATACCTTTCGGGGTTGTCCCGTGCACTTTGTCCGACAACCTTCCTCGAAATAGCTGTATACAAAACAACCAAGAACCAAGCACTATTTTCAACTAACTCTTAATAAGTTTTAAATAACAGTGACAAATTTTCAGTCCAGGCTTGCATTTTTTCATTACTATAAGAAATTTTGACATGAACTCATTGCTATATAGAAGAACAATCTCCCTTACTATTCCCTGTTCTGTTCTCCTCTACTGGAAGATAAGCTTTCCATTTGAATATAAAAAAAGCCATATGGCTAATAAACTAAAGAAAAGATATACATTGTACATGTAACAGCACTTTCCCCTGTCACCAACAATGTCACTTAGCACACATTCAGACACATATAGTTTTATTACCTTGATCTGAAAAATTGTCATGGACCACTTAAATAAAAGTTTCCATTTGCATGGAAGTTAGTTAATTGCAAAGCAGCACTAAGCTTAGTACTGCTTATTACAATTTCAATCATACTCTAAAATTATAACCTATTTTATATAATAACAAACAGCACCTGTCCACCAATTTAAAAGTTACAACCACCCAACAAAACACCATTATAAGAAAAGAAAATGTCCACTTCAGAGCTTAGAACCAAAGGAAAATATTCTGAATTCACAAACCCCAGAACTACAGGGGAATTACCTTTACTCCATAAGGAAGTCTGGGACTTAAGAGATTGATAGAACTAACTGTCACCAGCCAAAGTACACAAATGTAAATAGTGGCTACAATTTTGTTAGTGGTCACAGGTTTAATGTTTATTAACAGGTTAGTAAGGATAAAGTCACAAACCCTGGTGTACTGGCTGGTTATGCCATGCAGTTCTAGAAATGCTTGGCAAAAAATATTGGATATGCAAATTAACTCCATGAAAGATCTCAATATCACAAAAAGTTTTGATCATAATAGATTCAAAGCTTCTCATGCTTGAATGATTATGACTCAAAACAATATTTCTTACGATAAATGACCAAGCTAGTGTGCATTGATTGCTTCATTAATTCATCTTAAGAAATTTGTTTGAAGGCAAAAAGCAATAGATAGGAAGACATCATGAGTGTCATCTGCCTAAACTTGACACCTAGTATATTTGCATAAGACTTGATAGCTGGATAAACTTGAGCAGTAAAAATTTCAAGTCTTATTTCACCTAAAGCTAATCAAAAAACATCATTAACTGCACACCCAAATGACCGCTCCACGCTCTAACACCAATAAAAATATTCCCCCAAGTGAGTTTTTTTATCATTGAGGCAATTTAGGAAGACATTTCCCACTCCATCTGCAAATAATATCTCCTCTATTAAAAAATTCCGCTCATATCTACTTTCCAATAGCTTAGAATTCCAATCCTTCGTCAAATTTACATTCTTTGGAGCTACATCTGTGTGTCAGCAACTAGCATGCTTCTCGATTTGGTTGTTTTTCGGAAATTTTGTGGATTACAGCCATACAGCGAGAGTTGAAAAGGGGAGTCAGTCCATTTAACTAAGGCGAAAACTGGCTGAATGATGAAAATCCAACAAACTTAACTGCACTTTTTCTAAAAAATTTCAAATCTGTCCGCTTCCGGTGAGAGGGCAAAGGCGATCGCGCGTTACAAACGAAATAAGAGAAGAGTTTCAGAACTTTCATTATTTCGTCTGCGAAATAATAAACACTGACTGCTAGCAAAGAGACCATCTGTGCATAGCAATGAGGGGACAATTATAGTCCAAAATGTCCTGAGTTTGACAAAATCGGGTAATTTTTTTGCTCCACATTCCATTTGATTGCGTCGCTCTGTTTGAGCAAGCGAGATTTTTTTGCGAGCCTCGGATTTAAAAAAAAATTAATCGATTCTTTCAAAATAAGCGAAAGCAACTGCTAATGTTTACTTCTCGAAATGTAAGTTCTAATCATCGCTGGAAAGAAATCCTCACTTGTTGTAACCATCGCAGACAATAATAAGAGAAAATTAAATCAATCCACCGCAGAAAATTTTGGAGGTAAAATGTCTGTAGTACACGAAACTCAATAGTTTCCAGGAGGAAATAAACAAAGATGCAAGCCATTTCTTCATGAAAGTACAAGTAGAAATTTACATATCTATAATATAACACGAAACAAGCGTAAAGAAGAGATATTTAGTAAAACGTTGGCCCGGTTATCTGTCATGCATCTTAGAATGATTATGCTATGTAAGCTAAAACTGCTAAATCAAGCTGTGGTTGGGTTGTAAGCAAGTACATTACAAAAATAAACAAAATTTGACTTCGAAAAAAGTTTTCGCAACACAGTCTTCGAATGAATGGGAAAAAAATATGCAAATTAGTTCGCGCTCTACCAAAAGTTTCAAAACCACGACAGGGTTTGAGAATTTTTCTATGGTTGTGAAAACACGCCTGATCGTCCGAAAACGCTGTAGGACCAGTGTGGCTACTGAGTAAATCTTATATCGGGTTAAAGGGGTAAGGGATAACGAAATATTTGCTTGCAGCAGCAAGTTCCGAATCTACACAAGGAACGCTACAAGCGATACCCTTGAGCGTGTATCAAGTTTCAATCTTTCGAGCAAAACCTAGAAAATATTTTCAAACTTTTCAACAAAACCAAGAGCAAATTTACCCCAAATAAAAAGCCTCAACTGGAAACAGTGTATACTAGCCAGAGGTCTACTCACAAGTTCCGGGGATATTGCCTCTCGTTTAAATCCTGTGACAGCAATGTGTTGCCCATCGTCTCGCAGAAGTGCAAATTCCCTGTTCGTATCAGGAGTTCGCTGAGCTTCCATGGCTTGTCCTGTAAAACCAGAAACTTTCCCTTTGCCAGCCCTTTAAAAAAATCGCTCAGCTTTTCTTGATGTCTCTGGAAGAAAAAAAAACAGTTTTTTTCAAATGAGCGAGCAATCGGCTGAAGCGAAAGTTAAACTAACAATATGAGCGCGGCCTCAGAAAGCCGAAATTTTCAAAGTCAAAATATAACTCTGGAGCGGTAGAAAATATTTGCGGACTCGGCTAGCTCCGCGTTACGTTCTGCCAAACAAGACATCGCAAATCACCAGTATTTCCAGAATTTTTAACTTACTCTTCGTAAGACAAACAATTGAACAGGGCGAAAATTATTAAAAATTCGTATTCCCGGCGTGATAAATTCTATCCAAAGCCCTTCACATAGATATTTAATTCCGATGAAATTACGCCAACTGCTAGAAGTTTCAACTGCGCCCGTTCGAACGGAAGGCATCAACTTTTGTCCCCTCGCTCCTACAGCTGAAACTATTATCTGCACCGGCGAACAACAACTAAACATTTACATGGATTTTACAGCTATTTAAATATATCATCAGACTAAAAGCATAAATTTAAAACTGCTTGAACTCGACAAAGAAAAACAACAGTCCATAAATTTCACACAAGTTCAAGTTACCGCAATCCGAAGAAGTTCCCGACATTTGCCAGTTCTTACTTGAGGCTATGCGTCCAGAAAGCACAGAATTCCCTTTCGATTCTTTCTCCCGTTTTGTTCGTTCCAATGCCATTAATTTGCATACGCGAAAAGTTTTTTTGTCACTACACAAGAAGTCAAGCTAAGAAGAATACTACCTGAGCAATTGAGTGCCGATCTCCCGGAAAAACTCCACCGCCGAAAAACAAATCGAGCGTGAATTTTCCCCACTGGAACAGAAGGGCAGACTAATTGCTATATCCGGGAGGAATCGCCCTCGATCGCAAAGTTTTAACTCTTGTTCTTCAAGAACTTCGACCCATGTTCTCACTTCATTTGACAAAACTATCAAAGGGAAAAGTTAGCAAACAAAACTTGCCCAAGATGCAACGCGCACCTCGAAAGCACCCTCGGGTTAATTTTGGATTAAACATTAATTGCTCGAAAAACGAAAACTGTCCACCCTTTGTCCACAGTAAATGTATAAACCAAAAATTTCATCAGAAGATGGTAATTTTTTTGTTAAACCCGCGCGGATTTAAAGACATCTGTGAAGATTTGACTCAAAGCTGAGAAGCGATTATGTTTGAAAGCGAAATTTGTTCATTTTGAATTTTAAATACATTCAAACAATATGTAAGTTGAAAACACTTGTCATGATTGCAAAATTGGAGGGACTAAGGTATAAAAAACTCTCTCAGTTCGATAGAAATTGGCATGTTTTTCATGCAATAGTTTATTCGCCTATTCGTGACACTTTTTCCTGCCAATTCTCGTAAATTTCCAATTCGAATCAAAATAATGTATTTAAATTTTAGATCAGCAGAGAGAAATGTTTTAATAAAATCAACAGCGAAAAGTAATTTACTTTGGTTTCGGGAAACATTAAGCAATACTTATCGAATTTTTCAAGCCGCGGGGGTCTACAGTCGTAAACATTTTTAAACTGTTGAAATCTTCAAACGAGTGACTTTTTGCGAGCCTTCTGAGTTCTCTCTTTTCCCGTCATTTCACATAAAAGGTAAACGTAATTAAACACGATCTGCTGAGTGCCAAGTTTATATCAGAAGACGAAAGAGCAATATTCGTCCAGTGTAATCCTTTCGCTGTCGATTAAAAAAGCAAATTTTCTATTTATATTAGCTTCCCGCGCTGGGCAGTAAAACAAAGTTTGGTTTGTCTCAAAACTTTCCGTGTTTTTGTCACAAGCAATTTGACACATTCAAAAACGCAGAAACAGTTAAATGCTTAGATCTTCTAAGGAGCAATGAATGAAGCTGAAGAAAATCGAAAACGGGGGTTAAAAATAGTACAAAAATTTAAGATCGCTTAACACAATACAGTAGTTTTGTAGCTTTTTTGTCATTACTGCTTTCGCCCATTTCTCCAAGGACGAGTGGAAAATTCAATAACAAACAGCAAAATACACACCGCGGAATTATCATTCGGTTTTTATTCGAGTGGTTGAAACTTAAGATTTTATTCACAAACTTATAAGTTAGAAGCGTCCGTTTTAAACGACTCCTGATATTTAATTCTTGATTGTGGAGACACGAGAGCGAAAACTGTGAGAATTTCATACTAAATACATCACCTCGCGGAACACTTCCGCTCAGCCATACATTTTTACAAGAAAATAGTAACACTGCATTTCTAGAGAAATAATCTAATAAAACCAGCTCCTAGCCTCTGATGGCTGAAGAAATGAAATAGAAAAGCCTAACAAATAATCACAACAATACGAACACCAAACCCAAAATGTAAATTAAACCGCTGAGTTTTAACATGATAGTGTTGTAGTTAATTAACCTCGTGTGTTAAAAATTTTGACATTTGAAAATTCTTATTATAAAGTTTTGCCCTGTAGCACAATAGGCAAAACACCTTTAAACAAGATTAAATAATCCGTTTAATCGTGGAAGAGATCACCTGCTAAATTCTCTTGATTTGACGAGTTAGGTTGTAAGAAATAAGGTCCAGATCATAGCAAGCTTAGAGGCAACCGAGGCAGTTACAAAGTATTATATCGTTTCTGCCTAACGCAAAAAAAGTATTAAAAATCTGGCTACTGCCAAGTAGAAATACTTTGTGAGAGGCACAAAGCCGAAAAACCGACCCTTTTAAGAAATATTACAAAAAATAGAGGTGTGATGTATAAAAAACAGACAATTTTGAAAGTCTGCTAAAAGTGAAAAGTTTGCTTCTTCAAACACTGAGCTCGGTGATTTACAATTTCTGTCATTTTTCATGCAGGTATACGTTTTGCTGCAGCGTTTTTATAGATTCAGCGAAAGGTGGTTTTTCCAGTACTATTTATGAAAGTTCCGTGAGTTTTCAGCGGTTATAGTCATAACACTATTTTTCTTTTCTTTCTTGCATCATTTTATTTAGTTGGGACATACTTCGAATGCATGTAATCCGCCCTTGTTGATTTGCTTATCCTTTAGTCCTGTCGACGACAAGTTAATCAGTTTTATCCTCGATAAATGCCACAATGGTCATGTCATAAAATTTAACAAATTAGCTCAGCGACCAATAAAATAACTTTCATAAATGGAGATTTTTTCTTTATTTAATATGCCCCAGGCGACTGATGTATTAACACTCAAAAGTGGAGGAAAACTTCATATGACCGCTTCATAAAATATTAATTAATTTAGGGCCGCGTATTTTGGATGTTTTCTCGATTGTCAAAACTACAGAAAACTTGGCTTGGGGTGCTTTCCCGCGCTTGGCACCGGGTGCACATTTTGCTACCTTGAGGCTACGGATGTTGCGTTCACATGGCACCGGACGAGTTTTCGACCGGTTGAAAATCAGTGCGTTTAGGTGTTCAGTTCACACGGAGCCTCCCTAAGTGTACGAAAATTTAGACGCTTAGTCGCTCAAAGCTCCATGTGAACAGAGCGAAAATAATGAACAGTAGGTAGGTAGGTAGGTAGGTAGGTAGATTCTTTATTTAAAAAACTCGGTAAAATCTTTAGTAACAATAGAGTAAAAATCTAATTACAATTAATCAGACTAAAACTATCGATATACTGTTTTACAAGACTGCCGACTGAGAGTCCGACGACTCAAATACATGTTTAATTTGCTCTTTAAATTTCCTGACTGATTTAATTTCTCTCACATTTTCGGGTAAAGAGTTCCACAACAAGCACCGCCGTAACTGGAACTTCGTTTCAAGTAGTTAGTACGTGGCTTGGGCAACGACAATTTATGAAGGGAATTGCGCAAGTCATAGTCCGTGCTTCGTTCGTGAAATAGGTTCTGCAAGTACACTGGAGCTTGTCCATTTAGAGATTTAAACATCATTATTGCTTTATGCTTCTTTCTCCTTATAACTAATTTGTCCAATTCGAGTATATCTAGAAGCAGGCTCGAGCTAGTCCCATAGTTGGCCTTTAAAATTACTCTAGCTGCACAGTCCCCTGTAAACGAAGTATCCGATCAAATTTTTCAGCCCGTTCATGAACTTCATAAGTAACGACAGTCTATAAAAGGTAGCAGAAGCTTTCCAAGGTACCCGGGAGGGGCAGGATATTGAGAAGGAAATTAGATCGAGAATAGCCCGAGAAAAGAACGCGTTTACTAAAAGGAAAGAACTGCTGACAAAAGCCTTCAGCTTTTGCCTGAAGAAGAGAGTCATCCGGAGTACTCTTCCGTATGGAGCCGAATCGTGGACATTGAAGAAAGAGGGCATTCGAAGGCAGGAGAGCTGTTAGATGTGGCCGTTTGGCCGAGGAAGGTTTCTTGGCCTAACAAAGTCTGTAACGAAGAAGTATTGAGGCGTGTCGGCGAGGCGAGGGCCATCATAGGGTTATCAACAGAAGACAGAGAGTGGCTTGGTCATATATACCCTATATGACAGGGGCTCTGAGAGGCCAGTGGCACGTACCCAGTACAGTTGCTTTACATCTATTATGCATGACTATGGTGAACTTGTTTAATTAGTTATCGAGGGGAGAATAACAGGAAAGAGGCCATCTGGAATATCTCGAGTGGGAACAGTGGATAGTGTGAAATACGGCAGCCCTCACGCAGCGGTCAGGAGGAGCACATTAGATCGGGAACTATAAGGACGGACCTGCCTGTGGGCAGAACACACACACACGACAGAAACTTTCTAAGATGCACGGGAGGGGCTTAATGAGAGTCGTATAAACATGGTCATCTGTTTTCAAGTACGGATATATGTGCCAAAAATAGCGGTTTCTTATGGACATTGAAAAGTATAAAAGCAATATATATTAACACTACAAGGAGACGTCTCGCCCTGAAACAACACCTGCGTGGGCGATAGTCATAAGTGTCCGGTTTAACCGCACGTACACGCCAGGCTGCCGCTTTAAAGGTCTTTTCAAAACACGAGAACAAACATAGTCGGCCACTATAATTATGACTTGTATGAAATCTGTAAATCGCTTTTGTCCGAGGTAAGCTGTTCAAACAGGGGGTAATAAAAACATTTGGAAAGTTTTAACAAACCTCTGAACCTCGTTGCAAGAACTGTCGGTTAAACAATCCAGGAAGACTATAAAGACAAACAAACGAAAACCGTTTTAAACGCTTATCTTGCAGTCAAGATTATTTATCTGTTTTGATTTTAAACGCCAAAGGTGTTAAATGTCTCAAACAATTTCAGAACTATTAGACGATAGAACCATTGACACACGTGTAGACGATAGCAGCTTATTTATAAAGTAACGTTCGGCGCGTATGAATAACTATGATTCGACTATGATTTTAAACTGGACAACGACAACAGGAAACTCGGCGGACATCTGTAGTGTAATAAACAGCTTAACTAATTTATTCGTGGTTTTCAGAGGGAATTTCGAAAATTCGATAGGCTTCTCCAAAGTTCCTATAACTTCGTTATGTGCCGGGTTTTCTTGTATGTGATTGTAAAACATTTTTTGGCGGAGCTCATTTAAACTTGTTGAAAGAAAGATTTTTGACAAGGGCCTACACATGACAAACTTTGGCCTCTACATCATATTTGGCCTATCCCATTATTCCCTAAAATTTTGGATCACTTTCAAATGGTAAATTTTTACTCTTTTTCACTATTTTTAACATACTTCCTCCATTTTTTTTCATTAAAACAGTTCTAAAAATAAATCAGTCCATAATTTTTAATGTAGGCTTAAATTATTAGGTTATTAATTTGTGCCAAGGTCTCCAAACTAATTGAGGCGAATGAAATCTGGTCCTGAGAATTAAAAGGAAAGCTAATAAAATTTCGGAAGCAAATTCGAGGAACACATTTCCCTACAACAACAGCAACCGGAAACTAATCCAATCTTAAAGTTAAAACCGCAATATCTCTAAAGATGAGTGATTACTGTATTGCTTTTATATTTAAGGGAAAAAAGAGCAAAACAAAAAAGGAAAAAACCGACTCAAATCTCTCGCAATCAGAATCTAGCCAAAGCTTGAGGTCTGTACAAGGGACCTTAATTCAAAGCAGGGACAAAAACAAGGGTTACAATGCGCCACAAACAAGTCAACACAATTTCGCCTTGTTTCGATTTTTAAAATATTCCAACTTAGTTTTTTAGCTTTGTTACCTTTCCTTCGCTGGGAACGACATCACGACAATTCTATAAAATTTAAATCACCAAAAGGACTTTTTGCTGGCCACATAAGTAAATGGCAACGTTGGATAAAAAGGCAAAGTTGTTGCAAACGGAGAAGATGAAGACTCAATAACTCACGACTCAATACAGACCAAATTTTCCACGGTCTTCGTGGGTTAGTTCGCAAAACCACGCTAATAAGACTGTTTATAATACTATCTTAATGGGGAGACTCGTCCTAAATGAGATTAAAAGATAAATTATCGAAAGCCGAAATATTTCGAAGGGCGAAGCGTGAGCAACAACTAAAACTCAAAACGGGTGCGAGGAACACACGCCGGCTTGTAATTAATTAAAACTGCACCTTCTATTAAATTTGTCCTCTCGGAGACGTATTTTTTTCTCCATTCTGCCTTTTGCTTATCTACTATTTCTTGTCCGTTTTTGCTTTTATATGTAAATGAAATATTAAGAACAGCTAAAATTTTAATGTACACTTTTTACTATGCCTCTTAACGTTATTATGTATAATTTCTTTCTTCATTTGCCCACATTGAACGTGATAGTGACCAACTCGAAAACTTATAAGCTACTTTGGTCGCCATGCATGGTACGCATAGTTGACTTTGTCAAAATTTAATTTTTTTTATTTTTGTTGTGTACTGTAATGCTATTAGTTAGACTTTGAAATATGTAATTAAAACGAAACAATAAAAAACTGTATTAATATTTGATACATTTCGCGTTCTTTCTGAAGATCGATAGGTTCATATATAAGAAATCAGTAACAAACAAAGTTAATTTGATCACAACGTAGGTAAACATTTTGTACAAAGACAACTGAGTTAAGCAGGAAACCAGGCGTCCCTACTTTTTCAAATTTCTTAAAAAGAATGTATTTTAATCTTATCATATTTTGCCCACCTAAGCGTCTTTTTAGCGTTGTATCTTGGACTTGAGACTTGAATGAATAAATGTTATTACAACTATGGGTGAACACTGAGATTTCTGCCGATAATAAAATGATGAAACCAGACAAAACAACGAGCGAGACATTTTGCCCGACATGCTGAAATCCTGACAATTAGAGACAATGCTATTCATTTTAACCGTTTCACTCTAAACAATTTGCCAATATGAAAATTTGCGAAAAATCCTAAATTTCATTTTTCGAAATTCATAAAAAACAATTGATACCGCGCAAAACGGTGAGTTAAGAGGTTTCATTCAAAAGGTAAAACCAAAGGAATTTATCCACAGCCTCAAAAGTGAGAAAGACAATATTCTTCATTCGCCATATTGACTCCTAGAACTGACAAAAGGGTTCAGAAGATTTATATGTGTTCAGTGTGTACAAATTTAATACACCCCATACTCTAAAGAGCTCTTTTAAAACTGTAGAGCAAGTTAGAAAATTGAACTGATTGTGTAGAAACACTAAAACACGACACTGAGGAGGGATATCACCTGTTTGCCGTGTTTGTGGCACATGGTGCAATAAACTAAACAATACTGTGTGAAAGTACAGCTCAGCTGTACATGTAGCTTATAATAGTTACAATCATGGATTTTACTAACAAGGAAGAACGTGGCTACATTGGCTACTCAAATTTAACAACAGGAAGGCTAACAAATACTGCAGAAAATAAACCAAACAGGAATATTCAGACCAATTACTAATAACTAGATTGAAACTATTATTTTTCCTAGTCAATTTCTTCTTAGATATGCAAATATAAATAAACAAAATCTATGGGGGGTCAATAAAATTAGCATCAGAGAGTCTGTTTTAATAATCTATACATATCTCCATGTCACATCACAACTGTGCACTTGGGGTAAAACAAAAAAATCATTGTTTTCCGAAGTTTTCCATTTTAAAATCATTAATAGTTAGAGACGAGAATCTCAAGTGATGTTTCCTGAAAATTTCTTTGCTTATTAATGTAGGAAGAACTGAACTGGTCAAAACATTAAAAGCCAACAAAAAAAAATTCTTCTTATTTGGAACACAAAGAGTGTGTGGAGAATGCCTATTAGTATATGCTGATAACTCAATCAGTTGTTCCCTTACTTACTCAGAGTGATTTAGTAAGAATTGCAATTTATGAATATTTGTTTAAATCACTTGAACTTTACCAGCAATGACAATCAACTTGCAGTTGAAAGGAGGCCAATGCCTTAAAAGAGATTAAGCCTGAATCACAATGAGGAACTTGTCCTTTAATTAGGTTGTCTATGATTTTCTCTTGAGATTACATCACCTAAAGGTCAGGTGATTTCAAATGTAAGTCACATGTCATCGCTGATGAAACTTGAATGATTCAAACAAAATACTGAAATGCTGAATAAAATATCTCTGAGTTCAGTACTAGGAAGTTTTACTGTCAAACTAAGAAAACCATGACCACCTGAAATATTTCTGCAGGAATGCTGACTGTGTAGTGACTAATAACTGCAAAGTTAAGGATAAAAAAGCAAGCCTCAAAACTACATTAATAACTATTGCTGTTTGCAGTTAAGTTTTCTCGCACCTTACTGGCTTTTTTCTCACATCCCAAAAACAATTCCATAAGAATTTCATGTTATATGTGCGTTGATGTTAGGACTTGAAAGCATTTCTTGATACGGCAGTCAGTAGTTTTAAAATAATTAAAAAAAAGAATAACAATAAAAAGAATTAGCTGTGTTCTTGAAACTTTGCAACCCTCTTGTTTGAGAGAATACAGCTTTGTTTGCAACATTAATTGAATAAAAAGCAAACAACCAGGGGTTTCAATCATTTAATTAATTTTGGACAGTTTTTATTTATTTTTTATTCATATTGAAGATATTTTATATTGATAAAATAAATTAAAACACATTTATTTTCTTAATATGTCTTTTTCACAGCACAGCTGTTATACCTATAAGAAGCATCCTTATGAAGGCAACCTTGAGTGATGTGAAATATGGATCTAAATAAGAACAATACTCTGAAGTACAAAAACACAAGTATCTCTTTTTACTCAGCAGAGATAAAATATATTAAAAATATATTAAAAAGTTCTTGAAAATCCTCACTACTTTTTATTTCCTAAGCAACTACTTCCAAACTTGGTAACCTATACCTCTATGGTAACCAATATAATATCTTACCCTCTGCAGTCAACAAAGGTGAGAAAGATCTTTTGTCAGTTTGGTAGGAAATTACTTTTAAGTCATGAAGGGGATTCCAGCTGTTGTGGTCTTATAAATACAAACAGCATAAAAGTTTTACTAAATTTAAAATGGCATGCTTGATTAATGTCCAGTCCAAGCTGTCCATTGACCCACAAGATCACATTACAAAATTAATGTACACGAAAATTAACATGATCTCCTAGCAAAACCTTGTCATTGGTCCCAGGAGGGGATGCATGTTTGACTGAAAAGGTTGACACCATATGGGAATGACAGTGAACGTCTTTTTCAATGGATAATCTCAGGTTAAGGTTAATCTCAGGTTGGTACTGAGATTGAAAACAAGGTGGGGAAGTACACTGAACCAACACCTCAAGCCAGGAGAAGAGAAGCTGATGAATACAGCAGCAGAGAAGCGGGAATGCAGATAAGAGTGCAACAACTCAGACCTGAGACAATGCAAATTAATGATCTTTGTGGCAGTGACTTAGCTGAACAGAAAACCATGGGAGCTTTCCATTCAGCCCAAAATTGAATGGAACGGACCATTTCAGTTCGGTTTAACCGGAATATTTGGGACCACCTTTGAAGGTGGTCTCTTTCGACCGGTCCTACTGAACCAAAATGTCCTTTCCCATTTGACATAATTATTGTCTCCAATGTGGCTCTTCTGTATCCTGATAACAAGTACAATAACCAAATGCACAGTGGCTTGAGTTGGGTTGAGTGTTTGCAACCGGAATGTACTATTCTACTGGGCATGTGAAATATCCGAAATTTTTGTTGAATGGAAAGAAATGTCCCAGAACAACTAGGATGAATCATCCACGGTTGTTGATCAACAGAGGCTGTTATAAAACTCCTCCTACCGCAGAGTTATTAAAATAAGGTACTCCCCAGTTCCTGCTACTAAAGGAAAGCAAACTGCGAGCCAGCGAGCCATGCGAGTCCAGCGAGGCATCGGTAAAAAAAAAGGAAACACAAGTAAAAACTGCAAATTTACAGATGAGGAGTTGAGCACTCATTGTACTGATTAGGGTTAAGCTTTCGTTTTACGGATTAGAGTTAAGCACTCATTTTAGGGCTAGGGTTAAGCGCTGTTTAGGGTTAAACACTCATTTACAATGGTTAGCGTTCAGTTATGTTCAGTCCGTACTACTGTTTTCGATTTTTATGGTATTTTTTTTCAATGATTCTTAACGGACTGCATGGCTCGCATGACTCGCTGGCTCGCATGACTCGCTGGCTCGCATGACTCGCTGGCTCGCATTTTATACACACTCACAGGTTGCAAAAGATTCTTCATTTCCCAGGGAACCCCTCTATGTTAGCTACACAAAGATATGTGGCCATGAAGCGCCAAAACTGAGAAAGGATGGTATTG
>JBBMOI010000001.1:15435000-15462500 GCA_038088405.1 Porites divaricata
AACTTACATGCGACAATCGACGGCAAAACCGAGTCGCTTCATCTGCCTTTAAAATCGGAGAGTGGTAGCCTCTTTTTTCAATTACGGTATGAACTATTCCCGACAGAAATGCTCTCGAAGGGCTTTCACAACAAATAAATAAACTTCGCTCAATGAGGCCGTTTACACACCAATCAAGTCACTCCGCTGAGGTGGCAGCCTCGACAAGTTACTCGTTTAACCTCACTTGGTACGAATTTAAAATCCTCGAGTGAGAAGATTCAAATGACAACAATCAAACTCTGGCTCTTATAGCCTGTGCCAGGATATCGGTCACTGCAGACGAGCGAAAAAAGTGAGCGAGAAGTGAAACAGCGAACGAGCGAAAAACGGCGGGAAGAGAGAAGGAACGACAACTACTCCGTCTCTCCCCAACGCCCGCGCAGTTTTCGCGCAACTTTTCTCGATCCGCCTTCCCCACTATCTTAGCGTCTGGAACAGGCTATTTCCCTTATGGCACTGCTTATTCATAGCGAATTCTTAGGACAAAATCTGGACATTTTCTTGTCCGGCATTTAGGTTCTCTCTGGCGTGAGGGTCAACGACTAACATACAGAGGGACTCCGAGAATCTATCCTTACTGCTAATTTACGCCATTCTAACAACAGCTTATAGATACAAAGCCATCTTCGAGAGAAGAAGAATTGCTTATTGGGATCTGAATTAGTTGAAAAATATTTTTACCTATATACAGGCAATGTTTGTTCCTGATTTCCCTCCAAAACATTCGTGAGCGACTTCTACTATGTAAAAGTTATAGAGCTCCCAGGAAAAGCATATACCGTGGGAGCAGAGACTTCCCTCTTGCATGGCTTTTAGCGCTTACGAAGTCATTCGCGCGCGTGGTTTGTCTGTCGCGTAGTTGGTTTCGTCGCCACGCGAACGACTTCGTAAACGCTACAAGCCAAGCGAGAGAAACCTCTGCTCGCAGAGTACAAAGCATATAGTTGTAACGTTTAGTTGAAACGCAACCGATAGTCAAGAAACTTGAAAGTAAGTCATGTGTCCTAAATGAAGCCACTCGGGCTTAGTCAGTGTCGTCCAAAGAGCCTAATCAAACTTCCATCGCCAACGACAATCAAATAACACGGAACTTGCGATAACAAGTAAGATCGTTCTGAGTTGTTCTTCACTGTAACACTGATCAGTGATGGCATGTGTTTATCACTGGAACGTAAGGTTCTTTAATTATTACAGTCTCTTGCTGGAAAGTAATCCTGAAAACAATAAAAAGGATGAATCAGTTACAGGTGGAGGGTATCAGCTCCTGCTCATCACCATTAACAATACCGAAAAAAAAGCATTAAAATCGATAATCCCTGTATTGTCGCGGGGCGCTTACTCGAAGACGCTCTATCATAAACAGGGGAATGCCAAAACAGAATCCCAGGCATCGACAATATTACCGGTGGCGACAAGTTATGCTTTCCCAACGATGTCTAATGCTAACGGGGCGTCCATCAAGTAACACTACCGTCATGTGATGCCAGACATTCCATAAAGAAATTGACCTGGACTGAGTGGTTCAAAAGGCAATTAGCGTAAACACAGGGTTACGGTTAATGCAGGATTAGACTTAACTCAACCCTTGGAGACTACGCTAAACGCAGGAATATTGACTGCTGCTACTTACTAGATTAGGCTGGAGCGGCCATGCTATGGTTTGAGTCACGTAATTTTTCTGTTTCCCGAGGATACAGATACTGAACGCTGAGGACCTGATGGACGCGACGCTGCAGATCTCTCTGCCACGCTTCTTCTCAAGTTTGCTTCATCGTTCCCTAACCTATAAAGAGAAAAAAAGGTCAGTTTTTTGCCCACGTTTGAGAGCCTCCTTCTGGCTTCTAATGAGGCCTTGTTTAACTTGTCACAAAGAAAAGAATAACACATTTTTCACATTAATTTTGGTCCTTATAAAGTGAGTCGCAAGCGTTACCATGTCATCTACTCCAGAAGACAAATGAACGACCAGCACCACAGGTAGTCCAAGCTTGGGTAACTCGGGCCACTGCAACGTCAACAAGTATAGCTAGTCTAACACAGAAACCAAAGACAGCCCAACAACCGAAATTTAAAATAGATACGTCTAAGATGGGTGCAAAGCTTGAGAAAATGGCTGAAAGAACTCAAACATTTAGCAAAGACGAAAGACATAAATTTCTGTCAGGAAAAGACATAGTTTGTGGAGCGAGGGAACTGACATACCGTACTGAGGCACTCTTTAATTTGGGTTCCTTTCGAACAATTTTCTTGCTAAGGTACAACACCCACTGCTTCTGTTCATCAGCTGTTTGTGCAAGAACCAAGAGCTCCTTTGCAGAGATCAGATCCATGTTCACTAAACACAAATCATGTCACAACTGTTTCGTCAAACTCAAGTGGCTCGGGTAAGAAAGACAAAAACTACGAGAATTTGCTTTCAATAACAATATTCAGGGTTCGTACAGATTTTTGAATCCAAAATTCAAGACTTTTTCCAGACTTTTTCCAAAACAATAATTTCTTTCTCCAAACTCGAGGCTATCAAATAGGTGATCAACACAGACTTCAAAAAAGCAGGCACAAAGCCTTTCTCTCAATGCATGCAAATGTACGGGCGAGATTGAATAAGATTTGACCAAAACGAAAAAACAAAAAATTAAGACTTTTTACCATTTTTCCATACCCTTGCTAGGTCTGGAAAATTGCTGGGCAATTTTCAAGACTTTTTCAAGAATTAAAGACTGTACGAACCCCGAATATAAAATTCGTTTAGCGTCATTTTTGCCATTGAGCTGCGGCAGGTGAACTCTCTTTGGGGTCTACAGGATTGGAAGATGTGGTTCTTCTCATATCTATCAACACAGCACTTGGGTAAAATAGCATCGTAGTCTAATTAGGTTAAGTGATATTCTAATGGATTGCAGCAGTTTTTACTAGATCTCTTGCCCTGACGAGTTGACAGTACTTCTTAATTTATTGATCAGAGGTTCACTCATTCACAATAGGTATGTTCGACGAGGGCATACCAATCCTTTTTGAAGGGTGGGAGGGGGCGGGGGAGGCAACACGTGTTATACTACATGTACCTTGCAGGGTCATGCATTTAAATTGGCTCTTGTTAACCATGTATATATAAAACAGCCTCATCAGCATTTTTATCAACACTTGAAAACTCGTTAGTGCCATTTATGCAAAAAAACAAAACAAAACAAAGAAACGAGGGATCCTTAGCTGCTAGCAATTAGTTGTTCAACAGAACCAAGAACGGTTCGACTTATTTAAGGTACAGTGTGTTTCCGTCTTCACAATTGATAACGATTTGTTTCAGTGCATTCTTTTAGGGCTTTTTAAAATTTGTACGGTTCAACGTTTCTCCAACTTAACTGGAAGTTTTAAGTCAAAAGACACAAAAGTGACAGCATTCTAATACTTACCATTACACATGGTGATACAAGCTTCTTCTCTATCTACATGGTCCTTGTGACACTTCATATGACAACCTGGCATGATGAAACGTATCATACAACAGTACGCAAGTGAATGGTTAACCGGGCAAACACATGTAGTTTAAGAGCCTCGATTTCTCCCGAGACCGTCCCCCAGCCACGGCAAAACAAACAAAAATAGGTATTATAACCCGCGCAGGGTACATTAACATCTGGTCAAAGCTTTGGGATAACTTTTTAGCTAATAACAGCGAGGTTTTTATCAAGGGAGACTGCAGGACCACGTTTTTCCCAAACCCAATTAGTTGCTGACTTGTCACCGATCTTCCATTATTATTTATACCCACTAGCGTGGGACTGGGACAGGATGGAAAGGAAGCGGAGAAGAAAGGAAAGACTTGCCTTTTTTCTCCTTTCTGTCCCACACTAACCCCTACCTCGCACGCGCGTCTTCCACGCCGCGCGTCCCACTTAACTATTTAAAAGCAGAGACAGTAGGAAATAACTCGGGACAAGAAAGGGTTAGCTCTAAACCTGGGTTCACTGTAAAAATAGCATATAGCTTGTCCTGGTAACAACTCGGCCCAACTTCGTTCACACAGCTCTTCCCCTTCCGGTCCCTCCCATTTGCTAAGGAAAAGCCCTGCCTGGACGTCGGGACGAGGTTGAACTCGGCCTAACTTAGAAAAAACTGCTTCACAGCAGCCCGTATAGGAGATGTTTAGATTCTCAACAGATCTTGAGCAATCGTAGTTGTTACTTACGTTTACACTCTACAGCCGGAGGAGGTTTGAACATGTGCCACAGAGGTTTGCTACAAGAGTCACAATTGGTGGGCATGTGATAGTGCATAGGAATAAACTGATGCCTCATGTAATTGATCGCGTTCATTCGATCCTGAAATGAAGGAGCAAAATCAGACACCGGACGGAGCGTTTCTTACCTTATCAAGGAACCGAGAAATGGGTTAGAAAAGCGAGGTGCAGCCGAGATTTTTTGACACAGGTTAAGCGCTCGAAACACGATATGGAAATCAATTTACCAGGCAGTTCCTTCCTAGTTCATCTGGTGCTTACTCCACTAGTATTTTGTAGGCGAACAGATCAACAGTGAGAATGAGGAAATCAAGAGTGTGAGAGCGTTACTTAACCCTTTCAGTGTTGGAGTCAATAACAGAAACATGTGACCTCTTCAGCAATATTGTTTGTTGCTGCTGTTGCTTTGTTACTTTGTTGTTGTTTTTTGTTTGTTTGTTTGTTTGTTTGTTTGTTTTAACGTTTTACGAAATAAAATTTCGGGGTTTAAATCATTTTGAAGTTCGGTCATAACAATGATCTAAGGGGTGTGGATCCTGTCTCGTACTGTGTGGCTCAGTGCCACAAACGTCCACTAGTATGACAGGCATCTTACCTCGGGTTGTTGTTCCTCTTTCTCTTTTTCCACAGGATTTATACTCTCCGCCTTATTCGTGTATAAAATCTGTAAGTTAAATAGACCGCTGTAAGGTACCTTGTTTGAAGATCCCGAATCAAGTTCGTTATCACACGATCAGTGAGGGACATGGGTGTAACTAATACAGAGTAAAGCAAACATAAGAGATACTGGAATAAATAGAGTCGCAGTGGGGCTTGACGTTACTTTTAACGGGCGTAAAAAGGTCAAAAATTTAAATTTTTGGCTGATGGGTCGTATAGTATTTCAGCTTTTCCCTAGAGATGCAGGATGACGATGATAGAGTTTAATTTTGATCTTTTAAAACAATTGACTTAACGGAGAGCAATAAACCATTGGCCATGAAAAAGAAAAACATTAACCGTGAATCGCACATTTCATCATTCCACTAAGACGCACTTAACCTTTCCTATGAAACAAACACTGCAAAACACAACTGTTCAATGCAAACTTACGAACCTGAAATATTCTAGGAATATCTTTAGCATCAGCACATATGACATCACCTTGCGTTACAGACCTCACCTCGAATAACTTACTACAAAAGAAAGTTTGCAAGAACTTTTAAGCAAATCAAACGCTGCGCAAGCAATTCATCATTACACTGAAGCGGCTAGTTCAGGGGACCGGGTCGGTTTTGTGTCAAATTGTACTATGTGTTCTATTGACGGTTCTATGGGACTGTTTTAAGGGGACAAATTTGCACCTGATTTCCCGCAGAATATCGTAATAACCAATAAAAAATGGGTAGTATCCCAAACAGTCCCACAGTACAATTCGACCCGGTGCCGACCCGGTCTCAGGTGCAACCTCGAAGTGGCCAACACCAATATGCATGCGCACTCACTCATAGAGCGAACAAGAGAAATGCAACCCTAACCCTAAGCGAACTAAGAAAATTTAAAAAGGAAAGGGCTGAAACTAGAAAAAGAATGGAGAGTATCAACAAGAACGAGTCTAACATGTGGTGCAAACTGGATAAGGTACGAGATTAGCACAAGAAGCAAAAACAAACACTAAACGTAACTGGTGATTCAAGAAATGAAAAGCCGATTCAATTACAAGCCCAAATTCACAAGAATAAAAACTTATTTGGCATCCTAAGGGCCCTTTACATGGAGGTGGGGGACCCCAGGTAGGTGAGGTAACCCGCTTAGATGGGGTAACCCGCCTGTCCATATAATCTATCATTTTAATTTGATCACGTTTACATGATCTATCTGGGGTCCCACACCTCCATGTAAACAAGCCCTAACTTTGAACACTGTACGGATATTACCATTTATATATAACCTCTGGTAGAACTTTGCACAGTGCTATTTATTTTTGAGGACTTTCCAACAAGAAATTTCAATTGTTTTTTGGCCACCATGAAACTGACTCTACGATGGTAAGTCATGATGCGATGTAGAGTCAGATTTTCAGTGAGTCACTCAAATTAAGGACCATTACACTTACCTAACTTCTAGAATTATAGAAGGTGTTGAACTACTTTTGTGATCAGCATCAGAGTTATAGAAGAAAATCTTTCGACTGCTAACAACTAAATACTGCAAGAAAAAAGCACGCGGATAATTATCAATATGTAGCTTTCTAATAAGTGTTTAAACTGGAAGCTAGTTAGAACTCACTTGTCTCCTCCAATCATATCTGTTGATGTTCCGGTTGTCTGGAATCGACACCCAGCCTTCCTTAGGTAAATGGGCTGTAAAGGTTTAACAAAAATAAATTAACATCAAGAGAAACACAAATTAAGCAGTTATCTGATACAGCATTATAGATCCAAATATGTAACTGACTTGAATTTTGACTCTGAGTCAAGGCTTGGAAAAATACTACGCAACTCGCAAAATATCCGCACGTATTATATGCTAAACCATCGAATAAGGTGTATATATTTAAGTTGACATATGATTGAGACTATACAATAATAATAACTAAGTAATCCGGATTTCAAGTGACAGGGATGATCAAATGGGGGCAAATTTCAGAACCCCAAAAAATCCATTGAGCAACATTTAACCCCCCAAAAATCCCTACTTAAATCAAGCCACCCAAAAAATACTTGCCAAAATTTTCCTAACCAAAGAAATCCCAACATAGAAAATTTCAAACGCAAAAACATCCTTCAATCATATTCCTGTCACATGAAATCCAGAGTATCCCCACTTGGGATATTGTACCAAGTGCATACCCGTATAAATTGTATTTGGTTTGTTAAACTCAAAATAAAAAATTTATCCATCATCAATGCATACGGTGACCTTTTTAGATTTTTTTATTTATCATTCCACATGATTTGATAATGACATTTACCTTACAGGTGTATTCTGGGCAGTACTTGAATCCCATGGCCAAACAGACAATGGCACAGGACCAATTAGCCCTAAGAAATGGGCAATGGCCCATAAAAAAAATTGTCAAGGAGCGAGTTAATGCAAGAACAGTAAGTCTCTTTGTTTACAAAAAACATTTAAGTGTTGGCCGGTCCCTCTTTGGTTCAGAGAGAGGGTGTGTAGAATGATTTTGACTTGGGTATCTGATATTTCTTTTATTCATGCAGTATGGTAAGGATTGTATGAGAAGAAGATAACCATTAAATTTTCCCATATTAATTTAGGGCCTGTTTACATGAAGGTGGGGGATCCAGGTAGGTGATGTAAGATGTGCCGGGTTACCCCACCTAACATGTGAACACATTTAAATGAGAGATTATATGCACAGGCAGGTCACTTCACCCACCTGGGTTCCCACCCCCCCTCCATGCTAACAGGCCCTTAGTAATTTGTAAAAACAAGTGTAAATTCCTACCTGTTTTACTGGTTCATAATGCAGACAAGTGAACCCAGACTGAGACATTGTATGTGCATTGACGCTGCCATGAAACAGTAGGTAACAACTGTCTTCGCTCTTAGATATATGATCTGGCTTAAAATTTTGGGCAAATCATTCCTAAGGATTAAAAAAGTCTGACATGCCTTATTCAAAACAACTTTTCTCAAACTCCGTACTCATATGAGTTAGAAATGTATTTAGTTGCTAAGAAAGATGTACTTGCATTTTTGTTGACATTGTCAGGTTATATGTATTTCTCAAACTCATTAATAATTTATAAAAATACAATGGAAATTAATGTTTTATGAGTGTTTGGAAACCAGATGAAAAACTGCTCATTTTTGCATCCTTAATTTCTCCACCTAAAATAATTTCGTTTGAGAAGTAATATCAAGCTTTCCACACAGTGTTTCATCACCAGATCAAACACCTCAAAATTCATCAAAAATACTCCACTGCGCATCTTATTTTCAACTCTCTTCTCAGTGTTTGATCTGGTGATGAAACAGTGAATCTCATGCTTGATTTATTACTTACAAAACAGTGCCGGGTTGTTCAAAGCTGAGTTAAGATAACCCGGGGTTAGTGCGAAATTTGAATTCAGATTTGAAAGCTTAAAAAGTAAATTCAGTTTAATTCCTTCTGTCAGCAAGTAATAGAGAAAATTATCCGTGAAAATGCTATGAACAAAAGAAAAAGAAACCCAGGTTAAGCACTAAATGCCCTTCAAACAACTGGGCCCAGAATTTATCACATTCTATGCACAAAACAGTTTTCAGTAACACTAATTTTTTTTAAAATCATATAGATGTGCATACACTGTACCTATTTAACAGCAGTTCAGGGCCTCAATAGACCTTTCCCGCATTACACTCCAGTGAGCAAACATAAAGACATGAGGATGAGGCTAGGGTGGACAATTTCATACATATCACTGTATTTTGTCCACCCGAGCCTTGAGTTGGTGCCTTTGTTTAAAGGAATGCAGGGAAGGTCTATAGAACAGTTTTATATACTGTAGCTATTGTTCTCTCTCTCCTGTTCGGCTACCTTTTCTAATGATGCTTTTACGTTCTAATTTGTTAATTAGCATCGCCAGGAGTTCCTTGTTGATTAGGAAGCCCAGTTGGGTTGATGCACACGAGGTGCAAACTACAACAATAATGAAGAATGACAAAATAGAAAACGAAAATCCAACTGATGCTGGGGTAAAAATTATTGACATTCTCAAGTTTATACATCTTATTAGTTATGGAAAGAAAAGTTAAGAAAATAGAGAGATTATCTGAAAAGGGAGGGAGGGTTGGGAAGTATCTGCTTTCTACGTAAAATTTTGAATTTTTTTGTTCACCATGTGGAATTTTACTTATACTTTTCTAATCAAGTCACTTAGGTAATGGTGAAATGACATGCCCGCTTTCATCACTATCAAACTTTCTCTAAGGGTTTCATTGCAATTCATTGCAATGTTACTGTATATTTTGAAACTGATGTGATGCGGAATTCTGCTTTATCAGTCAATGAAGTAGAAGTAAAAGTTGAAGTACAAGGTTTTCACTTCCCCTCTTTGAGTTCTTTTCTGTCTGGAATGTTAAAAGTGCCTACTTTAACTTTGAGCTTATTTTTAATGATAAGCTGTTTTAGACAACTTCATGCTTGTTTACAAAAGTTCTGTATTACGTTCAAATGGTCTTTTTCCTTTGAATGAATAATGCTTAACTCTTGTAATACTGTCCCTTTCCTGTGCTTCTTCGTAAGGTTAATTATGCTGGACATCTTCTTATAAAACCTTTTTGGTTTCCCACAGGTTCAGCTTATATATGCATGATACATGCAGAAGAGCGTAGAAGAAATATTCAGGTGGACCAAGTTACTTCCAAAACGGTTATCGTCGTCCAAATACACTGCTCCACGAACCATTGAGTTCATGAAGAGCGTACAGAATTCCAACCTGAGCAGTCATTCATAAACTTCAATGGAAATGATGCAGGTCATCGATCGACGCGTAGACTTAATGTAGAATACGTATTTAATACGCAATCAGCCCCTTCATTCGTGGCAAAATGAAGTTCCATTTGATTCAGTCAGTTGTGTTAAAACCCTGCCAAAATGAAAATACAAGTAAAGAAGAAGTAAGCTTAAGTCCTGTTTAATTGTTTTACTGCATGTATGTCAATTCAAACTACACGCTTAGGCGAATCAATTCGTCAAAATGACAACACAGCGCGGTTGTTTTCTGCGGACTGTGAATAACATAATAAATAAAGTATTTTCGGTAATTTGAATCTTGGTTTGTATTTCAACCTCTCTGCCAACTTACCCTAATTTATTTTAATGACACGTCCACATACATCCTCAGATGGGAAAATTTCCTTCCTTTGCGTGAAAACAGGCTTCAGCATGAACAAACACAGGACTAAAATCGACATGCCGGGCATGCCACGCACGAAATTCAAGTCTGTCGCCCGGCATGCCGGGCATGAAAACTAAGTTGGTACTCAGGCTTTCGCAACAAAAATCCGCATGCCGGGCACGGCAGACTTTAAATTCTCTCACGGGGACTGGCGAAAATCGGCATGCCGGGAGTGAAATTTTGCGGCGCAAGATCATTGGTGCCCAGGCTTCTCTCGTGCATGCTGAGCCGGTGCACTCTAATTTACGATATCCACGGCATGCCAATTTCTACAGCATGCCGCTTACAACGTTAAACTCCGCAAGCTTGACCCTCTAGCTTTAGTAACAAAAATGGGGACGCCGAGCATGCGAAAAATCACTGCATGACACACGTTATCGAAAGCACAGTGGTGATGCCCCATTTTATTCAGTCATGCCCTTGGAAAGGCCAAAAAGTCCCACTTATCCTGTTATGCGCGGATAAATTTTCCAAAGACAGCATGCTTCCATGCTGTCAGATAATGTTTTCCTCCTCTTGTAGATATCAGATGGTTAGTTGGTCGTGTTTTACACCCTCAGAGCCTGAAATGACGCAAAATTCATGCCCTATCAGATGAAGGTCATCAAAACCCTACGAAATTTCACTTTCCAAGCCATTCTCACAAGAAGTTTTAACATGCACAAAGCAGCTCAATAATTACACGGCAACCACAAATTGCTAAGTTACAAACACAGTCAATACTACCATTCGGACAAGCACGCCGCAATTTCAGCGAGAAAATACCAATTTCTCAATAGAAAGTTACCTGGTACAGTGAGAGCATCATCGGCAGTAACACTCGTGTTTAGTGCCCGCTGTTTGATCTGGGAGTTGAGCCGGTGAATCATCAGATCTTTGGAATCCAGCTCCATCTGAAATCAAATAAATTATCTCAGACGTGGTTCTCGTTTGTGAAAGAGCACGTTTCAAGCAAGCATACATTCACTGGACTAGATAGATAAAGAACGAGTAAGTACCTTCATTTTTTGTATTTGCTCCATTTGAATCTGAAGATCCTTTTGATATTCGGCCATCTGTCCCTGGAATTTTGTCACCACCTGGTTGTACTTCTCTTGTTCCTAGATAATCAGCGGGTCAGGGTGTAAGCGTGGCTCAACTACACTGCACAATTTACATACGAAAGTCAACAACACTCATAGCACTTGGAAACCCAACAATACAGTAATCAATACAGGCAGATTAACAGGCCTCCTATTTAAGTGGGTCCCAGTGGTACGCCTAGTCACCTCTATAAGAACATTGGAAGGCCCAATCACAGAAAAAAAGAAAAGTGAAAGTAATTTTTATATTGCAGGGTTCAAAAATCTTTGACTGATGCTTTTACTCAGCGAGTTTTACTCGACAACAGTAATGCAAAGCAGTTACAAAGACAGCCAGTTAATACGATGATTTAGCCAATTTGGCCTGAATAGGGCATGAATGTTCTATGACAATCAAAGTTTCTGCTTCAAACACACAAGTGAGTGATACAGTTAGGACTTTTAATAACCTAACTAAAGAGAGTGAGAGCAATGTTGTATTATCTTTATAGAATTCTCAGAAAAATAAAAAGTATCTATATAGCTGGCAACTGGGGAAGTGTCGCGGCCACCCCTTTCTGAATTTTCTGAATCCACCCCTGGGGATTGATGTATTATTATTATTTTAATATCCTTAAGAAGAACTGCATATCCTATCCAAGTATAGCAATGTTTCAATCAAGTGCCACGTTCCACTTCACCTTATCTCCTCTCCTTTTCAGGTTTGCTAGGCATTCTATTCTTCAAGGCACTTCAGTAACAAACTAGAAGAGCCTGTCAAGCAGGTCATAATGGCATCATTTAATTTTTGCACGACTACAGCGTGAAACTTCTAGAAACTTCCGAGTTACACGTTTTATGGAGAAAATGCCTCATGTGTTCCTGTTCACTTTTTTTTTTCTCTGCCGCTCATGTTCACCTTGGTGGCCGCTAGCATTACTCATTTCGCACCACCGCTATAAAATTCTCATGTTTTTCCTCCGCCGAAATTGGACTCCTTTGTTTTTGTTTTTTCTCTCAAAAAGTCTGGGTGGCCATGCGCTTTACCGCCTCTGAAAACTATGCCATCAACGTTACGACAAACTCAGGACGAAGGAGTCTACTTAGTGTGTGACTTTGTGGGCTTTTTGCTTGGGGCGGGAGGGGGGAAGGTAGCCTCTAGCGCACCTTGATGTTATTTCAAAAACTTTTTGGGTGGAATGTGTACTTACCGCTCCTTGTTCTTGATGCAATTTCCTACACTCTTTCTCCTTTTTCCTCAAATCGTCTGACGTAGCATTTCTCTTTTTACTGTTGTCTCTCACCAGCTGTTTTCTGTTCGCTATCTCAGCCAGTTTGTTGACAGCTTCGATTTTCCATTTTTTTTCTATAGCGAGCCGCGTTTTTAACTCTTCCCTATCAGCATCAATTTCTTTGATGATGTCCTTGGATTTCTCGAGCTCTAGCAAGCGAAACAGAAAAAACTTAAGATGATTTTTAAAAAAATGAAATAATTGCACTGCTGTTATCTATACCACTGCTCCTTTAATTTCATAGTAACTGAAGAGGTATTAAGCTGAAGAATAAAACTCTCTCAAAACCGGCATTGTTAGACAACAAGTAGATCCTCAGGAATAGCAGGGCAAGCGAAATACGCAAACTCACACAAAAGACGCCACCTGCTGGAGAGATAACTCTTGGGGCAAGAGAGAACATAAGGCCTAAACTCAACGCTTTTTTTTACCCCGATTTCAACGATTCTCTGTTTTGATGTTTATCAAGTGAAACTAAATCCCATTCATCTGGAGTGTTGAAAGTGGCCGGCGGGTTTTACACATCCCATGACAGGTTGCCGAGGAAAAGCCAATCAAAGTCTTGAGTTGTAAAAGCAACGCAGAGTCAAATGCCTTGGCTTAGCCTGTAATCCTTCATTTCATCTCTTCCTTCCACGTGTCACCTTGCTAGTTGATGATGAGTTTCACGCCTGCTCGCCTACTTAACTCGCCCCACGATCCCTGAGGGAAATGAGGGACTACTCGTAGTCTTTGTATGGAGGACCGTAGAAAGACTACTATTGTTCCTTGAGTTCTCTTCAGATTGATTCATTGATTGAAAGGTAATTACAAGGGTACCACACTTGACCAACCTTCCTGCTTGTTTTTTATGTTAGCATTCAATTCCTTGTTCTCCGCCATTTTCTGATCCAAGGACTCTGTTAGCTGTTGGTTACGTTCCTCCAGCTGGCCGATCTGTGCTCCTTTCTCTGACATATCAATCTTGTGCCTCGCAATCAAATCTGAGTACTGCTGCATGATATAAGGGTCTACATTATCTCATGAAATCGATAGCTAAAATTTGAACAACCTATTTAACATTTTAAATATTTCAGGAATGCTTTTTGTGTATAGGCCCATCACTATGAAGCTCGAGCCTCCCAAAACTTAATTACTGTTACTGCTTGCTGTTTAGTTTTCGCACACCTGATCGCTTTTTCCTTACAACACAATCACACGGTTCTCTAAGTAAGGCCCGGGTCAACCATCAAACTTCCCGCTCACGTGCCCAATCTAAAGCTAATGAGTTGGTACAATAGATTTTACTCATTAGCATTAGGTTTGGCACATGTGAAGTTCGATGTTTGACCTGGGCCTAAGTTGTACAATAGCTTTACATCTGTAGAGTCAACAAATGAGAGGAAACAATCACGTTTTTCCTCAAGCGCTCAAATCATTTGATGACCTTGTGACTGTCACAAACAGTCCATTTCACGACCACTCCTGCCCATTGTCACCATCTTAGTCAATCAACTTTACTTATGATATGAGTCCAGTAGGTTTGAAATCGAGAATCAAGAAACCTAACTGAATAGGGGATGGTAGACAATACCACCTACTTTTTCCTCAGCACTTGATCTTGCCAGCTGTTCTGAGTGGGCTTTTGTTAATGTCAACTCCTGGCGTTGGGCGGAAAGTGATTCCCTGAAAAACCAAGCAATAACCGCCATCAATACAAAAATTCCCTTAGCAACAGGTATTTCCAACAATTTAACTTTTGCGGCTGTGGAGGAAATCCTATCGGGTGTGAGCATTCAAACAAAACCTCTACAACAGCACTTTGACAGGATAATATTTATTTAGTATATAGCTCCAATTATGGAGTCTGTAGAAGAAATCCTTCGCTGTGAACCCCTTCTGCAGTACCTTTACATCATACTATTTATTTAGAAGGTAGTTGTAGCTTTTCACTCCGTGAACCAAATTCATGGTCCAACCATTCAAATGAAACCTCTTCAGCACTACGTTTCGATGGTACCCTTTCTCTGTTTTCAGCATTTTTCAAATGAAATTCTGAATTCTTAAACTTGGCACTCCAGAGGGAAAAGGAAGAATGGATTTCTCACCTCTCTTTGATGAGCTGCCAAATCTCATTGCTCAACTTCTGCACCTGTTTTGCCTTTTCATCTTCCTCTTCCTGCAATTTCTTTCTTTGGGTTTTGTACAAAGTCTATCAAGGAAAGACAAAATCAGGTTAAGATGTAAAGACAATAAACCTACTGCTTCAGAAGTTAAAAGTTAATTACAACAATAAAAGTCTTACAGAGAAATACGTTTCTGGCTCTAGTTGATCTTGAAGTTCCTTCATCTGCAAGTCATCCACAGCACTTGCACTGAAATAAATTACGTCATGTTAGGCGAAGAAAATGTGTGGTTTACAAGAATGAGTGTATTACCAATGTTTATCTTGCAAACAAATACCTTTTTAGTTTTGCATAGGTATCTTCCAGCTGCTTTCGCTCATCCATCAGTTCTTCTACTTGCTGGAGGATAAAAAAATTGTCAGTAAATATTGTCCTGTATTTTTGAATAATTAACTGGCTGAGGTTGCACTTGGCTACTGGAGAGTGATTTTTGAGAGTGTAATACCTCTCGCAATTTCTGTACGATAGTGGCTAGCCAGAAACATAGTTGTGTGAACAATGTCATAATAACTTCTTTTCTAAGGATTCCAGGATGTGAATCTGATTCCAGGATGACAATCTGAATCTGACCAATACATCTCAAAGATACGAGGGTGCCAAGCAAAGCCCCTTACTCTCGTGTCTCCATTCGCGTGCAAAGTTGTGTGTGTTCGTTATCTCCAAATGGAATATGGTTAGCTGTTTGCAGCAAAATTCAAGAACATAGTATTTTCATTCAAGGATTTATATTTATATTCAATAAATAATATTCATTCAACTTCAACGCCATATACTTTCATTCAACACTGACCAATATTTATTCAACTTAAACTCAAACTATTTTTGTTCAACACAAATATTCATTCAACCTCAACTCAAACTATTTTCATTCAACAAAAAAAAATATTCGTTCCCGGACATTCAACACAACTGCCCGTCCCTTCCCTACCGCTTGCACTCCTGAACTCTAAGAAGGTGGCCTGGAAACCACTTGTTTTTGCGCGTCGAATTTTACGCGATTTTACGCACATCACGCAATAGTGATATGAACTGTCCTTGTACCCAGAGCCCGCACTTCCTTGATAAAAAATGGCGGATGCAAGAGATCAGCATCAGCGGTTCGATCAGTCTTGTTGGGAACGATTTTTTCACAGCGATAGTTGATGTCCTCGATGAATGTGAAACAATGTGGGAATCATCTGATCCTGAATTTCGGGAAGCAATACAGATTAGGTTGGAGAATGATGTAGAAGGGATTTAATCCATACTACCATTTCTCTCAGAGACTAGAATGGTAATGGCACAAATTTTAAGAGGCCTGCACCAGATATATGGCAATGGCTGGGAAACCAACATTTTGGATGCACCGAGCTCGCTCTGTATCCTCTCGTAGGTCCAGCAGTTGGGAAAAATGAATAAAATGGGGATAGAGGTCGACCACGGCTTGAAATAGGGACCTTAAGCAGCAAGGACGAGTTTGTGGACGACGACAAGAGAAGACGAGTGAGGTCTAGGTCGAGAACGTCGTCCAAAGCGGGAAAAACAAATGTTTAAGCAAGCTCCCGTCTCGGCTCTTCGCCGAAGTAGGTGGACTGCACTGAATGGCTTCGTTTAAAGAATACGAGAGTTACTTCTTCAGTTTAGCGATGAGAACAACACAATTAACGAGGAAGAACTTTTCCTACTCTCCGAGGGATTTAAATCAGTAAACCGTTCGTCAAATGAAAAGGTTTGAATCGAATCAATCGAGAATCAAACAGTACAGAACTGGATTTGTTGTCCTATACATTTTACACGGTGTATGACATTTGCAGACTGCAGACTGCAGACTGCAAACTGCATGAGGCAGCAAGACTGTAAATTGAATGAAACCAAAAATATCGTAATCAAGGTGGCGTCATCATCAACATTACCTTGTTCCGAGAAGCGAAGTTTTTTCACGCAAATTACACCGACCTGATTCCTGAAGGAGTTGTTGGCTGTTCGTCTCATATTGAATTAGAGCAGAATAATGTCTGCCGATGTCACAAACTCGCTCATGAATCCATAGCAACAGGCTAGCAATTTAACCTGCACCACAGACGAAACTGAAGTCTGGTTACTGGTATATAAGTCTGTCTGTGAAACAGTGCCGGAATCCTTATTCTACGGGGGCCTCAATTGTGTACTAAGATTTGAGCGTGAGCAATGATTGGCCTGTTAAAAAAGCCATTGTCGATTTGCCTATTTAGAAATTCAAAATGCACTTCCGGTAATTTGTCGAGTCCAGGTAGGATCTGTTCAGTTTAGATTGTCTGGCATATCCTTAAATACTACTAAGATGAAATACGTCATTTAAAAGGTGTTAATTGTCTGTGATCTATCCTAGTTGTTTTTGTAGACGTAACTGTAGTGAGCACGAAGTGCTCGCAATCTAAGCACTTTTTTTTACAGAAGACCACTATTTAGACAGGCATTAATGGGCATTGCTACTTGTCATTATCAATTCACAATAATCAAAGAAGAATAAAGAATCAACGCAATTAGTGATATGCTGGGTGAGTCAATAAAGAGTCGCGTCGGTGAAGAATAGCCAACAGCATCTTGGAAATGAGGCCAATGTAACTTTGCGCAAAAACATCAACCTTGTTCCCAGGCTACTTTCTCACTTTCAGACGATGTTATATTTTTGATGGTGTCACCTTTATTAGGAAGATTTTTGGTGTCTTTTAATTTACAATCTGCAATCTGTGGTCTGCAGTCTGCGGTCTGCAGTCTGCAGTCTGCAGTCTGCAGTCTGCAGTCTGCAAATGTCATACACTGCATTATACAGGAGTTAATTGCCGGAAGCAACATTTCTGTACAGTCCCATTCATTTATCTACTACGGATATACGACTCTATTCACGTTGATCAAGTTTACCGGAAACAGCATGTACAAAACATAGTAAAAATCTTGCTTTCGAGAGGCAGACATGTACATCTCAAAACACATAAACAAAAAAAGAAACAGTGTCGATGAAAATGCTTCGAGAGATTTTCCTTGGATTATTTTTAACCGGTCTCTTTCATGCAAGGGTCCCGAATATCAACGCCTTTTCCTTCTCGAGTTAAATAGTGCTTCTGGAAACGAATTACAGTTCAGAAGCATTTAAGGAGAACATAAACATTTCACTTCTACTCACAGGTTCTTTCCCGCCGAAGCCATTGAAAACCACAGCTCACGGTTTACCGAAAATCTCTTGCAATCTTTCTTCCAACGGCCCAACCTTCGGCAAAAAGTACAAAAAAGGTTTCCTTTTTTCAAACATTGGTATTAAACAAGGTAAAATGGGCACAGAAACGTCAAAGATTGCTTTGAATGCTCACGTTCACCTGAGGACGGTAAATCAACAGATGTCACGTGCTGAACGCCATGTGGACAACATCACTGACATGCGCAGAAGTTGCTGGCTTCGTGAGAACACTTTCGGCCGGCGTCCACTCGTCGTCTAGGTTGCTTAAGGTCTCTAATACCTGGTCCAGAAGACGAATACCAGAAGACATGCTGATCAATCTTTGATCATTGGGCCTTTCCTGGACTTCAATAGCTACAATGCTTCTAGTGTCACGTTGGACTTTGAGACGTCGTGTTGTGGAGTATGGACTGCACGATGTTACAGGGTATTCACTCTTAACTGACGAACAGTTAACATTGTGACACAGTTCATGTCGACTCATGGAAACTTAGTTGGGTGTCCTTTGATGTCAGGTCACCTTCGATCACTCGGCTTAAGGGTGCAGCGAGATCAGATTAGAGCAAGCATTGCCCGTGTTGACCCCGAGAACTCTAGAATTTGCTGGGCAGTGGTAGTTTCCAGGCGTGCATATTCAGTACCTGGTCCAAATAGCTTATGGCACACTGATGGTCACCACAGCTTGGTGTCTTGGAGATTTGTCATCCATGGAGGTATAGATGGCTTCTCTCGCCTAATCGTTTTTTTAAAGTGCTCGACGAACAACAGAAGTGAGACGGTCAGAGATGAATTCCTAACAGCTACACAGAATTACGAGTGGCCATCACAAGTTCGTACTGGTTATGGCGGTCAAAATGTGCTAGTATGGGCCCTGATGGAAGAGGTTAGAGGACCCAATAGAGGAAGTTACATCGTAGGAAGTTCAACTCAAAACCAACGTATTGAACGCCTTTGGAGGGATGTTTTCTGTGCTGTGACTCATATGTTTTATTATACCTTTCAATCCATGGCCTGGAAGCTAGTATTCTTGATAGAAACAATGATCTCCATTTGTTTGTTCCGGAGCAGGAGTGGGTTGGGTCAAGCTGTTTTTAGCCCATTCAAAATCACATTCCCAGCCTTTGATGCTGTGGTTGTAAAAGCTCTAGAATGCTCCAGATCACATCTTGAAGTATGTACATTGTCAAAATTTTCTGGGTTTCAGGGTCATGCTATATTCAGCTTAGGACAGGGGATGGGTCACCACGTTTTGTGCCCATGACAGGGGGTGGGTCATATACGTTTTCGAGCCTCCATTTTTCCATCTGCTCCTCTTCCCCCTGTACTTGTTGACTGCTCCCTTAATATTACTGTATAAAGGACAGATTAAGAGAGATTTACTTGTATGGTACAAACATGAGTACAAGAGACACAGGCAAATACAGCAATGAGTTCATGAAAGTTCATGATTAGCAACTTTTGTCCTAACGAAAGTTACATATACTAAAGACCAACACGTTACTGAGTCGTATGTTGCTTGCGCTTATGTTTGCCAGATGATCTTCCAGTTTTCCCGTCCCTGCAAGGGTTTAAGAAAAACTATCGTAAATATGTCTGTGTTCTCTGTCTCTGTCAGTAACACCATTGATTGAGTACACAGAAGTAATGCGTAAGATAGAACCATCATCAAGCTTGCCATGTCAGGTAATACAGCTTCTAAGCCTATCCTTCATGATTCTACACATTTCAAGAGTAATACAACTGCACGAAGATAAAGCATTTAGCCAATTTGTCGCAATAGAAAAAAGGGAAATGGTAGACACAGCGAATAAAGGAAAGCATTTATTTTTTCATCAATTCACACTGGGTAGTGGTGAAAATTGTTCACATCGTGAGGTGAATCCTCTGCTGATCAATAGGCAATATATCAAACACAACGAAATGAAATTTAAACTTAACTGCAATCCGGATGCCTTTAATATTTGTTAACAATAACAAATGATGTGAACTAGTAGTGGCAGATGCAGACCTTCAGATACGGGCGGGGGTCTCACTTTGGTCTAAAAATAAGAAGGGGCCCGGTATTGGAGTTGTGCTGGCCAAATGGTACTTCTTCAGTGGTGAGGTCTATTGCTCTTTCAGATGAGAATGGTGATTGCAGCAGTTGTTCATCTGTTATATGATCAGCAGATGGCTCCATGGTTAATTAAATGCATTCTCTTGGTACATTCAATCGAATGTAAAGCTTTCCTTAACCACATAACTCCCTGACTTGCTTGTAGTTCCACTCCATAAATTTGCTCACAAATGGGGCGGTGACTTTGTTCCGCTCGCGCTTCACAAAGTCAAAATGTTCTGGTCTAACGAAGGGTAAGTGCTGTTTCAACACATCGGTGATGCTTTGTCTTATTTCACGTTCCGAATGGCCTGTGCCAAGCTCAATGTATCCTTTTAATAAGATCATATTCTCAGTCACAGCATAATCGTGGACATAACCGCCATCATCTGATAGGATCGCTTTTGGATGAAATTCTTACATCACGTTCTTGCTTTTGTCTTTCTTGAAGCTCCATGGGTGATTTAATGCACTTTCCGACCTCTTTCTCGTAGTCTGAACCACACCAGAATGCTGTGTTGGAACTTAGACTCAGGGGGGGGGGGGGGGGGGGCACTTGGGTATTTTTTGGGTGGGTATGTGCCGCCCGGGACTCCAAATTGGCACCCCGTTCTAAAAACGATTTCCCCTAAAATTGATACCCCGTTCTAGAATGGGTGAAATTTTTATCCCCCGTTCTAGAATTCGCCTTAAAACTGATACCCCGTTCTAGAAATGGGCCAATTTTTTATACTACGTTCTAGAAAGTTTGTAAATTGAAATAGCCCTGTTTTTTAAAAAGATATTTCTTTATTTGTTAGACTTCTACATCAAATAAATGCTTCTTCATAATCAGCAACAATTGTAAGCAGAAGATAAACCCGTGATCCACAATTTTTTTATTTATTTCCCATCTTATTAAATATTATACCCCGTTCTAGAAAATGCCTCTGAAATGGATACCCCGTTCTAATTCAGGAGCTTCAAAATCATGACCCCGTTGGGCGGCACATACCCTTATAGGTTATGTATGGGAGTACCCCCCCCCCAGGCTTCGACTTTGGCTTCCAACGAAGCTTCCACTACTGAACGGGCAACGCCAGCCGCTTCCCTGCTCGCCGATCTGGCTCATTTGAAATATGATTTCGTGTTCTAGACAAAAGGGAAGCATTACTTCCCGGCCCCGATCGTTGTAACACCATTTCATTCCATGTATGCCCATGTATACTCTGTATACCCTGTATACCCTGTATACCCATGTATACCCATGTATACCCTGTATACCCATGTATACCCATGTATACCCTGTATACCCATGTATACCCTGTATACTCATGTATACCCTGTATACCCATGTATACCCTGTATACTTATGCATACCCGGTATACCCTGTATACCCTGTATACCCATGTATACCCATGTATACCCTGTATACCCATGTATACCCTGTATACCTATGTATACCCTGTATACCCATGTATACCCTGTGTACCCATGTATACCCTGTATACCCTGTATACCCATGTATACCCTGTATACCCATGTATACCCTGTATACCCATGTATAACCTGTATACCCTGTATACCCATGTATACCCTGTATACCCTGTATACCTATGTATACCCTGAACCTGATAGATTGCTGCTGCTTATCCCGGTAAATCAGAAAATTATGAAATATTTTGTTTACCTCAACAGCAAAGATAATGACTCTATAGTCAAACAGTCATTAATATGACGAAGGACAGAATTTTGTTAAATTTAAAATAAGTAATCACAAACTTATGATTGAACATGGTCGATACCAAATCCATCATTTGCCAAGAGAAAATAGATTATGTCCCTTATGTAATTCCAATCAGGTAGAAGATGAGATTCATTTGCTCTTTCAATGTAACAAATACTCAGTACAGAGACAGGCATTTATTAATCAAATCAATCGAATAATACCTGACTTTGACAAGAAATCATCTCCAGAAAGCATAAAACTGATAATGAATTGAAAGGAACATCATGTAAACAAGTTAGTTATGAAGTTTGTTTCCTCCTGTATGAAAATACGTGATTCATTATTAGTAATGTAACTGAATTTTTCTACATTATTGTTGGTGCTGTTTGTTTTATATTTTGATTGTCAATACTGTAAAATGATGCAGTCATGCAAATAAAGCAATTTATTACTATTACTATTACAGGGTACACAGGGTATACAGGGTATACAGGGTATACAGGGTATACATGGGTATACAAGGTATACATGAGTATACATGGGTATACAAGGTATACAGGGTATACATGCGTATACAGGGTATACATGGGTATACAGGGTATACATGCGTATACAGGGTATACATGGGTATACAGGGTATACATGCGTATACAGGGTATACATGCGTATACAGGGTATACATGGGTATACAGGGTATACAGGGTATACATGGGTATACAGGGTATACATGGGTATACAAGGTATACAGGGTATACATGGGTATACAGGGTATACATGGGTATACAAGGTATACAGGGTATACATGGGTATACAGGGTATACATGGGTATACAGGGTATACATGGGTATACAAGGTATACAGGGTATACATGGGTATACAGGGTATACATGGGTATACAAGGTATACAGGGTATACAGGGTATACATGCGTATACAGGGTATACATGGGTATACAGGGTATACATGGGTATACAGGGAGATAAACAGTCTATTACTATTACATGAAGGATATATCTATTTGGCGTAAGCGTAACATGAAAGAATAACCATTCCTTCGATATGGTCCTCCCCTTCGGGCTCAGGTTGGCCCCCTTCCTTTTTGACGAATTCTCTTCTGCGGTTGAATGGATCATTCAAACTAAACTTCATATTCCCAAGGTTATTCATATAGAATACATGTATAGCTCTCAACTGAACACATGTAAATTTCTACAGCTGTACCAAAAATACATGTAAATGTGGGAGGTCATAAAACAAATTTAAAGTGAATAAAAGTGTGACTTGCTCTAGGTTAAAGAACGAAAGAAAAAAACCATGCCAAAGGAAATTCAACAAAATCTTCAATCTTATCGACAAGTAAGTTTCACTGTTCAAAATAAGGTTCTCATGGATAAAAGGCAAATTTGGCATTAAAGTCAAAAGAGGAAATTTACGAATACATTTAAATGTGGAGTCTTACCGACAAGCAAGTTTCATCGTTCATGGACAAAAGGTAAAGTTGGTCTCAAAGAGAAAATTTACAGCTTTACATTCAGGGCTCAAGATTAATGCACGCAAAGTCACAAAATGCCAGTGATTTTGATAATCTGCGAGTGAGAAAAATATCCACTAGCAATCATTTGTGAGTTAGGAAACAAAGGGAAAGAATTTGCTAGTGGTCTCAACAGTTTGCTAGCAGAAAAAAATCTTACTAACCAAAGTTTGTAAGTGCACTAAAAGTTAACTTCGAGCCCTGACGTTGCGGGTGCCTGTTGACTCATTCGTCAGGCCAAATATATTATAGCTTAGGAGGATACACAACTATCATAACTGAATCACGTACCTTTGGGGTAGGAAAGAACTCCTCTCCAATGTCAGGGTCAGGAATGTCATCAAAGTGTGTAGTATCATCATCACATGAGAGCTCAGGAACCACAGGGGGAATTGCTGTAGCGATTTATTCATTAATGCACATAAACTTGACAAGCATGGACTCTAGCTATAGATAGTTATTAATAGTAAAACCCTGATATATACATATTCCTGTTAATTTTTAGATTTAGCTAGATCTAAAAGTAAAGCTCCTGTTTCTGCATTTGAAATTAACTTCTGCCAGAAAGAAACAGATTGGTCAATCTCTGACATGATACATAACACAACCAAATCTTTAATAACAAGGTAACACACAAGTCTTAACACAAGGGAGAAAACTGAGAAAAGCCCTGTGAGCGTGAGAATCATGTCTTTTTAGAGAAGTACTGCTGACCACATGCGTGGAGCTCCATTATAATAACAATTTACATTCTCTGCCCCTTTTAATATGGAAAAGGACACATATAGCATTAAAAAGCCAAGCTCCAATGCTTGCGGGGGGGGGGGGGGGGTATTGCCATATATAGGCTATATAGGTATGTGCCGATGTGAAGGGTATGGTTTTCAAGCAGTCAACTATAGGATAGGGCATATAAATCAGAACACTTTGGGTCTAGAATAGGGTATCGTTTTTCAGGAAAGTGATCAGTGGGTTGAAGATTTTATCTAGACTAGGGATTGTGGTATAAGGTTTTGTTTTGGCCAGACTGTGTTAGACCTCAGCAGTTCCTGGAAAACAGCTACTCTAGGATAGGGGGGATTTGGGGAGTTTACTCTAGTATAGGGTAGCAAAATTCAGCTGAACAAGCTCTGGTATAGGTTAAGGGTTCCAGGGTCCCAGCAGCACAACCCCACCCAGAAATTCCTAAATAAAGTACCCCTCTCCCCCCCCCCCCCCCCCCCCGCCCCTCCTGGGCTCCAATGGTCACCACTCAAGGTAAACAGTAGGCTCATTTTCCTTTGGTGAATTTCTGCATCCCTTGATTTGAGTTGAGCTCCCTGTTTTGAGCCTTGAATTTCACAGTGAGACAATTACTTTAAGTTGTTTTTACTCTCTCGAGGAGGTAAAACTGACTCGAAGAGATCGTCTGAAATTGAGGCCACCTGTTTGGTCATTTTGTTGAACTATATGCATAACAATGTATTGATCACAGAGCCTGAATTTCATCAAATTGCTTTGAGTCAGTTTCTACTCTGAGCCTCTCTCCTCCACCAAGGCTTCTGCTGGGCATCCCAATAAAAATAGCAGAAATCAAAAAATAGAAAGCGCGCACTCTCTTTTTCTTTCTCCCCAGCCTCCCTAAAACACAAAGAGATCTCTGCAAAGGAGAGATTCCTCTCAGCAACACGTTACTGAGGGAGTAATAACGACTTGAAGTAATTCGGATGAAATTCAGGCTAATGATCACAGCGCAAACATTTTGTTGAGAAATTGTAAAATTCAGGACCATTTTCACAAAATACCTTACTAAGTCTTGCAGCTTTTATAATTATATATTTTGAAGGTTTCTGCCATGGGCAAATTCTCAAGTGAAATGCTAGACAGTGAGAGAACGTGGGAAGCGCCATCTTGAAATGTGTTCAATAACTTGTGCCTGGTTACCAAGGAGACAACCAAATAACCCGGTCAGCATTAGATCCCGTTGACCTCAGCCCCTTTCTCCCCTAATGAAATTTACACAAGGTAGAACTGTTTTCTGCTTTTATATCACACTTAGATGATATCAGAAACTCATAAGGGGTTGAAACGTGTAACTTGCGTTCAATGCTTGTGAATATTCATTTTGACCATATTTGGAAATCTTAGTGACGGATATCCATTTTCAACAAAATGGCTGCTGAGCGATCACCATGCAGATGTTTTAAGACAAGAGTTCTGCATTTCATGGTTGAAAATACACCGTTAAAAGACAAAAAATGGAAAGAGAAAGTTTAAAAGAATGCTCAGCTTTCTTTTTGTGGAGAAAGGGAAGCTTTTCATCAAGAAATCGTCCTTCGAGGGATTCAACCTTGTTTTCTTCACGGTGGAGCCCATGGTCTGTTTTGAAATGCAGTCAAGTCAGCGAAGATTTTGCTGAATTTTCAGGTACATTTTGCACTGTACGGCCAAGACAATTACGTTTTTGAAAGGGAATTTATGTATTTTTAAATGTTTCATAGACGTTTTATAAATATTTCTCTTCGGCGCTAAAGAAAAATTACAAAATGTGCCCTGATTTGAGATGGATTTTGTGTTGAACTTTGCCATGTGCTTAGTCGATGTCACTTGCGTGAACGGATCCACGATCCAGATAGTGTTTTCCGAATTGCTTTAGAGGATTAACTTTTTTGACTTTGAATAAAAAATTTCAAGAAACGGTTTCTCTGTCTATTAATTTGAGTTTGTTGATTCATAAAATTAGCTCAAAACACGATCGTGACTACATGTAAGTTTAATTTAAGCTTTTAAAATGCTTCTCACATTCATTACAAGCATCACTTTTTGCGAAGATGTCGGTTCAGGTTTTGGACACTTTCGATACGCAGCTAATGAATTTTATTCGAAAATATTTTTCACTGTTTATTCTAGACTTTTAACATAAGAATTTTAAAAGCCTATTTGCAGGATAAGTTTTAATACTGTGCAGAGGGTCAACGAGGCATCGTTTTTTGAAGTGACAACTTCAAGAAGTTGCGAGGCCGTCAATGGCTTTCATAATGTTACGTTTGGCCCGGGTGGTAAGGCAATAATATCCTGTTCAGTGTTTCGGTAATATTCCTGGTTTCAACCTTTGAAAGCTTTCTCGGCTTTCGGGAGTTTTTTCCCCCGTTTGCTGGCCATTTTTTAAAGCGGGCGCGGGAATCTGAAGGAAAATTACGTCACGTTGTTTACGAAGATTGATTGGTCAGTTATCTCTTCTTCTCGTTCCAAATATGGTACTTTCTAAAATGAATAATCACGAGCATCGGACAAAGCAAACATATGAGAGTTACACGTTTCAACCCCTTATGGGTTTCTGATGATATTTCAAGCTGGAAATGTTCATGAAAGTGCAAGTCTCTTCAATTTGAAAGAAAAAAAATTACATGAATGAAAGTAGGATTCAGACCCACAACCTAGACGGTCCAATATACTATGCTAACCACTAGACCACCGAGGATTTGCTGGATGGAAATGAAATAATTTAAGTACATATAGCATCAACCCCAACCCCAAAAAAGAACCTAACCAGTTTCATAACAATGCTTAACCCTAATCAGTAAAGGCAGTGCTTAACCCTAATCAGTAAAGGCAGTGCTTAACCCTAATCAGTAGAGGCAGTGCTTAACCCTAAAGGGGAAAACTACGCTGTGTAAATTTCATGAGGTGTCCACAGGAGATGATGTCGATGGGATCTAATGGTACCCAACCGCGAGGGTTATTCCGGGGGCTAATGCTACAAGTCAGGAGCCTCCTGTACAAGTAAAGTTCAGACTCAAGAGGAGGATAAGCAGAGAGAGTTTTTGGGGGGCTATTTTGCTTTTCTTTTGTCTTAATTTTTTTTCCAATGTAGTCAAAATTCATGCTCCTTATTTTTTTTCCAGCTTTTTACCGGCACAGGTGCACATTATACACGGGTAGATTACGTTCAATACTGTAAGCTAATGGATCGAATGTCGTTGTCTTACCCACTTCTTCTTCCTTGTTTTGCTCTTTGCAGGCAGCAGTAATTACATGTTCTTGCTCAGGCTTTAGTTGTTTCTTCTTTACTGTAGTTGTCTCAAACATATCCAGCGTGCCACTGGCATCGCTCCTTTCTCCTTCTTCTGCTCTTAGGGCTGGCTTCTCTTCAAGAACTTCCCCTGCAGAATCCACAGCTAGCTGCTCATCACTACTTTGTGACTTGTCACTAATTCGCACCTCTTTCTCTTCCGGAAGGGAAACATCCTTTTCCTCAACAGAGCCCTCAGCGAGCACTCGTTCTTGTTCATTCGATTGGGCAGCTGAA
>JBBMOI010000001.1:15467500-15512500 GCA_038088405.1 Porites divaricata
AACGTCTATGAAACATTTAAAAATACATAAATTCCCTTTCAAAAACGTAATTGTCTTGGCCGTACAGTGCAAAATGTACCTGAAAATTCAGCAAAATCTTCGCTGACTTGACTGCATTTCAAAACAGACCATGGGCTCCGCTGTGAAGAAAACAAGGTTGAATCCCTCGAAGGACGATTTCTTGATGAAAAGCTTCCCTTTCTCCACAAAAAGAAAGCTGAGCATTCTTTTAAACTTTCTCTTTCCATTTTTTGTCCTTTAACGGTGTATTTTTAACCTTGAAATGCAGAACTCTTGTCTTAAAACATCTGCATGGTGATCGCTCAGCAGCCATTTTGTTGAAAATGGATATCCGTCACTAAGATTTCCAAATATGGTCAAAATGAATATTCACAAGCATTGAACGCGAGTTACACGTTTCAACCCCTTATGAGTTTCTGGTAGAGTATAAAAGATCATATATTTTCAAATCTCTTCCAATGAAGCAATAATTGATATTTAGATATAGACTTTAATTCGAAAGTATGCGCCCTGTAAAATGTGGTTTTAGAAGTTTAAAAGGCAGCTTATTTTTTTTGAAAGCTGTATCGAGTATTGTTAATCCCGTAAACAAACTTTAAAAATATTATTCTCTCGCTTACAAAGTTCAACCGACCTTTTTCGTTCTATTTAGTAAAGATGCGTAACTTAAGTAGAAACAGTAGCGTTAGGGAATAAAATTGGAAGAAGCTAGTTGACACAATAATTAATACTGTTATATTGAGTGGAGTAACATGATATAAGTAGAAATATATTTCGGCAGTTTGGTAATATTCTTGGAAGTTAATAAATGTTAGGCTTTCAACCTTGACGTTGCATGAAACATAATTTAATTGCAGATGTTGTAATAAAGCCGAGGTAATTTCTTAAAATCGTTTGAGAAAATTTTGTAGTAAAATAATCTGCCTCTTTTTTACGTACAAATTGTCAAAGGGCCAAAGACCAACACCTTCACGTGCAAATTGTGTGCGTGAGTTATTTTTATAATTCTGTTTACTATTTTACTGTGTGATAACTCGAATTCCCTCACGTACGAACGACGAAAGGGGGCAAAGTCCAACACTTTCACGTGCCAGCTGTGTGACTGTACATCTCATGCGGATTGGCTTTTCACAATGATAAATAGTAACTTGGACGTATGAAGACCTGTTTCCTTTTTGTAACCAAATCCTTAAAAAAGGCTCTTGTCTTCTGAGAAGCAATAGCTTTTATAACATGAAGAAATAAGTTGTCGGAGTTAAAGACTGTTTCACTGAGTAGAATCGCACGTGAAAACCTCGTGAATTATGATGTGCAACCATCTACCACAATGATAAAAATCCTGGTATTTCGTAACTATTCAGTATTCGATGAGTCACATTTTGGTTTAAGAAACTCCGAGGAAACCTTAGAGTTTTCCTTCTAATCAACGTTTGGTGAGTAGAAATTTATTTCACTTTAAAGATTTGTTTAACTTGCACCAGATGTAACAGGGAAAGACACAAGAAAGTGAATATATAGCTTGAGGATCGATTCAGCTGAGCGTTTCGCGTTTTCATTGATGTACCGCAATACGCAATTTCGCACAAAAACCCAATCTACATTTAGGATGAAAGAGGTAGATTCATCACTCTTGGTAAGGTTACACCGAAGCATTAAAGTTACACTGAAGCATTCAAAATAGCTCATGCACGTTTAACTTGCCTATGTTTAGACACTAGTTCGCGAATCGTGACTTAACCTGCCATTCTGGGCAAGGTTTTTCGCAAGGTTGAACTACGTTGTCCTTGTTGGTTTAGGTTATTTGCCTTTCTTAATCAAGCCTGTAACTTTGTTTTTGCTGATTGTTAGGTTATTTTTAAGTGTCCGAACTGACTGTGACTCCTAGACAGGGTGTTGCCTACTTTATATTCATTTGCTTGTAGTTTGTAGGACCTTTGGGGGTTTAAATGATCTACCAGAGCAAGTCGCATTTAGGGTTATATACGTAGTTATTACGCGTAGGTTATTCGCTAGGCCTTTGTTTAGGAGCTAACTTGCATGCCTGTATTGTCCCGGGGAGGTCGGTGTGGTTTCTTACTATTGTGCTACCTGCAGACATTAAATCATAGGTATAGGGCCGCTTATTAGAATCGCTGTCATCGCTTACATCACAGATTGGCTAGAGCCGCTATCCTGTTGTTGCGAGACATTTTGCCCGACATGCTGAAATCCTGACAATTAGAGACAATGCTATTTATTTTACCCGTTTCACTCTAAACAATTTGCCAATATGAAAATTTGCGAAAAATCCTAAATTTCATTTTTCGAAATTCATAAAAAACAATTGATACCGCGCAAAACGGTGAGTTAAGAGGTTTCATTCAAAAGGTAAAAACAAAGGAATTTATCCACAGCCTCAAAAGTGAGAAAAACAATAATCTTCATTCGCCATATTGACTCCTAGAAACATAGGCACGTTAAAACGTGCATGAGCTATTTTGAATGCTTCAGTGTAACTTTAATGCTTCGGTGTAACCTTACCAAGAGTGATGAATCTACCTCTTTTATCCTAAATGTAGATTAGGTTTATGTGCGAAATTGCGTATTGCGGTACATCAATGAAAACGCGAAACGCTCAGCTGAATCGATCCTCAAGCTATATATTCACTTTCTTGTGTCTTTCCCTGTTACATCTGGTGCAAGTTAAACAAATCGTTAAAGTGAAATAAATTTCTACTCACCAAACGTTGATTAGAAGGAAAACTCTAAGGTTTCCTCGGAGTTTCTTAAGCCAAATTGTGACTCATCGAATACTGAATAGTTACGAAATACCAGGATTTTTATCATTGTGGTAGATGGTTGCATCATCATAATTCACGAGGTTTTCACGTGCGATTCTACTCAGTGAAACAGTCTTTAACTCCGACAACTTATTTCTTCATGTTTTAAAAGCTATTGTTTCTCAGAAGACAAGAGCCTTTTTTAAGGATTTGGTTACAAAAGGAAACAGGTCTTCATACGTCCAAGTTACTATATATCATTGTGAAAAGCCAATCTGCATGAGATGTACAGTCACACAGCTGGCACGTGAAAGTGTTGGACTTTGCCCCCTTTCGTCGTTCGTACGTGAGGGAATTCGAGTTATCACACAGTTAACTAGTAAACAGAATTATAAAAATAACTCATGCACACAATTTGCACGTGAAGATGTTGGTCTTTCGCCCTTTTACAATTCGTACGTAAAAAAAAAGGCAAAATAATTGTTTTACTACAAAATTTTCTCAAACGATTTTAAGAAATCACCTCGGCTTCATTATAACATCTGCAATTAAATTATGTTTCATGCAACGTCAAGGTTGATAACCTAACATTTATTAACATTTGTGAAACAGTCTTTACCTCCGACAACTTATTTCGTCATGTTTTAAAAGCCATCGCTTCTTAAAAGAAAAGAGCCTTTTTTAAGGCATTGGTTACTAAACGAAACAGGTCTTCATACGTCCGAGTTACTATTATTATTGTGAAAAGCCAATCTGCATGAGATGTACAGTCACACAGCTGGCACGTGAAAGTGTTGGACTTTGCCCCCTTTCGTGGTTCGTACGTGAGGGAATTCGAGTTATCACACAGGAATCTAGTAAACAGAATTATAAAAATAACTCATGCACACAATTTGCATGTGAAGATGTTGGTCTTTGGCCCTTTCACAATTCGTACGTAAAAAGAGGCAAATTGTCTTACTACAAAATTTTCTCAAACGATTTTAAGAAATCACCTCGGCTTTATTACAACATATGCAATTAAATTATGTTTCATGCAACGTCAAGGTTCATAGCCTACCATTTATTAACTTCCAAGAAAATTATCAAACTGCCGAAATATATTTCTACTTATATCATGTTACTCCACTGGATATAACAGTATCTAATAATTGTGTCAACTAGCTTCTTCCAATTTTATTCCCTAACGCTACTATTTCTACATAAGTTACGCATCTTTACTAAATAGAACGAAAAAGGTCGGTTGAACTTTGTAAGCGAGAGAATAATATTTTTAAAGCTTGTTTACGGGATTAACAATACTCGATACAGCCTTTAGAAAAAAAAAGCTGCCTTTTAAACTTCTAAAACCACATTTTATAGGGCGCATACTTTCGAATTAAAGTCTATATCTAAATATCAATTATTGCTTCATTGGAAGAGATTGAAAATATATGATCTTTTATACTCTGCCCAGTTGTAGCAGGTGAAACAGAACTCATACTGACGTGCGTTGTACCGATAGCCGAATTAGGTCAGAAATGCCCCGAAGCAGCAACCACACTTAAATATGAACCCTTAAACAGCTGCATCACTGTCCACAGCGTTTGAAACATGAAGATATTTTATGTAATGCTTCCAAACACCTGTACCCGTAATAAACGACGAAAAAATTGTGAAGGATCAAGATGGAGGTCTCAAAGTGCCCTTGTTCGACCTTTAACAATGCCATGTTTAAATAGATGCCAAGATCTCATTGGTTCCTAAGCATCAACTCATAGTACCTTCAACCTTATTGGCTCTTGCAACAAACATCCCAACATACAAAGCCACAAAGCCACAGAGCCACAGAGCCACAGAGCCGCAGAGCCACAGAGCCACAAAGATACATACGCTTGCACCACTGACATATGAGCTATTTTTTCAAAATAGCTCAACAAAAGGGTTCAGAAGATTTATATTTGTGTTCAGTGTGTACAAATTTAATACACCCCATACTCTAAAGAGCTCTTTTAAAACTGTAGAGCAAGTTAGAAAATTGAACTGATTGTGTAGAAACACTAAAACATGACACTGAGGAGGGATATCACCTGTTTGCTGTGTTTGTGGCACATGGTGCAATAAACTAAACAATACTGTGTGAAAGTACAGCTCAGCTGTACATGGAGCTTATAATAGTTACAATCATGGATTTTACTAACAAGGAAGAACGTGGCTACATTGGCTACTCAAATTTGACAACAGGAAGGCTAACAAATACTGCAGAAAATAAACCAAACAGGAATATTCAGACATATTACTAATAACTAGATTTAAACTATTATTTTTCCTAGTCAATTTCTTCTTAGATATGCAAATATAAATAAACAAAAATCTATGGGGGGTCAATAAAATTAGCATCAGAGAGTCTGTTTTAATAATCTATACATATCTCCATGTCACATCACAACTGTGCACTTGGAGTAAAACAAACAAAATCATTGTTTTCCGAAGATTTCCATTTTAAAATCATTAATAGTTAGAGACGAGAATCTCAAGTGATGTTTCCTGAAAATTTCTTTGCTTATTAATGTAGGAAGAACTGAACTGATCAAAACATTAAAAGCCAACATAAAACAAATTCTTCTTATTTGGAACACAAAGAGCGTGTGAAGAATGGTGTGGAGAATGCCTATTAGTATATGCTGATAACTCAATCAGTTGTTCCCTTACTTACTCAGAGTGATTTAGTAAGAATTGCAATTTATGAATATTTGTTTAAATCACTTGAACTTTATCAACAATGACAATCAACTTGCAGTTGAAGGGAGGCCAATGCCTTAAAAGAGATTAAGCCTGAATCACAATGAGGAACTTGTCCTTTAATTAGGTTGTCTATGATTTTCTCTTGAGATTACATCACCTAAAGGTCAGGTGATTTCAAATGTAAGTCAAATGTCATCACTGATGAAACTTGAATGATTCAAACAAAATACTGAAATGCTGAATAAAATATCTCTGAGTTCAGTACTAGGAAGTTTTTACTGTCAAACTAAGAAAACCATGACCACCTGAAATATTTCTGCAGGAATGCTGACTGTGTAGTGACTAATAACTGCAAAGTTAAGGATAAAAAAGCAAGCCTCAAAACTACATTAATAACTATTGCTCTTTGCAGTTAAGTTTTCTCACACCTTACTGGCTTTTTTCTCACATCCCAAAAACAATTCCATAAGAATTTCATGTTATATGTGCGTTGATGTTAGGACTTAAAAGCATTTCTTGATATGGCAGTCAGTAGTTTTAAAATAATTAAAAAAAAGAATAACAATAAAAAGAATTAGCTGTGTTCTTGACACTTTGCAACCCTCTTGTTTGAGAGAATACAGCTTTGTTTGCAACATTAATTGAATAAAAAGCAAACAACCAGGGGTTTCAATCATTTAATTAATTTTGGACAGTTTTTATTTATTTTTTATTCATATTGAAGATATTTTATATTGATAAAATAAATTAAAACACATTTATTTTCTTAATATGCCTTTTTCACAGCACAGCTGTTATACCTATAAGAAGCATCCTTATGAAGGCAACCTTGAGTGATGTGAAATATGGATCTAAATAAGAACAATACCCTGAAGTACAAAAACACAAGTATCTCTTTTTACTCAGCAGAGATAAAATATATTAAAAATATATTAAAAAGTTCTTGAAAATCCTCACTACTTTTTATTTCCTAAGCAACTACTTCCAAACTTGGTAACCTATACCTCTATGGTAACCAATATAATATCTTCCCCTCTGCAGTCAACAAAGGTGAGAAAGATCTTTTGTCAGTTTGGTAGGAAATTACTTTTAAGTCATGAAGGGGATTCCAGCTGTTGTGGTCTTATAAATACAAACAGCATAAACGTTTTACTAAAATTTAAAATGGCATGCTTGATTAATGTCCAGTCCAAGCTGTCCATTGACCCACAAGATCACATTACAAAATTAATGTACAGGAAAATTAACATGATCTCCTAGCAAAACCTTGTCATTGGTCCCAGGAGGGGATGCATGTTTGACTAAAAAGGTTGACACCATATGGGACTGACAGTGAATGTCTTTTTCAATGGATAATCTCAGGTTAAGGTTAATCTCAGGTTGGTACTGAGATTGAAAACAAGGTGGGGAAGTACACTGAACCAACACCTCAAGCCAGGAGAAGAGAAGCTGATGAATACAGCAGCAGAGAAGCGGGAATGCAGATAAGAGTGCAACAACTCAGACCTGAGACAATGCAAATTAATGATCTTTGTGGCAGTGACTTAGCTGAACAGAAAACCATGGGAGCTTTCCATTCAGCCCAAAATTGAATGGAACGGACCATTTCAGTTCGGTTTGACCGGAATATTTGGGACCACCTTTGAAGATGGTCTCTTTCGACCGGTCCTACTGGACCAAAATGTCCTTTCCCATTTGACATAATTATTGTCTCCAATGTGGCTCTTCTGTATCCTGATAACAAGTACAATAACCAAATGCACAGTGGCTTGAGTTGGGTTGAGTGTTTGCAACCGGAATGTACTATTCTACTGGGCATGTGAAATATCCGAAATTTTAAACCGAAATTTTTGTTGAATGGAAAGAAATGTCCCAGAACAACTAGGATGAATCATCCACGGTTGTTGATCAACAGAGGCTGTTATAAAATTCCTCCTACTGCGGAGTTATTAAAATAAGGTACTCCCCAGTTCCTGCTACTAAAGGAAAGCAAACTGCGAGCCAGCGAGCCATGCGAGTCCAGCGAGGCATCGGTAAAAAAAAAGGAAACACAAGTAAAAACTGCAAATTTACAGATGAGGAGTTGAGCACTCATTATACTGATTAGGGTTAAGCACTCATTGTACTGATTAGGGTTAAGCTTTCGTTTTACGGATTAGAGTTAAGCACTCATTTTAGGGCTAGGGTTAAGCGCTGTTTAGGGTTAAACACTCATTTACAATGGTTAGCGTTCAGTTATGTTCAGTCCGTACTACTGTTTTCGATTTTTATGGTATTTTTTTTCAATGATTCTTAATGGACTGCATGGCTCGCATGACTCGCATTTTATACACACTCACAGGTTGTAAAAGATTCTTCATTTCCCAGGGAACCCCTCTATGTTAGCTATACAAAGATATGTGGCCATGGGGCGCCAAAACTGAGAAAGGGTGGTATTGGTTTTCAACTCCTTTTTCATTTTAGATCGGTGATGAATTTTAACCGTTTGAGTCTGTTTTGAGCTCTACAAGCGGATCAGGTTTGTAATACCGAAGGGAAGAAACACGTATTCTGGTCTATTATTAAAAGTAGGTTTAGAAGGGTTTCGGGAATCATGAAACTAAGTACCTTCCACTGTACTCCCGCAGGTCTTCATGAAAGCGTTTATAAGAAAAAGAGAAATTCCTACCTTCCAACGGTCGAAAGATTCCGCATATATAAAACCGTACTCCTGCTTTCTTCTCTTCCATGGTCCACGCCAGCAGCTGCGATGCTGAGGGATTTGTGACATTAGCAGCTCGTTTGCCTGAAGCAATTGTTTCGGCTTTTTGTCTAAACAAGTGACTAATCTTTAACCACACAAAATGTGCAGGGAATTTCCTGAGTATTCTAAATCTAAAAATAACGTCGCAAGACAGATATTTTCCAAGAAAAGGACAAAAACTTAGGCAACGCTTTGTACTTGAATCTGCCGCCATTTTGTTGGCTACACTAGTTACCAATCTCCCAACGGTTAAGTTGCACGGACCTGCACGTGCATCACACTTTACCTTTACTGTCTCTTCATTGGAAAATGCCCAATTTCTCGTTTCATGGAGGGCGTAACCAAGCGGTGACGACTTTTTTTTCCGTCACTTTCTTGTCAGTTCTCAAGCTTGTGTCCCACGCCCTCCCCCTCAGTTGGAGTACCCACTTTATGAGGTCAGCGGTTCGCAAAAATGGCGGCAAACATTTTCTGTATTTTTCAGATAGTAGTTAAAAGGAACAAATTTCAACCATCTCCACTTCTCTGCCTTTAATGAAAACGACTCTTTTAGAATAAGATGCACTTTAGGAAACCGTTGAAACACCTGGAAAAGTGAAAGGATAGGCCGGCAAATGTCATTTCCGTCTCTAAAAAGGTCAAAAAGGGCTAACAGATGACTATTCGCCAATATTCACGTTGCCTGAGGCGACTAATTGTTTTAGTATAATTACATTGATGATTATTCGAGAAAATAAAATTATTGATCAATTTCCGACCCCGAAACATAAAAAAGGCTGGCTGCCATTTTGAAAACTGCTAGCCTTCAACGCTATAATCACCGCGACGTGAATATCGGCGAATAGTCACCGAGACGAATTCACGTCGCCTTCGGCGACTAATTGTTAAATAGAGGGTATACGAAAGGCGCACCTTTTCAGTCAAAATGTGGTGTATGAAACGGTAAGTGGCTTGATATCGGGACGGAGCCCCCCCGACTAAAACTTTGCTGGGAGGTGAGGGGCGGGGGTGAGAGTTTTTTTCAATTCCGTGCCGTTTCTGTTCATATTATACCGGATAACTTTTGTGCCGATATAACGTAACCATAGCCTACAAATACAAACTCAGAGGCGTAAACAAGGGAAAAAGTGGAACTGGAGAGCTACTGAATACTCAGCCTGCACTGCACCAGTCCACTGACTTCGCCAATAATTAGCAGAAGTACACAATGAACGAGATCAAGACTTCGTATAAAACTCTAAAATTTATTCATGTTTTTCCTATATTTTGAAGGCCCGAAGGGGGAGAAATCAAGGAACAAAAGCTTATAACTTACAAGCCGACCGAACTACGAGTGAATATTATAGAATCTGTTCATAGCCTCTGTGACATGACATCCGGTACAAACTAGAAAATATTTATTTTGTACCATATTGGAGTATTTAAATTGATTACATCGCACAATCCGACAAATAAATTACTAGTGCTAAATAGTCGGTAATGGAAATAACAATCAGTATTATCCAGAAAAATGCAAGTTTTCTTTTCGTGGAGGTAGAGGTCTCATTCGCAAATTTTTTTACAATCAGTGATAAATGCACGAGTAGCTAAGTGCACTTTTCTACCATCGTCATGTCGTTAAACTTGAAGTCGAATGACAAGTTCTAACGCAGGCGATAATTGCCTAACGCGTATCACGTATGATACAAAAGATGTCGGGATTTAAAAAAAACGCTTGAAAACCTTACAGCATATTGCAACCACGAACAGAATTACACGAGCGAAGGTGTATGCAATGTTGGCACCGAAAAAGCTACGTAAGCTACAAATTTCTGAAACTTACATGCGACAATCGACGGCAAAACCGAGTCGCTTCATCTGGCTTTAAAATCGGAGAGTGGTAGCCTCTTTTTTCAATTACGGTATGAACTATTCCCGACAGAAAATGCTCTCGAAGGGCTTTCACAACAAATAAATAAACTTCGCTCAATGAGGCCGTTTACACACCAATCAAGTCACTCCGCTGAGGTGGCAGCCTCGACAAGTTACTCGTTAAACCTCACTTGGTACGAATTTAAAATCCTCGAGTGAGAAGATTCAAATGACAACAATCAAACTCTGGCTCTTATAGCCTGTGCCAGGATATCGGTCACTGCAGACGAGCGAAAAAAGTGAGCGAGAAGTGAAACAGCGAACGAGCGAAAAACGGCGGGAAGAGAGAAGGAACGACTACTACTCCGTCTCTCCCCAGCGCCCACGCGGTTTTCGCGCAACTTTTCTCGATCCGCCTTCCCCACTATCTTGGCGTCTGGAACAGGCTATTTCCCTTATGGCACTGCTTATTCATAGCGAATTCTTAGGACAAAATCTGGACATTTTCTTGTCCGGCATTTAGGTTCTCTCTGGCGTGAGGGTCAACGACTAACATACAGAGGGACTCCGAGAATCTATCCTTACTGCTAATTTACGCCATTCTAACAACAGCTTATAGATACAAAGCCATCTTCGAGAGAAGAAGAATTGCTTATTGGGATCTGAATTAGTTGAAAAATATTTTTACCTATATACAGGCAATGTTTGTTCCTGATTTCCCTCCAAAACATTCGTGAGCGACTTCTACTATGTAAAAGTTATAGAGCTCCCAGGAAAAGCATATACCGTGGGAGCAGAGACTTCCCTCTTGCATGGCTTTTAGCGCTTACGAAGTCATTCGCGCGCGTGGTTTGTCTGTCGCGTAGTTGGTTTCGTCGCCAAGCGAACGACTTCGTAAACGCTACAAGCCAAGCGAGAGAAACCTCTGCTCGCAGAGTACAAAGCATATAGTTGTAACGTTTAGTTGAAACGCAACCGATAGTCAAGAAACTTGAAAGTAAGTCATGTGTCCTAAATGAAGCCACTCGGGCTTAGTCAGTGTCGTCCAAAGAGCCTAATCAAACTTTCATCGCCAACGACAATCAAATAACACGGAACTTGCGATAACAAGTAAGATCGTTCTGAGTTGTTCTTCACTGTAACACTGATCAGTGATGGCATGTGTTTATCACTGGAACGTGAGGTTCTTTAATTATTACAGTCTCTTGCTGGAAAATAATCCTGAAAACAATAAAAAGGATGAATCAGTTACAGGAGGAGGGTATCAGCTCCTGCTCATCACCATTAACAATACCGAAAAAAAAAGCATTAAAATCGATAATCCCTGTATTGTCGCGGGGCGCTTACTCGAAGACGCTCTATCATAAACAGGGGAATGCCAAAACAGAATCCCAGGCATCGACAATATTACCGGTGGCGACAAGTTATGCTTTCCCAACGATGTCTAATGTTAACGGGGCGTCCATCAAGTAACACTACCGTCATGTGATGCCAGACATTCCATAAAGAAATTGACCTGGACTGAGTGGTTCAAAAGGCAATTAGCGTAAACACAGGGTTACGGTTAATGCAGGATTAGACTTAACTCAACCCTTGGAGACTACGCTAAACGCAGGAATACTGAATGCTGCTACTTACTAGATTAGGCTGGAGCGGCCATGCTATGGTTTGAGTCACGTAATTTTTCTGTTTCCCGAGGATACAGATACTGAACGCTGAGGACCTGATGGACGCGACGCTGCAGATCTCTCTGCCACGCTTCTTCTCAAGTTTGCTTCATCGTTCCCTAACCTATAAAGAGAAAAAAAGGTCAGTTTTTTGCCCTCGTTTGAGAGCCTCCTTCTGGCTTCTAATGAGGCCTTGTTTAACTTGTCACAAACAAAAGAATAACACATTTTTCACATTAATTTTAGTCCTTATAAAGTGAGTCGCAAGCGTCACCATGTCATCTACTCCAGAAGACAAATGAACGACCAGCACCACAGGTAGTCCAAGCTTGGGTAACTCGGGCCACTGCAACGTCAACAAGTATAGCTAGTCTAACACAGAAACCAAAGACAGCCCAACAACCGAAATTTAAAATAGATACGTCTAAGATGGGTGCAAAGCTTGAGAAAATGGCTGACAGAACTCAAACATTTAGCAAAGACGAAAGACATAAATTTCTGTCAGGAAAAGACATAGTTTGTGGAGCGAGGGAACTGACATACCGTACTGAGGCACTCTTTAATTTGGGTTCCTTTCGAACAATTTTCTTGCTAAGGTACAACACCCACTGCTTCTGTTCATCAGCTGTTTGTGCAAGAACCAAGAGCTCCTTTGCAGAGATCAGATCCATGTTCACTAAACACAAATCATGTCACAACTGTTTCGTCAAACTCAAGTGGCTCGGGTACGAAAGACAAAAACTACGAGAATTTGCTTTCAATAACAATATTCAGGGTTCGTACAGATTTTTGAATCCAAAATTCAAGACTTTTTCCGGACTTTTTCCAAAACAATAATTTCTTTCTCCAAACTCGAGGCTATCAAATAGGTGATCAACACAGACTACAAAAAAGCAGGCACAAAGCCTTTCTCTCAATGCATGCAAATGTACGGGCGAGATTGAATAAGATTTGACCAAAACGAAAAAAAAAAAAAAACTCACTTAAGAAGTACTTGCTGTAGCTTTGAAAAAAAAAAAAAAAAAATTAAGACTTTTTACCATTTTTCCATACCCTTGCTAGGTCTGGAAAATTGCTGGGCAATTTTCAAGACTTTTTCAAGAATTAAAGACTGTACGAACCCCGAATATAAAATTCGTTTAGCGTCATTTTTGCCATTGAGCTGCGGCAGGTGAACTCTCTTTGGGGTCTACAGGATTGGAAGATATGGGTCTTCTCATATCTATTAACACAGCACTTGGGTAAAATAGCATCGTAGTCTAATTAGGTTAAGTGATATTCTAATGGATTGGAGCAGTTTTTACTAGATCTCTTGCCCTGATGAGTTGACAGTACTTCTTAATTTATTGATCAGAGGTTCACTCATTCACAATAGGTATGTTCGACGAGGGCATACCAATCCTTTTTGAAGGGTGGGAGGGGGCGGGGGAGGCAACACGTGTTATACTACATGTACCTTGCAGGGTCATGCATTTAAATTGGCTCTTGTTAACCATGTATATATAAAACAGCCTCATCAGCATTTTTATCAACACTTGAAAACTCGTTAGTGCCATTTATGCAAAAAAACAAAACAAAACAAAGAAACGAGGGATCCTTAGCTGCTAGCAATTAGTTGTTCAACAGAACCAAGAACGGTTCGACTTATTTAAGGTACAGTGTGTTTCCGTCTTCGCAATTGATAACGATTTGTTTCAGTGCATTCTTTTAGGGCTTTTTAAAATTTGTATGGTTCAACGTTTCTCCAACTTAACTGGAAGTTTTAAGTCAAAAAATACAAAAGTGAAAGCATTCTAATACTTACCATTACACATGGTGATACAAGCCTCTTCTCTATCTACATGGTCCTTGTGACACTTCATATGACAACCTGGCATGATGAAACGTATCATACAACAGTACGCAAGTGAATGGTTAACCGGGCAAACACATGTAGTTTAAGAGCCTCGATTTCTCCCGAGACCGTCCCCCAGCCACGGCAAAACAAACAAAAATAGGTATTATAACCCGCGCAGGGTACATTAACATCTGGTCAAAGCTTTGGGATAACTTTTTAGCTAATAACAGCGAGGTTTTTATCAAGAGAGACTGCAGGACAACGTTTTTCCCAAACCCAGTTAGTTGCTGACTTGTCACCGATCTTCCATTATTATTTATACCCACTAGCGTGGGACTGGGACAGGATGGAAAGGAAGCGGAGAAAGAAAGGAAAGACTTGCCTTTTTTCTCCTTTCTGTCCCACACTAACCCCTACCTCGCACGCGCGTCTTCCACGCCGCGCGTCCCACGTAACTATTTAAAAGCAGAGACAGTAGGAAATAACTCGGGACAAGAAAGGGTTAGCTCCAAACCTAGGTTCACTATAAAAATAGCATATAGCTTGTCCTGGTAACAACTCGGCCCAACTTCGTTCACACAGCTCTTCCCCTTCCGGTCTTTCCCATTTTCTAAGGAAAAGCCCTGCCTGGACGTCGGGACGAGGTTGAACTCGGCCTAACTTAGAAAAAACTGCTTCACAGCAGCCCGTATAGGAGACGTTTAGATTCTCAACAGATCTTGAGCAATCGTAGTTGTTACTTACGTTTACACTCTACAGCCGGAGGAGGTTTAAACATGTGCCACAGAGGTTTGCTACAAGAGTCACAATTGGTGGGCATGTGATAGTGCATAGGAATAAACTGATGCCTCATGTAATTGATCGCGTTCATTCGATCCTGAAATGAAGGAGCAAAATCAGACACCGGACGGAGCGTTTCTTACCTTATCAAGGAACCGAGAAATGGGTTAGAAAAGCGAGGCGCAGCCGAGATTTTTTGACATAGGTTAAGCGCTCGAAACACGATATGGAAATCAATTTACCAGGCAGTTCCTTCCTACTGGTATTTTGCAGGCGAACAGATCAACAGTGAGAATGAGGAAATCAAGAGTGTGAGAGCGTTACTTAACCCTTTCAGTGTTGGAGTCAATAACAGACACATGTGACCTCTTCAGCAATATTGTTTGTTGCTGCTGTTGGTTTGTTACTTTGTTGTTGTTTTTTGTTTGTTTGTTTTAACGTTTTACGAAATAAAATTTCGGGGTTTAAATCATTTTGAAGTTCGGTCATGACAATGATCTAAGACGTGGATCTTGTCTCGTACTGTGTGGCTCAGTGCCACAAACGTCCACTAGTATGACAGGCATCTTACCTCGGGTTGCTGTTCTTCTTTCTCTTTTTCCACAGGATTTATACTCTCCGCCTCATTCGCGTATAAAATCTGTAAGTTAAATAGACTGCTGTAAAGTACCTTGTTTGAAGATCCCGAATCAAGTTCGTTATCATGCGATCAGTGAGGGACATGTTAGTAACTAATACAGAGCAAACCAAACATAAGAGATACTGGAATAAATAGAGTCTCAATGGGGCTTGACGTTACTTTTAGCGGGCGTAAAAAGGCCAAAAATTTCAATTTTTAGCTGATGGACCGTATAGTATTTCAGGTTTTCCCTACAGATGCACGATGATGGAGTTTAATTTTGATCTTTTAAAACAATTGACTTAACGGAGAGCAATAAACCAATGGTCTTAGTGAATTCCACTAAGACGCACTTAACCTTTCCTATGAAACAAACACTGCAAAACACAACTGTTCAATGCAAACATACGAACCTGAAATATTCTAGGAATATCTTTAGCATCAGCACGTATGACATCACCTTGCGTTACAGACCTCACGTGGAATAACTTACTACAAAAGAAAGTTTGCAAGAACTTTTAAGCAACTCAAACGCTGCGCAAACAATTCATCATTACACTGAAGCGGCTAGTTCAGGGGACCGGGTCAGTTTTGTGTCAAATTACACTGTTTAAAGGGGACGAATTTGCACCTGATTTCCCGCAGAAGATCATAATAACTAATAAAAAATGGGGTAGTTTCCCAAAACAGTCCCACAGTACAATTCGACCCGGCGCCGACCCGGTCTCAGGTGCAACCTCGAAGTGGCCAACACCAATATCCATGCGCACTCACTCATCGAGCGAACAAAAGAAATCCAACCCTAACCCTAAGCCAACTAAGAAATTTCCAAAAGGAAAGGGATGAAACTAGAAAAAGAATGGAGATTATCAACAACAATGAGTCTAACGTGTGGTGACCACTGGATAAGGTACCGCAAGATTCCGAAAATAAGCCCCTCCAAATATAAGCCCCCCAAACTCGTAACGCAAAAAGCCCTCCGATAAATCGCCCCTCCAAATATAAGCCCCCCGGGGGGCTTGTACTTGGAAATATCCGTCAAATACAAAGTAAAACGGTAAATTTTCTTCCAAAAAAAAAGTCTAGCCCAATCGATTTTTAAACGCAAATTTCCCTCCGTACATAAGCCCCTCCAAAAGAGCAAAAACAAACACTAAACGTAACTGGTCATTTAAGAAATGACAAGGCGATTCAATTACAAGCCCAAATTCTTCACAACGGCGATTTTGTATACACGCACTAAATAATTTATCAGGTAGAAAAACACTTGACTCTTTAATTCCTAGACCAAGTTATGACAAGAATGAAAACCTATTTGTCATCCCAAGGGCCAGATTACATGGAGGTGGGGGACCCCAGGTAGGTGAGGTAACCCGCCTGTCCATTATAATCTCTCATTTTAATTGATCACGTTTACATGATGGGTGGGGTGCGGACCCGCCGCATGTTACCTCACCTATCTGGGGTCCCCCACCTCCACGTAAACAGGCCCTAACTTTGAACACTGTACGGATATATAACCTCTGGTAGAACTTTGCACAGTGCTATTTATGTTTGAGGACTTTACAACAAGAAATTTAAATTGTTTTTTGGCCACCATTTAAGTAACACTACGATGGTAAGTCATGGCACGATGTAGAGTCAGATTTTCAGTGAGTCACCCGAATTAAGGACTATTACACTTACCTAATTTCTAGAATTATAGAAGGTGTTGAACTACTTTTGTGATCTGCATCAGAGTTATAGAAGAAAATCTTGCGACTGCTAACAACTAAATACTGCAAGAAAAAAGCACGCGGACAATTATCAATATGTAGCTTTATAAGAAGTGGTTCAACTGGAAGGTAGTTAAAACTCACTTGTCTCTTCCAACCATATCTTTTGATGTTCTGTTTGTTTGGAATCGACACCCAGCCTTCCTTAGGTAAATGGGCTGAAAAGGATTCATAAAAAAGATTAACATCAAGAGAAACACAAAATAATTAAGCGGTTATCTGACACTATACAACTATCCCCCGAAGGGTTGGTGAATAGAGATGGTATACAGCTATTTCGAGAAAGGTTGTCGGAAAAATGTGCACGCGACAATCCCGAAAGGCAATATGGGATATGATCAATACACTGTTCCTAACGACTGTAGCTGTCGAACCTACTTTTGTTGCTTTCCATTAGCACTCGCGAACATATGTCCGTGGCCTCTCGTGCCATTCTTTCAAATTTTTTTGGAGAACAGGTGAGACAAAACCACCCACAATACCTTTCGGGATTGTCGCGTGCACTTTTTCCGACAACCTTTCTCGAAACAGCTGTATACCGAGACGCGAAGCGTCGAGGTATATATCTAGCGCTGTTCACCGACCCTGAGGGGGATAGTTGTTTTAGTATTCACCAAATCAGTTGGATAAAAAATGAAAAAAGTAACTTTTTGAAAATTAAAAACGTCTCTTGGTAGGGACTTTGTTTACAATTTACATTGAAACATTTCGGGGATTTTGATAAGTGCATTTTTGGCGATTTTGTTGCAAATTCAGCATGAAAAAAATTTTCTACCAACCAGTAAACACTGACAAGCCAAAGTTCGTCGCTTTCTTGGTCTTTGTTTGTACGACTACTTCATTTATCGCTCAAATTTCGTCTATCGAAAATGTCTCGAAAGGAGACGCCACCTTGGCTCCGGTCACAAAACAGTGAATAGCCAAGGATATTCCGAGTCACGGGAGCCAATCAAAACGCGCGAAAATTGCTATTTACTGATTTGGTAAATACTAAAGCATTATAGTTCCACATATGTGACTGACTTGAGTTTTGACTCAAATATGTACATGCACAACGCAGCTCAATACAGTGGAACCTCGATATAACGAAGGGCTAGGTTTCGTTATATCGAGGTCTTTTTTCATATATTTGACTATGAGTCGGGTTAAAAAATCGTTCGTCATACCGACAACTTCGTTTTACAGAGGTTCGTTATATCGAGGTTCAACTGTAAATACACGGCAACAACATATTGCTTAGTTAAAAACACGGCGAATGCCGTCATTTGGGCTGGCATGCAATTTCAGCGAGATACCAGTTGCTCAATAGAAAGTTATACCTGGTACAGTGAGAGCATCGTCATCGGTAATACTCGTGTTTAGTGACCGCTGTTTGATCTGGGAGTTGAGCCGGTCAATCATGAGATCTTTAGAATCCAGCTCCATCTGAAATCAAAAAGATTATCTCAGACGCTGTCCGCGTTTGTGAAAGAGCACGTTTTCTATGCAAGAACACACTCACTGGGCTTGATAAACAACGGGTATCTACCTGCATCTTTTGCCTTTGCTCCATTTCCATCTGAAGATTCAGTTGATATTCGGCCATCTGTCCCTGGAATTTTGTCACCATCTGGCCGTACTTCTCTCGTTCCTAGATAATCAGCGGGTCAGAGTGTAAGCGTGGCTCAGGTACACTGCACAATTTACATACGAACGTCAACGACGCTCATAGTGCTTTGAACCCAAACAATACAATAATCAATAAAACTAGATTAAAGGGCCTGTTAAGTGGGTCTCGATGGCACGCCAAGTCAACTCCATGAGAACACCAGAAGACCCATTTGCCCAAAAAAAGGAAAGCGAAAGATTAGGTAATTTTAATATTACAGGGTTCAAAAAGCTTTGACTGAGGCTGTTAATTGCACTGATTTTAGTCGACAAACAACCTTTAGCCTGAAAGGGACATAAATGTTCTATGATATGTAACGTTTTCCTTTCAAACACACAAGTGACTGATACTGTAGGGAATTTTAGTAACCTAACTAAAGAGAGTGCTAGCTATTGCTACTTTAATAAATTAAAGAGGAACGAGATGTCCAACTATGGGCACTATTTCCATCAAGTAGCCTGCCCCAATGGAAAAAAGCCATTCACCATCTCTCCTCTTCTTTTAAGGCTTACTACACAGTCTATTCTTCAAGGCACTTCAGTAACAAACTGGAAGGGCCTCTGAAGCCAGTCATAATAGCATCTTAGCTAATATCAACAACGAGGCAAGGATATCCCATGAATAAGACATAGATTTAGCGAGAGCTAAAAGCAAAGCTCTCGTTAATATTTATAGTTACCTCAAACAAAAAAATCGCGTAATGCTGAGCGGTAACGGGAACGAAAACGGCAAGAAAAACATATCTATCTAGGTCCAATTAACAAAAAAAAACATTTTTCCTCGTGCAGCACACCTTCTTTGTAAATTTCTTTGCCGTTGTTTTGTACGACTAAAGAAACTTCCTAGTTACGCGTTTTATGGAGGAAATGCCTTTAATATGTGTTCTTGTCCACTTTTTTGTCACTGCTGCTCATGTTCACCTTAGTAGCCGCTAGCATTACTCAATTCTCACCGCCGCCAAAAAATTTTCATGTTTTCCTTCCAACGAAATTGGACTCCTTTGTTTTGTATCTCTCGCTCTAGCTCTTTCTTTCTCTGTTATCCACGTCTATTTAGATATTAAAATTTAGTGGAAAGAAAGACTAGGCTTTGCTGTTTTTTTTTCTCTCTAAAGTCCGGGTGTGCTTGAAATGCAAAATTTCACCCCGGCTTACATGAAGGATGGACTGCTCCGCTTTCAACGTTAAGACAAGTTGAAGTGTTAAGACAAATTGAATTGAGTGAAGTGAACTTAGTGTGGGACTTTACTGGACTTTTTGCTGGGTGGCGGGAGGAGGGGAAGGCAGCCTCTAGTGCCCCTTGGAGTTATTACAGAAACTTTTCGGATGGAATGTGTACTTACCGCTCCTAGTTCTTGATGCAATTTCCTACACTCTTTCTCCTTTTTCCTCAAATCGTCTGACGTAGCCTTTCTCTTTTTACTGTTGTCTCTCACCAAGTCTTTTCTGTTCATTATCTCGGCCAGTTTGTTGACAGCTTGGATTTTCATTGTTTTTTCTATAGCGAGCTGCTTTTTTAACTTTTCCGTAGCACCATCAATTTCTTTGCTGATGTCCTTGGATTTCTCGAGCTCTGGAAAGCGAGACGGAAAAAACTTAAGATGATCTTTAAAAAATGCCGTAACAATTGCACTGTTGTTATCTATGACACTGCTCCTTTAATTTCATAGTAACTGAAGAGGTGTTAGACAACAAGTAGTTCCTCAGGAATATCAGGGCGAGCGAAATACGCAAAAAGTGCACAAAAAGCGCCACCTGCTGGAGAGGTGATTCGCGGGGCAAGAGAGAACATGAGACCTAAACTCAACGCTTTTCTCTACTCTCATGTCAACGATTCTCTGTTTGATGATTATCAAGTGAAACTAAATCCCATTGATCACGAATGCTGAAAGTGGCTGACGGGTTTTAGACATCTAATGACAGGTCGCCAAGGAAGAGCCAATCAAAGTCTTGTGTTGAAAAAGCAAGGACCGTACAAAGACTACTATTGTTCCTTGAGTTCTCTACAGATTGATTGAAAGGTAATTACAAGTGTACCACACTTGACCAACCTTCCTGCATGTTCTTTATCTTAGCATTCGATTCATTTTTCTCCGCCATTTTCTGATCCAAGGACTCTGTTAGCTGTTGGTTAAGTTCCTCCAGCTGACCGATCTGTGCTCCTTTCTCTGACATATCACTCTTGTGCCTCGCAATCAATTCCTTGACCTCCAGTTCAATCATGGTCTTTTCCTTTTCAAGATCTGAGTACTGTTGGTATAAGGGCAAACATTATCTCACGAAATCGATAGCTAAAATTTGGACAATCTATTTAACATTTTAAATATTTCAGGAATGCTTTTTGTGTATAGGCCCATCAATATGAAGCTCGAGGCTCCCAAAACTTTATGACCGTTACTGCTTGCTGTTTAGTTTTCTCACACCTGATCGCTTTTTCCTTGCAACACAATCACACGGTGTGGTGTTCACGGTTTCTAAGGCCCGGGTCAACCATCAAACTTCCCGCTCACGTGCCGAATCTAAAGCTAATGAGTCGGTACAATAGATTTTACTCATTAGCATTAGGTTTGACACATGTGAAGTTCGATGTTTGACCGGGGCCTAAGTTGTGCAATAGCCTTACATCTGTGGAGTCAACAAATGAGAGGAAACAATCATGTCTTTCCTTAAGCACTCAAATCATTCGATCACCTTGTGACTGTCACAAACAGTCCATTTCACGACCACTCCTGCCCATTGTCACCATCTTAGTCAACCAACTTTACTTATGACATGAGTCCAGTAGGTTTGAAATCGAAAATCAAGAAACCTAACTGAATAGGGGATGGTAGACAATACCACCTACTTGTTCCTCAGCAATTGATCTTGCCAACTGTTCTGAGTGGGCTTTTGTTAATGTCAACTCCAATTGGGCGGAAAGTGATTCCCTGAAAAACGAAGCAATAACCGCCATCGATACAAAAATTCTCTTAGCAACAGGTATTTCCAACAGTTTAACTTCTGCGGCTGTGGAGGAAATCCTATCGGGTGTGAGCATTCAAAGAAAACCTCTACAACGCCGGGTGCTTTGACAGGACAAAATTTATTTAGTATATAGCTCCAATTATGGAGTCTGTAGAAGAAATCCTTCGTTGTGAAGCTCTTCTGCCGTACCTTTACATCATACTTTTAATTTAGAAGGTAGTTCTAGCTTTTTACTCCGTGAACCAAATTCACGGTCTGACCATTCAAATGAAACCTCTTCAGCACTACTTTTCGATGGTACCCTTTCTCTGTTTTCAGCATTTTTCAAATGAAATTCTGAATTCTTAAACTAGGCACTCCAGAGGGAAAAGGAAGAACAGATTTCTCACCTGTCTTCGTTGAGCTGCCGAATCTCATTGCTTAACTCTTGCGCCTGTTTCGCCTTTTCATCGTTCTCTTCCCGCAATTCCTTCACTTGGGTTTTGTACAAAGTCTATCAAGGAAAGAAAAATTCATGTTGAGATGTAAAGACAATAAACCCACTACTTCAGAAGCAATAAAAGGTCTTACCGAGAAATACGTTTCCGCCTCTAGTTGATCTTGAAGTTCCTTCATCTGCAAGTCATCCACAGCACTTGCACTGAAATAAATTACGTCATGTTAGGCGAAGAAAATATGTGGTTTACAAGAATGAGTGTATTACCAATGTTTATCTTGCAAACAAATACCTTTTTAGTTTTGCACAGGCTTCTTCCAGCTGCTTTCGCTCATCCATCAGTTCTTCTATTTGCTAGAGGATCAAAAAAGTGTCAGTAAATATCGTCCTGTATTTTTGAATGAACTGACTGAGGTGGCACTTGGCTACTGGAAAATGATTTTTCAAAGTGTAATACCTCATGCAATTTTCTGTAAAATAGAAGCTAGCCAGAAACATATTTGTGTCAACAATATAATGACTTCTTTTCCTAGGATTCCGGGATGTGTTTTGGACTGATCATCACTTTGGGTAATGATTTGCATAATGATGGCGGCGTCTACGCCAGTTAGTTGCACGTGGCAGAGACCAACTTGTAAGCTCCTTTGGTCACTGCGCACATTTCACTATTGATGATTTAAGTAATTTGTTGTTTTATTTTTTTTGTTTCTTTCTTTTGTAATGTATAATTTGTAATTTTTGTAGTAACCTCTTGAAATGGCGCAAAACAAAATATAAAGTCTGAATCTGAATCTGATCAATACATCTCAAAGATACAAAGGTGCCAAGCAAAGCCCTTCAATCTCGTGTCTCCTTTGGCGTCCAAGGTTGCGTGTGTTCGTTATTCCCAAACGGAGAGCTTGTCGGTGGGCTACCTCCAGATCCTAGGTCCACCACTTTAGACATCACGTTATTAGTGCAAAGTTATTAAAGTGACTTCCTTCGAGCCATTGGACTTCTTCAGTACAAAGATAGACATACCTTTGCCAGCTGTTTCTCCGTTGTTCTCAGTGCTGCTATCTCTTGGGCATTTAATTTCACTTCACTTTCAAGCTGTGTTCGTTTCTGGTTGTCAGCCTCCAGTCTGGAATTCAAACTTTTTTTCTGAAAGGCAAAAATACGAAAAAGTCACTTAGTTACTTGAAAACCTTCCAGAACAGAGACTGGGGCTTACAGCGCCTTGAACGACATCCTCACGATGCCGGAGATGATGAAAATTCTATGATGCCTGTGCAGGCCTGAAAATTAATTTCCTTATTACAAAGGACGTAAGTCCGACCAGGTGAGCACTTTTTGCCGGACGAACCAGAATTTGTCTGACAAACGTTGTGTTAACTTTTAAGTTCTTTAATAATTATGGAAATCTTCAGCTACAAAATGATAGTCTTTGGTATTTAATTGGACTGTTCATCGTGTCCGATGTCAATGTTTCTCAGGAATTCAACTCCAGGAGAGTTCGTCCATTTTAACCAAGTGAGTTGGAATATTTCGCGATGAAGATTTAACTTGCGCGAATAGATTTTTAAACAAAATTTTCACCACCGTTGCCGTCCTCGGATCATAAGGTCCCTTTTTCTAGGAAATAGGCCAATTTAGTCAAACATTATCCGATGAGCAACTTTTGTTTACAGCTCTGGGCCCGGTTCCTGGAAAGATGATAAGTTTAACCGAGGATTAAGCCAAATTTTAAGCAACCTTTTCTTGTCTAAAAACATGCGACTCGAGCTTACAAAAATATTGGTCAGCCTTTACTCCGAGATACAGTAATGATAACACAAACTTATACTCCAGGAAACACATAGGAAGGTAAAATACAAAAACGGAACAAAATTTTAATCCTGGATTAACGCTAATCGGCCTTTCAGGAACCAGGCCCTTTTGTGCGTGTCTTGCGGTGCACGTTCGCCGCACAGGGCCCAGTTGTTCGAACGCCGGTTAGCGCTGACCCGGGGGTAAAATTTAACCCGGGATTCTTTATCTTTTTATCAAAAGCACTCTCTAGGATAATTTTCTCTATTCTTTTTAGAGTATCTAATCATCAAATTGTAGGCAAAGAGAATAAAACTGAATTTGTTTTCTAAGCTCTCACATCTGAGTTCAAATTTCGCAGTAACCCTGGGTTATCTTAACCCAGCTTCGAACAACCCGGCCCTGGTGTTTACCGTATCAAGAACGGCATTGTATTCCTGCTGCAATCTCTCAAATTTCTGGTTCATATCCTTAAGATCCACAGCTAATACTGATCTCTGTCTCTCAGCCTCGGCAGCAGCAGCTTCAGCCTTTCCTCTGGACTCGATTTCCTGCTCCAATCTTTCCAAAGTTTTGCTCTGCTCAGCGCGTTCTTGTTCCGTTCTCTCCTCCAGAGTCAGTGATAATCTATTCTTTTCTGTTTGGAAACTAGTTATTTGTTGCTGAAAGAGGGAATAAAACCAATGCTCAACTCCTGATTTTTGCCATTAAAATACTATGAACGTATCAGAAAAACTGAAATAAACGGCCTCATACAAATGCAGAAAATGATTTATACCTTATACTCATTCATAGTCTTTTCAAATTTGCTTTTTGTAGACTTGAGCTCGTATTCCGTGTTGGCCTTTGCCTAAAGAAAAAACAAACACAAAATTAAGTGCAAGAAGTAGAACTCAAGTTTCCTTTCTCGACAAGACAAAAACAAAAAACCCTTTATGTTAAAACTGTTGGATGCGTCATCCTCTAAACGAATTACGGCCAATTTACCCTCATCAATGCCTCATGTCCCTTGAGCTCACCTATTAACCCGTCTTCCTCTGTTAAGTTCTAATGGACTGTTTATATGGAGGGAGGAAGATCCCAGCACCAGGAAAACCCTAGAAGGCGGAACTACTTTCGGTTGGGTTTTATACATACAGAAATTGCTGTCCGTGTGGTTACCAAGTAGAAGAGGAAAACAGATGACGGGAAACAAAAACAAAAATGCAATAGGCCATTTCCGAGTTCCCCAGGACCTCTGTTTCAAAACGAGGGTAGCTGCTCAGTCTTTGATACGGAAATCATTTTTCATTCTCATGCAAATAAAACTCATTTTCACAAGAAGGGTTGTGCACCTTGCCTCATTTTGAAAGTGAGGGTTTTTGGAACTCGGAAGTGGCCTATTTGGACCCTTCTACTCTCTTTACTGGCGTTAAAAAACTACCTGGTAACGCCAAACGAGATGGTCGGCTTTTACTGCGGTGATTACCCATTAAACGACTTAAGTTATTAAATGTTAGAAGTTTTATCGAGATTTTAGGATCGGGAGGGACCTTAACTTCCTTCAATAACAATAATAGTGAAGCTTTCCAGGGTGTATATTTTTTTATAATACACGACAAAAAATTCAAAGTCAAATTTGGTCCCCGTTGTCGTTGGGTCTCTATTCTGCTTTCGTGGGTCACGTTTTGTGAACGAGAATAAAAGTAACAAACAATTTTTTAAATGCAGACGTTAAATACAAACTAGGGTAGCAGTTGATTTAACCGGAGAGGTGAGCGAGTCAACTTTAACAATAATCTCACTTTTTCAAGGTCAATAAGATCTTGTTGCAGTTTTTGCTGTAATCTGGCATCGGATGCAGTTCTTGCTTTAAGTTGCTCAAGGTCATCTTTTAAAAGTCTGTTCTGACCTACAAGTAGAGCACACAAGAAAGTTAAAACCGATCACATACTTCCCTGGTTATAAATATTTTGAATATTAAAGTGCATATGTTGTGGTTCAATTTTATCCTTGGTTAAAACTTCGTTTTTCTTAGTTTCAAACTCATTATCCTATATCACCATACCTAAATATAAAGGAAAACAAAATTCAAACCAAGGATAAAATTGAACCACAACACATATCATCAACCCTTATGTGGAAATATAGGGAAAGAGATGTTTACTGATAATCCCTTTTTCAGCTTTTAGTGGCGAGAATATGGCAACTCTTGACATCTCTTTTCTCCTCTCAAAATAGTAACAAGTAATAACCGTTCAACAGTAGCAGTATTGTCAGTACAGTTATCACCAACATGATATTCACCCCCACCACCATCAACACCATCAACCAACACCACTAATGTACCTTTATATGTGGTGATCTTTTTCCTTGCAGCTACATGAATCAGATCTATGTAAGGCTATAATATATAGATTTAGCCAGAGCTAAAAGCGAAGCTCCCGTTTATGCATTCTAAATTCACTTCAGAAAATAGACTTTAAGCCATTGCAAAGAAACTCTAGGGGAGAAACGTGACTGAAAACATAAACTTGAGCCTGTGATCACTTAAAAGTTAACAACTGGTCAGCAGAATACTTAAAAAAATCGTGACCTCAATGAGTTGGCACCTGAGCCCTAGGTACGGTCATGTGACTCTAGTCAGTGGATAACCCTATTTTGACAGCTGCCAATTGACCATAATATGGATGTCTATTATCAAGTTAAACACAGGTTACAGGCTACCAAACTAGCAAGAAAGTTTGACATTTCACATTGCTTTCCCTTTGGTATGGACAAACGGGTGTAAGGTCACGTGATCACCAAAATTTCTCAGATGGATAGATTACCAAATTTTCTTAGTTTTAGGGCTTCAGATGCGTGGAGCTCCACTATGAATGTACGTAAGCAAATAACAGTCTGCTAAGAACACAGCTGCAGGGTCTGACAGTCAGGCCAGCCATACTAACAACTTACAGGAAGCGAAAACTGTTACTCACTTTCCAAATCCGCTTTAGCAGTGTTGGCTTGATTTCTCATATTCATTTCTGCATCAAGATTTGCTTGGACCTTGATAAGTTCTCTTTCTAAGCCAAGCTGTTTAAAACGACAATAGAAGTCAGCAACTGCATTAAGGTTTCGAGTAATTCACTTCATCTGTGAACACCGTTCACATCAGAAATTTCGGGGCATATTTTTTTTAATGCAGTGGAGTAAATTATTTTGCCCTTATTTATATATTTGACAAATGTAGTTGTTGGAATACTGACACATCACTTTCTTGTGGTATGGAAAAATTGACATATTGGTAAAATTTTTATTGAGTGCACATTTTATTGCATAAAGCTTATTATATATATTAAGATTTGACAGTGGTTTCCAATTTCCCCTTACAGCATCTTAGCCCCCTAACCTTGATGTTATGCATCAGGGCCCAGTTGCTCGAAGCATGGTTAGCGTGAACCAGCGTTTAATATCTTGACAACGTATTGGTTTTGATACTACTTAACCAATGGTTAAAGCTAACCATGCTATGAGCAACTCAGCCCAGCATGTCTCTGCTGTTCAGAGCAATTTCTAGTGAAACGGGTTTTCCACATTTTCTGGGTCACTTACACAGGAACATAAACTTGCCACACAAAATTGCTCTAGCTTGTGCACCGACACCCTCTCCCCTGAGCTAAACTGTTCCCATGAATAAGATATACTTTTTAAGCAAGATTCAAGAAAGCAAACATATCTGAAGCTTTTTAATAGACATTGTGTTACCTTCTGGTCACTTATAATCCTGTTTTTGTCTTGTAGATCTCCATAAGATCTTTCCATTACAGTGTAAGACTACAAAGAGAATTTAAAAAAACACCATCACTAAGTAAAATAGAGGAAACATTTCAAAATCTATTGCAACAAACTATAAAATCCTGACAGTATTCAAGATCCATTAATGATTGCAGTAATTATAGCAGCTTAAGTTGAGCAATGAACAGTTTTCATCCTATAACATACATTCTATAGCCAACAAACTGACCATAACAATAAATCAATAAAATCAACCTTTATTCACCAGCATAGATTCAGACTGAGACAAAATTAATACATTAATCCCAATCAAACCTGAAGATTTAAGGTTCTTTTTCAGCCACTTGGGTAGTTCATTCTACTGCGAGGATCATGTTCACTCACATATCTTTATCCCCAGTACTTTAAAATATGATTTACCTATGTCATATTTTTCAATTCATTGATACATAATTATGATGAAGTCAGAAGACTTCTTTGATGCTCAGAATGTAAGGATTTCTTCAAAAACCTTGGCAGCCACCATTCTTATCTTACATTTTACTCAGAGACCTTTATAAAGACAGTGACACAGGAAGCAGATATCATTACACACTGACCTTTTGTAAATCACTGTGTGATTTTTTGGTTTTGGCATGTGCATCTGACTCCTTTTTCAGCTCTTCTGTCAGGTCCCAAACCTGTTTCTCCAGTTGAGTGATCTTTGACTGCACACTGTGTGAAGTCTGAGATATTTTGTCTCGAGCATCTAGTTCAGCATCAAGGCGACTCTGCAATTCTTGCACTTTGGCTTCAAACTTTGAAAAGGTCAAAAAAAATCATGACAATTATTCTTCAAACTACATAGCTAATACTAAGGAATAAGTTTCAGAATTTTCGAACTAAAAATAGCATAAAGCTTCTAGAATTGCAAAAAGAAATCATTTAACGTTTAAGTACTCAGGACTGTAACATGGTAAAACAAAAGTAAAGAAAACACTAACACAACTGTTGTTTTTTACAAATCAAATTCAGTCACAAACCTTTCTCTTGGCTTCAGTTTCAAACTCGCCTCGCCTCTGCACCTGTTGGTGCAAAAAAGAAAAAATGTTACATGTTCAACACTAAATATAACAAAGAAAATAATGTCAGAAACAGTGCAAAACAACAAAGTTAAGAACAAACAACACAAGATACATTGCCTACCTCTTTCAAGTCGTGTTTGAATAGTGCAGCTTTTCTTTCAAGTTCTCTATTTGCTGATTCTATTGCTCTCTTATTTTCCAACTGAAAATAAACAACGTAAAAAATTACAAAACCAAATTGAGATAGTCAGATTTCTCTCTATAGGGAAAGTGTTACAGGCAGGTCTAGACCATGCAATTATTTCCATGCAAAATTTGAAGTATGCGCCATTTGCATAATGCCAATTATGAACAAATCTGATTTGGTTTACAATGAGCCACAAACCTTTACACAACTAGGGAGTAAAAGTGGATGTCCACTGTTGCATAATTCTTTAGGCATGTAAATAAAATAAAAGGCAATATATGGATCGTCATGCGTAAACGTTAAAGTTGAACCTCACTAGACGTTTACATTTAGGTATGCTTGGCTTTTCATACATTGTGTACACACAAAAACTCTCACCTCGTTGTCTAATTCTTTCATGACTTTTTCCAGTTTGGTGCTGACAGTTCTACAAGTACAGGAAACTGTCAGTTAGGTATGACAGTATGTCAAATTTTTTAAAACCAAAGGTCATCAGTTATCCAGTTCAGGATCAAACCTAGCCCTTTCCATACTAACTTCATCACTACAGGTATCTAGACTTCCAAATGATAGCTGCTAGCCTGACCTGTAATTATGTTCCACTTCATCTCTAGCTTGCATTTCTAATGCAACTTGTTCTTCCAGCTCTTTTATTCGACGACTGGCTGCTTCAAGCTGAATACAAAATAATTATAAAATGATTGTTAAAACATGTTAAATTTACAGCCAACCAGTAATCCTTTCTACTGCATGACAAATTTTGATTTTAGTCAGAACACTTGCTTTGCCAGTTAGTTTTGCTTGGAAGTAGACAGATAAAAACAAGGACATACTGAAAGTTTATTATTATTATTATTATTATTATTATTATTATTATTTTGTCTTGTTTTGTAAAATTTTTGGTTTTTTTTTTCTGGATGAGTGATTTTTATGGTTGAAAGACCAGAACATTGAAAGAACCTGTCCAATGGACAAGTGAAATGAACAGAAAGTTGTTTTGCCCTGCACAGTGTGTCTAACTTACAGGGGTTGTCCATCTCAGACAATTCAAGGTGTCTAAGCGGATGTAAAACAGTACCAAACTTGCGCAGTACATGTACGGTAGATGGAGACAACCACACATACCTTTGGGCCACTTTCATCTCCACCACCAGATAGATTACCATCCTAATAAAGAAAAGAAACAGTTTGTTTTTATGGGATCACTCATTACCTCAATAAAACGGAAATCAAAAGCATGAACAAAGATTGTTCTTTTTACCATCCTCACCATGCCATCACAACCCTTGTTCGATGCAGCATTCCACCTAACAAAAAAAGACACATAGGTGAGTTGTGGATATGCACTGCACTTGGCTGCACCATCTAGTTTACAGGCATTCAACACAAAATAACATGATGGGATTAAAACCCCAACTGGCAGGAGGAAGCACGTTTTCAACTGAAAAAATACTGAAACAGTTGAAAATGAGCCTCAAATTACAGTAGAATTAAATTTTTTTTCAATTCATCTTATAATCACAAAAGCAAACCAAAATTATACTTGACAAAATAAGATTAAATATTCCTTTTAACTTTGCCATACCACAGCCATTTCATTTGTTTTAATGAGCTCCATTTAGCTTAGGAACCTGGCAAAATGCTTTCGACAAGAACTCTTGGGTTTTGGACAACCAAATTTAATATAGTGCTTGTCCAAAGGACAAGTCGATAAGACAATTTTTGTCCTACTCTGTTAATGACAAAAATATTGAAGGATTTGGACACGGTACCACCAAGAAACAAATCCACCCTGTGGTCAGAAAAGGTCTCCAACCTTTCAGCCATGCTGCCTTCTCTTAAAAGAATGTGCAAATTAGCCGAAGAATTAATTTTTCTTCCTTACCTAACAGTTTCTGAGTATGTGAATCCTATAAATGGTAAATGATTCCCAGCAAAAGCCTGTGTGGAGTAACAGCAAATCACCAAAAGTGGTCACTGCCTTAGCACCATTCAATATTTGTGTACACTCTTAGAGATCATAGAGATGATGTCAAGCTTTTCAAATCAAGTGGAAGTTTCACTGCAAAGTTTTGAAATCAGCAAAACATTGAATCCTATTGACAAGCACGTTTCATTGTTCATGGATAAAAAGGCAAATTTGGTCTTAAAGAGAGAATTTACAGCTTTACATTGGGTGCATGTTCACTCATTTGTCTGGCCATAATATTATAGCTTAGGAGGATACGCAACTATCATAACTGAATCAGGTACCTTTGGGGTTGGAAAGAACTCTTCTCCACTGTCAGGGTCAGGAATGTCATCAAAGTGTGTAGTATCATCATCACTTGTGAGCTCAGGAACCACAGGGGGCATTGCTGTAGTGATTTATTCATTAATACACATAAACTTGATAAGCATGGATTCTAAATAGTTATTACTGTGAAACTCACAAAACCATGAACACCAGAAATATTTATGGAATGTTATTGTGTTGCGAGAAATAAGCCAATAAGGCGCGAGATAACTACACCGCAAACAGCAACGGTAATTAGTTTGTGGTTTTAAGGTTTGCTTGCGTGTCCTGAACTTTATTGTGATTGGCCAGTACACAATCAATATTCCTGAAATTTTTCAGGTGTTCACAGTTTTCTGAGTTTGACAGTAATATATCAACCCCTGTTATAATAAAATAACAATAATGATATTCATGCCCCCAGTTAAAGTAAAATGTATGGAGCCAGATAGCATTAAAAAGCCTAGAGCCTTGTTAATGCCACCAATGTCACCAAACAAGGTGAACCATTGGCACATGTTTTTCTCACCAGTGCCAAAAAAAAAGCCGTCAGCTTGTGGTGATGTCATTATTCACCACAGGGTTGCACCTTCAGTGAAACTATCTGTATCTCATAACCCCTTGCTTCAGGCTAATAGCCAAGGCTGTGCCACAATGAAAATTGCTCTAAACCTGTGAAATCCAGGTCACCCAGGGTAGCATTTTCCTAGTCGCTCAAGGGCGAAAGTAAGCACTGTTAAAGCACAGCGCTAAATAGCCCTCACATAAAAGGAGTTACCTTGTACTGAACAGGGGTTCAAGGGTTTAATAACAATCACTCAGGGCCCAGTTGTTCGAACGCCGGTTAGCGCTAACCCAGGGTTAAATTTTAACCAGGGCTTCTTTTTCTTTTCATCAAAAGCACTTTCTCAGATGATTTTCTATATTTTTTTAGAGTATTCAATCATCAAATTGTACGCAAAGAGAATTAAACTGAATTTGCTTTTTACGCTCTCATATCTGCATTCAAATTTTGCAGTAACCCTGGGTTATCTTAACCCACCTTCGAACAACCCGGCCCTGGTCATTACCTTCTCGAATGCTATTCCAGTCCCACTGGTCATTGATGAAAAATCTATGCCTCTGAATTTCCTCTATTCCTCTCTGTCCAATTCTTTGGGTTCTACAAAGTATTCATAGAAATGAAATGTATATTAGTAAGATGTGAAACACAACACAGTTCTTAAGATAAAATCCTAAAAACGAGAATTGATGGTTAATGTTAATTGTTAGCTTACCTGTCTGTAAGAAAGCTACAAATTAAATGCTTGGCATCCTTTGAAATTTCAATATCATCAGGAAATTTAAGTGAATTTTTATGATCCATAATATTTCCTACAAAAAAAGGAAGACAGGAAAGACAAGAATTTGTAAGTTAACAAATCTATTTTCATAACAGGCTCAGGGAAAAGAATAAGCCCCTTCCCTAACAGAGTAAAATACACCCAGCAACTGGAGTTTCATTGTTTGAAGATTCACCATTGTCTTCCTCAATATTTTCTTCCAGCAAAGACTCTTCAGAGCAGCTTTCCTCTTCCCAATCACTTTCATCGCTAGAATCACTAATGTCAGAGTCTCGATCAGCGAAAATTTCAACGAGAGCTTCCTCTCCGGTCACTCTATGTTGCCATGGCCTAGCCGTCATTTCCAAAAAATAATAAGCAAAAAATATAAATAGCGAAGTGAATATATCTAGTCAGCGGCCTTTTACAAATTAGTGCCAGACCTTTCTCAAAGACCAGAGTTTAAATTTATTCAAGCCAGCCAGAATGACCAGATGCTTGGGTATCTCATTCGTTTGAGGACGTATGTAGCTGATTCAATAAAGGTTGCTTTGGACATTGCGAATTGTGCATTGGGAAGCTATTGTTTGGTGATCACTCATGTAAATCATTGCATTGTTCCATATGCCCAAATGCCCAATTACCAAAGCAACCTTTTTTGATTTAGCTGTATATATGTTGAGGTTCAATTTAAACCAAGGAAAAAATTGAGCCACAACATATACATCCTGGGTCACTGAGTCTGCAGCATTCTTCTGTTGTACTCACCATACGTTCCTACCAAAGAATCTGCGTAAAATGGTGTATCACCTTAAAGAGAATAAATAAACATGTTACAACCCTCACATTTCTCGTGCTTGAATCATGGTTGATTGAAAACAAGCGAGGTAATCATTTAGAGCTCGTTAACAAACTTACCAATTAACAACTCATATAAGAAGACTCCTACACTCCACCAGTCACACTCACGGCCATAGTAGCCTTCCCCACCCTGAGACTTGAGTACCTATGAAACAACCCCATTAGGATTAAAATGGGTAAACATTTATCAAAAAGAAACAGCACCAGACAGAAGTACAAGTAGCTATAAAGTAAAGCTGCAACTATAAAACTGAAGATTATAATCCATTGTCTGACTACTTTTTTAAACAAAAAGACAGAAAATGAAAGGATTACAGTCCAAAACTACAAGCAGTGAAAAAGTTGTTGAAACTTTGTCCTCAAATGAGGTAACTCTGGAAAATAAAACATTCAACAAGTTGGGGTGTTCGTTGTTTCCCACAGGTAGGTTGAAAAAGCTGCATAAGTCAGAAAGGTCCTTTACAACAATTTGTCTCAACTAATAATGTCGCCGACTTAGGGTGTATTTTGCACAAACTCCTTACCTCAGGAGAGATGTAATCTGGTGTTCCTACTGCAGTATCTGATCTCACCATGCCATCCTACAAGTGTCACAAGTTAAGAATTTGTGAATGTTTGGTGCTACAAAATAATAAGGTTTATTCACTTTGATTAAGGGACTGTTTACCTGGAGGATGAAAAATCCAAGAAGGCAGAACATCCTAGGGTTACATGTACATGATTTCTGCTTTCAGTTTAAATGCAAGTTGTACTTAGCGCTAGAACTACATGTAAGATCTTTACATCTAAAATCTTCCATAGCTGTAGCTCGGAGACAGGAAGATCCTTGTGCCATTTAAACTGACTTGCACTAGGACGATAAGTTACATATTTACATCCACACCAGGTCAAGCCTACCTGCATAGACTCCATTAAATGAATCAATTATTTGAAAGATGACTCTGTTAGTCATTGCTGCAACCAGGAACAAATTCAAATCTTCATTCCTGTATGCATATGAACAGTGAATGTTTGGCTACAAATTCAAATCAGGGCTGTCATTAAGAGGTAGGAGGCCGGGGATTTCCCCCCGCTATTAAGAACGTGGCCCCCAGCTACTTTCATAGGAAAATAGAAGAAAAATAGAACCAAAAGAAATCCCTAGCTGTTTGATTCCCCGTCTACTTGGTGTATGAACCTGGCAACTTGAGATCTTAGTGACAGCCCTGTTGAATGGATAAAATTGTTTGAAGAGATTACATCTGAACTGGTGAAAATTTCATAACTACCTCGTGTGTGAATTCACTGCTCATTACGCATGCAGGAATGCAGAGATGATTCTGAAATCTACAACTGCTAACAGATTCAACTTTCAAATGATAAATTCATCAATGGAAACTTGGAGGTATGCTTGACCTGGCCTGAATATAACACACAAGGTGGTGTTAGTGCCTTCAACTGCTAAAGGCAGACAATTTCATGTTGCTATCACACAAGGGTACTGGTGATTCTTATAGAGTTGGTAATATTTGGTACTGATTTGATTTCAACAACAAGAGGCCTAACACACAGTGTAAAGTAGTGAGCAAGCAAAAAACAACAATGCCAAAAACTCTGCCCACCAGATCTCCTAAATGTGGTGAGAGACAAGCCCCAGCCAGCTCTTGTTAAGAGGAAGTTATTAATGCTAGTAAGCACAAATTAGATGTTTGTTATTGTCATCTTCCACCTTTCTTTTCTGCCCCACTAGGTAACTGAAATGTCTTTGCAAAACGTTGTTCTGCCCTCTAAGATTAGGATCTTCCTCAATTCACGTAAACAGCAGGGCTAAAAAAAATTGAATTTGAGCTTGTACTCTGAGCACCAGCTCTCTAGTCATTTTCCTTGCCCAAGGCCACTTCTTGTTTGTCTCAGTAAATGCATTTGTTAGAGGATGATTTGCCAGGTCTCTTGTCTGTGGGGCAAGTAAGCTTTAAAAGTTACTTGAGCAGCAAGAAAATCTGCCATCAATTTGATGGCATTATTGCATTGTTATCCACATTTCCAGCAAAATGATTAAAATGTTAATTAAAGTGAAATATTACAAGCTCCAACCTTGTCCATTCTCATGCATGTTCCAAAATCTGCAAGCTTGAGATGACCATGTTTATCTAGTAGCATGTTGTCTGGTTTCACATCTCTGTTTAAAATTAAACCAAAGTGTTTAGTTTCAAATTTGAATATGTTACAGGTCAAATTTTGCTAACCTAGGTTGATTCTCAACTTCATTTGTCTACTAAGGCTAGGAAACAAAGGAAGTTGAGAATCAACCTAGGTTGAATCAAAATTAAACTTAGATCAAATTCTAATTGTCCCGATCAATACTATCATAAGAGAGGTCAAGTAAGAAGACTTTCTAGCTGTTAATTTACATGAATTTATCACCTTGCACTTTAAAGATGTTAACCTAGAATACCTGTGAATAAATCCCATGCCATGGATGGCATCCAATGCTAACACAACTTCAGCACCATAGAACTTGGCCCACTTCTCAGGTATATCATAGTTGCTCATAAGGTTTACTAAATCACCACCTACCGAAAAAAGTCTTGATAAGGTAAATGTTCATGAAGGCTTTAACATAACAATCATAACCACACTTGACTTTATGTAGCAAAGACCAGAATGAAATACACCTCAAGATGTCACATTTACCAAAAAATGCCCAGAGGTTAGCTGGGGGGGGGGGGGGGGGGGGTGGGCATAACTACTGAAATTGACTGGTACATTCCCCATCAATGCTCAGGTTTTTTCATTCAAAGAAGAAAATTTATTCACATTCTTGACTACTGACCTGCCATGTAATCCATGACCATATACAAATTTTTAGCATCCTGGAAGGCATAGTGTAACTGCAAAAAATAATCATTTCCATGTTGCATTTCAGTTGGGGAACAGTGCAATTCATGATTTGTAAGCAATGGTCAGAGCAGCCCTTGTTATTTCATGAAAACAATAACTATAATGATACATTATTGTTTTCATGAAAACAAGATGTGCTCCCTAGAAAGACACTAGTCAAATTTCAAAGGAACTATTTTTTAAAAAAAAATTCCCAATTGAGCCTACAGTAACCAGTATATGAAGACACCATCATACTACTACAGTGCTGGAAATAATTTTTCTTACTTAAAACGTCCTTTCAAACCTTCATTTTGAAAGGACCTATTCCAAAATTGGTCGGACATTAATCACAATACCGTATTTACTCAAATAAGTGCCACTGCACTCATTATTCAAAGCTCCTGCATGGGCATGCTTCAGTTTATTTCCTGGAGCTCTAAGGCCAGTTTAAGTACCAACTTAATACCAATAATTTAGGTCCACCCAAATGATATAAGTTTGACAGTTGACTCTGTAGTCGAAATTAATTAGTCGGACTCAATTCATTTTGACAATGTTCAATGGTCAAGCACAAGTGAAAATATATTTTACCAATTTATTCATTAGGTTTGGCACATGGGAAGTTCGACGTTTGAAACAAAGTCACTCCACAGTGGAAATTCTAATGTGGGCCATCCGATCTTAATTCATGAGACAACCCAAATTAAATATGTCGCACTTAATTGATTCAAACGCCAATCTTTTCATGTACTTATTTTAAGGGATTAGGTTGGGTGCATGAAAAGATCGACGTTTCAACTGGGCCTAAGAGACTAGCCAAAAGTGGAATTGATAGTTGACAAGCAAGGCAGTGCTCTAACAGTGCCTGGTGGCTCTTGGTGCCTTACTTTTGCACCCAGGGGATTAGAGAATCTTAGTTTTTTTAGTGATTTTTAAGATCAAGAGTACTGGGCTTCCTTCAGTTTTTCTCAGAGTACAGCCTTGAAAAATAATCAAATCTCCAGCAAGTGGTATTGGAGCTTCAAGATCAAAATATCCAGTTTGTCAAACCTTTTGTCATATTAAGGATTTTTAATCATTCAAAGTGAAATAATTTCTTTCTGCACCTGGGAAACTCTCTTCTACACGTACATTGCACATATACTCTATCTCCCATGGAAAAATAAACTACAATTCCATGCCTCTTTCCAATCAGATAAATTGCAATGTAATGATGCTAATTTAATGGGACTCTAGATTAGCAAAGGCTATCCATTGAGAACGTGTCTCCTCTCACATCATAGCACTCTGCAGTTTAAGACCCTTGTAACATTGAAAACACAAAGTCATAGGAATAGTTATGACTGAAATCAAGATTACAGTCTAAATAAGAAAGCAAAAAATTAATGTGAACATTACCTTCACAATCCAAGGACTTTTTGTGTGGGCCATAATTTCACGTTCCTCCCAAAAGAATGCAGAGTCTGATCTCTTGATCTGCGACAAAATATAAAAAGGGACAAGATGGAAATAAGGGATAACAACTCCAAGAAAATTCCACAATCAAGAAACTATCTCTATCAAGGGCACTGTAGACTATACAAAAGTGGTTTTGCATTCAGCTTTGTAAGTAACTGTCTTACCTCCAACAGAGCAGATGAAATCAATTTTAAAGTTACTATGTAAAGTAACAGCAATTAGGAATGGCCTATGCAAAAGTGCAGACCACCCAAATCACAGAGTTAAATGAGTGTCACCCTAAAAGGGGTTAGTTCCAAAAGAGACTATCGCGCTGCATAAGTGAGAAGTGAAACATCTGACGTGTTTAGGTAAATTGGCCACCAAACCAAGACTTAAAAGCTGAAATTTTAGACACAGAGAATATCTACACCTAGCACTGAGTTATTGGTGACCATTGGTAGAATTACACTCTTGGTGAAAACAAAGTAAAACAAAGAACATAAACTAACTAATTAAAGAAATTCACTTGACTGCTTTCACCTTTATGTGTTACCAAAGGGTTACATTGGATACACTGACATTTAACTTCATGTGCAACATTGGGTCATAAAAGAGTTTTAGGTAATTTGTCCACCAGGTTTTCTCCTCCAATCCAAATCTCTAGTAAAAGTGAACCATTTCTGTTTTATCTAGTATAAAAAGAGTTTGGTTATGTCTGTTCTACAATCTGTCTTGTGTTAAATCCTGTAAAGCCAATATATTAATGACTGAAATTTCACTCAACACTTAAATTAAAACATGCCAAATTAATTGGTTTGGTAACACCTCAATTTGAGTTCAACTCACTGAGCTTTTACCTGTTGATTGTAAAGAATTATTATTGATTTATGATTGATTTGAGACCCATAACACATGTTTAATGACCAAAGAAAACAGTTTTTTATGAAGTACTTATAAATTTCGCTGATTTAGAAAATTTATATTCTCTTGCCTTACTTTCCACACTAAGATATTGATCTGGTCACAAAAAAATACTTAACTCACTTTTGCCAGATAATCTGAGGGGCTCACAAAATTCATGACCTATCTTGGAACTCCTAAGACATGTTTACTGTCTTGGCAAACAATTTTTCACTATAGAGTACTAATAAGCTCATTAAGAGGATTTTTTTATATTAACTGTTTTACACCATGATACATTTTGCAGTTGCCCAACCTTTGTAAAATTCGATATGGATAGTAATTAACAGCGACAGTGGGGTAGAAAGAATAAAAAAGAGCAACCAACACACAAGGTTTTGACTTACGAGTAGTAGAACAGAAAAATCAACAACAAATAAGCATAAATCAACATTCCGAAATTGTCCAAGGCATCTCAAGAATGAAACCAAGAATGATTTTGTCGCTAATTTGTTTACAACGTTAAAGACTAATCCTGAACTCTTGGCAAACAAATACGCTTGTTGTTGGAGGTATATCTATATAAGACCAGTTTTAATGTACACTGGTAGATTAAAGATAAATCATTACAACATAGCGAACAACTGTACTAACGGACAACAACAACCATCCGGGTAAATGTAAATTTTTGTTCGAGGATAAAAGCACAGCGGTACTTTTCGTAAAGTCTACATTCATTAACAGTTCGTTCATAAGATCACAGCTGTTAAAAGGAAGGGATTACCCCCTTGTTGAGGATCTAACTTCGATACATCAGGAAAATATGCACGACAGTTAGAAATAAGCTACATTCGGACAAGAAGCAAAGCTGCCGGACAAGCGAACGTACCACAAAAATATCGCGAACAAACACGCGTCTAAAACAGTGCACAATTTCCTCAAATACCTATAGATGTAGCGAACGAGGAACGTGATTTTGTATTATTTTCCGAGGTTTCTATGGTATGCAGTTTTATAAATGCCGAATCATACATAAAAACGAGTCGATAAGGGACAAGAGCCGAACATGCGCTAATAGCATGAGTTACCTAGCGACTTACCATCTCAAATTTGCTGAGAAGTTTCATCGCATAAACCATTTTAGTCGCCTTGTGCCTTACCTGAAAAGAAGAAATAAAGATTGACTTTCAGCTATTTCATTAGACAAAACAGCTCTTAGCGATGATAAAGCCCGCACTCAATAACATGGTATCGTTTAAATATTCGAGAGCTTTTCAAGCCTCAAGGAATCATCTGCTACCACATTAGCAAAGGAAATTACGTTTATGGAGAGGCAAAGAACGGAAATTTAGCTGGCAGACAAAAAACTGTAAAATTAATATAAAGTTAACGAGAAGAATTGTTCACAAAGAATTATAAACTGTCAATAAAGTCCCAAACAACCCAGACAATTTCGTTGTTATGTAGCTTACCAACTGTACTTCGCCAAATGCACCTCGACCAATGACTTTCACAACCTGAAAGTCGCCTACATTCATACGGCAGCTTTCGATGACTTTCCTGGGCTTCTCATCTGAAAGGCAATTAAACCAACGTCAGGACTTAAGCTTCAAGAGCTGTCAAAAGCAAATATCACAACAGCTAAACTTTAAAACTCACATCTTTGAAGGAAGTTTTCAACGTTTTTGTTGCGTCTGAGGGCTGGGAAGTCACAATCACAGACCAACGACTGAATCCCGTCCTGGCAAAGAAACAAAGCAATAAAAATCTTGAGTAACCTGACAGTATGACAGTTCAATTGAGCATCAATTAACTCACCAAAAGCCCTTCGATATACAGTTCATTCCGAGGATCTCGGACGTAACGCTCAAGATTTTCTCGCCTCTGTCGCTCGCCCATCTTGCCTGCAAACCCAAGCTCTAGTTATTCCAACGCAAAGCAATCCGCAGCAAGCGGAAATCACTCCTTTTCCAGCAAGTAAGATCTAAAAGGAGGCATCTGGCCACAAAAAGGTGGATTTGGAGGTTTATTCACGCGATGAGCTTCTCTAGCCGAATCACTTGTTGACATTGCCATCAAATATGGCTGAACTGCTGGGAACTAATAGGGGGTGTCTAGTCACGTGACAGGCAACCTTCCTCGCAAAAGGCTGTCTCTCTGTTGAAGACTGACGAAAAACTTCAATGCAATCAGCATTCATAAACGTCATAAACTAAAAAATCTACGTTACGTTGCGCCGTCGGTTTTTGAAAAACCAGTTTCGAAAACCACATTGTTGTGACGTCAGCCCTGTTTGCACTGCACAAGACTGAAACGGTGCTGAAAAGAAAGAACTCTGGAAAGTGAATAAATTGTGAATAAAAAATTGGCCGTTTTTATACTAAGGACGCATTATCCGTCTGGAAGAACTTGGGCAAAGATTTGAAGTTCGTCTGGTCATGCGTCTCAAGTATAAAGACGGGCACGAGACGCATTATGCGTCTGGACGAACTTTCCTTGGAAATACGTCTTGAAGGACGCACTACGAAAGGTAGTTCGTCTGGACGCATAATGCGTCTCGTGCCCGTCTTTATACTAGAGACGCATAACCCAGACGAACTACAAAACATTTGCCCAAGTTCGTCCAGACGGATAATGCGTCCTTAGTATAAAAACGGCCATTGTGATACGATTTCACACACTAATGAGACGTGCAGCATAAATTCAAAAGCACTATCAAAATATTATAGGAGTTGTATTTTGCTGTATTTTTTAACAAAGTAGACAAAACCAAAAGTTGAAAAAATAGCATTAAGCTAAGGGATTTTGTATTGGTGACTTTCACTAGCGACGGAGTCGGAGTCGGAGTCGGAGTCGTAAGCGGAGTCGAAAGAGCGCTTATGACCTAGTGAAAAACAAACATCGCAGTCGTAAGCGGAGTATCCTCTTAGTGAGGTTACTGTGATTTGGCTCCTGTCAAGTTGGATCTAATAACACTTTTTGATTCCGCGTTTCCAGTTATTAATTTTTACTGCGTTTTTCACAAACATGCGAACTCTTAAGTTAAAAAGCCGCCTTCACAATTGCGTTTTTCGCTGCCGTCAATCATAATTACGATCATAAGATCAACCAATCACAAATCACAAACCATGACCTTTTGAACCTGTAAAGCCCATCTATCCTTAAAAGGAAATTACTTTCTAAAGAAACTTTATAGAGTCAGAAGTGCTCTTTGTGTTATTTCAATGCTAAATCGTTTTAATGATAAATGGTCGATGATTACATTGAACCTGCTCGACAGGATGACAAAATGTGGCAAAAATAGAACTATCGTCTGCATTCGTGGAATCCAACGACGTAGACATGACTGGGAACAAGAGCCTTTTCTGAGAAGCAATTTGCAAAATTTAATTTCGGAAAATCGCGAGACTTTGCAAGTCTTCCAGTTTCCAAAAGTAAACTAAAAGTTGAGACACTGCAGTCAGTTCATGTGCTATGACGGTCAAATGAGAAATGACCGTAGAATTACAAAAGCGGGCTGAATCGCGGTACCACGTCTAAGGATGTCAACGGAGAGTAGAAACGAAACGACAGAAAAACAAATTGAAACGATATCATATAAATAGTTCATGTTACAAATTTGTTCTTGGAAACAACATATATCATTTTGAACAGCAAAGCTGTAACATTATGAATGTTGATTATGTTTATCAGAGTTTTCAGTTAATTAGTTCCTGTTTTCTTTGTATTAAGCCGTAAAGACTGTTAGTCCGGCTGTAGTAAAAGCCCCCTGTCATTTCATTTGTTTTTTATCCTCTTTAAGGATTTTGTCCTGATTCTCATTTTTGAGCATATGTTGATGATCACCAGCTGTAATGGAATTATCTACTTATCTTTTTCAGTGGGTTCATTTTTTCCTCCTCCTTGTTTTTATCTTTGATATTAAAATCCAGGGGGGAGGGGGTGGCAAGCCCTTATTTGGCCTAAACAGGTATGTACTGCCAAACAGGATATGTTTTTCAGGTTCTTTATTGAGTCTTGTACGGGGTATACTACCACACTATTTAGCGTCTTGAACAAAGTGTCGTTTTGAACTGGAAGCCTTTAAATTTGTTTGAAGGTTGGCATGGCGTTGAGCAGTCTACATTTGTGGTTCCAACAAAAAATCTATATCCATAATGTTAGTTTCAAAAACTACTTAATTTTGTTAGCAAAACGAAACGAATCAGGATCATAAAATGAATTCTCTTGTCTTTAAACAGGGTAGCGATTTTGTTGAGTGCCCCCCCCCCCCCCGGGTGTTTAAAGCACTGTATGGAATTAATAACCCGTATGGCTGTGTCATATATATCATCGTGGTTTTTCTTTTCTTTGAGTGATTATCGAATCTAAGCTTTATTTTTTTAATTAAGCATCTTTAGTCAAGTGCCGGAAAAAGGCGCAAGTCACGCGCTGAATAGAATCATTTACTGACGCCGGAAATTACAACTTCAAGTTTAAGGCGTGATTACCAAGATGACAGTAACCTACAGCCAAAGAATCAGAAACTGCAGAAAAATCTTTCCTACACTTGTTCAATGTTGCGCTAAGTAAACCAAGTGATATTATGCTGCTTGTCTTATTAACTGAACCTAATATTATGTATCTCTGAAACAAAGCGCATTTTCAAGGAGTCTGAAAAATAGTCACATGTCGATACAAGCGCTGCTGAATACCTCAGTGCGAGATTGAACGGAAAATCATTAAAAAAAAAAAGGTGTGCACCTCTCTTCTTTAGTTTAATTTTCGTTTTCTGCACTTTTTTAGCCCAATAGTATTCAGGCCAACCGCGAATTACTGAATTTTTGGCAACACCGTAAGATCGATATTCTCTAGTCGGTAAAATTGTTAACGACTGACGATCAATATATTCTGGTGCACTTGTTATTAAGAAATTTCCTACTGAACAGCATGTGAGGTAGATTTACGTTCGTGCATGTTCACGTTATTTAAATCCCTCTAATGGTTACCGACATGAATCTTAAATTTCATGATCGTTATTTTTTGCTAAAAAAGTAAAAAAAACTCTAGCCACAAGGACTATAAAAACTTTAAGGTTGATATTGCTCCATCTACAAAGCTATTTGTTTTGAGTTCTTAATTAGTGACATCAGTTTTTAAATATAGTGATTTTGCAAATTCTCCCACGTACGAAAAAATCTATTTTATGCCCTTGATCGAAATACAATTTAATGCCGTCAGTTAAAAACAACAACAATTCTTTATTAACATCTTATAAAAAAGCTGCACACAAAACTTCAGTAAAATATTCATAAAAAGAAAACGTCCGTATCAATATAAAATTCCAGCAACATTCCTTAGCAATTCAAAATTCCAAGAAATCACAAAGAGTTGTAAAAACACAAAACAAAGCAAAAAACAAAAAAAATCAATTCAAAAGTCCCAGTGGATGACATATTCTGACGCGATTAATCAGTTTTGGGCTCACGTGCATTTACCCAAAATTTTTTGACCACCGAGTACAGACATTGTATTATGGGGAAAAAGTCGTGCAAATGATAGTTACGTCGCATACTTGAATAAGTTTTTTTGGGTAGCGTATAATTCTATAACTTAATTATGAAAATAATAATAATAATAATAACAATAATAATAATAATAGTGATAATGCTGATGCTAATGCAAGTGATAATGATAATGATAATGATATGAAATAAACAGACAAAAGGGTGTGGTAAATAGTAAATCTGGAATCCTAAAGAAAGAAACTGGAGGCCTAATATATGGCAGCGTAAGACCAGGCATTGAAGATAAACGTGTTTCATGATATAGATCATCTGAGCGTGTTAGCATTGTGCAGAATGTACGGACTATGCCAGCGAACAGTTCCCCAAGGATCTTTTAGACAGCAGCGAGGGAAAGCCCCGGTTCGTGTGTTTAAGAATTAAACTCACCTAATCTACATAAAATCACATATACAAGGATCAACAACATAAGACAACACTTAAAATTGAAGGCAAGGCTAATCGGATAGCTATTGATGGGTATTTATTTGCCCAATATTTCGGTTAGGCAAAACTAACCTTCATCAGGGGCTAAAACACCCTGAGAACGCATAAACGGTGTGGCTGTAGCCGGGGAGGTACTCCTGGGAATTCTTGGTGGGGGTGTGCCGCCCGGTTCTCCAAATCGCGACCCTATTTCAGACCAAAAAATGTAATTTTCCACACCCGTTTTCAGACCAGACCTCTAAAATCCATGCCGGTTTTCAGACTTGGCCTTTATGCAGAAATTATGTTATCATATCTTAGATTAAAGCGCAAACAAAAAAATTCTTCAAAGCCATTTCGAATTCGCTTATTTCTCTTTCTTTCTTACTTATTTGGAATTGAAACGATAAATACGTTCATACACTCCGTAGTTCCCTCGAAAACCATACCCGATTCCAGAGCAAGTGTAGATCCATTTTCAGACCAAAACGGCGCAAAAACCCTACCCGATGGGGCGGCACATATCTATATGGCTTATATGAGGGAGCCACCCTCCCCAGGACCCAAAAAACCCTGCTTTTGTGCCCCTTTTCACTCAAATAGTTTGCACATTGTACTTGGAACGCCGAGTTTCAAAACTCTCAGTATACACAACTTTTATCTTTATTTACACTCCAATTCTTATTTACTTTACAAGTTACATACAGAGAAACCCAAACGCCATCATGATGTGTTAAAGACTTTTGCTTG
>JBBMOI010000001.1:15517500-15605000 GCA_038088405.1 Porites divaricata
ATTTGTGACATTTTCTGGGTTGAATCCGAAAGGACCATATGTAAGATTAGAAAAAGAAAAAGAAAATTTTTGTGTTGTGCTCACCTACTTCTTATAGTGGGCACATTAAATTAGGGAATTTCACGTCACAGTCTTGCAGTGACGACTAAGCAATGTACAAAAAAGCGTGATGTACGTGCAAAATTGTTGTTTGGCTAACATAAACTTATTTCTTTTTTTGCCGCTCTCTTTGCCATCACCGTCATCACTGCTTAAGCTCCCTATTGTTATGATCCAAAAATGTTGTTACCATGGTAACGTGATGTCACACTTCTCCTCTCTATAGTAAATGTAGCATCAGCTTACTGATCATGTCATCAACTTGTATGTTGTAACATGTTCAAAACATGACACTGCAGTTTAACTCAGACAAAGTTTCTTTTTGTTTGTAGGAGTTTGAGAACTGGCTCTATCGAAACCCTAAGATCATGGATAATGTCTTTGGATGGCAGTGTCCCAGTCCTGAAGGTTAGATTGTATAAAATAATCTGATTCCTGAATCCTTCAAATTGAAAAAAGAGATGGGCCAATCTCCAGTCATCTTGAACTCACGCTCTCACCCTGGGTTGGTCAATAGTGTGTGTATATAAATGTCACTTGATGATTTAAAGTTTTGCTACCCCAAAAAAATGTCCTGACTCTAACCCCAAGGTTTTAACTACTCTTCTGTTGCTACAGTCTCAGACAAAAATAGTTAGGACACTTCCACTGACCGCTGTTTTTTTGCTTCTGGCCTGTCTCCTCTTCCTCCAAATGTTTTTTATGGCAGTTAACTCACCAAATCTGGCACACTAACATTGGGAGGGCAGGAAGATAGCAAAGTGTCCCAACAATTTTGACTGAGACTGTAGCTTGGTTTATTACATGACTTTTATAAAAGGCACTGTTTACTTTAAAGGAGTCCCCAGTTTTGTTTACACAAGAGGAAAGGTTATTCCAAGGGAAGGGCTACCTTAAATTTGCTTGCGAGGATAAACCTATAAGTACGGTGAATGTTTTGCCTTGTGAATGGCAAAGACTTAAAATCATAAACATCTTCAGTACTGTCAGTAATATTTGTTATCATAACTGTCAATAGGCATGTTAAATGATTGCTTGCATGTCAACCATTGATTGTCATAGATGTTTTTAAGAGCTGGTAAGCTGGCCTTGGATGCTAAACATAGTACAACAAATCACTTGCCATTTTCACTCACCATCCACAATATTGTTCTTTACACTAAGAGGGTCAATGGATGAATGAGAGCTCTCCAGAGCCAAGTCCCACTATGGTGCCAAGTAATAAAGAACCAGATGACACTGTTCAGAGTGTAGAAATTCAAGGTGTTACTACTGATAATCCAAATCGTACCCTCAGTGACTTGTTTTCTACAAACACAACTGCAAGTGGGGATGTGGAAGGACATAATTTCTTTGATTCCATTTTTACACCAAGCGAAACTGACCCTTTTGCTGAAGTAGCACAACAAAGTTTGCAGTCAATGACAGAAGTGCCAGCAGTGACCACAGAAGAACCACCTTCAGAAGGCGAGTCAATACAGGAACCATCCCCTCCTACTTTGGAGCCTTTGGAGCTGAATACCCAGGAAGCTTCTGACACAGAATCACAGTTTTGGCAGTCTGAAGGACATGTTCCTCCACTTGCACCTTTGCCAAGCCAAATCAACCAAGGCTTTGCACATCCAGCAAATGTAGTGTCAAACACTGACCATTCAACTCCCAGACCTAATTTGCTGGATGTAAGTATTTCCCAGACCACAAAGCCTCCATCTGCACCACCAACTCCTGAGGGGGAGTATGTGAAGAGAAAACAAACTGAAGCTGAAAGACGGCATGCAGCATGGATTTGCAATCCACAAACCAAGCAGTTTCTTGTTACCATTGGCTCAGGAATGTTGAATTCAGCAGATGTGGGTCAGCAGTTCTTAACCTCCCCAGGGCTGGTTATTGAATCTCCCCAGGTATTGCATGTTCGCTCACTGGACTGTCATGAGGGAGTTTAAGATTTAAGATCAGAAACGGCAGCGAAAACATCACTTATAAATAATGGATTCGCCTTCATTCTCACTGTATTGCGATTATTGCAACTAGCTTAATTTTTCATTATTGTAGGTGTATTTTCCAGATGATGAGTTCATAAGGACCTGGTCCAGACTCAGAAAGAGAAAGAAAAAATGCTCTTAAGTGTTTACATCCTGCACAATGCATCAAATTAGGAAATTTCACTCCATAGTCGCGCAGTTACGGCAAATAAATCTACCAAAAAGCTTGACTCACAAGCAGACTTGTTATTTTGCTTTTTCAATATTCCTGTTGCCGTTGCTGTCATGACATTTTAAACTCCCTTTTTAAGCGCCCAGGGCTGGGATTCTGGCAGCTACTCTGAACATGTCTCCTGGCCACTTTCGTACTACATAAGAAACAAAAGAAAAGTAGAACCAAAAGGGACACAATTTTTTGTTTATGGAAGCAACATTGTAGTTGAGACCAAAGCTAAGTTGCTTAAAGGGTGATGAGTACATCAAGATAAGATAATTACGATAAGTTGACATGACAGCTGGTTTGCTATGCTTGCAGTGAATCAAGGAATAGAGGTACAGGTAGCTAGGCTTTGAACAACTCAGCCCAAGGTTTACAGTCAAGTCAGGTCAAACATACCCCCTGCCCCCGTAAGATTCCATTGATCATTTAAAGGTTGAATCCCTTAGTACAGTAGTTGTGGATTTCAGATTCATCTCTGCTTTCCTACTTGTGTAATGGGCAGTGAATTTACACACAAAGAATTTCTGAGATTCCTTCCAGCTCAGTTTTCTGAAATGTTAATTAGGTCCTCATAACAATTTTATCCATTTGAAATGATTTTTTAATCTGACCAAATACTGATGAGAAGCTGTAGTCAAACATTCACAGCTTATCAGGCATACAGGAATGCATATAATTATTTTGAATTTCACATCAGTGGGGCAACGACTCGTGGATTCATTTTTTAAAATAATAATCAATTCATTTCCAGAATCTATGGGGTTATGCTTGGCTTGGCTTGATGTTGATAACTGCTCTAAGCCAATCAAATTGCATGTAGTAGTATAAACAGTGTAATCTTTTCCTTTAAATTTAGGTAGACCCTGTGAAGGAGCTGTTAACAAAGTTTATGGGTGGACAAGAAGCTGATTACAGGAAGACACTGAGTGTTGATAGTGTTCCATTGGATGAGTCAGGACTCAGAGAACTGCTGGTTTGTTCTGTTATTATACATTTCTCAACCTCTTTATGAAGTGACTTTAATTCAAATGGCTTATTCAATACTTGTAGTAATTACAGATTGTTGAAGTGTGATTGAGATTCAAATATGTTTTGTGTGAGATATCGCAGTCTTGACATGTTTTAACATGAAAATAAGGCAAGTAGTAACTTGCAAGAAAACAAGGTAAATTTTTCGTGAAAAAGAAAATGGCCAACATTCTCAATTTTTATTCCTACAACAAATTAGGAAGCAGTCTGTCAACCACAAGGGTTACTGTGAACTTCAAACTAATTATTGCCTGGTCTTGTCTTTAGGCTTCTCAGTGTTGGAGAGCTGCTTTAGAATTCACCACCAGATTCCTGACAGCTCATGGACAGGGTGTTGGTCAGAAAGGCCAGAGGGCATTACATACTCACAAGACATTGCAGGTAGGCCATCCATGGCTACCTCCTATTTAAACCTGTGACCTTTGCATACTTTTTTATAAGTAGGCATGAAGGTGAATGAGTAATCTTTATTGCTTGGCACTCTGAGTCAATAACTTTTCTTGCTTTTCAATTTTCTTTAAAATATATCTCTAACTACATGTATGAATTTATTGTAAATTATTTTTGATCAAAGTTACCATGGCCAAATAAAGTTTTCTATTTATCTATCTTTCTATCTATGGGTGCTGCAGTACATTCTGGGAGCTCTTCCATAAAATCTTTGTTTTTAAATTTTGAATATTGATGTAGTAGTAGAATCAAAGTGCTCTATGTGGCATCACAATATGTGAACACTTTTGAAGGGAAAAATTATTACGTAAGGGATCCTTAAACTCTAGCCATCAATAATACACAAGGATTGCATCACTGTTAGAATGTAACCAAAACTAACTGACTTAAACTGACTTGGCTCATTCCTTGTATGGCAGGTTTGGTTCTGCAGAATAGCTTTGCTGTTCAAACTTCAGATGTTCAGCACAGCCGAAGTTGAGTTAGAGGCATTTGGGAGCTTTAACCAACCCGATCTGTATTATGAGTTTTATCCCGACACTTACCCTGGCAGGAAAGGTGAATATTGAAAATTAATTTAAAGGATAGAGGAAATAAATGTTGGTTGAGAAGAATGGCATTTGAAAGTCATGTGATGGACATTGTATCTCCCTCCACGCAGCATCCATAACGCAGTAATACACTCTGGTACACTCTTTTTTGATATATATAGGAATATATTTTATTGGAATATCGAGGCTGAAATTTGCAACAATTTGCTGAGATTTTGAAAAGGATATAATTTTGTGTGTTGAAAATAGTTAATACAGTACAATGATATGTTTTTTAACTTATTCCTATCTCTCAACAGCAAAACTAGCTAACAAAACGAAAAACCTGCACTAACTGTAATCGATACCCCAATATATTCTTAAAACGGAAATGTCAGAAGCTATAATTTAAGAATAATAGAAGAATATTTTCAGCCTAAAATCGGCAGAAAATGAATATTCAGCCTGGGGTGGAAAAAAAATCTTATAGTGTCAAAATATTAAGCACTGCTTTTAGAAAGTTAACCATTGATTTTAAGGTGAAACAGGCAGATTCTTTCCAATCAGAAAAAGGAAATTCCAATAATGAAATGCCAAAAATATGCAAGCAGTGTTTCTAATATTTTATACCATGTACTGTTGGTATCTATAAAATAATTTATGCCATTGTAAGTGACATTTAGGAAACTACATGAGGTAAAAGGCTACAAAACCATGGCACACTGACGAAACTTACTACATGGACCTTAACTTTACCCCAAGCCACTGCCGAAAAATTTTCTTTTCTACTGAATTTGTGACCTTATTTATCCATCCTCTTCTTTTCTGACTCCCATTTTTTACTATAGATGCATCTTATTTATTTCCTTGTCCCATTCCTTTTAATTTTTTATTTTTAAAGGCTTGAGACTGTTAGCCAAAAGCTAATACCAATCTAATTAAGTTTGTTGTTGTATGCGTGAACAGTAGGATATGACAGAGATAAAGTTCCTTTAATTTTGTCCCTTTCCTTTTTAGGATCCATGGTACCATTTTCAATGCGGATCTTGCAGGCTGAGCTTCCACAGTACATGGGTAGACCAAGGGATGCTTTGGATAATCTGTATGCGCTGCAAAGGACGTGCTCTCAAGTGCAAGAAAATTTGCTGCAGAATTTAACTGAGGATGGAAGCCAGGGGGAGATGACACCTGAATATAAGATGGGTGAGCTGATACGTAATGTTTTTTTGTTTAGATGAAATTCATTGTCTTGATTTACTATCAGATATATATATTTTACAGGTCAAATTTGATTTCAGGTTAATTTTGATTTAACCTAGGTTGATACTCAATTTCCTATGTCTCCTAGCCCTAGAAAGCAAAGGAAATTGAGAATCAACCTAGGTTAAAAATGTTTAAGCTGAAATCAAATTTGACCTGTAACATATACATAACTATCCTCACCCTTTATGGGGCTTTTCAGGGATAATTGACAATTATTTAATGAATGAGGCTGAGTTGGATGTGAAAAATTAAGCAGATCGACGAAGATGTTGAGGTGGATAATGTTCATCCTCCGATATCTGCATAATTCTTCACATAGTACGACACCCCAATTCAATAATTGTTTTATTATTCATTCCAAGTATTTCTAATTTCTTAACATGCGTGCTTCCTCGTATACTTTCTTCAAAACTTTAGCCAATTTCTCGGCACGGTTTCAGGATATAAACAGATCTTTTACCATGCAGAAACTCCTCAAAGAGTAGGAAAAAAGTACTTTATTTGAACGTCAATGTATTTAGCATGAAAGTACTGGAGACGGGTCCGCCATTTTACGTGGTCATCCGAGTCACGCGAAGGTCTAACCTTTTGCAGGGCAAAGGCAGTACCTTCATTTCTCAGTTATTTTAAGACGCTGAGTATTTGTCCGGCCCCGGGAATCGAAGACACAACCTGGCTGCTCTGCAGTCAAGTGCTGTACCGACTGAGCTAATCCCGGTGCGGTTAAATAGGCAACACCCATTGAATTCTTGCAGTTTTCTATTCAGTTTAGTCAGAAATTCAGCTATTTCGTCTTCGAATAGCCGTGAATGACACTTTTTTAGTTCACTATTGCCCAAGAAGCCTCGTTTTCAATTAAACATACCATCGATCAGCCTCGTTTCCAGTCCACCGAATCGATGGTATGCTGCTCCCATCTTCCAAATATGGTAAGCGCCAGTTGGTTATGAAGAATTAGCCGGGGGATTGGAGCCAATCAGGAACGGCGAAATATTTTGAGGGACTAATAATGTAATTAATAATTCAAATGGAAATTAATTTTCAGCTGCTATTGAACTGTGGGTTGCCAGAGAAGTACGAGTTCTTTATTCAATAGGAAACTGTTTCCTTGGAATGAAGGTGAGATGAAATACCTGCTGTTCAGCCAAGAATGAAGATAGTCCCAACAGGTTTAATTTTCGGGATCTGGGATTTAAGATTATTCGAATGCCGGGATTAGGGATTTTTTAGTTAAACGAGATTCGGTATTGTTATTGTGAAGGGGATACGGGATGTAGCGATTTTACGAAGCGGAATTCCGTCATGTTGTTTTGAGGAATCGAAATTCCATGAGAAAAGTGAACTGCCTTTTCAAGTGTTGAAAAAAAACCCGCTTCGCTTCTCATCTGTCGCGCCTGTTTTTGCCCCACTATCTGCCATTGGTTCTTCAAAGCTGAGGTCATCTGAAGCCACTGTTACACCACGTTCAAGCGAATTTAAGAATTATTGTCACAATGACGGAATTGAACAACCCCGGACTGGGGCGTATCATGACTTTGGCCAGATCGGCTTCCCCTTGTAAGGGAGCCAATTCTAGGAAAGCGTTCCCGCACCGATTGAGGAAAACAAAGGAAATCATTCCCGCTAAGGAGTTTTTAGAAATCAGATACTCGTGACTTCTTTTCAATTTTTCTTGGTGTCTGGATTTTAGATGAAACAATCTTTCTCCTCTTTTGTACATCACAGCTCCTGTACATCACATATATCCTGCGTAGCAAGCGTTTCCGTTAGGTTTCGGAGCAAAGAAAGACCGAGGAACGGGATTTTCGGTTTTGACCGCGCGAAAGATAAAACGAAAACCAAAAAATGAAAGAGGGGGAGGGGAAGGAAGGAAATGTTTCCTTCCTTTCTTTCCCACCCTCTCCCCGTTCTTTTACTAGGGCCATTTGTCGCGCGGTCTTTGACTCCAGTTCCTCTTTCTTTGCTCCTAAACCGCACAGAAACGTTTGCTACGCAGGCTATACGACTTCCTTCAACGTGACTCCTGTTTCACAAAACAGTGAAAATTTTGCTGTAGAGGGTTCCAACCGGTGTTCCAAGCGCTGAAATTTCGGAGGACGAAACCATTGTGCGAAGCCTTGCCGAAAAACAAAGAGATGGAGTTATCAAGCTAATCTAACTCTGAGGACAGTGCTATAAATTTTATCACCAGCATTCTCGCTTCTACTGTCGGTGCAATAATTAAACTCCCTGGATTTGCCGGAATCTCCTCTTTCTAAAGAGATCTTTACACTGATGGAAATAGAAAACCGAGTGTTGCTCGTGTTCCAAATTGACTGTGGTGCGTCAGTCAGTATCATTAGAAAAGGCCTTATCAGCAATTCTAAATTGTCACCGACATCCAAACGCCTGGTTATGTGGAACAAAACAGAAATCTAGGAGTGACGCTAATCAGAACTCGAAATCCCATAAGTCGGATTGGAAAAAGCGTTCAGGAGAGTTTGAGGTTGTAGCGGTCAATTTGACGCCGCTTATAGGAACACAGGCTGTCCAACATATGAAGATTATCAATGTGAACGGGGAGAATTTCGTGCGAAACAATCGGATTCACCAAAAAGAAGTGGAATTAAAGAAAGCCGTCTCAGTGCATTAGCTAGGGAATTCCAGCGGATTTCAGCTGTATTTAATCGCCCAGTTGGAACCTTAATTTCCCGGCAAAGTGTACCTGGAGGTTGTGTAGCCTGCATAATAGTCGTTTCCGTCACCTTTAGAGCAAGCTGGGCAATCCAGAAAGAAGCGCGAGCAGAAAGGAGCAAAATATAGTAGGCGAGAGGGGCGGGAAGGAAAGGAAACGCCTGCTGCTTTGCCCAGACATCTTTTTTGCCTTGCGCATCTTCTGTATTTGCCCCGCTTTACGCGAAACGGAAATGACTGCTACGCAGGCTAGGAGGTTGACCCTAACGCTGAACGGGTGATTATACCCCTTGCGAAGGACAAACTGAAGACGAACTGGACAAAACATTGAGTGAGACGACCATCGCGCCTGAAGACTAGACAACACATTGGGTTAATGACATTGTGGCGTCAACAAAGAGATCTGGTGCATCGAGGAGCTGTGTCTACCCCACGCATCACGCATTTCTTTCCCACCCTCTCCCCGTTCTTTTACTTGGGCCATTTGTCGCGCGGTCTTTGACTCCAGTTCCTCTTTCTTTGCTCCTAAACCGCACAGAAACGCTTGCTACGCAGGCTACATCACATGCAATATGCATTGTCAGTTTTTGATGGGGTGGTGTTGGGAGGGAAGGGGTGGGTTGTTGGGGTTGGGCAATTTTGACACCTTGATCGACGTTGACTCTATGTTACAATTGAAGTAATTTCACTGGAAACCTCTTTGCTGGATCTGATCAGGGGCCCGTTTCTCGAAAGTCCCGGTAACTTTTAGGGCCCGAAATCAAATATTCAAATCGAAATATAAAGAATAAGAGCGCGGGTCCTGGCAGGCAAACTACTCCATTTTGATTCATTAATTAATAGTTTTATCATGTTAGATGCAAAACTATTGAACCCTCGATCTTTAATGCAAACGGAGACAGCATACCGGGCCCGTTAATTATCGGGACTTGCGAGAAACGGGCCCCTGGGCCCCGTTTCCCGAAAGGCCCAGGAACTTTTCGGGCCCAAAGGCAAATTGTAAAAACTAAACTTGTTGAATAGTAGTACAGTCCCTACTGAGCTCACAAACCGGTCAATTTTGCTTCGTTAATTCATAGTTTCATTGTATATCATTTTCAAAATTATTGAAACTTTGATCTTGAATGTATAAACACGGCAAACACAAAACAGGTTTCCGGGCCCGAAAAGTTACGTGGTTGTTAAAATCTCGAACTTATTTGATGCACGGTTTCATCTTCCTATGTTTTTTCTCTTCTAGGATTACAGCCTGGCGGTTGCTGTGTTTGAGTCTATCATGGCTAGGGATCCTTCTTCTACTTTTAGCATGTTATCTGGAATTGGAAGAATTTATCTACAAGTGAGGCATTCCTAGATTGATAAAAGGGAGATCAAGCGACCACAACGGCAAAGGCAACGAAAACTACACTTCTCGCGTTGTTTAAAACTTCATCGCCTTTATTTCCAACTCATTTAATTTGTCAAATGTTGGCGATTTTTTTCTGGAGTTGAATTGTAAAGGACTGGACAGTATATAAGTTCACAAAAAGAAAAAGAAAACTGTTGTCCTGTGATCACGTCCTCAAAAAAAAAGGTGAAAATAGGCGGGAGTTCGACGACGGCAAAGAAATGTACAAAAAAAAAGCGCCCTGTGATGCACGTGCAAAGTTGTTGGTTTGCTAAACTAAACCTAATATGGGACTCTGGCCTTTTTTGCCGTTGCCATCGCTGTCGCCGTCGTCGTTGCCGCTTAATCTTCCTACTAGTGAAAAGAATCTCCTAGAAACTATAGTAAAGTACAGTACAGAGTGGAATGAAATGAAACAGTCAAGCATAGAGGTTGGCGTTTTTTATTCGAATTAGATTCATCACGTATTTTCAAAGGTTGAAAAACAGCAATTTTGTTTCATAAAAGAAATGCAGGACTTTCCTTTTAGTTTTCGTTAAGTTTAGGCCAACATGAAGATTGTTCGCTTTTTTTGTAAACGAAAGATGCTATTTCCACTTCGAGTTTTAATATTTTGTGCTAACACACACCGATCAATACTCTCAACAGTTTTGGAGGATTTCCAGTCGCCTAATTCATGGAAACCCCATTTTTCTTTCAGCTTGGAGACTTGGACACTGCACAAAGCTATTTTAAGCAAGTGGAATCAAAGGCCACTGGAGATCCAAAGACTCTCAGCAGCGTGGTCATGAATAAGTAAGAGTATGCTAGGAAAATTTCGGTGTGCGACAAACGCAGAATGCAGACTGGCAGGTAACCGAGGTAAGTATTGTTGTGAAATGCTTTAAGGTGGCCCGAAACTATTTATATGCGTGTTGGTTATGTTTTTGATTTGTCTTTTTCAGAATGAAAGATTCAACCGAACCGATTTCTATAATTGTTGGCATCCTTAATAAACAATAATGGAACTTTAAGAAAATGTTATTTATTTTCTTGTAGGTATAAAAACTTTTGAGATATCGGCATATATTTAAAACCGCATTTTTACGAAAAATGTAAATAACTTCGAAATCCCGCGACAGATTTTTCCCTAACTTCAGCAAATAAGCCTCAGAGCTTTCTAGTTTTACATCTGCAAGTTTGAAGGCAATCGTGACCGTAGAACTCGCTGCACAAAATGCTGGTCAAATTTAACCTTAACTTGAAATGCTACGCTAGCACATTTGTGAAAGTTGACGCACAAATAGAGGAAGACTGCCGACAGACTATCTCCTATCTGAAAGGATATTCCTACCTAAAGCTTTATTGCAAGAAACAGAGTAATCAGAAACTAACGGCGAATACAGTTAGCACTTTAAGAAGAACAATTTTAAGCTGAGTGCGCGGTGATATTAAAGATCTTCTATTCATCAAACTTACCTTGTATTTGTCCCTCTCTTTTAGAAACAAATATTGACAACAAAGCAAAATATAGCTTCAACGAAAAACTGTCAAGCGTTTTTAGCGTCGCAGGTTCCCGGTTTGAAGAGAAATAAGGCCACCAACTCCAGTACTTCTAACCATCCATTTTTCAGCTGCAATGAAAACCCTTGTAGTCGGTAATTTATTCACTCTTTTAAGACTTACCATCACATTCGCACGGGCAATTTGCTGTTGGGAATAATGAGAAGAATAAGACGATTGTCATATTTGTCTTCATCTTTATTCCCAAGTATATGCCGCTGTCTCAGAGGTTTTTATATCTACAAGTAACATTTTCTTAAAGTTCCATCATTATATATTCGGTATGCCAGAAATCATAGAAATCGATTGAATCTTTCATTCTAAAAACCGCAAATCAAAAACATAACCAACACGAATATAAATTGGTTCGAGCCACCTTAACAGATTCGCTACCCCTAAACTAGACTTTGAAGTGACTTAGGGCCTGTTTACTTGGAGGTTGGGGACCCCAGGTAGGTGAGATAACCCGCTTTGGTGGGGTAACCCGCCTGTCCATATAATCTCTCATTTTAATGTGATCACGTTTACATGTTAGGTGGGGTAACTTGCCAGATATTACCTCACCTACCCGGGGTCCCCCACCTTCATGTAAACAGGTCCTTAAACTTTAGGGATAGGGAATCTGTTAAAGCATTCCACAACAAGGTTTACCTCTTCTACCTGCCAGTCTGAAAGTCTGCAGTCTGCGTTTGTCGCGCACCGGGAAAATTGTTCTCTCTGGTGCGTATAGACCTTCCATTCCAGTGAGCAAAGTAACCAACTCAATGTTTGGCCTGACAAATACAGTTATATGTATGAATTTATCCATTAAAGCTTAGGCCCCGTCCACACGTGCGCGTCTCCAGATATTTTTTAAAACGGAGATTTTTTTCTCCGTTTTAACCTTCCGTCCGCTCGTAAACGGCGTTTTCCAGCACCAGCGGAAAATACCATAATGTTCTTTAACCTGCCGTTTGGCTGGTCTCTCTGCTCGGCTGAGGCGATCATGGGGGGGGGTTCCAGTGGTGCCAACAGTCAACCTCCATGCACTTCCAAGCTTTGCAGTCCTGTGCCAAACTATGAATTTCGTGAGGAAGGAGCGGGGAGATTCTGGATTGATTAGTTTTGCAACTTATTCGTGGAATAGAATTTTACGTCCACCAGATCTTGGTTTACCATGTGTCGGGTGGTACAGAGCGTATTTAGAAATAAGGTCACCCAGTGGACTGGTGCTTCATGTAAACCTTACTTTTGCATTATTTTCTGTTGTTTGCACGAACTGTTCGTGAAGTGTATGAAAATTAACGAGACGCTGATGTATGGCACGTGCAAATCGTGCAGAGAATAAAAGATATTGCAAAACTCGGGTTTACATGAAGTACCACCCAAACGGGAATATAAAGAATATTATGGTATTCTCCTCTTTGGCCAAGAGTGTAATTTACAAGTGTGGCTGTTACATTCAGACTCTAAAACAATAGCTACACTTGCAAATTACATTTGTAAGAGGTCTATTAAATTAACCCCTGATTAGTTGAGAAAGTGCCTCGTCAACACTAATGCGTTTTCGCTTAAAAACGCATACATCTCGATGTGTTTAGGCCTTCGATCCACACTAATACGCTGAGCGGTTTTATCGAAAACGCACCCAATTGAAAATGCTTTTGAAAGAAGATAAAACGAAAACGCATACATATCGTATTAGAGTGGACGGTCTAAAACGGTAAAAAAAGAACGCATCAAAATGAAAACGATGACCGAAAATATCACAGTCGCGTGTGTTTGTAGCATGTGCATAGAGTTCAACTTACGCCACAACGTGCAATTCTATCGTTTTCGAACGTTTTAGTGTGGACAGTTGAAAACCCATCAAAATGGTAGTGTGGACGTGAATCGATCGATGTGTTTTCGTTGACAACGAAAACGCATAAGTGTAAATAGGGCCTTAGTTTCGTCAATGAATGATTCCATAGCAATGCAAAATAAAATCAATAGTTAATGAACCCGCCACCCCTCCCCTCAAAGTGCAACAATACATAACCATATATATCTCGCCGCAAATATATTCATTCTTTATTATTTATTTCATCCTGTCTTGCATTCCAGAGGTTTGTTGGCACTGTCTGCTGGATTATTTGACGAAGCTCATAGACATTTTATAGCCTCTACGAAGTTAGATCCCCATAATTCCGTGGTGAGTGCTTTGCTTACTCTTTAAGACTTTCTGCCGTCGAAAGTAAGTCTGAAGAAAAATTGCGTTAATTCTGTTTGTTTGTTTGCGTCTTTGTTTTTGCACACAGGCTGTCAATAATGTAGCTGTTTGTCTACTCTTTCTCGGAAAACTAAAGGAGGTAAGCAGATAGCTTTAAAGGTATCAATAAGTTGAGTATAAAAGTAGTTACAAGCTTGTGTTAATAATACTAGACGTTAGGGAGATTAAGGCTATGTTCGCACATAACTGGTTATGAACAGACCTTCGGATAGGGGGGGGTCGGTCATCCAGACCCTGAGATAAGGGGGGGGGGCGGTCTCCCAAAATTTTTTTTCGGGCCTTATTTTGGTCGAAAAATAAAGGCCCTGGATCTGCCACTGATGAAAGCCGGCAATGGTTCGCACTTGCATACATTACACTTTGCTAGTTTTTAACTTGACGTTGCATTGTACTTTCCTTCAGGCGCTTGCGTTGCTGGAGAGAATAATTTGGGCGGATCCTACAACGAATCTACAAGAAGGACTGCTGTTTAATCTATGCACCATTTACGAACTGGAATCCTCCTACAGCCTTCAGAAAAAGCAAAAACTCTTAGAGTTTGTGTCGAAACATCGAGGAGACGGTTTTAATATTTCCTGCCTCAAGATACCCTGATGTTTCAGATATCTGTTAGCCGAAATCTTCAAGAACAGAACGAGAATTTGGTTGAAAGAAAAGAAAATAAGAAAACAATACACACGTGTCGCCGGATCGATGCCCATGGAGTGTCACTTTCGTGATAGGTTGAGGTGTTTTCCACGGTTCATGGTACCGTGTTCTTCACATTTTTAATAGACTGCAAGCTGTTTCTCGTTTTTAGTCGTATAGTGGGTACTCGTAAAAATGCGAGCAGCGGCGAAACTCGAGAAGCGAGAGCGTCTGCCTCTCCCTTCTCTCTTTAAGGACTAACGAAAATGAAGCACTGCTCCTTGTTCAAATTTTCCTTGAGACAAGATTGTCATGGTTCTCGGCTCCCACTCGTCGCAAAAAACTTACCAAACTGTGGTAGATGTCATTTCTTTCTTACTCCTGAACAAGCCTGTGGCCGGTATGAGAGGCAACCGAACACTGAGTTTGTGAGATTCGTTGACTCAATGGAGATGTGGTGACACAAGAAATTTTTCTGTGTATATAGTATAGATGAAAAATTCCTCACTCTCTCTCTCTCTCTCTCTCTCTCTCTCTCTTGCTGATCTTTCTTTAAAAAAATGTAAATAAATATATACTACCCAACAATGCTAAAAATAAAGCAGATATTAAAAACTTAAAAGTGTTCTGGATGAATGCATAGCGAGCGCCTCCGACTTTCTCATTGCTTGTTTGTTTTTTTTTTTAGGTCGTGGTCGATCAGACGATAATACTCCTTAGCTATGTCAATGTGTGCGAATTTCAAGTCAAAATTAAAATACCCTGTAGTTCCGAAGATCTAGCTTTCTGTTAATAACTTAACTTTGGTCCATCACAGCGCTGAATCGTGTCCCTATTTAAGGCACATGTCTAAGACGGTTTAAGTCCAAAGGAGTTAAATAGTGTACAATTTACGTAAGCTGCGTTCAGAAGAGACAGTGCTAAATGCTAATCGTTGATTATCTGTCAACATTTTTTAAGATGAAGCAACCGATAAACATCAAGACGTAAACAAATCAAAAGAAAGGGAGTTGAGGCTGATTGTGACCAACTCATTGCGGTCTGCATCACGGAGTTGAGGTGCGCTTACATTACATCTAGGACCGGCTATCTACATGTCTGAGAGTCCAACTGGAGTTACTTACAGTGTTAGTATAGTAATCATGACAAGGAATCTGCACTCGCACGCTTTGCTTTCAAAGCAAACCTTGTCATTTATCAGTGATCTCATACAAATCAGAGAAATTGTGCTCATTTATTTATTTATTTACCAATTAAGTCTTCACTCTCAACAGAGTATTGCAGACTGCTTTAAATAATAATAATAATAATGCCAACAATGAATACAATAATAACATAAAATTACTAATCAATATGTAAGATTACACAGGGATTGCCGAAATGAACATGGCGAAGTAGATGCTACAATTTCTGGTGGGAGATTGTTCCACTGTGCAATTGTCCTAGGGTAAGAAGAGTTATTAATATTAAATTTGTATGAAGTCCAGGATGATTAAATATGAGGGAGTTCTGCTGCGTAGTGGAAGAGGGAAAAAAAGGAGTGACATGCTTGCGCCTTATTTATTGTAATAATCATGTTTTAATACGCTTGAAGGCAGAATGCCACAAAACACACAGAGAAATTGCATCGGCTAGAGATTGCAGGAATAATTACAGTAAGAAAAAAAAGGTAGTGTGGCTGCAAACGAGACTCGCCCTGGTCAAAAAATCTCGTGTACGCTGCTCCTTCTCTCCTACTCGATTTATGTTGACGATCATGTGGGTTAGCACGATTTATAAGAGTTTACCGACAGTTTTCATCGATTTATCAGGATTTTGTCGTTTTGGAGTAAAGTGACAACACAAACAGTAAGTCACTATTACTTCAATTAGCTATGAATCGTTTTTCACCGTTGCTAACCGTCACAAACCATCTTCACTCGCATAAAAACATTTTGTAAATCGTAAGCGACACTTCAAAGTGTCATTTTAACAAACTTCGAGTGCGCTATACAGTTTAAAAGTACTTATTAAATTTTCAGTCTTTCATCATTGTTGGAATATCAGCAAGGTAAACGTTCATAGTCTGGTATAGTTTTGTCAATTGACTCCTGTGAAATAACATTAATGGTGCTTTTTGCCCTATCGCAGAACTCTTTATATGATTTGCGAGCGATGTCTTGTTCAAGAGCGTCCTTCTCTAACCTCACCTGGATGTGAAAAGTGTTCTCTTCAAGTCTGGACGTCTACGGTGACGCGTGTGACTGATAAATGTGTTGATGGATGACCCTCTAATTAATAAAGTATCCAGTACGTATTTCGTGACGTTGACACCTTTCATACAATCTTGGACAAAATAAATGGAAAATCTATACCCCCCCCCCCCCCCTCCAGATCAAGGATGGGAAAATGGTGCGTTTTCGCTTTTGCGCGGCTTCATCCTTGATTTTGGGGGATGAGGAAGTGCTGTTCCATTTTATTCTGTCCGAGATTGTAGCAGCCCACAGACTTACTCCTCATGGGGCGTAGTTGCCAAAGCAAGGAGTAATTCATTATTCTGTGCAATTAATTCAGTACACCCGTGTATAATTGAGTTTCATTGACTTTTATGTAGGCGGAGATGCTGGAGTTGCGGAGGCGTAAAGGAATCTATTGCATGTTTAATTTTCGCCTTATTTGTATAGATGCAATCGGCTTTTTGCACTGACGAGATCAAGGCAGGTGGAAGCAAGAGTGCCTCATTCTCGTCCCAGATCCTCCGTTAGCGTCCTTCAGAGGAGCCGCTGACCAAAACTCTGGGGATGAACCGAAATCAAATCCCACTCAGACCATTTGATGGAATCAGTTTCATGTCAGTCTCCATGGTAGCTTGGCACTCGGACGGCCAACCCTTTTGCCTCACGCCAAGTGGAATTTCTAGCTTGCTGATTTTATTTACAGGCAACAATACAGACATAATGCGTTGATAATAATTTGGACCTCATTCGTTGAACCACTGAATACAACAGTCCGCTTTTGTTAGAGCATCTAAGATGAACACAATGGTACTCGATATAAATAGCCAAATTGTCTTTTTTTTGCCGTTGTGCGTAATAGCCATTTGTACAATGACGTAAGTTCGCTACTAATACCAGAATCCTTGAGGGTTTTGCTTTCTTGTGAAAATTAGGGCTTTTGTTGTTTAAACCTCACTGAGATTACCAAATTTAAAAATGAAAGAAACAACGAAATGAATCATTCCCCTGGTCTTTGTAGTAAATGGAGGTCATCGTGCAAATGGCCTTTTAGTTCAGTAGTTGTTTAGATTGCAACTCAGATAGAATCTTCTCGTAAAAACAAGTAGTATGAGTAGTAGCCTAACCTGTTTGAAGATAATTTAGCAGTAACCCCGAAGATTTCCTAAGCCAGAACGAAAACATAGTGATAGACGTTTTCAGTGTTTATTCATGCGGTCAGCCAATCAGGGGCGAAGAATTGACAAGGGTTGGCAGGTTATTTCAGAACAAGATAGTTAAGGGCTTTCTCATCCCAAAACCCAAACATTCAATACATAGTCTATTTTCGGAGAGATTTTCTATCCAATGCATTCGCCTAGTGCATTTTGACCAAACTGGTCACAATGTTAAAGATCACCGGCTCCAACTTTCCTCATTTCGTGCAAAAGCTCTGACCAAGATAAACCGGGCCATTTTCTTGGGAATGTTAGTGCAATTAACTTTGACGAAAATTTAGTTAAAATAAAAATGATTGATTTTTGTAGATTTATTTGTAGGCTCAACGAGTTGAAGCATGCAGCTGTAATTAATAAAGCCTCTTACAATAAATTCATCCCATTTATTGTGGCTACTGTATCTTCCTAAGTCTTTAAGCATTTGGCAATTGGCAGAACGACAGGTGAAAGGTTATTTCCTCTTTGACGTCAACACGCACAAATCATCCAATCAGGTGATCCAATTTTGGCTCTCTTACGTTATGTTTACGTCACAGGTTCTTGAAGTCTTTCTGATATGTACAAGTGTGTTTCAGCAAAAATCGTTAATCGTTCACATGCAAAAAGCTAAAAAGTTTTGATTGATTGACCAGTAAATGGCCAATAATTTGTTAACATGAATATCCAAGTCAAGTTTCATGTAAAGCGAGCGCGTTTTGAAAAAAAAAAACATTAGTTCAACTTAAAGCTGGATAAATTCCCTCAAGATAAAGTATGCTTTTTAATATTAGTGGCAAAATTGTTTGTATTGAAAATAGATGGGTATGGTAAACGAAGTTCTCAATTACACTGTTGTTTTCAATTGCAATTTTCTAAAATTCGGAATAATTTGCGGGTGATCTAAATACTTTACCATTTTTTAATCATTCAGGTTTTCCAGTTGTAAGTGGTTATTTAGTGGGATTGTGTGAGATAATAAAGTGTACTGTCGAATATAAAATCTTCATCAAAATGAGCCTAAATGGAAATTTTTAAAATATGGCTGCGTTGAAGTTCAAGAGAATCGCTATGCAAATGAGAAAACCATTGAAGATACTAAACTGCTCTGTGTGTTCCCAGCATAATTCCAATGACTGATGTCCGTTGCTATTAGTTCCCACCAACAACTTCAGTGTAATTTTATGGCCCATTTAAGGGTGGCTATTGAGAGGCCAGAGGCTGTTGCTAAAAGCAACTTAAAATCCCATTAAGCTTCTATTATTTTTAAACTTAGAAATCCCTCACATTCCTGCTTTCTTTTTTAGTCTGTCAGTTCCAGGGCCGCAAAGCTCGTTTGGAGCTAACTGAATGGCTCATAGTAAATCTATAGCGTTTGCTGTTCAATTTGACCCCGGTCGTAGCATCACGTAATATTTTCAACTGTGTTTACTCTGATAGGTTAATCATAAAAAGTCACGAGAGAACAAAGAATCGAGGCTATATCAAGGTAGATCTCTAGCTACAAAATGACAATACCAAATAGTAGCAAAACGGCTTCCGGACCAGTTATTTTGAAGGCAAAATTTGCTCTCTTAACCGGTGGGCTAAGGGAGGCCTAAAACCTCAAGGAACTTTTAGATTCAAAATAACTTACGATAGATCAACGGAGGTTTTTTCTAGTAACCAAGGCTATTTTGGGCATGGGGCGATTATTTTTCTTTGGGTGGCGTTCACCAGAAGGGAAATATACATACGCAAACACAGAGAAAAGTAGGAACTTAGTTGGACAAGTTTTAACGAAGATTCTCCTCAAATCCAGAATTAGATATTAAAAATTAAAAATTGCTTCCTCTATTTACCCGACAACAAATTCAATAGTCATAAACAGAATCGACCACATCTTTGATATTTAATAACGCGAGTTGATGTTTTGGTTTTAATTTGACTATGCAGCTCTTCAGTTCTCACTAATTATCATCGTTTATTAAAACTGAAAGCCACCTTGCAAGGTAAAAGAGTGGCCCTTTGAACTTTTTTTTATACACGCCTTTGGGTATTTTTGCGCCATTTTGTTGAGTGGGATTTGAAAGGTATACCCATTAAAATATTAAAAGCCCATAAGTCAATCAAGCGATTTTTATAAACGAAAGTTTTCAGGTGTTATAGTATCGACGCATTTTTTGTTGCAATGAAAGTTCTCAGTTTCCTTTTGACCTAGCTGAGGTCGAAAAATCTGTTATTGTATAGTTTTTGGTATATTTTTAATTTTCGCGTGATAGTGTTGATTTTTATCGTGCGCGCGCGAGGATCTTAGCTTTGAACGCATGCGTCTAATTCTCTGTGACGTCATAAAGTCACGGTCAGCTTTGCTTGTGGTGGTGTACGCAAGTGGAAGCGACGGTCGTTTTGTTTGGTGAGTAATTTTTCCACGGTTTTATCACAGATAGTTCAGAAAATCCTAACAAATTAATGCTAAAAATGCAGAAGTGTTCAAAACTCACCCTACGTTGTGGTAGTTTAAAAATCGTGATTCCTCTTTGCAGCACCATGTTTGTTGATAAGTCGAGCGACTTTCGGGCAAAACTCGCGCCACCTGCACTCGCTATTTTTCTCAATTCACACGCTGAATGCGCTCAAAGTACGGGCAGCAGTTAGCGAAACATCTCTTTCATCCACAGCAAAGCAGCTGTGCTGTTCAGTCTCGAATTGTCAATCTTGAACTGGCTTTTCGATGTCAAGGTTCGAAGATTCAATGAACGATACCAGCTAGAGCAAGACAAATTTCCTCGTTTGTTTGAATAATTGCGACACGGCGCTTGCAGCCATGAACAAACCTCTTGTCAGAACGTTTTAGGTACCCTACCAGTTTGAATGACTAGAAGACGAAAGAGACCAAATTTCTCTGAACCACAGAGTAAACCAAACCACGACTGTTTGAGTTGCGCGACAAACGAGTTCGCGAGACGCTCCTTACGTTTGTTGACATGTTTAATGTTTAAAACATGCAGAGTGCTGCGCTTTCGCCAAGAGGGCTTTGCTAGCATTAACTTGATTATGTTAAATAAAAATTCACTGCCGTTATGTTGGAGCTCTTAGTTAGTTCTAGCAGGGTTAAAACCAAACGTACTCGCAGATGAGTTTATTCAGCTCTGACCAGTACAACACCTCTGTTGAGCACATTTCTCCTATTTCGTGGTGCTAAGATTCTTCTTTTTCCAGCTAAAGAAAAAAGATAAAATGTTTCGCATAATTCAGTCCATGGTATCTGCACTAGTAAATCTTTTGTGTTTTTAGTTTCAGGATTCGTTTATCCACCCTTTTGCGGAAACATTGTTTACGTCAATTTCTTTTAACCGTGTCAAATGAATTATTAAAAATATCACTTGAGCTTGATCGATCGAAGCAAAGAGGGCTGTGTTTCGATCGAAAAATCCTGCCTTAGGAACTGTATTTTTTGTATTCAAGCTGTCAACATCGGTTATATTCAGTTTTTGTTCGATTGTTGGTATAATAAAAAGCCAGTAATTGATTACAGGACTAAGAAACAGCCCTGCTGCAATTCAATTGTACTTGTCGGGTTTGTAAAAAAGCCGTTTCTGTAACGCGCAATTATATAGATCTTGGCAGCTTATCGGCTCATGTAATGGTATATGAATCTTATAACGTATTGTACGTCTTGAAAGGTAGCTTGGTCATGAATATTTTATTATCAGGGATTGCCTTGATAGCTAATTTTGTTTTATAGTAACGGAGACTCAAATCTTTTGTTACAGATGTTTGTGAAATTAAAATTTGAAAAAGATAAATAGTATTGCTCTTGGCGTGATGGTTCAGCTTTTAAAACACTCAAGACCTGGTCTTGACTAATTACAACCCTGGAATCCCTGCTGATCTCGAAATGTTGTTACAGGCTGTAGCTGTTAGAGAATTTTTCATGTCCACAATGTATATGACCTGACAAAGTGGTAGTAGCCACTGGAGAGATTTCAAACATCACAGTTTGCCCTCTTTGTCCAACGACTGTATTTTTATCAGGCTGGAAAAATCACTCTCGCTTTTGTTTGAACTTTAAGAATTTTTGATCTTTTCTGGATTAAAACAAAGTTGACATTTGGATTTGAATGGTCGAAAAAAGTTTTTTTTTAACTTAAAATTTCATTTAGTGTTTTCTTTCTTTCGAAAAACTGTGCAGTGCCAGGAATTATTTTACCTTTTTCCATTTTCCACTGCTGCATTTTATGTTGCTTTTAAGAATATGAAATTAAAAAGTCAACAGTCTGTGTACTTATCAGAAGAATGAATAACTCTACTATTCTAAGTGCATCAATGCCCTTATATTTGCATTTAAATAACATTACTACACTTTCCTTTGTGTAACTTTCCTTATACGAAAGGTCATCAGTTTGGAATGTTAGATTTTCGTTGTCTGAAAATTTTTTTTAATGATGTCTACATATTTCTAGTTTGGTGTTACATAATAAAGCAAAAATATAGCTGTTTTTTCTTTTTAATTTCTGAGGCAGAAGCTTAAATACTCTTTTTGAATGTTATTTCTGCTCAACTAGGAGTCTACTTGATGAAAGAGATGATGGTGTCAACCTTTCATTATTGTCAAGGAATTAGACTAAGAACCACAAAGTTTTAATTTTCAAGGCCAGGTGGATTTTTGCTAATTGCATTTTGACCAAGAGTGGCCATTTCAGGCACAACATAATAAAGAATGCAAAGCAAATTTGGCTCAGTTGCCGTGGAACAAGCAATATTATTAATTTTTTATTTTATTCATCTTATCATTTATCATACAATGTAAAGCCTTTGCTTGAATTTTATTCTATAACACAACTTATTTTTCACAAAGTTGGTTTATTTGAACTTGTTGACAGATTTTTTCAAAGAAAAGCTGTCAATTCTTTGTTGTTTAGTTGAAAACTCACATTGAAAGTAAGGTACATTTGATCAGATTTGATGTTTGAAGACTGGTTTATTATTTTTTTGCGTATAATTTTTCAAACAATGATACTGATAAATAGAACTCTTTGCCAATTATGGTAATTTTTGAACATGATATTTAGACACCTACACAAAGTAAAAAATTCATAGGCATTTATTATTTATATTTTCTTATTGTGTGCATAATAATAACCAAACCTACTGCACTCTACTTTGAAGCTGGCAATTGCTTGCTGCGCCTGTTTATTTGCAGTAAATCGTAAAGTGCAGTAACACACTGGCCAATTCTGAAAGAGGGACTACCGTATTTGTTAAGCTGTTGTTTCTTATTATTTGCCGCCAACTAAACCAGTATTCTTTGCACAACTACATACTTTGATGAATATATTTCATTAGTATAATTACATTGATGATTATCGAAAATAGAGCACTATGATTGGCTAGGAGCTTCGCTTTATCCGGCTATAATCACCGTGCGGTGATTATAGCATTGAAGGCTACCAGTTTTTAAAATGGAGCCAGAGTTTTTGATGTTTCGGGGTCGGAAATTGATCAATAATTTTATTTTCTCGAATAATCATCAATGTAATTATACTAAAACAATTAGTCGCCTCAGGCGACGTGAATATTGGCGAATAGTCACCTTGACTTCGTCTCAGTGACTATTCGCCGATATTCACGTCGCCTTCGGCGACTAATCGTTAAATGTCAAAATCTTCAAGTCAGTCAGGGAAGAGATTTATTGTTGGTAAAAAGTCCTTAGTGATAAATGTTAAGGTGTGTCTCAACTATGGTGGATTGACACAACCTCTTTGCACAACTTTAAAGTAGACAATGTAAAAGAAAGTTACTGTTGCTTTATATGGCAGTTTTAAGTCTATTGCATTTTAAATAGACAGTGCTCACAAAAATACCAGCTTGTTTGACTGGTTCATAATCTTCACCTTTTGTTTAATAGTTTGGCATAATCCTGTACAAAGATTTTGAGTAAAACTTTCATTTGAAATTGCAAGCTCACTTTTGACTTCATTTTTCATTTATGTATGTTCCTTTTTTTTATATTTGAGAAAGAAGTGTTGCTTGAAAATGGTCAGGGGGGCTGTTTTTAAAGGCTACTTGTGTAGCAAACTAAGTTTATTTTGAATCAGTTTAGCTATATGAAAGGAAGGTCAATGCATCTTATTTGTTTCTGTTTGTTTGTTGTTTTTGTTTGCATTTTCTTTTTGTTAAGTGGATGCTTTTATGACTACTAACTTCTTTAACAAGACTATCTAATAATGCTCACATTGTCACATACACCAAGCGACATGTCTTATCAGCAATAAACAAACTGAAATGTTCAACTTGTTGATGGAAAGTTGTCTTTGCTGGAGATGGTTTTGAAGCATATCCTCAAGAGTTATTTGCTTGTGTAACTGCAAACTTATCAACGTAGAATTGTGTCTGCTGAAGAGTGCTACAACAATGAGTGGATGACTGGCTTTTTATTTTGCTGTGGACTGATCGTTGTTCTTACTGCCAACATGACACTACTTCTTATGGTATGTACAGTGAACTGTTTTATTTTATTTATTTATTATGTTTGTTGTTATGTTTTTCAGATGTAAATGTGTGTTTACTGTAAGATAGCTGAATTTTGGTTTCATGCAATAATATTAATCTTTTGCTATAAATAAAATTTAATATTTTTATGTTAAATTTAAACCTGATAATTGCAAGTAACAGTTTTATAATGTATCTTGAAATATATGATTAATTTTGCCTTCTTCTGGCAAAGTAATAGTTAAGGAGTTTTTTTTCTCAAAATTATGTTATTTAATATTCTAAGTATAACAAAACCTGCCCTAAAATGAAGGTGAACTTTGCAAAATCCACTTTGCACAGTCTCCTTATTAAGAAAACATTAGCCTTTTATGTGGTCAGTAGTGTTTTAGTGATAAGTCAAGTGTTTGAAAGGTAAATATTCTACATGTGTTTGAAAGGTAAATATTGTACATGTATCTGTGACATCAAAGGTAAAAATAACAGGAAGCTCTTGCTAAAAACTTCCTTTCATTTGGCGTTTGTTATGATACTGTTCATATTACTTACACAAAAACATCTAATGAGACCTTTACACCAAGACCTTTTTAGTGGAAGCAAGTGATAGTATCACGTTAGTATATGGAAGCATGCAAAAGATGCTTTGTGTGGCAAATTTGACAGTACCTTGTTACAGTAAAATATATTGATTAAACTTAACCTTTATTTCTGTCTGCAATATCAAACACGGCATTGGTTTTCGTCTCATTCATTTTCAATGTTAGATTAATGATTACCCTTGTTTATAGTTTATACCTTATTTTTGAAAGCAGTTCTTTCTGCTTAGATCTACCAACATTCAAAACAAAATTGTATGAATTTTCTTTCAAGATGTCCAAACCTTCTTTGTCTAGGTTTTCCATGACCAATATTTTGAGTTAATTGAATTATCAGCTATTAGTATGTAAAATCCACTTTAATTAAGTAAGGAATGCTTTTAGACACAGGAGATGTTTCAAATATTGATCTAGGGAGAATATTATCACTTTAAAAATATTGTTCGTCATTGGAGGCAACACCAGGGAATGGACATGTACTTTTTAGCTGTAATTTCTCAAATTCAAATATATCACTTGCCCAATTTTCATTTTAGAAGGTTATACAAAGTAAACAGATACACATCATTTTGGTCCACAGTGCAAGTTTTTATGGATGAAATTATTGGTAAACTACGACTGTCATCTTTTAGTTATTTTGTGGGAAATTTTTTTTCCTGTGCTAGTGCAGGGTTGTCAAAAGAAGCCGGCTGCTGGTGAAAATCGCCACCTACTTGGTTAGTATTGGCCGGCTACTCTGCTTGGCATTTCTTTACGGATCGCATTTTTTGAATGAATAAAATATACCTGGACTGGTCGCTTACTTTGACAAATCAGCCATCGACTTCAAAACTTTCTGACAACTTTGCTAGTGGCTTGTGTGTATTATTGATTATAGTGTGATTATAGTGAATACAGCTTTCCTCTGGTCATTCAGTTGTTGGCAAGAAATTGGATGAAACTTATAATACCATTAGTTGCATTTAGATGTGTAGACTGTCTAATTCATACCCCGGAATTTGATTTTGTTTTACAATGAGATCTGTTCTAATTGTTGTAATCCTGGTTCACTTGCAACAAGTATAACTGTTAGAACTAGAATTGTTTTAGTGTTCAAGAAAATCATCCCTACAAACATCAAACAATATTTTCATAAAGAAAACAAAGAAACCAGAACATCTACTCAGCGTTTAACAGTAAAAACATCAATGTCTTGCGTGAGTGCTGAATTTATTGTTGTCTGATTGAAGTTCAAGAAACCATTCCCATAGAAAAAAAATATGTTTCTCTTACTTGCAATATCTTGTAAGTCCCATAGAATAAGACTTTTTCATTGACTTTTTCTATTTTGCTATGATTTTTATGACCAAACATGCGTGTTTCACTGCCCCACAGTCTACTGATGATAGGGGAATTTAAAGAACACAAATACATTCTTTAAAAACAAAGTTAGTGTTGAATGGTCATCTCTTGTAAGGTACACCAAGGAAATGTTTGTAAACATGTTATGAGTATTTGGAAATGACTCTTGGGCTGATAGGTTATATGTACTTTTTTAAAAAACTGAACGTATAATGTTGATAACGTTTACTGTTGCTGGTTGAGAGCGAGCCTTCTTTTTCATTTTTTATGTCATTGGACTTAATGTTGAAAAGCGTACATGTAAGGTGACATTTTTGTACATTAGATGTTGTCACATGATAGCTAATGTTGTTTTGTTTTGCTTTTTTGTTGTAGAGAAATAATAATAGTAATAATAATGGGGAAGCAAAATAGTAAACTCAAACCTGAAGTGTTAGCAGACTTAAAACGAGAAACTGAGTTTACTGAAGCTGAGCTCAAAGAGTGGTACCGAGGTTTTTTGAAGGACTGTCCTAGTGGCCATCTCACTGTTGATGAGTTCAAGAAAATCTACAGCAGCTTCTTTCCACATGGTGATGCCTCTAGGTTTGCTGAACATGTCTTCCGCACATTTGACAAGAATGATGATGGCACTATTGATTTCCGTGAATTCATGTGTGCTTTGTCTGTGACATCGCGTGGAAAACTGGAGCAGAAGTTGAAGTGGGCATTCAGCATGTATGATATGGATGGTAATGGATACATCTCTAAGGATGAAATGCTAGAAATAGTGAAAGCAATTTACAAAATGGTGGGCACAGTTATGAAAATGCCTGACGATGAAAGTACACCTGAGAAACGTACTAACAAGATTTTCACTCAGATGGATACAAACAAAGATGGCATGCTGTCGCTTGAGGAGTTCATTCAGGGTGCAAAGGGTGACCCCTCTATTGTCCGTTTGTTACAATGTGACGCACTGCAAAAAGTTTAAAGCTCCACATGTAAATTATAAAGGAGCTAGGGAGGTGGTGGGAGCAGTGTCAGTAAAAGTCACCTTTCTTGTACTATTCATTCTAACTTCTCAACCATCACTGACAGTTTCCTCAGATAATACATGTAGTCTTATTTTTGTTATCATGTAAGTACTTCTTTGGGCTTGATGTTGCATGATTGTGCTATGATTTAAGTACCACAAGCTTCCTTACCTACCCAAACTGCATCTTAACACTGAAATAAGTGATACATATACTCGAATATGGATTTTGTATTTCGTTACAGGTTTACTTAGATTTTCATAACCTTTGCAGGGTACAAAGAAAGTCACTTTTACAGCTCGCCATTCTGGCAAGTCATAGCTAGAATGTAAAAGCCCAAAAGTCATATCAACTAGCCTGAAAAAATTTTTGAATAAGCTGTATTTATCACAGTTCGTCTGTAATTTGAATTCCTGAAAAACTTCAAGTTAAGAACAGAATTCACTAGCCTGATAGCAAAATCCACCAGCCCCAGGCTATTGGACACGGCTTTCTTTGTACGCTGCTTTGAGGTTATAATGACTTAAGAGTTAACAATAGTTCTTGATTTCTCAATAGCTAGGAGCCAACAGTTGGCCAGATGTAAGATACAAGTCTTGTATTGTGTCATTTTTGACTTAAAAATGCAAACAGTACCTAGAATACATACATAACATGAACTTTGTAAACGACTTACAATAATAATTAATGTATTAATTATTAATAATTTTGGGAACTTCCTTGTAACTTATTTCTGGCTGGTTCCAGATAATCATGTGTTCAGTTCCTTATGGGAACTTATATAATTTTTGCTGCCAGATTCATTCTAGTTTACACATTATTTTTATGCTGCTTAATCCTTTCTGGTGATGTGCACATGCTGCTTTTGAATTGGCTTGTGTTCATAGTTATGACAATTTCAAGAAGCATACAAGCAGTTAGAAGCTCTCTAAAGTTTTTGTAAATAGTTCCAAACTATGACAGCCAGAATAGTATCTCGGTTCACACTTACTCACTTATTTATTTGTTTTAGCTCCAAACGTTCCTATTCAAATAACTGTGAAGCTTGTCACAAAATCTCTTTTTGTTTTGCACGCATTTGATCATATACATACGTGAATTTGTGCGTTCTAAGTAATAATTATTATTATATTATTATTATTATTATTATTTGACAAGGTTCAATCCACTTTCAATGCTTTATCACTAAAGGATTGTTTTTCTGTGTTCTCTAATGTTTGTAAAAAGGTAGAATTCTACAGTAAATCTTTTATTTCATGTGTTGGTGCAAGGAATTTAAGAATGATATGTACAGTGTCATATTGATATAATATTTATCTTTCAGTGGAAAGTTAAATGCCTCATATTTAAAGTGCATGTAATCTATATTTAGTTGTACAGAAAAAGATAATTTAAATTGTTCTTGATTTTTTTTTAGTTTTATTGTTATCATTTAAAAATGAAATTGTATCTTGAAAATCATCAGTCTATTGATTTGTTTGGTTTTCATTGCTTTTGTAATTTTTTATTAATCAAGCAAATTTTACTGATTTGTTTAATGTATCATTGTACTGAAATAAAGTGAACTCTACAAAAATGATCTCTGAGTTTATTTTGATTCACGTTACTTTTTCCTTTACATTCATTTATGTATTTCATACTGTATGCAGCAAAACATTTTTGATGTGATTGAAAAACAATGTGCTCAGTACGTCCAAGTTTGTTAAACCACCATGAGAACTAAACTGTTCGAACAGTTTACAAACAATCTATGGATTTATGGAATTACAGTGTTTTACTACGATTGTGCCTGTTGTCATTCTCTTTCTCAATAGCTGTACCATAATGCTGTGTGTTTTCCTGTGTTTCTGTTTCTGTTTTTTTTTGTCGACAATTCATGGCTGTTAACCATGCATCGTCCATCAGTGATTAACAGGGCAGTATAGCCTTCCAACGTTAATATTCCTTCATTCCTAAGTCTGCTTATGGCGAGATGATATTTCACTCTAACTTTTTAACCGGTAGATTCAATCATATGATGTTACCATTCAAATGATTCCTCTTTTGGAGGACGTTTGCATAGTACTATTTATTTCGTTGTATTTTACAAGAAGACATTTGGAATTTTTTTTTGTAAATTTTCACTTCAGCTACTGTTAGAAATGAAAGGGTAAAGAGGTAACAGAGAAGGTATAGAGAATCACATACTAATCAGCTTCTTAGAAGTAGCTAGAAGAGAGGCGCCACTATCAGGGGACGTGACGTCATATGAAAATCAGGTAATTTTCCATTAAGTAAGGAAAACCGTAGCCCGCGAGAGAAGCGATGACCGGAAATACGTCTGCGGTTCGCAGGCTAGGAAAGCCGTAGTTCCTGGCAAATTCAGTGATTCTCGCATGCACAATTGTGGATCATGGATTTCGGTACTGTATTAAAATCCCGCATGAAATTTCTAGATTCTTTAGGTGTAAAAAATGAAAATAAGAGCGTTCGTGGCCTGGAAAAGAAGCTAGATAATGTAGAATGCAAAGTCAATCATAGTCGTTTAGACGTCAGAAGAAAATGAGGGAAAAGTGAGGCAATTATTAAGTTCCAACTAGGGGAAACCGTTTTAGACTTTCCTGATGTTGAGCTGATCGCTCTATTTTTGGTCTTGGTCTTCGCTGCTTCTTCTCATCTTTTTTGTCAGTGTTAAGACTCCTGTCCTGAGTTTCAAATGGAGTGCGGGTTCTGATGGATTTCTAGAGTAACAACGCCCAAGGAGAATAGTCAGTTCGTTCGTGATGTCTGATGGGGCTAAAGTCGAGTAACACTAACGGAACAGTAAGTTAAACAGTTGTTAACTCACTAATGGCTCACTGCTGATGGATAACATCTTCATCCTAATCCAATCAATCAACGTCTGTGAAATAATCCTTCAAGTCTACACATCTCGCACTAATCCTTCTCAATGTTGATTCTCTTTACGTCTCCGTGGAAACCAAACCACCCTACGTAACGTGTACTCCTGGTGTAATCATTGTGGTCAGTCGTTGCATGCGCCTTTGTTGTTCTACCAAAGACTCACTGAGTTGCACGCCCTTTTACAGGTTGTGCGCAGTGCTCTTGTGAACCATGGGAAAGCAAAACAGTAAACTCAAGCCTGAGGTTCTCGCTGATCTCAAGGACCAAACGAATTTTTCGGAACATGAGCTACAGGAGTGGTACAAGGGATTCCTCAAGGATTGTCCAAGCGGTCATCTGACTTTAGAGGAATTCAAGAAAATCTATGGCAACTTCTTCCCTTACGGCGACGCCTCCAAGTTTGCGGAGCACGTTTTTCGCACGTTTGATAGCAACGGCGATGGTTCCATCGACTTCCGCGAGTTCATCTGTGCCCTGTCAGTGACATCCCGTGGTGGTATAGAAGAGAAACTCAAGTGGGCTTTCAGCATGTATGACCTGGACGGTAATGGATATATCTCCAGGCCCGAGATGTTGGAGATCGTCAGAGCGATTTACAAGATGGTAGGCTCTGTAATGAGAATGCCTGAAGATGAAAGCACGCCGGAGAAACGGACTGAAAAAATATTTAGACAGATGGATAAAAATGATGATGGCAAACTGTCACTACCCGAGTTTATTGAAGGAGCGAAGAGCGACCCATCCATCGTACGCTTGCTCCAGTGTGAACCTGCCCCTTAAGACTAAAGCGATTATTTGTTCCAGTATTTTTTGAAAGAAAATTGTTTTGGCAACGTTCCTAACATAGCACTGTTAAGAAGCATTTTCTTCTGCCTGTGGACGGACGGATGTATTTTGACGGTCATTTTGGGGACTGCAGATATCCCACTTTGTTTCCTACAGGGTTAAGAATTGGCAAATGTAGACTTTTCTTGTCGGTATAGTCAGTTTTAGTCCATTGTTGTACAAGATTTTTTTATTATCAGTAGGTTTCTTTTGGTAACTTATTTCAGTAATCTATTGTCTGTGAAGACAGCTAGCCAGCAAGGGAAAGACGCCGGCTTGTTGTTCTCGAAAGGTGATTTAGAGAATGAATTAAATGAAGCTCGCTAGCTAGAACAGTATTTATTTATTCGACTTGTTAGCTGATTCCAAAAATCATGATTCGAAAACAGTGGTATTTAGCAAACGGTAGACTCTTTAAGGAAAGGAATGATGGGTTGATTGAAATTCACGCTCGATGTTAAACCTTCGCTCCTTTAGGTATGAAGTTGAAGTTGCAAGCTACTTCTTTCCTATATTGGGTAAAGTAAAGTAATAGCTTGATTTCGCAAGGTCCGGCGCACTTGACGGTAAACAGATTGTCACTGGCCTCAACTGACAGAAAGATAATAATAAATAAAATGTTATAAAGCCAAAATGTGAAAACTGAATGTGGTTCTCTAAATGTCCAGTTGCAGCATAAGACTTTGTAAAAGCTATAATTTTGATAATGGAAAAATGTAGCTAAAAAGGACTCGTTAAAAAACGTTCAACATTACAACAATAAACTAATTGAAGGTCGCGGGTCCAACTGACCAAATTTTCTGTTTTGACATTGGCAATACCTGCTCATTAGTAGCCAAACTCTCTGTCGTCACGTTCACGTTATTAGAGAGATTAAGATTCACGTTTACGCCAAACGGCAAACGTGAATTTGTACCACGTGGTCAAGTTTTCCTCTTATTTTTCGTTTACTGTTTATTGCTTCTACACAAAAATAAGTAGTTTTATGCCAGTTTTGTCCACAAGAATCGTTCTGGACTGTTTTTATCTGCTTATTTTCTATTCTGAGAAATTTTCAACTGACGTTTGCCGTTTGCCGTTTGCCGTATGCCGTAAACGTGAATCTTAATCTCTCTATTGAAGGGTTTTGATGTGCCCTCGGCAAAAAGAGCTGCATTTTTCATGGCATGGTGGCGTTGTGAACCGATAGGATACATTGTTTGGGACAATAAAACGCCGGTATTGCCGTTATATGGAGGTAGGCAATGTGTGGAGGGACGTTTTAGAAACAGCAAATGCCTGAATGGCGTGTGGCTGTTGTAGCTGGGAGATGAATGGCCGCCAGTGGAAACTTAACTGTCGTCAACACTTAATTAAAGGCAATTTATTTGGTCTTTTGCATATGACAAAAGAAGCAAGGCTGCAAAGTCCGTGATAAAAGAACATGAAACTCTTCAGGGAGCGAGTAAGGTATTTTCTGGTATTTTACAAAGCTGCTTGAACTACTTTGTGAGGCTTTTCTGCTAATTTGTTCGGTTGAGTGTACCTTTTCTCGCGCTTAGTTGCGTACAATACTACTAAATACCTTTCGGAGCGTTATTGAAAACTTTGTTCGAAAACCAACATTAAAAGGAATTTTTATTTACAGTTGGTTGGAGTTGTCTAAATGTTTCTCTTAACTAAAGAAATTGTCAACTTGTGGCTCAAAATGTTCAATTAAATATTGCTACTTGAATGCCCTTCTTGGTTAAAAAGCTGAGGGACTTTCATGCAGGTGCGGCGTTCCAGTCATAAATATTAGACCTAGTTCACGCTAATGCGTTTTTGTTTATAGACGCATTAGGTGCGCTTTGGCTATGTGTGTACACTCATATTAAACGAACGGAAACAGAGGTCTTATACAATCTCGTTCCCAGGCTTCTCTCTCTTCTTGGAGGAAGTACTTCCTCGAGGTTGCAACCTAAAATTGGAAACTTCGTCCGAGAATAGCTTGGGAACAAAAACATTTGCCTCAAGTGCGCGCTATTTTCGATTGCTTAGTATGCAGACGCTGGTTTTAATTTGTAGATGCAGGTTATGCGGAAGCAGCTGGAGTTTAGGGTTATGGTTAGGGTTAAGGTTACAGAACCTTAAGTGGCACCGCACATCTGTAATTTAACTTTCTGGTGTGCAAAAATCTTGTGTTGACGCGGAGTTTTTTAACGTACTAGTGCGGTTTTCTCACTTGCAAAAACGTGTCTAAACGCGTAAAATGCTTCAAGTTGAACTACAGATGCTAAAGGCTTTAGTTGTGTGGCGCTGTTGTTAATATATTGGAGGTGTTTCGGGCGTTGCTCATGCGGGCCGAGAGGAAAAGTTAAAATAATTCCAGGAAATCAGGCTCCTGATTCTGTATGTACTCTTGGGTCAGAATTCGTTGCCCAAACAGTCCCAGGTTACAATAGCTGTTATGACAGTTGCGCGTCTAATCATCAAATATCCTTTGTTTAAAAAGGCATGCAAGCGTGGCTAATACGTTGCAAAGTGACCCTTCTACTTCGATTTCTTGTGATAATCGCAGACAAATCAAATGACAGCATTCAACACAACCCCGACCTAGTTCTACGCAAAACTTCGAAATGACCGATTTATGTTTTCTTTATTTTTTCAGATGCTAGTAAGGTAAAGACATGGGAAAACAGAACAGTAAACTCAAACCCGAGCAGCTCGAAGATTTGACGGCACAAACCGAGTTCGAGGAAGCTGAGTTACAGGAGTGGTACAAAGGCTTCCTAAAGGACTGCCCGAGTGGCAATCTTACTGTAGAAGAGTTCAAGAAAATCTACGGCAACTTCTTCCCCTACGGCGATGCCTCCAAGTTCGCAGAGCACGTTTTTCGCACGTTTGACGCAAATAACGATGGTTCCATCGACTTCCGCGAATTTATCTGCGCCCTGTCTGTGACTTCTCGCGGCAAGCTGGAGCAGAAACTTAAATGGGCTTTCAGCATGTACGACCTGGATGGTAACGGCTTCATTTCCAGACAAGAAATGCTGGAGATTGTCAGAGCGATTTACAAAATGGTAGGCAGCGTTATGAAAATGCCCGAAGATGAGAGCACACCTGAGAAACGGGTAGACAAAATTTTCACACAGATGGATAAGAATGCCGACGGAAAGCTGTCTCTTGCTGAGTTCATAGAAGGTGCTAAGAGTGATCCATCCATTGTTCGTCTACTCCAGTGTGATACGGCCGGGTCTAGTTAGACAATCTATGGAATAGTCCTCGTTCTGGAATCATAGTCATCCTCATTGAACAATTCTTTCATGTTTGTTTTGTTCTGTAGGTATTATAGCAACACTTTCCTCTTTTAGCAAATCGTTGCTACCCACCACTTGTTAACCTTTCCACTTGAAATGCTCAAGAAGGTCAAAACCTTAGTATCGCACATTGAAATCGCTTAGGCTTTTCCAAAATATCAATTGTTGTTAATGTATACCTGGCTTCCAACCACTGGAAAAGGAGCGCTGTATATAATCGGTTCTCTCTCGGGGAAGTCCTTCGGTGTCCTTAATATTAAGGTATTCAAGCAAATAAAATTACACATTGAACGTAAAATGTAGTTATTCACTGTATAGGAAGTCCCTCTTTGAGGTAGCTTCTAAGTGACTTTCTTATTAAGGTACGGAAAAACGGGCAACCAAAAGCGTGCAACTTGTTTTGCAATATTGCTGCTCCCACATCAAACTTGTCTTGCAACAAATCAGGTGGTAAAACGCGCGAGATCGCTTTTCAACTTATTTTGCAGCAATGTTGCAAAACAAGTTGCACGTTTTTGTTGCCCGTATTACCGAAGGTCTAAGGACTTCTACTCCAATGATTCCTCCGAAATTTATTTGGCTTACTTACCATATCAATAAAAGCTGATATTAGAAATCTCAGAGCAAAACTTGGACGTTACTAAAACAGAGAAGGAGGAACGGGGAACTGGAAGATGAGAAATAGGAACAAAGCAGAGACCTGGAAATAAAGTTACCGGTAGGGCTATACGTTAGGTTTTATTCCCATTTTTCATTTTCCCGTTCCCCGTTCCCAGCTCCCCTTTTAGTAAAATCCCGATTTTCTTTGGAAAGCGGGGTCAATTTAAGCACCAATTTCGTAAAAAATATTTACCACCGGTAGAATCAAATTGTTTTATTTTATTGCCGAATGATGGCTGTGGTTTTTCCTGAGAGTTTCGTAGCTATCGTGTTTAAACCAAAAAAGAAATGACGGAAAGTTCGTCATAGTTCGTCCGGGTAGGTAGATCGGCAGTGCATTTTTAAAAATAGGCTAATAATGGCATGTATCGAGAACAACTGCCTGAAAAACTTTGCTTCCCCTTTTGATGCGAAAAGGTCTTTTCATGGTTGAAATAAAACCGAGTGAGGATCGGATAAAGCGCCAAGACGCATAAAGCTCTTTATAACACACCCTGAGCACTGGGGTTGGAATTTAAAAAGTAAGGGTTCTCCTGACTTTTCTGGGCCTGATTACAGGCCTTACAAATTTCAATTGACCTTCACCATAACAGAAAAACTAGCTTTTACTCTAATAGAGCGACTGTCGTATGATCTTGAAAAATGGTTTCCGTAAGTGTTTGTTATTTGTTTTATCAGCCAATGGATGGAAAGAACAAAACATGGACTCTTCGTTTTCCCGCCAAAGAAAACCCTAATATGGAGAAGGCATTGTTCGATTGACCAATCGTGTTGCAGTATGACGTCAAAGCAATTTCTAGAAAGTTCTTCGGGCATGAAGTTTGTTTACCCTAGCATTCACTTAACCAACCAAAAGCCAGGTGCGTTTGTATCCGTTCGATACACCAATCAAATCGCTCTATTTCCGTTCGTTTGTTGTTTCCGTTTTGTTCGCGCGTTTTCATTTCAAGGTCATACGAAAATCGCTCTATCGTGAAAATGGTTGAGTACTATGATCTAAACTATGTCTTTTCCTGTAATTCATTGAGTGACTCAATAGTTAATCGGTATATCGGCATAATGAAAAATAATTACGTCTCTTACTGGAATCAGACCCTTCAACAATCACAAAAACTCAGTTTTTATTGTACAATCAAAGACGAATATAGCCCCTCGCCGTACCTAGCTTTAACAAGAAAAAAACCTTTCTAGAGAAGCATTGGTTAGATCATGGATAATAGAAAGACTGGATAGGAAACTGGCTGACGTGATCGGTTCCAACATAGTGGAAAAATGTGACGTCACATCATCGAGAGCCATTCAACCTCTTACATCCGATGTTTTGCGTGTCTTTAATTATATTGTCTTTAATCATATTGCCCATGTTTTGAAGTAAAGGATGAAGAGTACTTGTTCTTGGCGAAGACAGTTAGAAGGTACAAAAGCGGTAGAGGCAAAAGACTTAGTAAATGATAAGGAAACATGTGAGAGCGAAGAATGACTCCAGCGCCCGATAATTTTTTGCACCAAACGGGAAGCCTAATTACTAATCTTTCTATCATTCATGGTTAGATTTAGAATAAGTAGTCATCAACTTAGAATTGAAACAGGTAGATACGAAAACATCCCTCGCGATGAAAGGATATGTTACTTTTATACAGGTAACAAAATTGAAGATGAAAATCATTTCTTACTAGATTGTAAGGCTTATTCTCGGATCAGAGACATTTTTCTCCAAACTAGAAACTAAAATACCTGACTTCAAATCACTTTCACACGATACTTTAATATCTCTTCTTATGAATTCTTCTGATTATTTGATTAACTGTCAATTAGTTTCATTTATCTCGCAATGCTTTGAATTAAGAACCAAATTAATATCAATGAATGAATGAATGAGAACTGTAACGTTTTGTAATGTTTTGCAAGTACTAATTAGTTGCATTAGTTCTTAAATTTAGACTAATAGCTTTTGCAATACTGTAATTCATTTATGGTCATGCAAATAAAGCATTTGTTGTTGTTGTTGTTGTTGATTACATGAACCAGGATGGCCCCGTTAACCAGGTTGGGCCCAGCCGGAGGTCCCTTCAGTTCCATGCATCACAAGGTATCCAAGGGCCGTTTGAGATGTGAACATGTGAAAAAAAGGGATTACTCCTGGGATTACCCTTGCTGGATCGCTTTATCAAGTTGCCGCTGGCTCGTCCCCAGTCGTCTCACAACCTCTCCCCATGGCGCGCGGGGTGTGCTCTCGCCGTGCGTGTTACGCGAAGACTCGGACTGTAGAGTACAGCCTTTTTCAATTTCCTGATTTTTACTGATTGGAGGGGGTGGCTGTACACAGGCTAACGACGGGGGACGAGTCAGAAGTTGCCGGCTGGCTCGTTCGTTGTTCTGAAGCTGGCCAGTGTCATGTAATCACATCGGAAAAGCGGCCGAAACCGGTCCAGGCCGGCTGATGTAATCAGACTCTTTGTCTCCCTTTACTTGCTTTGTTAAAACGCTAACATTCATTCAGAAAATTCATTAAATTTATGCGGGCGGCGTCTCGTCAAATAAAGTAAGCTGCTTTTCCAAGCAGTTCATCATTTGAAGATTCAAAAAATTTTTTTCCGTTAGCAACAGCTCAATCAATTCCAATCGAGTCCATCCCTCCGGGCATTTGTCATTTTTTTTCCTGGATCAGCTGCAAATACGAAGGACTTTCTGAAACTCTAAAAACGTCACTGGGGCACCACTGCCACTACTGCTGCTTCAGCCTCCTCCTCAGGCGCTTCGTTTTTCGCATGGCAGAGGCGAGCGCAAAACGCGAGTGACTGGTGATGAACCGCAAGGGACCATGGGAAGGGTAAAGACGGCAGGCGAAGTAAAACAGGCGAAGCGCCGTCTCGCCCGTTGTCTCCTTCCCGCCTTCCTTTGCGCGTACATTTTCATCGAAAGAGAGACGTCTGGGTACGAGGCAGACTGCTGCTTGTTGTGGCGCCGCGCGCCCGCGCCCCGAAACGTCGCTGTTTTTCCCGCCTAGCGCAAAGCCGGCGGTTCGGCGGTTCGCTAAAATCAGCGGCTTACCCATAAGCAGAATACCTACTTCATATATTGTGACTGTTATGTACCTCCGATTTCCGTCATAGTTCCGTGCCAGTTTCCATCTCACAGCATTATATCGGCGACTAAAACATGTTCGGTTCAACAGGCTCGTCATTCGGTGGTACTTCCAGCTTCGGGACGTTTGGTTCTACTTCTACCACAACAAATTCCCTTGGTCTCGGAAATACCGACAACCCCATGAAAGATGTTGAAGTGCAGTCGCCGCCAGACGACACGGTTAGCTCGCTCAAGTTTAGCCCAAAAGCAGACTTTCTCATCGGTTCATCTTGGGCAAATGATGTAAGTTATAGGATGAATTTATGCATAAGGGATTCTACCCGATTTTGATTTGCAACTAACGAACAAACCGTCTAAGTTGAGAGCAACCCTAAAAAATGAAGGATGTACCATTTACATTGTATTTCCGCCGCCCCCACCTTCTTCCTAAAGATGGCTGGAATTTGTGTCGATGTCGTTTGAAAAGTGAAATCCGAAGAGTTCATTTTTTGGGAACCATTGAAGGGTCCAAAGTTTGTCAGCTTCTTTGAAGAAAAATCCAAACCCCAGTTTTAAAAAGGCCGACGTCCTTAGGAGGGTTCTGGTCCCTGACATCTAAAGACATGCATTCGATTCATGGTCTCCCCCCAACAACCTTCAGTAGCAATATGAAAAAAATTGCAAAATAATCATTTTTATGGCTTAGTCAGTTCCAGACAAGCCCATCTTCCAACCAACCGGGAGATTGCACAAGAGAGCCATGCTCCTCAGCCTCTTTCAAAGTGGCCATGGTGGTATCCAACTCTGCATGTGTGAAGGGGAAATGTGGAGATGGTGTTATGTTGGGGGCAGCAAGGGATGGTGCAGCTGTAAAAAGAGTCCCGTATGAATAGCAAATGCCAGCTGAACGTACGGGAGCTGCCATGAATAAATAGCTGTATTGTGCATACTCAGAAGACTCCCGTATGAATAGCAAATACAAGTTGGTGTACGGGTCCCATACGAATAGCCACTGCGTTTATTTAATAGAGAGGAGAAGTGTGATGTCATATTACCATAGTAGCACTATTTCTGGATGACAACAAAACCAGCAACGATGGCGACGGCAAGGAGAACCGCAAAAAATGATATGTTTACAGACAAAAAACAACTTTGCAAGTGCATCACACTATTTTGTACATTTCTCTGCTGTCGTTGCACCACTACGACATGAAACTTTCTAATTTCACGAGCCTGCTTTATGGAGTAAATGAACACAACACAAAAATTGTCAAATTCTTTTTTTAAACTTAGATAACGAAAGAAAGGGTCCCAAAGAAACTTTTGCAAAGATTTGCCAAATTAAATGAAATTAAATAAGATCGGTGAAGTTCGAAATAGTGCGAATAGACTTTTAAGTGACTTTATCAGTTTGTCGTCATCCAAAAATTTTGCTACCATGGGAATGTGATGTAATGACTTCTCCTCTCTGTTTAGTTACGTTTATACTTTTAAGGGTAATTTTTAGGATCTTAACATTTAATATTTGATTGTACATAATTTAAAAGTTAAGTTTTTTGTCATTTATGTGAAGTGCTTATGGACTTCTAAGGATAAAGGGCTATATAAATAAATTACTATTACTGTTCTGTAAGTCACGGGTTAAAGATAAAACTCGTACAATAGGTGTGAAATATATTTTGTTCTTTATAGCCTTGATAAGACGAAACAAGTGCAACAAATATGTTGTATATCTCATTCTGCTAGCCATAGTAAGACAGAACGAGTGTGACAAAGGTGTAACAAGATATTAGAGTGTTTTTGAGCATGATAAATTTTTGGGCGACATAAATCGACAGCTTTTTGGGTGACATATCTCTAGATTTGGGAGACATAACCTCGAGCAAGAGGACTATCAGGCAACTTGACCATAAACCCACCACCCTCCTCATTAAAGCAACAAATCTCTCACCAACTTATTGCCAATCATGTGTTCACCATGTGCCTGGTATTTCGCTTATTTGGCATAGTTACGGATATAAAATCCTTTTAATAGTACTTAACAAAATGTCTTGTCATTATGCAGACCTTACATGACATGCCTAACAAGTGACACTTGCCACATGTTTATCAGTTCTTGTAACTGTCAAATGCCACCCTCTTTACACAATGTTAGTTTTGTTTGGTTTGTATAGGTAAGGTGTTGGGAAGTCAAAGAAAATGGACAGACAGTTCCAAAGGCTCAACAATTTCATACAGGACCAATTTTAGACTGCTGCTGGCATGATGTAAGTGATCAGAGGTTTCAAAAATAACTTAGGTGATGCAAACAACTTAAATAAAGTAATTTCCTTCTATGGAAACAGAATAATGATAAAAATACATGACCAATAGGCTCTAATTGGTGACAAAATTAGTTGAGACAGTTCACCCTAAGGGGACTTTCTGACATTTTACTGGCTTCAAAAGGGAAATTCCTCCCCCATCCCCTCCTTGCAATAATAAAGCTTTAACAACCAAGACCCCAACTTTGAATGAAGCAGAGGAGGGAGGGTGTGAATTCTTTAGTTCTTTGAAGTTACCCGATTTGAGTACAACGTCTTAACACTTTTGTCACCAGTTGTAGATAATATGACGAAAGAAGGGGTTGAGATGACATTGAAATATGTTGCTCCAAAAAAAATTTTTATCTTTAATTGTGTAATTTTTATCATTACCAGAAAAAGTAGAATTTGTCTAAGTTGATAATATTTTATCTTCCTTATCATCCATACAAGTCATGTACCTGTATTCTCCGGACTTCACCTACGTCAACTCTCAAATGATATATTTTTTATAAGTAACTTCTAATATTGCAGGATGGTACAAAAGTATTTACAGCATCTACTGACAAACAGTGTAAGATGTGGGACCTCAATTCTAACCAGGCTGTGCAAGTAGCTCAGGTAAGAATGTGATAAGGGGGCTGAGGTGGGGGTGGCCTGGCAACAGAGACTCTGTAACAAATCCTTGGATTTTGAAGTACCGGTAAAATAGGTAATTTTTAGACTTAAAGTGAAAGAGGAAACAAAGGCCACATAACTCAATCATTTTCAGTCATTTTTTAAAAGTAATTTTAATGTCACGCCAGTAAAATGTAGTTAGTGGAACGTGACGCTAGTTATCAGTAACCCCTTCATGGCGGTTGTTTTTCAACAAAGCAATTGTGTAGCCAGATTGTCAAGGTCAGCGAGCTCTAAGATGCATTGTATTGTAGCATACAAGTTTACGGCCTTGTTGTCTTAAGCAGGCTAGCACGAGCCACGTCATTGGCCAATATTTTCAAAGCACTATTCATGGCTAAGAGTTTGCACATGCAGCGCTGAGCTGTCTTGTAGTACATCCTTTTCTACTGGCTATGACAGCAGACATTCGTCTAGCTATAAAAGCCTAGAACAACTGTTCATAGTTCACTTGGGTTCCAGTGTTCAGCAAGGTTTAAGCACTCAGTATACTATTCTTGTAAAATTTTTCCCTCCCTCCCTTTGGAGACGGGGTTTGGGCTTTGTTTTGTGCTATGCCATCAAATAAACTAGGGACACTCCTCGCGGTGCGGTTAAGTCTGCGCAGCGACTTCCCCCAAGCTTGTTGGCCACATTGCCGTTTAATATCGCCTGCAAACCGATACTCTTGTCATTTTCAGTCATTTTTTAAATTATGAATATTGTTTATTAAGATTAAGTAATTTTCAAACAAAAAATGAAATTTTGGTATGCTAAACAGTGACAGCAACAACAACAGCAAAAAAAATCAATAGGTGTAATTAACAAAAAAAGGTTTGAACATGCAGCACACTTTTTTGTACATTTCTTTGCTGTTGTTTTGCACGACTACAACATAAAACTTCCTGGTTACACATTTTATAGAGGAAATGTTGTATGTGTTCTTGTTCACTTTTTTTTTCACTGCTGCTCATTTTCACCTTGGTGGCCACTAGCATTTTTCATTTTTCTCACCACCACTGTAAAATTTGTTTCCTTTGCTTTTTATCTCTCACTCCCACTCCTTCTCTGTTATCCATGTCAGTGTGGACATTAAGATTGAGTAAAAAAAGACTCAGCTTTGTTGTTGTTTTTCCTCTCTAAAAGTCTGGGTGGCCATGCCATTTGCCGCCAAAATGAGCGGATGCTTAAAATGTGAAAATTCACCCTGGCTTACATGAAGGGGTGGATGTACGTATGTATGGATGATTTTGTCAGAACCAAAATTTCTTGGATATATAGATAACCAAATTTTCTTACCCATGTGCTCTGCTGCACTTTGCACAAGAGTGAGCTCTGCTGCCACTTTGTATTAAATATGTCCCTCAAAAGTACTTGTCTCCTAAGAAGGTTTAAGTAATGACAGAATTGTGTGGAAATATGATGGGGAATGTGATTGCAAATTGCCAGTCTGTGACACATGCAGCTCGGAAGAAAAACTCCAAGTACTCCCAACAGGAGTTGAACCTATGGCCTTCTGGTGAATTCTGATGTCCAGAAGCTCTACCACTAAGCTATAGAAGGCTTGTGGGAACTAAGGTCACTAAATTAGGTTCATGTGACAAACATCCTGCATGTACTGCTTGGACTGAAAGGAATGGAAATATATGATATGAGTCATATTTTGAACTGCAGATAAAGATATGAAAGTGGAAGTGATCCTCACAGTGGAATAAGCAACCTATAAAGTGGTTGAAAAAGAACCTGAAAATTCAGGCTTGACAGAAAATCAAACCCTGATCTGTGCAATGACTGGATGCAGTGCTCTATCCATTAAGTTAATCAAGCCAACTGGAGAGCAGGCCATTGTGAGTTTGTAAATACCCAATGGTGGAAACGACATGAATGAAAAAATATGTGAAATGACTCGTACTTTGAATTGCAGATAAAGGACTGGAATGTCGATTTGTGTTTATGTGTAATGATAGAAATGTGATGATGAATTTTAAGAGATGCACTGATCTTGCGTTAATCTCTTTACTCAGCATGACAAACCTGTCAAAACATGCCAGTGGATTCAAGCACCAAACTACAGCTGCCTCATGACAGGAAGCTGGGATAATACTGTTAAGTTTTGGGACACGCGTCAATCGAACCCTATGATGGTTTTACAAATTCCTGAACGTGTGTACTGTGCAGATGTAGTGTATCCCATGGCCATTGTGGGTACTGCACAGAGAGGGATAATTTGTTATCAATTGGAGAATCAGCCTTCAGAAGTCAAGAGGTTAGAGTCACCTCTGAAATACCAGGTAAGAACTGAAATTTCAATGCTTAAGCAACTTTTGTGCAATTTCAAATAGATGTGATCTCATTTATCACACCCCATCACTTAACCTTTAACATCTCTCTCAAATTATCTTTCAAAATCTAACCCTTTAATTCAGATGCTTGGATTAAAAATTATGAAAAGCTCGATGAATAATAGGAGATTGAGTCACTAGCAGTTCTTTACTGTTTGAGTGTTAATTTTTATATAGTTCCCTTGTAGTGTATTGGGTCCTAAGAAAAGAATTTTCTGCCCAGATATCCTGTAGGACTTACAATGCAGGATTGTTTGTGTCAGTGTCAGTGGAAAGGGATTATTTCTCCTCCATTATAAAAAGAGCCATCTCTGACAGTGACTGACAAGTACTAGCTGGAAGTAACAATGTTTCCAGTCCCTCATTACCTGGGGTGATCATTCAATTTTTAATTTAGATGTGAATGTACCAGTAGATTCTTATGCTAAACTGTTGCTAATTTTTCCTGTTAGAATCGCTGTGTGAGTATTTTTCGAGACCCTAAGAAGAATAATCAGCCTGTTGGATTTGCCCTTGGTTCTGTAGAGGGACGAGTTGCAATCCAGTTTATTGAGCCACAGAATCCGTGAGTCTTCTTTTGTAAACTAAAAAAAGTCAATGATTTGTTGTTTCTTCCAAGTGCCTTTCTTCCTTATTCCTGCCTTATTCTAGTTGTCAATAGTTGTCAACTGTGAATGATGTAAATTAATTGGGTATGGATTGCATTGTTGCAATCAAAATTCCTGTTTGAAATTAGGGTATGTTCAGACTATATCAGCTTTACCAGTTTTCGTGCCGAGACGAAACTATTTTAAACCACTATCCACTATAACATGAAAATCTATCTTATATGTGACTCTCCACTTTTTAAAAGGTCAGTGCGGCATGCAGCTTTGCTCCATTATAGGATAAGATACTGTAATATTCCAAACAAAGAATGTTGATTGGTTTACACGCAATGGAATAGTACAGTATCTTAGGCTATGTAGAAATTACAGGTTTCCCTCTCATTTAGGGTGTTTAGTTTATTGTGACAGTGTTTGAGCCCAATAGGCAGGAATTATTTCATATTTGGCTGCCAATATGCAGAATGAATCAGCCGGTACTCAAGGAGAGCTTCATCCTTAGTGTTCTGTTGAGCGGGGTAAGAACGCAGACGCATTTCCGGTCCTTGCTTTTCTCCACCTGGGTGGAGGACCGGAAAGACGTTTCTGTTCGCAGGCTAAATGTGTAATACCTAGGTTTTGATACTTCTTATTAAAGGAAAGATAACTTCACATTCAAGTGCCACAGATCTAATGGAACTGGAGCCAACGTTCAGGACATTTATGCCGTAAGCTTAATTGACTGATGATGGTTTTTTCTAGCTTCTTTTTCAATCTTGCCGGCTAACTAGTTAAAAGTAGTAAACCACACCGCCACACAGCTTAATTAGGTTTCCGAAGCATGAAGCAACGAGGAAACTCACAATACTGCTGCAATCCCCGTCTCAAAATGTTCCATATTGCGGGGTTGGGCCTGGTAGTCTGAAATGTCATCCATCTCTTCGCCCCACCCCGCCAACGGGCGAAGCGACCTGGGGGATGGGGCGAAAAGATGGATGGCATCTCAGACTATGGGCCTGGGAGAAAGTGTATGAAGAAAAGTTTATCGTGTGAAGGATGTAAATAATATCATGTCGCAAGTATGGGTCAGAGGAACACCGTGAGAACACAGTGGTTTGTCCTCGAAAGGACGTCTGAGGAACCAACGCAGGAATTCAATACTGAGGACATGTCACTTCACAAAACTGGGTAGTGCTTCTGATTGGACGTGCTGCGAAGGGAATTTGCCTCAACCAATCAAAAGCGCTACCCCAGATCTGGGCAGTGACACGTCATCGGTATGGAATTTCTGCAAACCAGTTGTAGCGTCGCGAAATATCGGCTGTTTTCTCAGACTAGGACAAGGTTTGGACCCCAGAATACAGGGAGGTAACCCCACCATCTGACCTACATGCACATGTGCAAAGAACCTCATGGTACATTAGGCCATTTACTTGCTTTATAAAACGACATGACATAAGGAGGCAACATTACGGCTTGAACTCCCTGTACCTAACATACAGCTGTGTGAAGCTCATTTTTTATTGAATGCGTCAGTGAAGTTAAATGTCCTTTGAAACAGATACAGGCGCCGAAACCTCTTCTGACAGAAACCTCTCGATGGTCCCAAAGATGCAAAAGTTCGTGTGATCTCTTACTGTATTGTACGGAAACCTCTGTAATGCAACGTTTGACCCGGTCTCTCCGTTGTCTGCACATGAAGTTTGGGCTGAGAGCCGATATTGGGCGATGCCACCCCTGGTTTCCCCGCGAAATGACGTTTGAGAAACGAGCGCATACTAATGACGTCTCCCTACCCAGATCTGGATAGTGCTTTTGATTGGTTGATGCAAATTTTCCTTACAGCACGACCAATCAGAAGCAATATCCAGATCTGGGTGGTGACACGTCATCAGTATGGAATTTCTGCAGGCGTTCCTCAGACATCATTTCGTGAGGAAACGATTAGTGACGTCGCAAAATGTCTGCTGTTTTCCCAGGCTAGCCAGAGTGACTGACAACAGCATATACATGGATGTCATAGTGCGTTAATAGTATTGAGATGAAATAGACTCTATATATATTTGATATTTTCCGAACAGGAACGCTTCTGTATCTGCTAGAGAGGGGCGGAAACATTCTTCATTTCTTTAACATGCATCCATGGATGTTTCTTCGTTTTCCTCAGGTCAACGATATCGCTTTCCACCCCGTACACTTTTGTTCGCTTGCCACGGTAGGATCCGATGGAAAATTCAGTTTCTGGGACAGAGACGCTCGCACAAAACTTAAAGTAAGAACTTAACTGTTTCATTACCAAATTAGGGCGATCTTCAACTTAAAAAAAGACAAACAAGTGAAACCAAAGTAATTATTTCAGTCACTGAGATCAGATACGAATTATTTACTAGAGAATCCTAGTTAATAATCATATTTATAACCGCTCGTTCGAAAGGGAAGGGGAAGGGAATTAGGGCGCGCCCCACGCGCTCTCGCGCGCCCAAATTCCCCCTTCCCCTTCCTCTTTTAACGCCTGCCACGCAGGATAGAACCGCTCTGAACATATACAGCCGGTACCACAAAAGCAAGTCATGTTGGTTTTGGGTTTTGGGTTTTTGGTTGCTGTTTGTTGTTGAACTCTATCATCGCCCAACAAGGCAGAACCAAAGCAATCGCTTACCATTTCTTTCAACATTCAAATCAAGTGATTCTAATATGTTTGTAACGCATGTAAGTCTAAGAACTGCCAAGCGCTGCTCTACTTGAGATCAGTATTTGGTTGGTTTCTTTGCTGCATGCACTTGCCAAATCCCACCCAAATTTTCCCCAATACTTGTGAACTCACCGTTGTTGAATTTAACGTTGTAGACTTCCGAGCAGCTGAACCTGCCCATAACAGCTTGTTGTTTCAATTCAAGAGGAAACATTTTTGCTTACACGTCAAGTTATGACTGGTCCAAGGTAAGCCGCACCACTCACATCTAAACCAGTTTTACAATCTCCCTCCCCCCCCCCCCCCCCCCCAGCGCCCCGGGCACAGGGTTTTAAATAATAATGCAAGATTCATTAGCTATTTCAGTTCTCTACAAGCAGTTTCCTCCTTGCTCAAATACTAAGTAAACTTCAGACATCAGGATCGTTTTCCTCTAACAATCTTTTCCACTGACTAAACGGGAAGCGTAGATATAAATGCGGGGTACTGGAGACAAGCACTGAGAGCGAGCGGGGGATGATGGGAAGGGTGAAGAGCCCTTTCCTTGTTTTTTTCCCCTTCCTCCCTGCTTTCCTCAATAATTAAGAGTTAATTAATGTGACATTGTTTTTTATGAAAATGAAAGTTATATGATTTTGCCTTCGAAAAACGATTAGCGGGTCATACCTCAAATAAAATAATAGTTATTTGGTTTTTCAAACCCGCACCATTTTCTTAACATGAGTAAGTTCGTAGCTGGTCACGTGACCAAAATGTGATTTTTAAAATTATGAATTATCTCTTTCTGAACTAAAATTTTGCTCTTGAACTTCAAGGAAAATGTTGAAGAAATGATGTGGTAACGTTTACAGCACATCTGAGCGTAACTATCAACCGTTTAACAAGATATAAGCTAAAAGTAGTTTTGGCCGCCATGTTGGAGGGCAAGAGTATGCCCTCCAACATGGCGGCCAACACAAATCATACTACTTTGTTGAAAAATCAAAGTGCCATAAAATATCTCCCTTGAATGCGTTTCCTCTCAAATTTCGGGTGTAAGATAATTTTTATGTGCTCTGTCAATTTTTGGCATCAGCAAGATTCCAACTCATTGTTTAAAGGAAGTATTGGTGACGTGACCTCTTAGTGCAAGTGGCCTATTGCACTCTTTTTTAGCTAGTTGAATAATCTTATTTTTCTGCCGATATATAGCAGAAAATATTATTCTGGATATTCTGAATTATAGCGTATGGCATTTCGTTTTTGGATGTTTTGGGGTATCAGTTGCAAGAGTTTGGTGTTTAGATCCGTATCGAACTGTCATAAACATCGAACATTTGGCTACTGCAGGCTTTTTTTGTCTAAACGGTGTAGTAAACAGTGGTAAAAACTTACGATTTTAGTTTATTCAGTTTATTAAACACAAAACTATATTCTTTTCAAATTTGTAGCCTCTGGTTTATTCTTAAGATATTTCCAAAATTTCGCAAATTTCAGCGTCGATATTCTCTTAAAATAAATTCTTGTTATAAAAGAGTGTAACTGAAATATCCCCCAAATGAGCGATCGCACGCGGCTGGGGAAGAGGAAGTCAAAAATATATTTTAACAAACTCTCTGCTTTTGTTTGTTCCAAGGGCCACGAATACTACAACCCGCAAGTCAAGCCGAAGATCTTTCTTAGGAACTGCGCTGAAGAACTAAAACCTCGGAAGAAATAGAAATTAGAGATACGCCATAAAGGCCCGTTTTCAAGAACACCTTGCGCAATGCGATGTAAAAAAGCAAAATCAAGCACTATTTATGGTAAAACTTCTCTCCTTTGGTACATGGAAAGTTAAGGAAGAACGTGTCTACATTACATTAACAGCCAGTGAACTGTAACTGTGACACCAGTGGCGTGGAAGTACACAAGTGATTTACGTGCGGAAAGGTCATTGTTAGACGGATGGTCGTCTTTTGTTCGGGAGATGCTCGACGGATATCGTCGGTATTCGACTTTCCTCGACAGAGACTAAACATTGGATCGTGCTATGCTGTCAGATGCGTTGGGTTGTGTTGTAATTCAGTCTTTAAAAAGCCTTTTTTCAAAGCAGGTCTTTCTCGTTGCAACCTCCCGTGAGGTAGCTTGAGGAATGCTTTTGCAAAGTTTCGTCCGTACTTAGTTTTTCCTCATGCTGTTTATTAAACCTGCGATCAGGCGTTTTTTTTTTTTCGGGGAAAGGAGAAAAAAAGAACGCCGTCCTTTTCCCCTTGTCTCTCAAACAAAAGGGAAGAACGATCGCTTAGTCGCAGGTTAGCTGTTTGTGGATCTTTTCTGGAGCGTCAGAGATGTCTTTAAAGCCAAACTTATGTTACGTTAGCCTCAAATTCCTTACCTGGATGAGGCCTGTCTCGTCAAAAGTAAGTTGACAAAACTCTTAGAGTATAGTCCTCAGTACGCATTTGTATCAGTTACATTGAAAACTACTTTTGTTACAATAATAATTATAAGTTGAACTCTGGTTTGGGGCCACACTATCATTGGTTTCATCAGAACTCGCCCACGGCAGTTTGAAAGCCGACACGATGGCAGATCCAGGGGGGAGGGGGTCCAGGGTTTCTGGATCCCCCTAGCCTCCAAAATCCCCCCTTTAAAACAGAGATATCAAAAATCTTAACTTAAAAGCTTAAATTGTTACTACTGAAAGATGTAAGGATTGACGTATTTTAATTTACGTAAAAATAATGTGTCAGTAGAAACATAGAAAAGTGGCAATGAATGGCTGTAAAACAGTTCCAACAGTTAGAACACTGAGTGACCCCCCTGCGATGGAACTTTTCTGCTATCCACCCTCAAAACTTCCGCCTACTTTGTCTTCTTGATTCAGTTTCTCTGCTTGCTAGAATTGGCTTGCATTCTTCAAAGGTATTTAAACTTTGGCTCACAATAACCGCCCGGGGTTGTAATGACGTTGTACAATTGTGTCAGAATACCCGTCAGAAATTTTCACCAACAAGCTACGTTTTGGAATTATAAACCTTCGAAGTTTTACTTCAATGAATTGTCATTGCAGTATTTAAGGTGAAAAGAATACCAACGTTAAAAAGACGTAGGGTCACATAGGACCGGTTATTTAAATGAAGTTTAACAGAACTGCGTTCTAAGCCATCTTCAGTTTGCTCAACCCTTTTAGCTAGTCACTGTTTATCGTGAACAGTTTCATGACAGCATTGTGCGTAGACTATAAAAGCATTTCTCTTAAAATAACCCACTTAGCAAGAGATGTACATTGAAAAGATTTCTTAATTAACCACGTACTTAGTTAGACTTTGTTTTAGTCTCCACGATGAGCTGAGACTTAATTAAGTTATTATACAGCGAATAACTGTATTGATGAACGGGACTGGAAGGCGAATTTAACGTGGGCGACGTTGTAAGGTCATGAATCACCGTTTAAGAACACCTCACTTTCTCGTGACCACAGTAAAGAGTCTTTCATTGTTGCATTCTGTCAGTTCCAAGCTACTGAACACCCTTAAATAATTCGTTTTAATTTCGTCAGTTAACAATACACATAAGTCTGGCCTCTAATAAATGATCAGTATTTTTCACTCTTTCACTGGATTGTTTTTAAAATTAGATTTATATTATTATTATTATTTTGGCCTTGTCTTGCTTCAGGAGGCGAACTCCTAAGTTCATTTTTCAGGTTCGCAAAAGCTAAACTCATCACATATTATTTCGCAATATTCATTTAAAATACAGTTTTATGGAAATCAAAACAATCTCTTGTTGTCACTATATAAGAGAAAACAAACTCATTAAATTATTTGCCAATAATATACGTGCTCAAGAATACTTAAGAAAGGTCACGCAATTGGCGAAAGATATACAGGTCTTCGTTTTCCGTCGACATTTTGAGCACGCAGTCTGTCATTTGTCTGCCATAACACCACACGCACGTTGAGTTTCCGTATAACCTGGCAACTTTTATTCATCGAAAAATCGATATACCATTAAATAAACTAGTGCCATTTTTCTTTTTTAAAGAAAGGCCATAACACTAAGTCACGGTAGAGATATTGCCAGTTATCCGGTGCACGAACTGACAAACAATTTCGACCTAGTCATTCGGTCAGCAGTACTGATCTTAAGATAAAGTTCCTTACTTTTGAGCTGTAAACCCCAAGGTTAAAAACTGTTCACATTAATATCGTGTTCCCGCCTTTCAAAGCAAAAAGCCCGCTCTACAAAACGATAAAGTGGCCTTCAAAGACGCTCTCCCATGCCAGGCTAGCTTGTATCTCCACGAAAAAAGACATATCTTCGCCCCAACAGAGAATTTCTATGCAGTAATTCACCGATGTTAGCTGTTTCTGGTTAAGGTAAGGAATCTCTTCTATCCCTCTCCAGGCTGAAATCGTGAAAGGGTTTGCCTGTTAATCCCTTCAGGTTTGGTTCGTTGCGTTGGCGTTGGCCTGAGAAGTTTCTGCTATAAGAAGGCAGTCTTGTCGCTTTAGCCGGGTTTTCATGAAGCGTTTTTTCAAAACCGATTACTTTCTTTGAGCTACAATTTGCACTTCTTTGCCGCATAGATGTAACAGAGAAACTTGATGAATATTGAGATGAGGTTACGGGTGCCACATTAGGGGCTGTCATCGTTCTGTGAATTCGTCGTTTAGGAGACTCGCAACGCTCCCCTCGATCGCCTCCAAGCTTAGTCTTTGTCACGAATGGCGATTCTTCATTGATGCTTCCCTCAAAGGACAAAGTTCCGACCAATGGAAGCTTTCTTGATGTCTGTTTAGCCGGTGGAGCGCTGCTAACTCTTCGTAAGGAAGCCTTGTCCCGTATAAAATGAATTTGTTCCTGTCTTCTAGCAAACACTTGAGAAGCTTTTTCCATTTCACGCAGGCGAATTGACCTATCCTTCTCTAGTTGTTGTAGTTCAAGGCTTAGTCTTGTCTGATGGACCGTGTTTCGTTTCAAGGCAGAATGTTCATCCGCTGACGAGGCCATACTAGATAGATCAGGGCTGTCTTGAATTGAAAGCTGTGACTCGGATCTTCAGTTACAATGACTATGACCTTCTACACACAACGTAGTGACCTTGATTGTTCCGGAGTGGTGCCCTTTTGTTGGTAATATCTTAGCTTACCAACAGCTGATTTTTAATGAACTACACCGAGATTAACAGCTTTCCGCTAAGTTAATAAAGCGAGAGACTTTTATGTTCTTTAGACCAAGTATATTTAAGATTGTAACAGGACAAAATTAACTGAATGTCTCTATTCTGCTTTAACTGGGTGTCGTGGGTTAACGAAGCTTTTTGCTTAAAAAAAACTACAACTAACTTTAGCAGTGTCCGCATCTCTTGTAGTTCAGACCCAGGTTTAGTTTATGTGACGCTAATTTGACAAGTTGTCGTGATGAATTCGTTTACTTATGTTTATATAAATACATTAAATTCGATCTAGAAATTAAGTCGATTAAATTCGATGCATTAAAAAAGTGCAACATCACGCAAAGTTTCAGATCACGTACGTGGAATAAAGGCTTGCTCTAATCTCTAATATGACGCATTGTCGCAATGCTCGTTCCCATGTTCCGCTATCTCCAGCAGGCCATACTTCCTTTTGACATCATGCAGCTGATCATGGCGTTATTTGGCTTTATAGACGACAAAGGATCGACAAAGATGCAGCAACTGAACTCTTTGGCTCTTTTTGGTCTAAAGTCGTGGTTCAGTTGTTTTTAAGGGTGCGTTCAGTTTTGGGAGAATCCAAAAACGGATTTCTGATCTCAGATCATATGGATTCTTCGTTTCGCCCGAAAGTCGGTTCGCACGACGGCGTTCGCCAGGACATTAGTCGATTCGCCCAATGACATAAAACACTCTACGACATGGTGAACATACCTTTCCAGATGTTATTTTAGTTACCCTTGGTTTGCACATGTACAGTCACTGTCTTTCCATGCTTATTCAGCCCTTTTTCAGGCTTAAAGAACGACAAAAAGCTTCGGGCGAATCGACTTAGGCCGGGCGAACTGCTATCGAGCGAACCGACTATCAGGCGAAACGACCTGATACCAACGGAAAATCCAAAAAAGGATCATTTTCCATGACAATGGCATGTCCTCTTGCTCCTCGTGGAAAAAAAAAACAACACACTGATCCTCGCGGCGAAGGCAAAAGGAAAAATAAAAGCAACATAAGCCACGTATGAATATACGAAATGTATATAATACCTGGTTTTTTGAAAACCGGACTACTAAAACATGTCAGTCTCTCGCACTGATTTGTAATTTAATGGCCCTTCTTACTTGAAAAGTAAAATCTCCCCTCAAAAGGATTTTCTTGAAAACATGAGCTTCCATTTGATAGAAACGTCTGTCTTCCGGAAGGTAACAAAAGTGAAGCTTTCCTCATTAGTCTGGAAAATAAGGCATTTTAAGGGACAATTTTTAGCGTTGGAGTCACCGATTGCAAAGCCATATCCCCAGTTCACCCCATTTTTCATTGCAACTGGTCTCACAAAAACAATATAAACCAACTCTGCTCAACAAAACCAAGTCCTACAACCACCAACGGCTTGCAGACTTGGAACATTATCAACAGAGTGGGTCACTGCTTGCATGCAAACAGCACAAACAAACAGCATAAGGGTGCGAAAACACATCAAACTTTACAACAACCCCACCCCCTGGAATTTAACCAGGCTACCCCAGTGCATACCAGATGAAAGCCCTATGTCTGTGCGACAACATGACACTCAGCTAGACACAAGCCTCCGTCAATTTGAGGGAGACACTGAGATTTGAAAGACAGGGGTAAGCCCCGGCACAAAAACTCAGAGAATCCGCACTCTAGCACAAAGCATAATCTTTAGAACAACCCCACCCCACTGGATTTTAACCAGACTACCCCAAATGCATACCAGATGATAGCCCTGTGTCTGTGCAACAACAGGACACTTAATTTGACGGAAGCCCCCCTCAAGAAAAATTAGCTGGCTCAACGGGGGCAACAGTCGTGCATGTTTTCTGGAATTTCCACTGATTTCTCTCAATTCCAGGAAGCTATTTGGAGCCCATGGTTAAGAGCTGAGGGTGGTTAGGGACGGACCATTAAAAAACTTATGGGGGGGGGGGGGGGGGCGAAGTACAAAACAAAATTCGCGCAAGGGAAAATTTAATTTAAAAAAATTCTTGCACGCCAATTAACCCTAAGAAATATTCATGCAAGGGCCTGAAAAAAATTCGTAGAAGGAATTTGATAACGAAAAAATATTCCTGCGGCTCGAAAATTCCCCTCCTCCCCGTAACTTTTCTAATGGTCCGTCCGTTAGTCCTGAAGAGGGAGATTTTTATTTTTACACTTAAAGCATCACGGCTTTTAGCAAATTAAATTTTGAAAGACTACCTGCAATGTGCTGGACTTGACATAAGATTTCAGGCAACCCGGTTTTCAAAACTCCAGGTAGATATATTTCGGTGTGAAACATAAACGTTTCTCGAATAGTAAGGATAGGAAAATTATAAGAATTCAGTTAAAACTGAAGCCGATGACCTGTTTTTTTTCTTCTTTTTAATGATTTAGAAAATAAACTGACCTAAGCAGATACTGCATACGTGCAAAATGTAAATAAATAGCAAACATGGAATGATGTATAACTAATGGCTCAAAGTTAAGGCGCCAGAAACGTCATACATGTACGGCATCTGTAGTGTACCATTTTTGTTCGAAAAAACCGCTTGTCAAAAATACTTTTTTCAAATTCTTTCCCAAAAAAACGCTAAGATAGTGAATCTCAAAAATCCGGATTGGATTTGATCCGAAGAATCCACCCAGAGAGTGAATTTTATGGATTCATGACCTGTTTTGGATTTGCCCAAAAAAACGCAAAATCCATTTTGGGATTCGGAAATCCGGATTCGGATTTTCCCCAAAAAACGCACCCATATTTAGGTCAAAGTCCCATTTTATTCGTCAAGATTTGCTCAATTGTTTGGGTAATAATAAAAATGGACAATATCTAACTGGATTTGCTAAATGTGGCTAGTGAAGATAGCAACCATCGGCGGTATGGGTTTGAGGCCAAAACATCAACAAGTGATTTTTGGGGTCTCGGGCAATCCCGACAACAACTCCACCGAATGAAAAGGCGAGGTAGATAGAAAAAGCAAAAATAAGGGAAGTGAAAAATAAAATCACATTGTGTTCAGGAGTATATTTATTCAGTCGGATTTTGCGAAGAGTGTAAAATAGCACAGGAAGATAAGTTTGTGTATTGCTCATGATTGACAGTTTTATATAAGAGTCCCCGGATGTTAAAAGTGGCGGGGGTTATTTGGGAAAATAATATTGGTGTTTTGTTGATTTGTTTCGCATTTTGGTGAATGGATTTTTACGGATTTTAAAGCGGACACCTAAGAAAAACAGACTGTAAAAACAAAGACAGTGGTTCGGCGCACTCGAAGGTTACTTTATTTTTTTACTTTTGAGATCACTGTCGGGTTACAATACCCCTCCACGGGCCTTAGTTCATGTTGTCAATACGATAAAATTCATCCCTACGAACTCTTGCTTGTCAGACTAAAAAGCAAGGCTGATTTTACAGTCGGGAATATATTATCTTTAAACCTTGTCAACATGGTCAACAGTGTGCTGTATTAAATGAGCCTTGCGTTTTCTGAACTAAACGTTGGCATGACAGCACGGCTATGTTCACAGGCAAAATAAAGTCTAGAACGTCAATTATGTCAATTATGAATACTTTGGCCACAAATAAGCTGTGAAGAGTACTGTTTTAGAAAAGTTATGCATAAATGAGCGAGTTTTATTGTTTCCACCACGGTGTCCACGGAAACTGAACGGCTTAAGTTTTGTAAGTTAGAGATGCTTAATTTCCTATATTTTTTGTTGGGTAGTTTGTTCCAATTAAAGGACCAACGAGGTCCGACGACGCGACAGTAACGAGAACGTCCAAAAAATCAACAATAGGTTAAAAACAAAAACTTTGCACGTGCATCACACTTTTTTTGTACATTTTGTTGCCGTTTTTGCACGACTACGAGGTGCAAATGCCTAATAGACCCCTAATATGTTGTTTTATGGAGGATGCAAACAAACGACAGCGAATTTTTTTTTTTTCTCCTCTGAACTTGACCATGGCTTTTAGGAATCAAATCCAGGAGGGTTCATCTACATTTGACAAAGTAAGTGGCTAGGAATAGTCGCGATAAAAAATTGAAAGAACGCAAATTCGCTTTTTAAGCGACGTTTTCCCTACGGTAGCGTCTTCGGGGCGATTGTGTCCCGCTTTTGAACTTTCGCAGGGCTTCTGACTTTCGGTAAAACTGAACTCTTTTCTCTTTCCTTAATACAAATAATACTATTACTCTTTTATAAACGCTCTAGGATCCCTTATAAAAAAAAAGGAATAGGAAAGCTTCCGATTTACAATTCAAAACAACACCTCGCTTCTCCAACCATGTTTTTGACACAAAAATGGGTCAAAATGCGCCAGACCCCCTTTCCGGGTTGCCGTTCATGACGTCATGGTGTCCAGGACTCCCACTACAAACAATAAACAAAATGGCTGCCATCATGGAATGGATCAGCAAAGAAGAAGCTCTTACTGACATTTTCAATCGCTTTGATAAAGATTTTACCGGAGAACTGAGAGCAGAGCAATTGCAGGAGCTTCATGCTAGCATACGAGACGGAGGAATTAGCGTACCTCAAGTACAGGCATCCATAGAAGCCGTTTGTGCAGCGGAAACTTGTGACAAGCAAGAACTTTTCGACGTTCTTAACGAAATGGACCGTAGATATTTTCTTGTTCGCGACTTACAGTGGGAGTTTGCTATGCTGGACAGGGAGAAGAAAGGAACCATAAGTGAAAGGGAAGCGAGGTTTCTTTTTCAGGCGGTTCACGACGACTTCTTTTCGCATCGCCGATGGCTGAAATTCCTCCGTAGCAGGGCTGCGCCGGGTTCGGGGATTAGTTTTGCGGAGATTGAAGTACCACTATGTGATATACCAACCCTGGATTGGCTTGACGAGGAAAGACAAGATGAAGACAAAGAGAAGGAAGGAGCCCTCAGACGAAAGCAGGAGAAGGTAGGTATTTAAAGACGTGGGTGAGTGAAGGTACCGATGCCAAAGTGGAGTTAAAGAGGCCCTGCCAGTGGGGGGTCCCATGTCGGTTGTCTGAATTTTAAAACGTCTCATGTTGGTGTTTATAAATGCTTCATGTCGCTGTTAGAAATTGAACGAAAATTCTTTTTCCTTGTTGGAATTTAGAAAAAAGGGGATAGCGAAGTGTTGTAACGAAACCATTAAGGCCGATACACACGAAGGGTTTTGCTCCCAGAGCATGCTCCAGGCTCATTTTGCACGTGTCAGTACACATGAGGGAGCGTTTTCAAGTTCGCTCAATTTGCCCCGGGAGCTTGCTCCCAAATATCATGGAGCATTTTGCGGGGTGGAAATTCTGCTCCCAAGGATGAAGTATACCCATGAAATCATTGATACACATGGAGGAGCTTTGCTCCCAGAACGTGCCCCTGGAGCATGCTCCTTGATCATCTATGGAAACCACCAACCAAAGTAGGAGCAAAATCCCTCGTGTGTATCGGCCTTTACGGTTCTGCAATTTCTCAGTTAACATTTCACGTATCGACACCTATACATTGTTATTCACAATTAAGTGACCCACGTTAAACATTTTAAGACTAACTGGCCTTATAAATCGTGAAGGAACGGTTAACGGTGGTCTACTCTGTGAGATCAGCTGGAAGGTTGGTGGTTAGGTTACCTGGTTCCTGGTCTCTGCACTGTTGTCACTATCATGTTGCTTACATTAAACAAGAAACTTAAGTCTGGATCACATTGTCTCTCTTCACCCAAGTGTATAGTGAGTACGATGATCATAGTGCTGGCCAGGGATTGAAAGCCTTGCAATGTTCTGACATCCCGTTCATGGAGATGTAGCATAAAATTAAGCTATGTGACGGACATCCTCGTTTTCAGGTCTCCCAGGAATTGTGGGGGTTGCTTAAATGAAGTGTAACACGATGCGTGCTCAGGAGGGTCCACTGAAGCTTACTGACAAGAGATGTTCTCTGAAGCGCAAGGAAAAATGACGAAAATTACTTCTTCTTGGCATTCATACTGGTGATAAATTGGCCAAACCACTGTTCTTTGTTGCTTATTCTTGGCTTTGCCATCACTGTTGCAATTTGGCTGACGGAGGTTGTCTCATTTTATGCTCTGTCACTACTTTTTGGGTCATGTCGCTTGTCTATTTTTTCATATTTTTATTATTAAAGGGTTTGAGAGTTTTTTTTGAGGTTGGGAGGTGGGTTTGGTAATGATTTATTATATAAGTCAATTGTGAATTATCAAAGTTCATACTTGGCTCCCTGGCTAAAGGGAAATAGAACAGAAATTTAATTATGGTATTTTAATGTGATTTGTTTGTATGCCTTAACCTCTCAGCCAAGTATGAATTTTAATATTGGAAACTGGCCTATTTTCTGGTAACATCAGCTGGAGCCGCATGCACTCCTTTGGGGCCTAATTTTTATGAGAAATTAATCACTGGACAGTATCAAGATGAGAATTTCCAGTTCACAGTTAGTGTAGGATATGCAAGAACGTTTTGGTGCCTGGTCATGGTCTAGTATAAGTGAAGGTTTCAAGAATCCTAACATTACCCCAACCTCCCCCCCACCACGCCCCACACATTCACAAAAAAAGGCATACAGAACCTCCCTCTCCATTACTGGGTATCGGACCTGAAATTTTATTAGTCTTTCAATGACTACTTGTGTTGAAACTGAGGATTATTGTCACTGAAGGATGAATTTTAGCAGAAATTAATGTGCGAAGCCCAGAGAGAGTGAAAATGATAAGAAGAGTGATTTTCTGTTCACCTTGAAATTATTATGTACATATAAACATCAAACAATAAAAAGTTGTGTAAGAGTTTCATTTATTTACTATTGAATAGTGTACACAAGGAGAGATGGCTGTATTCACAAGCTATATTTCAATGTATAGGGAAGTTGAATACAGTTGCAATATGATTGGATTGATAAAGATAATTATAGTTTAACGTCCTTTTTGTTAACGTCAAAGGAACAGGTTCAATTGTTTGTATTAGAGAGGTGTCAGTATGCACAAAAATTTCTACCTTTGGGACAAACAGGACTGAATTGTCAGTAGTGGAAAGGTGTCTGTATTGTAGAGGTGTCACCAAGGAGAGGTATATTATTTTGCATTAGTATAATTACATTGATGATTATCGAAAATAGAGCACTGTGATTGGCTAGGAGCTTCGCTTTATCCTGCTATAATCACCATGCGGTGATTATAGAGTGTTTTCACTCACGTGGCCAGCATCTATGCAAGTTTATTGGAACAAAAGAAAGTGTTTGCATAAGAAAAGAGTTCAACTCCCAGAGGATTGGTTTGGGACACCAACATGGCCGCCGTTTCATTGTTTTGGGACACCAATATGGCTGCCGTGACGTCATGTGAAAACACTCTATAACATTGAAGGCTAGCAGTTTTCAAAATGGCAGCCAGATTTTTTGATGTTTCGGAGTCGAAAATTGATCAATACTTTTATTTTCTCTAATAATCATCAATGTAATTATACTAAAACGATTAGTCGCCTCAGGCGGCGTGAATATTCGCGAATAGTCACCTCGACTTTGTCTCGGTGACTATTCGCCGATATTCACTTTGCCTTCGGTGACTAGTTGTTAATTAATATACAATTTTGATCAATTTTCAAAGGAAAGAGCAGAAGAAGAAGCAAAGAAAGCTGCTGAGAACAAAGCTAGGTTAGAGAAGGAGGCAGCAAGGAGACGAGAGGAGTCATTAAGAAAAAAGGCTGAAGCTGAGGCTGCTAAAAGAAAGGCAGAGCAAGAAGAACTGGCGAGGAAGGCGAGAGCAGAGGAGGAAGAGAGGGAACGTAAGAAGTATGAGGAAGACATGAGGAAGCTTTCTGAGGAAGAAGCCAAACTCAAAGAAGAGGAAGAGAGACTGAGGGAGGAAGAAGCAAAGAAACTGGAGGAAGAAGACAAGAAGAGACGGGAGCAAGTAGAAGCAGCAAATAAGTGGAAAAAAGAAGAGCTACTGAGACAGCAGGAGCTTGAGCGAGAGAAGGAGGAAAGAGGTATTAAAGTATTTTTATTCAAAACTAGTTTTACCAAATTTTATGTTTCATTTCAACCTTTTTAAAAAAAATATCCAGTGGATAATGCTGGATTTTGCACTTCCAGACAATGTTCTATTATTCTGTGTGTAATTGTATTTTTGGGGGTCATCCACTGGATTAGCCTTTGCTACTTGGATGATCCGAACTCGCTCCTTATCTAGTGACTACATTTTTTATTCTTCACTTATGTAAATGTCTTTATTTGTCTCTTTTTCTTTATCTATTGAATCACATGTAAACGGAGCTGAGTGAAATAAGTCTTCTTGTCTTGTCTTCTAGACTTTCAGTTTCAAGAGCTGATAAGTGGCCGCTGGAAGAGTTGGGGGAGGGTGTTTAAGAGTGGGAAGGGCTCTTACATGTGTATCCTAGTTATAGTACTGGCCCCAGTTTTTCGAAAGGTGGATAGCGCTATCCACTGGATAAATTACTATCCACTGGATAGCGCAATTGAATGTCGTAATACTTATCCTCTGGATAGCAATTTATCCGGTGGATAGCGCTATCCAGCTTTCAAACAACCGGGGCCTGGCATATATTATTTACACTGTCAGCTACCTGTTGAAGAATCCTGCTAAGCTCCTTTGTAGTCAAGACAGTGAGATTCTACCATTTAAAATGTTGTCTTTGTTCATACATATATTAGAAAGACAAGAAAGGGAACAAAGAGAAAGAGAAGAGGCCATGGAGGCTGAAGATCTTGCTGAAGAAGCTGAGGAAGCTGAGCGAGCAGCAGCAGAGGCAGCTCGATTAGCAGCTGAAGAAGCCAAGAAAGCTACTGATGAGGCTGCTCGCAAGGCTGCAGAGGAAGCAGAAAAGAAAGCCCTTGCTGAAGCCATGGCAAACAAAGAGAAGAGACTGCGAGCAAACTTGAAAGGAGCAACCAAGTCAAGGAAAGTTGAGAGAATTGAAGGAGCAGTGAAGGAAGCCAAGAGTGCTAAGATGCCAGGTAACTGATGGGCATTTGACTTAAAATCTTTGTATTTTTTTGTGCAGTTTATTGTCTTATTTTCTACGCAATGAATGGCATGGTACAGCGTACATGAAAATCATATGTATCAGAACTTTTTATAAGGCATTTGGGTACTTATAGAAAATGTGCTTAATGTGATATTATTATTATTATTATTATTATTATTATTATTATTATTATTATTATTATTACACACTTTGCTGGGAACGTGCATGTATGATGCAAACCTAACTTTTGACTATGTTATTTAATTAATGGTGAAAACTTTACTTGTAGAATTAACCTACTGGTAGTCAGTTTTCAAGGTGAGATTTTCATGGTCCTTGTGTGGTAGCAATTATTAACAGTGTTTCACTGTACATATGATGTAACTCATGGGTTAAGTTGCAGCAACAAAAACACAACAAAAACACAACTTAACTCTTCACAAATGTGCAACACTCAACTTCCCTTTGCTTGCCTGCATCGCAGACGCTCTAAACCTTCTGTATAGAGCGTCTGCAAATTAGTGCACAATATCGTTTTCGAATCCCACAGAGTCGCAAGGACATATGTTGGCGTTTTTGATTGGCTAGTTTCTTATTCAGTTTGTGATTAGTCCAATTTGAATTAAGTGTTGACAGGCCAAACACGACTAATAGCTCGTGACAAGTGTCGGATGGAGCTTGTGATAGTGTGGAACGTGACCTTGAACAATAGAGGTTTTTCTTGCTCTCTTTTTGCGTAGTTTACGCAGGGCACGGACTATTCTACACTTTGACTGAGCAAAATTTTCTGCCGCTTTGAGTCTCACATTTAAATGTTGTAAAACTGGTCTGTTCCATGTACATTGAGTAATTAGTTACTATTGTTTTGGCAAATGTTTTCAGACAGGATGTGATCATGGATGCAGTTTCTTTTACCTCTGTTCAAGCCTTAAATTAAGCTTTGTTATTGTGGCTAAATAACCTTAGTCTCTTTGGTTTTCTCCTAAATGCCTGGACCTGAATGGCTAAATGTGTGTAGTTCTTTTTTTTGGCCGTGAATATCATGATTTCCTACTTTGTTTGTTTAATGTAAACGATCCTTGCCAACTCCTTTCTGTGAATTTTGGCATGTCACTGCACTCAACCGTCACGCACACGTACGAATTAGGCCAATCGTGAAGCGCATAAGAAACCTGAAAGAAACCTGCCTATCAGGAATGCTCACATACGTCCTTGCAACTCTGCGGGATATTAGAACGAGTTTTTGTGCACTAATTCACAGACAGACTATATTTACTAGTACGTGGGCCAGCTGCAATGCAGGCTACCCTTTGCATGATGTTGATTATTCATGCAGCGAGAGAAAGACACGGAAATGAAATTTAAACCAGAGGCAGAGGCACACATTTACAATTTTTTTCTTTCTTTGCAGGTTTGAAGAATGATATAGATGAGGCAGAGAAAACGCTTAGAAATGTCCAAGCAGGCGAGGCTCTTAGGGGTGCAATAAGACGCCGTCACTTAGGTGACTTGGAAAAGTCAATGGGACACATCCGCAAAAATGGGTGGGAAAAAGACTGGGGAATTGAACTTAAGGAAGGAGAGAAGCTGGCAACCAGGTTACGCCGTCTTGAGAAATTGAAAGCTGAGATCATGGAACTCAAACAAAGTGTCATTTCTGAGATCAGGAGTTATGCAAATCCTCCTCCTGCAGTTCACAAGGTTGGTGTTCTGTGAAATAAAATGTGCAGCATATCATCTCTTTCTGAGGAGGCAGGGTGGCCAACGCATTAGAGCCTTGGAATTGTAATCCAGTGGCTCCAAATTCAATTTCTGCCCTGACCGCTAGCTGGATTTGTTTTTGGTAGTCCGAAGTTCAAATTCTTGATCACGCTTGTAAAATAGCTAACTGGTTTGCCTCTGGCCTGAGTTGGGATTCTTAACCTTGTGGGTAACAATGAAAACTACTAGTTTATGCACCAGTCGTTTGAAACCCTTGGTCTCCCCCCTCCCCTTGGGCATGATTAGGGCATTCACTTTTTTAATTACGCAAGTGAAAGCAAGTGAATTCTCCATTCCCCAGGGCTAAAGTGAATGGTGAACTCCCCTGCCTCCATATAATATCCCACACACATGGTAGTCCCTTTTTTAAAACTGCCTACTAATCTTGTTATCGCCAAGCATAACAAGGAATGACAAATAATATGACGATAGCCGTGAACAAAGACATTGATTTCAGAGCAGTTATTGCAACATGTGCAAACCCTCAATGGAGAAGGAAATGACGACTATTTGAAGGCATTACAACTTGAAGTCACAAAATGCGAGATAGCGAAAAATTACTCTGAGATGAACAGATGGTGTAAGATGGAATAGACTGCCTACTGTTAAATGAGATTAAATCTCCTCAGTATGTACCACTTTAATAGTACATAATCACTAAGATTTCTTCTCTTCATAATTATCCATTTTTTCTAAATCAATATGTTTGTTATGTTTACTCTGGTAGGTTATGATTGCAACATACTTGCTTCTAAATTACCCTGAGAAGGATTTATTAAATTGGAGGAACATGCAAGCACTGCTTGGGAAGACAGGCAAAGATGGATTGAAAAGACAAGTGACATCTCTGGATCCACTGCATGTCGACATGGCAAAAGCTGATTTTGCTTTTGACAAGTACCTCAAGGAAACTGACTTGGAGACCATCAGAGATGTCAGTGCTGGAGCAGCTACTTTCTATGTCTGGGTAAGTAGATGGAAAATAATATGATTTATTACCCTTTTCCTTCAGAATGGATACCACTCTCCTGCAGTTAAGAGGTTATGTAACAGGACAGTTTTTTAAATCCCATTATTGGTACCTTGTCTACAGGGGCACCCAACAATCCTCCTAAGTACTTTGAAATCACTTTAAAGGCTATTCAGAGAACATTTACACCTCTAGAAATGCATTCTAAGTGGTGCTATAAAAATTTGTATCTGTTAGGTCATCCTGGGAGAAACTTGAGTCTTTTCAAAGTTATGAGGGATTCAGTATTATTTTCCCCAAAATTTTAAATGTAATTATACGTATTATGAAGGAGAGAATTCGTATGATCCTTTTTCCCATCACATTTTTGATTCGGAAAATTTTAGGTCCCCTTTTTTCTACGAAAAATAGCCTTATCTGGTCAGAGAAAATGTGACAAATTAAACTTCAGAAAATCTTAGGGAATTTATTCAATGAGCTTCGATGAAACAATCATCTAGAAATTTTTAGCCATCCTCAAGTAATAGAAAATTTTAGGCAATATTTGCTTGTCTGAACAGATATTTTACAGAAAACAGTCCTTGCAGGGTGCTTCTGTGTGTGTCTGTTTTTTGTTATAGTCATCTCCCAATAACTCGAACCTTCAAGGGAAATCGAAAACAGTTTGAGTTATGGAGAACTGGAAGAAAATAGCTGGGAGTAAGGAAAAAAACAGTTTTTACCACACAGTGAACATTTTAATCACATTTTATTGTAGCAATGTTAAGTGAAAATTAAAAGATACTTCTAGATTATAAATCAGAACATAATGTTGTAACAAAACATTGCCTAAATAGAGCATTTGTCTTGCTGTTTTGAGAAGTAAAGCTGTTTCACTTTAGATTTGTGACAAATGCCTACAACATGTCAATTCAATGTTTTGGACATCAGTAGACTGTTTTTTCCTGACTGTTTAAAGGCTCGAAACATGGTTCGAGTTATCGAGGGTAAAATTATACAGAAATGATCTGAGGGGAAACAAAAACTACTTCGAGTTTGCGGGAGGTTCGAGTTATTGAGGGTTTGAGTTTAGTACCGAGGGTAAAATTACAGTACATTTATGACGGAAATCCAGGGGAAATTGATTTTGGTTCGGGTTAGTGAGGGTTTGAGTTACTGGGAGTCAACTGTATTAATTTTTTTAAAGGGTGACTTTATTATGATACCGGTACTTAAAATCTGACTTTAAACTGAGGTGGTACTTTCATATACATGTGGATTTCATTCATAAATTTAGTATCCAAATTTAAATTAGAAATTGCACTGATGCAAAAGATGACAGAAAAAAGACAGCAAAATATAGTTAAAGGCCTGTATTGATAACCTTCATGGATCACTGGTTTTAAACAAAGTTAAAGTTTTTTAAAGTTCTTTATAATGGGTGCAAGAAAAGTTACTATTACTGTATGCTGCCTTTTTGGTTACAATATTATGAGTATGTGTTATTTTTCAAGGCCACTAACATGATAGAGGAAGTCCATGCTGTTGCTGAACAGAAAGAAAAATTACTGGAGGAGGAAAAGAAAAGAAAAGAAGAGGAAGCTGAAGAAGCCAGGAAAGCAGCAGAGAGGAAGAAAGCTCGTGCAGCTGCAAAGAAACCTACGGTCACGAAGAGGACATCAGGAACACCAGGAGGAAGGAGTTCATCTGATCAGGGGCGCAAGACTTCTGAAACACGGGGACGAAGTGAGTCAAGGGGAAGAGAAAGTGTTACCAAGTCTCCAGCCAGGCCAGGCATGGCACGTAGGACAAACAGCAAGTCTCCAGCAGCTCGTTCTTAGGAAGTTACAGTAGCACTTGCACAAAGCTTAATTTATAGTTCTACAATTCAACTAGCAAGGTCAAGACCACTATGGGACAAATATTGCTGAAATAAGAGTAAGTGCTACCCTTAATAAATACCAGTACTCTGTCCCTCCCCTGCTGTTGCATTCTTTTAGAAAGTGACTTTGTGAATAAAAAGGAATTTGTTTGTATGGCTTTTTAACTGACCAACATCAATTTTCTGTGAAAGGTTTGAACCCAGGAGTCATTTCAAAAGTAGGTTGAGTTTGATCGTCCGGGTGAACGTAGTCCTGAATGGGACTGTTGTTGTTGACAGTGACTGATGTTTTGACAACCTGTGCGGTAGTCATCTTCAGAGTCAAAGTGAGTTGTATCACGTCAGTTGATGGTGTTACACTCTGGTTATTGATCTGATTGGTCAATTATGTTGCAATGTTATTGGTCGTCTGTCAGTTAAGCCGTGGTGTTATTGGCTATGAAGACTCATAATCAGTAATTGGTGCATTTCGATGGATCCACACTGGACCCCCTTAGAAACTTATGCTCTTTGCACTCATTTAGGAAATCAGTCAGTTTTTATCCCGTATCAGCACCTGTAATTGATGTGCACAACCCCAAAGTAGTGCTGTCCTCATAGGTGACAGGTTTGTCTAAGCTGTTGCCGAGGTACTGTTGTCAGTGAACTTGGTGGTCTTTGTTTGAACAAACACCAGACACTGACACAAAATATGGGCCAAGCCATTAAAAGCTGAGTGACGCATGTGCTCAAATATTAATTTGTTCCGCATTTGGCACAATTTGTATCTCTTAAATGCATTATAAATAGCTCAGTTTCTTGTAATATTAAAACTTGACTGCATAATCTAAATAAAACATATAATTATATCAGTTAAATTATTTTTCTACTTTTTATACTAAAAAGATTAGTTCTACCAGTTACAAATGGTATTTTTGTCTTCATGTATGACAAAGTAATAATCTTGTATATTCCTGATGAGGCCTTCTCTATGATGTATGCCTTTACACTGTATTGGAGGGGTTACCTTGAATAAGTCTCAATCAGATTCTGTTGAAATGTTAGATTCTCTTTCCTTGCTAAAATATAAAATTAAATATTGAGAAATAGAGAATATCATATTAGATCAGAAGTTACTTGGGGCTTAATTCACACCATCCTTATGGAAAGTTTATTTTCAACATAATTTATTTAAGCTCCCAAAATAACTATGGTGAACCTTGTTTTGTGGTATCACAACAGACAGGCCACAAGAGGCAAGAAGAAGAATCAAGAAGCTTTAACATTAAATACATGAAAGAGTGGTCAGGGCAGGAAAAAGCCCAGGTCCAATTGCCCAGGGCAAGTTAAAATAGAAATTTGGTGGCCCAATGCGCGAGTGAAATTAGCCTTCTTGGTCCTGTGAATCTGTTTAAAAGTTTCAGCTTGGTGAATGATAATAATTTCCAGACAAACTATTTCAAAACTGAACACTGCCAGATGAGTGACACAATTAGTTGAAAGCATGAATCAAGTGCACATTTGCTCTCTCATGTTACTGCTCTGATCACCATTGGTCAAATCCAGTAGTTACCCTGTATCTGGCAGAGTATTTAAGTACAAGTAATCTTATACACTTTGTTATAGTCCATAACTGTTTATAGAACTGCAGATGATAAGGCATTATGTCTGTGTTCCATTTGGACAAGTAATAGGGAGATTTAGCATTGACGACAGTGAACGCAGCGGAAACATCACTTCTAAAAGGAATTCCCCTTTTTAAAGTTTGTCATGTTTATTCCAGTTCTCTGAAAATGTCAAAAAGTCAGCAAATTTCCCTGGAGTTGAGTTCTTGAGGACCCCACTCAAGTTTAGAAAGAGGAAGAAAAAAACCATCGTCGCTTGTTTATGTCCTCCATAAAACGTGAAATTAGGCAGTTTCACGCTGTAGTCAAGTAGTGACAGCAAAGAAATGTACAAAAAAGTGTGATGCATGTGCAAAGTTGTTGTTTTGCTTAATAAACCTATTGCTTTTTTGATTGTGTCGTTCGTTGCCATCACCATCATCATTGCTAATTAAAAGCTCCCTAATATTTAAGTGCTGGCAAGTGAAAAATTAAATTTACTTGTCCACTCAAATTTTTTTCCTGCTCTTGATCTGGTGGTTCTACTAATATCCATACACCACTAAGTCAGTTTTAAACACTCAGCTGCTTTCTAACAACAACAACAACAGCAATAAAAACATTTATTGGCTACAAAACACATGGGATTTTATTTGTATGACAGGTGTGAGTTACACTGTAGCTTCCTTGAAACTTTGCGCCTCAAAGGACATTTCAGTTAGTGTAATGATACAAGTCAATGTACTAAACATCTTTGGCCAATAAAGAGTTGCTTACACACTGTATTCTGCATTTTAGACCTCACTACTGAAGAATAATGTAACGAAAAAGGTGCTAAACATGTACAAATGAAATGGTTCTCTATCCATGTGTATGAAGGAAGTTTACTGCATGAGGTTACAAAGTATTATTCTTGCTGAATTTCCAGCTGTTGAATGAGTCATGGTACATCTACAGTACATGTATACAAATGGAAAACCTACCAGCTGATGTGAAACCAAACCACTGTATCTTATAAAATGTGATACTAGATCCTAGATTATTACTAAATATGACTACTAACAGTAATTTACAATATTTCCAGTCATTAGCTTCTATTCATTCATCAGTCGGTAGGACATACGCACAGCTTGGGCAACACTGAAATCAACAAGAATAATGAGCAATGGTCAAAACTATTGTAACCAGACAGAACCCTCATTCCAGTAGTCAGCTGGCGACTAACAGAGTTCAGTATGGTAGGGCAGGGTTCTATTTTTACCTAAAACAACACTCAGGGAGTTAAAGTTACTGAGAAGGAGTCGCTGTCTTTGTTTCACATCTGCAGATGGTTAGTCTTTCTGGTCTTCTTGGAAAATATCATAGGCTCCACCTCACAGCACTCTCTCTGATCTAACTCTTATGTGATGAAAAAGGAGCCACTAGGGAAAAAACAATCTCTAGAAATTACCACACATAGATGGGACCTTTGGAGTAGACAAAGAGAACGAGATTCAGTTAGCTCGAAATTCCAAAGTCGCAATTGATTTTTTACTTTTTGCTAAATCTCAAGGTTGCTATCGCCTATCTCCAGGCAACAATTAAATTGGCATCCATTTCTTTACATTTAACATGCCAATGTGGTGAAAGTGTTCTAAATTAAATTTTCCACAAAGTCATTAAAGTCAATAAGCTTGAGTGTTACAAGTACCTTAACCCAGCCACCAGTCCTGCTGGCATAAATTTGCCTGTTTTCATGAATCTAGTTCCCATCACTCCAGACAACACCAATGATGTCACTGTAATGAAAAACAATGGCAATAATCAGAAAGAGATGGTACAGTAAATGGTAAACCAAATTGTGTCTCACATAAAACAAACAAGCAGGAGGTCAATAGGGCTGGATACTAGCCTCACTCTCATTCAGCATTTTAATAAAGAGAGACTAAGGCTGCTGTCCATTTACCAAGAAATTCCAGTTGGGATGTAAATGAAGCAGATGTTTTTCATGTGTTCGGCCACTGGAAACATTCACAGGAATTAAAAGTGAAAATTTAAAAAGGTAGTTCTATTTCCTTCAAAACTTTTCCAGTGCCAATCTGTGTTTCATTTACCAGGATTTACCAGGTCTGGCTATTTACAATAATATCTGTGCCACCATCTTCAATCTTGGTGGGAGAAGGAAAGAATGCCACTTTTATAACTGTCAAAGTATAAAATTGGAACACATTCTTTGACCCAATGGACCTTTACATTGAAGTTTCTGAGAGTTTTTGGTAAAATATGGAAATGCCTGAAGTTGACGTCTATGAATGGGAAATAAGAAAAGAACATCAAGTTCAAAAGCAAACAAGCTGGTCAAGTTGTGGTCTTTTACAGCCAAAAGATAACAATTATTGTTCTTGTGGGGAATAAGACGTTAGTAAGAAATACAGCTTCATTTATTTTATTTTCCAAGTACTTGCTCCCCATCTATACGATGATTCTTAGCAAGCTTGAGTGACAAGATACGTCCATCTTGGCTGTATAGGTAGGGGATCAAAGAGCAAGTTGTATACCTGCCAAGTGTCACACCAGCAGATCAAAAGCTTTGATCCCACGCCTACTCAGACCTGTGTTCAAATTTCTCATGACTGGTAGAATAGTTTGAGCGAATACAGCATTAAATGACACATTTTGAAAATTTATTAATTATTTAAAGAAACTGAAACCAATGAGAGAGAAAAAAGTCAATGTGAGTGATCGAATTTCTCCAAATGTAGACAGTAGGGAAAGTCACTGGAGACTAGGTCGTGTTCCTTCATGTTCCCTTGTCTGTGTTAGACGGAACTCTTTGGAAAGTCTTTGGATATCTTCGGATATTATTGGACCCTAAGAAAAATCCTGGCACTCTCAGGATAAAAATGCCATGCCTATAAATTTAAAAAAAGTTGGCAAGTATAAAGTTGTGCTTCTCCTGTGCTCGTGCCTTTAATTCTTTAACATCACTGCTTAAAAAAGAGTAACATTGTCACTACCTTTATTGAGACAGTGTAATCTGGTAAAGCAACACACTCAACATAAATGAGAGAAACTTGTACATTTTTCTACCAAAGTGACCTACCCAGCATAACCCAAAGGTTCCTTGGGTGTGCTGAAGTCTGGTGAGCAGCAGCTGCAGAAATTCCTCCAAATGTCAGTCCAGCAGCTAGTGATGGTATACTGCCTGAAATTCAAACAGTCAGTTTTGTCAGTACTGTCCTCAATATTATTATATTATTGCTGAATCAAGTAATCAGTAATTTCATCTATTAAATCTGCTGCAACATCATGCAAAACAGTGAACGAAAAAAAAAATCACAAACACACAAACATATGTTATGACAGAGTGCTATTCTAGGCAGGCGAGCTATGCCTTAGGAAAGCACACACAGAGAGGTATTGAAAGGGAGACTGAACTGTATTAGACAGTTATTAGACACATGTTTTATTTTTGTCTCCCATGTTCAAGTTGTGAACAAGTAGCCAAACAAGTAAAATCTAGGTGCAGTAACGCTGGTTTGAGGGTCTGGCTTTTACACATTTTTTTTTTTGGGGGGGAGGGGGGGCGCAGGGAGAAGGGTGCCTGAGCTCTCTAGTCAGACTTTTTTGGGGGGGTCTGAGTTTTCCAGAGTTTTTTTTTTGGGGGGGAGGGGGGGTTCGAGTTTTTGGGTCTGACGTCTGAGTTTTCTAGACACCAGAACCAAGTAACCGAATACCGCAAGTGGTTCCCATGCATGTAGACAGAAGGTCAGGACGTACATTGAGAATTCGTACTGTCTTAAGTGATAATCTCTCCAAACAAAGTTTGTTTTTTTCGGTTATATAACTTAAATTATTCGTAAGCGCACACACGTACTGCACGAGGCCACAAAGTATTGACCATGCACGCACGCTCTATCATTGTGTTTCTGTAGCATCACTGTCAAATTAAAGCATTGGCCAGGGTGTAAAGAATTACTTCACTAATACCTACCGGCTTTCATGTAACCAATAACACCACCAAGCGCTACTATCACGGAGAACCCATAAGAGAGCAGATCAGGAGACGCCATCTTGCTTTCCACCGTCATGATTACCGGGGAGACCTGGAGACGAGTAAAAGTCATTTCCCTGGGGAGGGGTCAACTGAAGGGGTAAGGGGTTCACTGGTAACATAAGGCTGCGTGCAAACGGGCGCAACAACTCCCAACATTGTTGCGCCAACAATGTTGGTAGTCGTTGCGTGCGTGTTGGCAGTGGTGTGCAAACGGATGCAACAACTCCCAACAAGTTTGGGACATGCAGTGTATCGTAATGAGCGTGCGTGGCCCCAACAATGTTGGAAGAGCTGTGCAAACGGATCCAACATTGTTGCGCTACGCTTCAGCGATCACGGAACAAAAGAAATATTGGGAGTTGCTGGCTGAAAAGTTTGACCGGTTTCAGACTTTGTGCAACAACACGCAACGACATCCAACAACATGCAACAGGGTGTGCAAACGGACGCAACATATAACATCCAACAATGATATTGGGAGTTGTTGGCCAACAATGTTGCGTCCGTTTGCACGGGGCTTAAGGAGCTGTGACTTTAACAGCAAAAGTCATCCCCGATGAAGGGCTCCGGATGGGTTCCGAGCGCTCTGCTAAACTTTCGTTAAATTAAATTGTTGGTGTTGAAAAATAGTTTTTGTAATGGTAGTAAATGTTTCGGATGAATTGCTAGGAAAACCAACAATCTCGTACCCATAATGTCCCAACAGAAGAGTCTCCACTCTTCTAGCCTGCGTAGCAGGTGTCTTTTTTTAGGGCGAAGGGACTAAAAAACGAGAAGTCAAAAAACTACAGCGGCTGATCATAACAACGTGTATTGCTTTTTCGTAACAATATTTCGGCTGACCATTTTAATTTCAACTTCAAAACCATTTCAAAGTCTCCGAAGATGCTCTTACATCCACATGATTAAACACATCCATTGCATAACGCATAAAATTTAGTACTGTCAGAAACTCCACCTTACAGCCACCACGATAATAAGGTCACCTTCTTGTCCCCGCTATTAAAAAAAAAGAAGATTTTTGACAAAATAGACTGAAGACCACCCCTCCCCTTCACCCAAAATTAAGGATAATTTATAACTTCTGCGTTTTCGCCTTCTTCTCTAGATCTCGACTTTCTTCATGATTTGTGGAGGAGGGACCGGCGATGTCTCCTTCACGAGCCCGCTTGATGTTCTTCGTTCAGCGGTTAACGCCATTAGCAGAGAGACCAGTGAAGTAAAATGTGAGGCCATGGAAGGTGGAGTATTTTCGCTTCATCTTTGGGTATTCTGCTCCTCTTTTAGTTGACTAAATGGCTAGATCTACCCTTAGTGCCGATCTTGAGTTCCACATTCTTCATAATTATCCTTGGGTTAAGCTACCGTCGAACATAAAACAGGTAAAACCTTGTTCATCTCTTATGCCTAAAATGTATGGTGCTTTATCGTTGTTCTAATAATCTTTTTAACCTTTCTTAGATAGTGTTAACTGAAGAAAGAATTTGAACGAATTGCTCTTTATAAAAAGGAGAAATACCTTTATGAACACTGCTCATTGGCTTTCTCACGACTCAATGGTTACATGTGCAGTGATCAGACATCAATTTGAAATGGAAATTAAAAGTGGATTTAATTAGCTCAATGTCGGCATTTAGTTGCTAAAATTCTCACTTTTACCTTATATATATTTTAACGTAGTCATTGGGTAACAGTCAGAAGGAGTGGGAAAAATGTGTCTTCGACTACAGTGTACGAAACCAGCTGAGATATCGAGGAAATATTGGTGAGTGAAATGTTTACTTGTGGTTTCCAATTCTTACTTTCACTTTTTAATCCTAATTTCAAAAAGGTCCCTTATATTAAAAAATATTAAGTAGAAGCAAACGTTTTTACTTTGTCTTTGCTACTATGCAGCCATATCTCAAGGAAGCTAAAGGACTAAAAAGACGGTCGCTTTAATATTATTATTCACACGTCAGAACAGTGTCATCTTTACGATTATACGATTTATGCTGACTATACACTCCAGCTATAAATTGTTTATAATACAGAGTATTTTATTGTTTTAACGTCAAAAGTGTAATTACCCAACTCGAATCTAACAGTTTATAGACAATAAGGTGATTGTTATGTTTTTGTACCTTTGGCTTCTTAACTGAATATTTTAATAATCACAGGAACATTTTTCCCCTTCAATACATACGGAAATATCTCCTTGGGTTTGTGCCCTAGCTAAAGCTGTATCTCTAAACTCTGATTAACATCAACTAAAAATAATCCATACACTAAAAGGTACCTAATTGGTAAGGGAAGTTATGAAAATGACAGGTAAAATCATTCCTGTAAGTTCTTTTGATATATTGGCGACTTCTCCTTACTTCCTGTGTAAGAAACATATGGGAACAAGAGAGGAGAATCTGTATTTTGATATTAAATAGATATCTGTTAAGTAGACAATTACAATTTCTACTGTGTAATTTTAAAGGAGTGAGTTTTTCGCTAAATTGACCGCGACCCAATGCAGCAAAAATGGCGTAAATACCAAATAATTTATGTAGAAATTATAAAGAAGCTTGATTTTCAAAATCTTGAATTAAACTGAGTATCAATAAAGTGAAATGCAAATTAAAAAAGTGGATTAATTCTTATGCTTTAAAGTTTAAGTATTGCCAATGTGTTCTTGACAACAGATTAGTTGAAATAATATTGAAGTTATGAATATGTGAAAATCATATATGTGAACTGCCAGGTGAAGAATTAAATGAAGGATGATCATCGCAGCTATATATGCAACTTTTGAACCAATTCAACGAACTGCTCCCAGTTGACTAGTTAGTTTAATTGGTAGAGTGCTGCACCGGTATCGCAGAGGTCAAGGGTTCGAATCCCGTACAAGCCTGAATTTTTTTCAGGCTTTAATTTTGCAACTGCAAAAGTTGCGTGTATAACTGTGATGATATTTTTTGTCACTGCCAAAACCCAGGGCCTTTAAAAATAAAGACTGCATTTAGAAAACAGTCGCAATTTCGCGACACCCCTACTGGTTTCCCTGTCTGAGGAACAAGTGAAGAAATTCCATACTGATGACGTGTCTCCAATGATTAATCATTCCGCGCTGAAAATATGCTTCAATAAGTCAGAAGCACTATCCAGGTGTGGGTGGGATGGAGTCATGTCATCAGTGTGGGAATTTCTGTGTGCACTCATCAGATTTAAACCATTGCAAAATGTTGGCTGGTTTCTCTCGCTAGAGGAGTGGGTGCTGTATATTTTCGCAACTCCAAATTGTTAGGTATTCTAATCTTTTCAAATATGGATGAAAAACTGTGGCTCCTGTCTGACAACACTATCTTTAATCTCACTCTTGTCCTGACTTGAGGGACATAGGGACGTAATCACTGTGGTTGGAGTGATCAATGATGAAGGATCCCAGTCATTTAAAAGCCATGTTAATCACCATCTTTTAGCGTCCTGATTTATGTAGCTGTTGATTGTTATATCTTCAACTTCTGAGCTGCTGTAAACCATTGATTGGCCCTTTTGGATCAGTTTTATAGTGCATTTTTCATTTCTTTTGTGGCTATTGTTCACTTTTGCTTGTTATATACAACCTGACCCTGTTGCCTGTTCCAGGCTCTAAGGTAATAATGTGAAGTCTTGCAGTAAAAAGTGATGTGAAAAACGCGTGGTGGCTGGGGAGAGTAAGAGACTTCAAGACTTTATTATAAATTTTCGAAAGAATGTTTTTACAAGTGTTTTGGCACCACAAATAGCTATAGTTAGTCTAGGTGGGCCAGGAATGATATGGAAAGAAAATAACTGCAATAAAATTAAGGTAAAAAAAGTAGAAAGCAAGGGAGATGCATCAGTTTTCAAATAAATATGGAGCGATTAACTAATTGCAAAAATTATAATCTTACGAAGAAAAACATATGAAAAAGATGCATTTAAAACTCAAAAGAGGAAAGGAAAAACAAAACATTAGCTTGCTGTTTTTATAGGCAGGATTACAAAAAAATTGGTTCTGCTTTCTTCATTTTAAGAATAATTTCCTCTATTTCATAATAATAAGTATCGCCAGTCTCCAATATATCAAGCAATGATGCGCGAATATTAAATTTGAATTTGTGTTTTGAAAGTGTGCTCTCAGAGTACCATCAAAGAGCCTTGTTCAGGCTACTGACCCTATTTTCTTTACCAAAAGGACACTTAAATGGAGCCCAGCTCTGTTGTGTGGGTTTACCTTGTCAATACTGTTTAGGTGTTCTAAGTTGGTTTAAGTTTAATAAGGCCAATACAGTTTCAGTGTTCTAAATCTAAATCTAAACTTTATTTGTAAGAGAAGATATGAGCTTCTTATTGGGGCAAAGATGATTGGCCAATTAAAGAAAATGTCCATAGTGCATGGTTCCACTGTAAAATAATGTCATGAAGTACACTGTGAGATATAATTAAGATGTATGCAATGCCCATGTTTTCAGTGCGACAAGTCAGAAGGGATGAGAAAAAGTATTATGAAGATTTACTTCAGTACAGTAAACAGCATCTCATGGTAAGTTGGTTGAAAAACAACTCACTTTGTTACCCCATGCTAAAGTGCTTCATCCTTCACTGCATATGTTATGTTTGATATGGATGGGTGCTTTAATATTCACAACTTGAATTATCCATAAGTTGTCTTATGTGACTTTTGTAGTCCAAGTGAAACCACTCAAAATTTACTTCTGGGCCCAGTTGTTCGAAGGCCGATTAGCGCTTAACCTGGGGTTAAATTTAACCCGGGTTTCTCTTTCTTGTGTTCAAAAGCTTTTTCTCGGACAATTTTCTCTGTTATATTTAGAGCTTTCAATCATCAACTTGTAGACAAAAAGAATTAAAACTGAAATTATTTTTAAGCTTTGAAATCTGGATTCAAATCTCGCACTAACCCTGGGTTATCTTAACCCGGCTTTGAACAACTCGGCCCTGGACGTTATTCTTTATTATCACACACACGATGCTTATTGGCATTGCTAATCCTAGCGGTACGCAGGACACACATCATATATTAACCTTGTATATTGGGTATCTTACCATGAGGCCTTTGTAGCTCAGCGGTTAGAGCATCCGACCAGTGTGCGGAAGGGCTAGGTTCAATTCCTGTTGGGAACTTGGATTTTCTCTTTGTCCTACGCTTGTGACATGATGATCACATCCTTTCTTGTATCATTTTAATATTTTTTTGCATTGACAGCTCTTCCCATACCATCTGTCTGATGTCATTGTCAAGGGCCTGAGGATCACTCCATTTTCTTATTACTGCAGCATTATGGAGAACATCATGTCCAATGAGAGGAGCTATGACTCATTGCCCAACTTCACTGCAGCTGACTGTGAGTCAAGATTTCTTTCTCTCTTTCTAGAAATTTAGGGGACATTCAGTTTTCTCTACTAATCAAAATGAAAAACTCACGGGACTTTGAGCTTTTTGTGTGTAAACTTGTCTCAGCTGAAACTGAATATCGTCTTTTAAAAGTGTCCTTTAATATCCAAAACCTAGGGTTAAAGCGAAGCCTTTAATATGATAATACAGTGGAATCCTGATTTTTAACTTGTGAATATGCCTGAAGGGCATTTCACAAGTTATTGCTGTGGGGTTGAGATGTGGAAATGACTCACTCATGCTTGGATTTGTTCTGAAGTCGTCCGATATGAAACAACATATTGTCATTGTAGTGGAAGCGAAGTTTGAACAATTTTGGGCATGCAGTCACTCATGTCACCTTGTAAGAGAACTCTGGGAACGAGGTTGTCACACTTACGTTTACTTCATTCAATGTCATGTCTGCTGCAGTGGATCGTGTTTATGGTTGTATGCACTGTGCGCTACAAGTATGTCAATCAAAGCACTGCTGAAATAATGAACTTCAAACAAACTACACTCAAAAAATGGAACCTTTAGGAGGAGTAAAAAGATATTCTAGCTGAAACCCAGAGTGGCTATTTCCTGTTTGGCTATGTAAAGAAAATGAACTTGTGAATATGCAAAGCATGTTTTGACAGGCACATAAGCATTTCAATTTAAAATAATGCTTTATTTTATCACATGAATCCTTTTTTTTAAACAATGCATTCACCAGTTCCCTACAGGTTTAACTTTGATTTGAATTTCCAAGGAAAATGAATTTGGTTAAAAAAATCAGTTAAAGTTACAAAATTGAAGGTGGCATCGAGTCACACCATTACGAATGTAGTTGTCTTATTAGGACCAAGAAGGCCTTAGACAAAAACATTATAGCACTCTTGAATGTCAATGTAGGTAGTAGGGAAGGCATGAAAGAGTGGGGAAGACACAAAAGCAAAAGGCATGTAAAAAGGGGGGGTGGGGCAGGAAATACAAAAAAGGAAGGGAGAGAGACTGACCCTTCTCCCCCTAGTTTCCTCTAGATTTTTTCAAGTTTGTGCTTTCTCAATTCTGCGGATCCGACTATCTCAGAGCCTGGAACAGGCTAGGGGTATTGGAACTAAGAGATGGTCTATTCAGGAATGTTTTTTATCTTGTAGGTTTGAGGCTGTTGGCAGTTGGTAGAAATCAGTACATTGAATTGATGAATACCTGTAGATCATCAAAGGTATGAATTGATATTGGATTATAAAACAAATATTTAATAATACTGCTCTTGGCTCCTTCATTGCAGTTAATAATTTTGTACCTGATGCCCAGCGATGCATGGTAGTGAATCTCTTAAACCTAGCAGAGTTTTACAGCCTACTTCCTCTGAATGTGAGGAACTGTTACCAACAGACTTAACAGTGCACACAATCCTGCTCTTACAGAACCTTATCTATAACAGACTTGTTTGCTTTTATTTTTCATTTAGAAATTTTTCAGAAAAAAACCTGTAAGAGATCTATTACCAACTAAACCTGCAGTGCTGAAAGTCTTAGAACCTTGGTGGATTGTACAGATTGGTTATGTAACAGAAGATGACATCAGGGTAAGTTAAGAAAAAGGGTCAGAAGAAATCGCATTACATTTTTTCCTTCTGCTGCTAATAATGTAGGAGTTGTCAGTTGTACTAAAGCGTGTTTTAAGGTGAAGTAAAGGGTATTCTTTTTAGTTCTAAAAGTTTCTTTTTCATGTCACAACTGCTGGTGAAAAATGGACTACAAACAGCAGCTGTAGTTAAAAACAAATGAATTAATTGATTTTAAAAAGGGCATAAGTGACAATTTTGCTAGAAATAGCTGCTCAAAGATCACCAAATAAATTTTCTGCATGCATGTTCTCTTTGCAGTGAGAAGCCATAATCAAGGCAACAAAAATGAAAAGAGTTTTTGGATTTCTGAGGGAAAAAATTCTGTATAGAATGTTCCATTTCCCATATTGTTTACTTCCCAATAGGCAACTAACAGGCTTAAAAAGAGGTTCTTGCTAAAGTGTTGCCCTTTGCTCATATTTCAACCCTCTTACATGTGAGGGATATGTATGTTTTGGTACCTCGTACTAGGGGCTTATGAGAGGCTTGGTACCAAAACGATTGAAGTGATTTTAAAATTTGCTGGCTGCCTCATTCTTAACAAGTAGTTTGTTTTGATTTAGATGTGTTCCAATGCTGAGCATCAAGCAATTGACTCTATCATTGACAAAGGACCAGTTGAAGCTGGGGCCATGGACCTCAAGGTTGTACAAGGTAATTACAAGCTGAACAGCTTGGTGATTTGATCCTGAGTAGCCAGAGGGTGTGGTGTGTTTGATCAGACCCCTTAGCAAACTCAAATTAACATTTTACTGCTCTACATTCTCTTGTTTGATTCCAGTACTTCATAGGGTTTATTTTAGAAGTGAACTGAGTTTGTTCAAATTTTGTTAAATGTTTTTCATAGAAAGTTATGGTACTGTCATCACTCTGCTTGAGGCATTCTAGTAAGTTTAAGTCTGTTTCATTTAGTGTAAGAAGAGAAAAACTGAGTTTCCAAATGTTCTGAAGGTGCACACACACAGAACCCAAAGCTGTGAAAAATGGTAAACCTGTCAAGTTAGAAAATCATCGTACCTACAAACCAGGGCTGTTAGTTGAGCTGTTTTAATGTTACAGGAGAGGGTAGATAATCAAAAGAAATGGTTATGTACTGTCATTTTTATTCTGGATTTAATTTGCTGTGACAAAAATCAATTTGCTATGGCAGTTTAAGGACTTACATTCCAGCCAGAAAAACACAACATTTACACAAGGAACCCAGTTGCCAAAAGAGCCCAAGATCTGACTCATCCTCAGTCATCCTTGCGGGTAACGTGCACGTTGGGAGCAGGGGGTGATGGGAAAGGAGAAGGGAGGAAGACTCTCTCCCTCTCTTTCCTTCTTCCCATCACACCCCACACCCCACTAGGGTGAGATTGTGAGAGATTACTGGGGACAAGTGAGACCTAAGATAGGGTTATTCCAAGTTAACTTCCTTCTTTCATGGTCCAGTTATTTTTTAAACCATGTGCTAATATTGTAGCATTTTGCAGTTGTCATGTTTTTTTTTTAACTGAATATACCCAATGATTAGCTGACATGTGCTCGTGAACTAGTTTCTGAATCAACATTATTTTCAAGGCAGTGGGTGAGGTTGATGAAAAAAAATTGTTTTGCAGGTTTATACACAAAAGGGCTTATTTACATAAATGTTCCAATTGCTGATGGTGATTATATAGTAGGTGAGTAGGATTATAATAGTAATAATCATCATCATCATGACTATTATTAAAAACATTATTCTTTTTATTTATATTATCAAAATTAAAAAAAAAAAAAAACAAGGAATAATCGGTGCAGTTTTGTTTTGGTGGTGTCATGATGGGTGTGGTTTGTCACCATTAGTCATATTTCTGAGGAATGTGACTGATTAAGAGCTAGGAATCTTCTCCCTTAATATTTTCAATATCTTATCAATCCTACCATAAGAAACTTTGTTGCTTCAAAGGTCAAGACCAGCTATTAATGCCTGCCTCTGCAGATAGCCCTGCCATTTTAAGACCAAGTTTTGGCAGACCAAGTTCACAAGCAGAAAATTTGCCTGCCTGTAAAACCAGCTTTTGTTAACAACAAGATCTAGGAAGAGCTTGAAATTTTAAGAGAAAGAACTACTTCTTGTAAACCAGCAGTGCAGTTTACCAGTTTCATTGTGACTTGTGTGATGCAAGTTATGTAGGTTTTGCATTGCTCAAAGCACTTATTCCTGCACCCAGATAAGTCATGTCAGTGTAAAGTTTCTGTCCCCGTCTTCAAATAGAGGTGTGCCCTGAATGCAAAGGGGAGGTGTCATTGCATTTTGCCTTTTTAAAACTCATTTCTAAATGAATGTCATCAAAACTATGAGCATTTTCTTTTTTGTTGCTTTTCAGTTCCTCCTCTAGAGAACTTTGTGATGAACAGAGTTTTGGGGGATTATTTTGAAACTCTTATGTACAAAATATTTGTTTCAATAGATGAAAACACAACCATAGCAGAAGTAAGTTAATAACCTGATCATGTTTGGTTCATGTTATTGTTTGATGTTTTGTGCTGTTTGGTTCCTCCTAATTTGTTTGTTGTTACAGTTTTATCAGACATTGCAGTCACATTTTATAACTAAAATTTATGTTTGCTTCATTTTTAGCTTGCAAATGTTTTACAGATAGATTTACAGTTGGTTAAGGTAAGTTTTATTCAGCACTGGCTAACTTGATTTAAATACTTTTGGAATTAGCTGTCTGATTAAATCTTCATAATTTTGGATAATGTTTACTTAACGTTGTTTAGTCATTGGTTCTCATTATCTTATTTATTTGTTTTACAATGTTTTCTTTTCTTCACAGAATGCTGTATCTGTTTACATTCGATTAGGATTTGCGCACAAGAAGGGTGCAGAAATAGATGAAGCAAAGCTGCATTCCTCATGGACGTCGAAAATCAACAGTTTAACCACTAAAAGGTGCTCTAAACTTTTAACGGTGTTTACTATGACATCTTAATGGTATATTCTTTGACAGGTCTATATATAAATAACAACAAACTCTGAAAAGTGTTGGTTCTAGCGGAGCGGCAGGGGTGTATAATCTTTTCTTTTCCCTCAAAATAATGAACTTATTTTCTCTGAAAACGTTTCATGCCCATGTAAATTGTTTTAAGATGGTGCCAGTAGCAACACTAGTATAAGTTTCCAAACACGTAGAACATTTTTGTAGTACACGTTTGAAAAGTTTAGTAAATCACCAGTGTGTTAGTAATATGGTAACCTTTTGAACATTGAAAGTTACAACTCTAGCTTTGAAGTACTTTGCTTAGCTTTTGCAAATTTCTCTCGTTTGACTGCAGCGAAGCCAAAGTGAGCCCCACAGCTGGGGCCAAAAAAAACCCTCTTATCTCAGGATCTGGATGTGCAAACAAACGTTTTTATTCTTTGTACTCTTGGCTGAACAACTTTATTCGTGGCTTAATTTTGATTTTCCTCTATACACTATAATACACTATAATATATGTGAATATATTATATAATATATAATTATTATATATTATATAATTATATAATATATAATATATATAATACACTATAATATATGTGAATAATAGAAAATGAGAATTGAACAAGATGTTTAATAGATATAATCTAAAATACTCTTCAAGCTACATGTAATTAGCATTTTAAACATCATATTCCTCTTCTACAGATTAGAAAAACGACAACAACGATAATATCTTGTTGACATAGGTCAGTCTATGTTGGCATAGAGCTGATGTGGAACTACAATAAACTTCACCTATGTCCAGAAATGCATGCAATTGCGAAAATGGCGATTTGAATTGGATACCAAAAGTGGCCCCTTGGAGACATAAAGGGTATGAAAATCCATGGGAAAGTTAATCAAGCTAAAACTCCTAAAATAGTCTAAAATTATTCAAAATTCCCAAAACTTTTAAAAAAACCAAAATTATTGACAATACCTAAAAATATCTAAAATTACTCAAATCCTCATTAGAAACAAGGGCAGATTCAACGGTTATAGAGAGAGAGCGAAGTTCTTGATCCTGAGTTTTTTTGCTGGGTCTTTCTGTAACTACTGTTAAATAAATTCTCTCTCTGAGTCTGAGTATCTTTTAAATTGAATATACAAATGTACAAAAATAGAAAAATCTGTTTTTCTTCTGACTAAGTATGGTCTTGCACCTTTATTTGCAAACACCAGGTATGGAAGCAGAGAAGACTTGTTGACGCTCGATCTTAATAACCTCCCTGAGAAATCAAATTCATCATCAACCGTATCAGTGAACGGTGCTGAAGAAACAAATGGCGAATTCGTTTCCAATACACCAGGTATGTCACCTGAGCACGCAAATGCTGGTAGGTCATCAGATTTCTGGTTGAAGACTACAAGTTAGTCAACATAAAAAAAATATCCCGCAAGCTCTGCAAGCTCTCCATTGAGGGAATCGCGAGAATTCACGCGAGAGCTGCACGCTAAAGGAGACGCGAATGCGAGGTGCTCGCGTTCGCTCGCAGGCCATCAAAAACACTATTGCAGTGCCTATCGAATATTGTAGCTAACTGTTACGTATTTACGTTTTTCAGAAACGAAGGGTATTCATCAAAAGAGCAACTAAGTTAATTTATTTCCATCTTTTTAGACAGTCATCTATCCAACCGTTTTACTCTGTGCTTTGTGTTTGTTTGTTAGTTTGTTTGTTGGATTTTATTGTTCTATCGTAATTTATATTTTGAAAACTCATGGGAAACGTTACCCAATCTTCGTTAATTTCTCTCTTTCAATTTCTCTTTTTTTAAGCTTAAAACCAACCGTTACACCTTCTCTATTGTAACCTCGCTGTAGTTATATGAAATATAGATAAGTGAGAGTAGAGTCATTTATTTTCTTCATTTAAAAAAGGCAACATAGTGTATCTCACGGTGAGTTTAGTTTCAGAGAGGGGTGCATCGTTGTTAGCGAGGATATTGTTCCTCTGGAAATAGCTCTGGATAACAATTAAGTACTTCACGGATGTCATGTTTGTTCCCCAATCCATCTAAAGAACATTTTTCAGCAATTTTGTAGTGCATCTCTAGTCCCTCCTTCATCGCTGCTTCCATTTCTTCTATGCGTGCTGCTTTTTTATAAAAGACAGCTTGTTCGGTCTTCACCAAGACTTTCCACCGATGATTTTCCTCTAACTCTCTCTTGGCAATGCTTTCTGCTTTTAGCAGCAATTTTTCTCCTTTTTCAAAGTTGCCGTTTTTGATTTGGCATACTCCGTAGTTTTTTAGCGTTAAAATGCTTTCCTTTTGATCATCCATGTTTAGTTCTCTGATCATACCAAAAGCCTTTTGATAATACTCAAGGGTTACATTTAGATAGCTTTCAGTTTTGTCAGAAGCGAAAAGAAAATCTGCAATATCTTTATAACATTTAGCAGTCATTAAATGGAGACCGAGTTGCTTCTCAAAGATATCCAGTGCTCGCGTGTATTTGTTTATCACGTCATCGTAATCATGGCGGCGTTTTGCGCACCTCCCAGCAAACATTAAAGTTGCGGCAGTTTCAGGATGATCAGGATATTTTTCCCCGCAGATATGTAGTGCTGTTTTATATTCCCTGTCGGGTCCTGTTGTTTCCTTCCTCTGTAAAAGGTAGCGGGCGTAACTTTGACTATAGAATACTTCTGACAATGCCTGAGTCTTAAACTCATGTTTATATTCTGAAAATAGCTGGTTGGCCTTCTCCATGCAATCAGTGTATTTTGATTTCTCTCCTATCTTCCTCATTTCATGTCCAAGAAGACACAAAAGTTCAACTCTTTTCACAGGTTGCTGTATTTCTGGCTCAGGTGACGTTAATAAACTTTTCAAGATCTGAATGTAAAAGCTTGGTTGTAAGCACTTTTCCAAATACTGACACTTTTGGAGAAAATCGTCAAAAAAGGTCTTAGAAATTTCTACTGTTGTATGTTCTTGGTTTTGTATTCCTTGAACGTAGACCTGAAGGAAGTGCTCAAAATTATGCCTTTCCTCGGTGAAAGAATCGATGGCTTTTTTGCAAGTATCCTTGCTCCAGTATTGTTTAACATTGTTGTCAATACGAGAAATGAAATGTGCGCAAGCCAATTTTTCGCCTTCAGTCAAAAGGTTCGGATACTTTTTTCGACTAAACTTCCTTGAAAATGCTTGAATAAGTGAATGAACTTGGTATCTCTGAAAACTTGACTTCTCTAAGAGAGATCTGTCGATGAGCTCGTAAAGAATTAAAGAGGCGTCCTCCTCCGCGGTCGTCGAACATTTTTTACGAATTAAAAACTTTGCAGCCTCGTCATTGAATGAGCCGGGAAAGCTGCCTAGCAGTATTAGAGCTTGTTGCTCGTCTCGGTCAAGGGCTTTCATGGAGATACTTATTGATTTTTCAACAGAGGTTTCTTTCGTCGGTCTCCGATCATTTTGAAGAACCGCAGTGGGTTCTGCGGTTTCAAGTTGCATTACTAGTTTGTCTTCCGTGTAGAGACCTTTTGAAAGCAAGGAGCCAGCAATACAAAGTGCTAAAGGGACATAACCACACAATTTGATCAATTGTTCCTCTTTAGAAAGACTTTCCTTAAAAGAATCAGGATTGGTCATCCGACTCCATAGTACCTGCTTTGCCTCTTCGGATGGTAAATGACCCAGCCTGACAATCCTAATGTTTCTGATACTTTCACCGAATTCTCTTCGACAGGTTATAATGAAAGTGACTTTTTGTCTTGAGAATGTCCTAATACCACTCAAGAACTTCAAAAATTCCTCACAGTCACGGTCCACAACGTCGTCGGCGTTGTCGAGGACGAACGTAACGCTTGACTTTAACTCCTTACTCCAGTTAAAAAGCCAGTGTTGAGGATTATCTGGCGAGGTGTGATTACTGCATGCAAGAAGCATTAGTGTTTCTACATCGCGCGATGTTTCCTTGGATGTTAAATCACAGAACAGCACTCTCCTCCCATGTTGTTGCACGAGTTTGTAGGCTGCTTTGATTGCAACAGTTGTCTTTCCAAATCCTGGCCCCCCGGTTATCACAGCAGCGGCTTCTTGTCGGATAACTTCAATGACTTCCTTGATTTGCTTATCTCGCCCGAACACATCAGCAACTTCGTCTGGAAGGTAACTGTCGGCAGACTCGGACTCAGTTCGTGGCTCTGAAACCTGAATGTTGGAATCCCTTTCTTTCAATTGCTGTACATCTTTCTCTAAGTTCTCTAATCGTCCGTGTATTTCTTGAGTTAATTTCCATAGTTCATTGTCTTCCTTCACGCGTTCATTAGTGCAATGATCGATGGGTTCATTCTTCAGCCGGTCTATCTCTGTTTGGTCGAAACCTAAGGCCACTAATGCCGTAGAAATTTTGTTCCACATGTCCTCAAAGGCATCATTAGGAATGCCTGTGGAACAACTGTGGGAAATTTTATTTCGAAAACATCTAATACGGATGAGATTAGCCAACGCCGACTGGTCACTCTCTTCAGGCATTGTGTTCCATTTAGATCCGGCATCCGTCGGATCAAGATAGATTTCGCGTATCAAGAAATGCAAAAGCGTCATGTCAAACGTTTTCGAATTGGGACTTCCAGCAGATGGAAACAACTTTTCCCACTGGACATCTCGAATCAATCCTCTCTTCTTTGCTTTCTCGAGCTTCTTTTTTTCTCTACTTAATATCTGCGGAAGTGTTCCATGTGGATGAAACGAGTTGAAATATATTCGCGAGACGTATGTACCTCCGTCAATCAGTAATCTTGATATTTTTGTACCATTCGTTTTTTCTTCCGATGCTTCGAGTACATTGGAGCTGGCCATTTGGTATGAATGGCTAAAAAAGACGACGTTTGTTATTGTCTTCGAATTATTTCCACGAAGCTCTTCGACCTGCAATGCTTAGACACCTCCTTCTGACGAATTGAAACGTGACAGTTCAAAGATCGTTGCTGTGGTTTTAGGCAAGAGGTTTTCTTCCCTTGAATTCTCGGTTTTCAACTTACGTCACAAGCACATCATATTTACTTGGCGGCCATATTGGTGTACAGCTTGCTCATTAGCATATGTCAAAATACAAAGCGATGTAGGGATTTTATACACGTGTCAAAGTAAAATCAACGAATTTGATAAATCTGTGGGAGAAAATCAAGTGAAACTTATGGAGATGATTGCTATGTCGTTCCTCTATTGTTAGAGTAGGTGAAAAATGTAGAATGTTTTGAAAATCTACGTTAAATTGAGAAAGTTGCAGCTCATACCGGAACCAGATGCATTGCGGGGTGAAGGATTACAACAGCATGTCTGAAGATAATGCCGGCGAATCTAAAACAGAAAGCTTTGAAAAAAAAGACGAAGAAGATTCCACACTTGTTCCTCTTTTATCGGAGTACTCGAAAAAGCTAGAGAGCCGGGTAAAACGTCGCTACATTGATAAAATATCAGTGATTGGTATTGACCCGGCGACGGGAGTATATATACTAACAAAATATGTTATTATCTTAGTATATATACTGTTAACTTTTAGGCGAGTAAATTGAGTTTGTTATAATATTACAAAGAAATGAAATATTAGTAATAATATACCGACAAATCAATCGGCCAGTAATTAACGGCCTAAAATGTCACAGTATATATATATCAAGAAGAAGAATTAAGCCGTTACTTAACGGCCTAAAATGTCACAGTATGTGTATATTTAGAGTAAGAATTAGGCCATTAGTTAACGGCCTAAAATGTCACAGTATGCATATATCAAGAAGAAGAATTAAGCCGTTACTTAACGGCCTAAAATGCCACAGTATGTGTATAGTAAGAGTAAGAATTAAGCCGTTAGTTAACGGCCTAAAATGTCACAGTATGTGTATATTAAGAGTAAGAATTAAGCCGTTAGTTAACGGCCTAAAATGTCACAGTATGTGTATATTAAGAGTAAGAATTAAGCCGTTACTTAACGGCCTAAAATGTCACAGTATGTGTATAGTAAGAGTAAGAATTAAGCCGTTAGTTAGCGGCCTAAAATGTCACAGTATATATATATCAAGAAGAAGAATTAAGCCGTTAGTTAACGGCCTAAAATGTCACAGTATATATATGTCAAGAAGAAGAATTAAGCCGTTACTTAACGGCCTAAAATGCCACAGTATGTGTATATTAAGAGTAAGAATTAAGCCGTTAGTTAACGGCCTAAAATGTCACAGTATATATATATCAAGAAGAAGAATTAAGCCGTTACTTAACGGCCTAAAATGTCACAGTCACAGGATCAAAGCTGGAGCAAGCCTTGCCTCGTCTCCGCTAAGTTAATCACTATGGTAGTTAACGTTTTTATATTACTTAGTTATTTAGGTCATTTATATACCTTTTAGATAATCAGACAAAAGTAACTCAGTTATCGTTACTGCAAGTATTTCAATTTGTCAGTCATACGCAGTGGAACAATCTTGGGGTTGAAGTCTCAAGAACCACATTTAGATTGAAATTTAAATAGAAGCTTGTCGTCGTTTCGTGTTAAGTTGTGCAAAAACTGTCTGCAGGGTTTGAAATTTTCAATTTTACGCTGTTCTGTGATGAAGACACAGACTTGTTACTAGAGTCGCCGCCCCCGTGATTGTATAAAGGGCAGTAATGATCCTATCCAGTAAGAAAGCGTTGCCATGTGATAACGATAAACGTTTTTTTTAAGCGACTTTATATTATTACATTCATTTTTTCTTAGAAGTAAGAGATATCCACCCTAAAGGTAAAATCATGTAGAGTGTCATCGCTCTTTCCTTATTTTAAAGTGCACCACTTCAAGTTTGTTAACTTAAATATAGTGTCTGAGGAAAAGCTATGCTGTTCCAGGTTCCAAGATTTGCTCACTGGCGATGCTCACGGATCGTTTTCCGGCACGCACAAAGTATCTGTGTCCATTTAATTTATAATGCAACAAGATATGATCTAATATTTATTTGCTCTCCGGAGCGATGGTTCAAGTTAAAGT
>JBBMOI010000001.1:15610000-15735000 GCA_038088405.1 Porites divaricata
TTTGAATAACCTGGTACAATTTCTAGTATATTACTATTTTATTTTATTTTATCCAGTCAAACAAACAATGGTAGATATTTTTGTAGTGAAACTATTCTTGATATTTCTAAAGCAAAACTAATTTTATGGCAAAGCAGACAACAACTAGCAAGATAGTTGCGACAATGATAAAATGACATAAGTAACCAATAAATATGTCTACTGAAATATTATATGGTCAACCCACAAAAATTATTCCGTTAAATAAAGCTTGGTTTCACATTATTACAAGGAGCTCATGATGTGGTCATTGATGCACCTTTTTGAAGTAGTTTCTCTTTAACAAAGCTAGCACTTATTCAAAGTTTCAGTCATTAAAATAAGGTAAAATAAGGTAAAGTAACTAGTAGTCAACTAGATTCTCACAGGTTAACTATGCTCACACTTGCTATCTTGAATTGTGATTTATAAAACCAGTGGTCCCTCACAAATCCACTCCTGCCAATTTACAGTGTGGCCTTTTGTGTACAGCTACCAAAACTCATGGTCCATCTCAAACTGTAGAATGGGAGCAGTGCATCCTAGTTTTGAAAAAAATTTTCCCTTCTGAACATTTATTGGGAAACCCCAAAATGGAATGCATTTCTAGAGTTTCACTCTATCTATGAATAATAAATTGTAACAGCCTAGTCAAATGGTATTATTGGGGGACATAAATTAACAAGAGCAGAACAAACCTTAATTACTCGATCAATTGCAGGGATTCCTTCTTCAAAAGATCCATGAGGATTGCTCATGAGAAAATCAGTAGGAAGTGTCCCCTGTAGTATTGTGTATTTGCTACGTAAAAGACCTATGATTCTTTCCACATGGATGCGGACACTAGCAATACCCCTTGTTGTTTCAACGTCAACTGGGTCAAGTTGATCCTTGCCTTTCGTAAAAGCTGGGATTAGTAGCTTTGCTCCCTTGAAGGCAACACTCTCATGAATAGTGAAGCCATGATCGGCCATCACCATGTCCCCGGGAACCAACTTACTCAATATCCCACAGTTTTCAGTCAAAAACTTGTCTGAAGTTCGACCACCCCATGCCTCAGAAACATAGGAAATAGTACCTTGTGGGGTGATACCAATCCTTGATAGTGTTGTGGTGCTTGTAGGAACTGAATGTTTGTGCTCTAGCAAGTAAATTAGTGGGTTTTTCAATGAAAATTTCGAAGCAGTCAATTATTACAGTAGTTTTTGTTCCAAAGCTGAACTTGAAGCATTGTGGCATTGTTCTTACAAGGCTTTCACGATCAGGCCAGTGGACAAATGGAGATAACCTTATGTCCATAGTCATCAACCAAGAATGAAATGTCCTGGATACTGTAGGAACTGAGATGTTGAAGCGATAAGCTAGGTCTTGAAAAGGAACATCTAATCTTAACTTAATCAGGACCATAACAAATTCTTGAAAAGGACTCAGTGATTGAGAACGACGAGAAACAGACGGTGACAGGAGTTCAAACACAAAGTTCAGAATTTGATATGATGGGAGACCAGTGTAAAACAGTACTTTATCGTCGCTATTCCTGAAATATTCTTCGTCAAATTCGATGACTTTCTTATTTGACGCAAATAAATAATCAAATTCTTCTGTCTGTGAGCTTGCATCATAAAATTTACGGCGTAAAAAGTCAGTCTTAGTACACATCTTGCCAAAGCTTTCGACTTCGGTCCGACAACTTTTCTCATTTTCAGCGATGTTTTGCTCAGCGAAGGAAACATCAATTTCCTCTGTTTCTTGAGATTCTTCTGCTAATAAACCCAGATCACAGCTGAAAGGTGCAAAGGATATTTTGGATGCTTGAGTTTCTTCTCCTCGATCTCTACTTTTGTTTCGTTCAACTTCTTCTTCCGTCTAGCTTTAGCTCGCTCCGCCCGATCCTGATCTGCTGTACTGCTAGCTTTCTTTTTTCTCTTTGAATGTCCCAGATTTAGTGTTGGCACCCAGTCAACATTGAACTTATCATAGTCTTTTGCTGGCTGACCTGAGACGAAATGTCGGCTACAAACACGGTCATTTTTCAGGATTTGCTCCGTCAAGTCATCTCTGCTTATAGCCGCTATCCACTGCGTTAGCTTGCGTTCGACGCTCTATTGAACGCTCCTCGGCTTCCTCGCCCTGATTAGTAATAATTGAAGGCACTCTAAAGAAGGAAACATCTTTATCTCGCCCGCTTCTTGAGTGGCAATCCACAAATAAGCACAGAACCATCACGACTTACTTCACAACGTGACCTTTACAGCGTTTGTTTGTACACCAACATGGCGGATAGCAACGGTTGTCAGGACTTTGGTCACGTGAGTTCGTTGAACCAACTATCAAATGTTTTGCGGGTGGGTCAAACTGTCAGGGTTGGTTAGCAACCAACAAACAAATATAATTCGGTCTAGCGGTTTTGAGTGATGTCCACAAACTCTTGCTGTATTGTTGCTCTTATTTTCACTCCTTTCAGTTGTTTAAATCTTGTTGGCATTTGAACCACGTTTGAGTAAGCTCATTGAAGACGTTTAACCCACAAGTCAGCCAGTTTTCTAGAGTTTTCTCTTTTCTTTTCAGATTCATGAATTTAATTAACATTCCCGGGAATAACCACAGACTAAACATTTCTTTCTAGGAAATAGCTGTTGATATGAGTAGATTAGCATATCATTGCCAAAGCCAAACCGTTAGAATAAATTCCTTTATCGGCTTCGCCCTTAAGGCAGATATTCGTTACTTTCAAGGCTGACATTTCGTGCCAGTCTGTCGAAGGCCTTACTAAAATCAATCTAAATCGCTGTGGGAGCGTATATTTGGGCGTCGATGTACTAGGCATGTGTGAAGTTTTTTTATGTGTATTAGGGATGTGTGAGTAGTGCAGTAGCGTTATATATTCTGTATATTTTAGGGATTGGTTGAGACGCGCGAAGTGGAATTGTACGTGAATTGGTAAGATAATGGCTGTAGTTTGTTAGTCAGTGAAACTTGTTTCTCGTAGAATTTAATATGAAGTTATTTGGGAAGGTAAAAGTGATTATAGGTGTTGCAGTGAGGAAGTTGTGGAAGTGCTAACTTGGTTATGAAGGGATAGTGAAGTTACAGTGTGTTGTTGAAATAAAGTGGTAATTGTGAAAAGTCTTGGCAAGAACGTCATGCTAGCCCACATATAAGGCACTATTATAATAAACATACTGTATGGATATATACACCAAGTGATGACTACACCTACCTCCACTAACACTCACTTATCTTCACTTGTGCTCACTTTCCTTCACATGTACTCACTTTCCTTAACTCGTACTCACCCTCCCTCACTTGTACTCACTTTCCTTAACTCGTACTCACACTCCTTCACTTGTACTCACTTTCCTTAACTCGTACTCACCCTCCCTCACTTGTACTCACTTTCCTTAACTCGTACTCACCCTCCCTCACTTGTACTCACTTTCCTTAACCCGTACTCACCCTCCCTCACTTGTACTCACTTTCCTTAACTCGTACTCACCCTCCCTCACTTGTACTCACTTTCCTTAACTCGTACTCACCCTCTTTCACTTGTACTCACTTTCCTTAACTCGTACTCACCCTTCCTCACTTGTACTCACTTTCCTTAACTGGTACTCACCCTCCCTCACTTGTGCTCACTTTCCTTCACATGTACTCACTTTCCTTAACTCGTACTCACACTCCTTCACTTGTACTCACTTTCCTTAACTCGTACTCACCCTCCCTCACTTGTACTCACTTTCCTTAACTCGTACTCACCCTCCTTCACTTGTACTCACTTTCCTTAACTCGTACTCACCCTCCTTCACTTGTACTCACTTTCCTTAACTCGTACTCACCCTCCCTCACTTGTACTCACTTTCCTTAACTCGTACTCACCCTCCTTCACTTGTGCTCACTTTCCTTCACATGTACTCACTTTCCTTAACTCGTACTCACACTCCTTCACTTGTACTCACTTTCTTTCACTTGTGCTCACTTTCCTTCACACGTACTCACTTTCCTTAACTCGTACTCACACTCCTTCACTTGTACTCACTTTCTTTCACTTGTGCTCACTTTCCTTAACTCGTACTCACCCTCCTTCACTTGTACTCACTTTTTTTCACTTATGCTCACTTTCTTTCACTTGTACTCACTTTCCTTAACTCGTACTCACCCTCCTTCACTTGTACTCACTTACCTTCACTGGTACTCACTTACCTTGACTTGCACTCATTTTCCTTCACTCGTACTCACTTACCTTCACTTGTACTCACTTTCCTTCACTTGTACTTACTTACTTTCACTCGTACTCACTTACCTTCACTTGTACGCAATTGTATTCACTTTTGCTCACTCTCCTTCACTTATACTCACTTACATTCACCCATGAGCACTTACCTTCACTCGTACTCACTTTTATTCACTTGTACTCACTTAACTTCACTTGCACTCACTTATCTTCACTCGTACTCACCTTTCCTCATTTGTACTCACTTACCTTCACTCATACGCACTTACCTTCATTTTTACTCATCTACCTTCACTCTTACTCACTTTTATTCACTTGTACTCACTTATCTTCACTCGTACGCACTTACCTTCACTCGTACTCACTTAACTTCATATGTGCTCACTTTTCTTCACTTCTACTCACCCGAGTAGAAGTGCATAAGTGCTTATGGGTGAATGTGAGTGAGTATAAGTGAAGGAGAGTGAGCAAAAGTGAATAAAATTGCGTACAAGTGAAGGTAAGTAAGTACAAGTGAAGGAAAGTGAGTACAAGTGAAGGAGGGTGAGTACGAGTGAAGGAAAGTGAGTACAAGTGAATAAAAGTGAGTACGAGTGAAGGTAAGTGAGTACGAGTGAAGGTAAGTGAGTAGAAGTGAAGAAAAGTGAGTACATATGAAGGTAAGTGAGTACGAGTGAAGGTAAGTGCGTACGAGTGAAGATAAGTGAGTACTAGTGAAGGAAAGTGAGTACAAGTGAGGGAGGGTGAGTACGAGTTAAGGAAAGTGAATACAAGTGAAAGAAAGTGAGTACAAGTGAAGGAGGGTGAGTTGGAGTTAAAGAAAGTGAGTACAAGTGAAGGAAAGTGAGTACAAGTGAAGGAGTGTGAGTACGAGGTAAGGAAAGTGAGTACAAGTGAAAGAAAGTGAGTACAAGTGAAGGAGGGTGAGTACGAGTTAAGGAAAGTGAGTACGTGTGAAAGAAAGTGAGAACAAGTGAAGGAGGGTGAGTACGAGTTAAGGAAAGTGAGTACGTGTGAAGGAAAGTGAGTACAAGTGAAAGAAAGTGAGTACAAGTGAGGGAGGGTGAGTACGAGTTAAGGAAAGTGAGTACAAGTGAGGGAGGGTGAGTACGAGTTAAGGAAAGTGAGTACAAGTGAGGGAGGGTGAGTACGAGTTAAGGAAAGTGAGTACAAGTGAAGGAAAGTGAGCACAAGTGAAGATAAGTGAGTGTTAGTGGAGGTAGGTGTAGTCATCACTTGGTGTATATATCCATATAGTATCGGTGAGGTCAAGGGGGGCGCGTAAAATCTGGCTGTAGAACGAAAGGGCCTGATTACATGAACCGGGCTGGATCGTTTTGCAGAGATCCTGGCACCTTAGTTAAACGCAACAAAAATCAACTTTGCGATTATATAAAAACCAATCCAGCCAATCCGTTTTGCTGGGATCCTAGTATTATGATGCGGGGATCCCGGGTGGAAATTTTCCAAGTAATCACGCTTGCCGTGCGGCCCGGCAAGCCCGGCAAATGAACCAAGAGAGAAACAGGATAGCGGGTAACACACTGTTCATGCGCATTGCTTTCGTGGCTCATGTGATCGGGCCCTTACTGTGATTTGTATTGTCACGCAGTTTGGACGTGAAAGCTTTGGAATTTGTGGCTTTTGTGGTTTATGTATGAGAGAATTGACCACTCCAGAAAATACCATAACACACCATAATGCTCTTTGTTTTTCACCCCAAAATTTTGCATAAGCATTGTCTTCAGTTTCTCTTGGGGCCATTTTAACTCCTTGTTTTATATTGCCGATTTGTTTGCCGTGCGTTATCTGAGGGACGTATGAAACGAAAATAAATGCTTTTTTGTGACACAGCGCGCGGCAGACATTCGCGTCGTTTACTTGGCCTGTTTACGTTCGCACGTCTTGCGTGCCTATTGCAACTTTGAATCAAAACAAGCGAACTCGATTACTCTATTGGGGCGACGCCCAAATACTAAATCAATAAAAGCATGACGTCATATGTCTTAGGGACGGGTGGATCACGTGAAAAAGGAGAAAAAACTGATCATCAGATAGCAAGCATTACATTTTCATGCAGCATAAGCCGTCTTGTAACCTCTTGGTTCTGTTATTATTGTCAGCCGTTTAAAGAATTTTGGAATTTATTTAGAACAACCAAAAGCTTAGCAGTCACTGTTGCTGCTCTTGAATTAAAGTGCTTCAAGAGATTCGGAAAACGTTTGCATTTTTGCTGACAAAAGTTGGTTCCTTGTTAACATATATGCAAAACATGAATTTACACTGTTTAAATGGGAAATGGTGCTTGTAATTAACAATAGCTTGTTGAAGTTTTCTTTTAATAACCAGACTACGAGTAGTCCAATATTTTTTGTCGGGAATAGTGGAGCGAGTTAAAACACGACCGTGCGTGAAATAGCCTACCATGAAGAAAGGCGCATTCAGTGAAGACAGTAGCCTGCGAGTAAGCGCTCCATTTCGGGAAACTTTTTTCTCTGAAAGAGAACTCCCAGGTTCAGTCTCCAACCGTAGGTGTCTTGATGCGTCCACGATTCCGTTGGAGCCTACGCCCGAACGCGCGAGCAACGCGCGAGCGAGTTTCCCGACCCTCACTCTTCGCGCGTCTCCTTTCGCTAGCCGCTCGCGCATGACCTCTCATGGCATCCCCTACGACTACAGACTAAACATTTTTTTTTTTAGGAAATAACTCTATACATTTATTAACAGAGCTGTTAAGATCTGAAATAACTTAGATGGCAATTTAAAAGCCTGCTCCTCGGTCAGAGGTTTTAAAAACTTAATAAGGGATCGTTTACTATCTCGACAGTAATTTTAGTTTGATATAATCCATCCATCCATTCATCCATCTGAAATAACGAGAGGAAGAGCTTACTCGCCCGCAGGCCAGCGCGCCTGCATTTTTACGCTCTTACCTGCTTTTCTCGTGATCTGTAAGGGTCTGCGGTGTAATTTCCGCATCTGTATAGAAGTGCAGTATATGCAGCACTTCGTCGTTGAGGGGAGGAGGATGGGCCAAAAAACGAAATTCAGAAATTGACGTCTTGGGGCATGAACGCATACGAGAGCGATCTGATGACGGCGGAGCTTATGAATACCACGAAAGTCCCTAAACGGAAAATGTGTTAATTTACACTGCGTGCGAGTCCATTTCGGCGCAAATGTATCAATGAGAATAATAGATTTTGTTTTCATGCCTGCAACAAGTGCTTAATTGTTGATCTGTAGCCAATACATTCGATCGCAGAATGAAAAGTTTAAGAACTCCCTTATGTCCGCGTTGCACTGTGGTCACTTTACTGTCGTTTACATTGCCTCATGGAAAAAGTTGTTTTCTGGGTTTTTCGAGGTTTCTATCAATTGCTTATTTGATAACCTTGTGCCTGGAAAAAAGAAGTTATTGTTTTGGAAAAAAGGCGTGGAAAAGGCCTTGAATTTCAGTTGCATCCCGAAATCTGTACGATCTAACATGGCCACTTCTAGTAAAATGCACGAATGTTACGTTTTCGTTGACAGGGACAACTTGTCTTTTGCACTTGGCTTATTTATTGCTTACTCGCTCACTCGTACCAGCTGCAATAAACCCAAAGTAGTTTCTTAATATAGAAAAGCCAGTTATAGTTTTTCTCAGTTTTTTTTCAAGGTCCATTTATAACTTGAACCTAATATGTATTGTTTTTTGGTTTGTTGTGTTATGTTTTCAGCCGAGAGTTTATCAGGGGGAGCATCAAAGAGAATAGCATTTCTATTTGACTCCACACTGACAGCATTTCTCATGATGGGAAATCTTTCACAGGTACGTAACAGCGTGAAAGAAGACGGACAATTTGTAGTTTATAACTGCAGTCGGTTAATTTTGCCTTGTAACACCAGAACGCTATTACTGTAGTGCTACTTGTGACAGGTTAGATACAAGTAATTAGCGTAAACCTGTCAAATCGAGTTTTGTTGATTAGCCTCTCTTTAAACATCAAAAGGCTCGAAGAATCCGTCTTCCAACTACAATAACATTTCACAGAAAGGCCATTTCGAAGCTTTAAGACTTAAAGAAGAGTAGTGCCTTAAGCAAACGTTGAGAAAAAACGAATCAGAAGCTTTGAGAATTGTTTGTCTTTACAACAGTTTATCCATAGAAAAACGGAGGTACATGTAACGAAAACATGTTTGCTTTTAGGGTCTTAAAAGCCATGCTGTCACAATGTTTGAAGTTGGAAAGCTAACTGATGAGTCTCTAGACAGCTTCCTTGGCGAGCTTGAAAAGGCAAGTAAAAATTTTGTTATTTGTTCATTCACGCTGAGCTCTTGCTGATACAGTTCTTTCTGCTCTGCTGGAAAACTTCGATGCTATCAATAACATCGTGACTTACTTAATTGACCAATCTTTAGGCCAAAAGCCAAAGTTAAAGGAATACCATCAACTGACGTGATACAACTCACTTTGACCCTGAAGATCTGAAGACGACTAACGCACAGGTCGTCGAAACGTCAGTCACTGTCAACAACAGTCCTATTCAGGACTAAGTTTACACGGACGATCATACTCTACCTACTTGTGAAATGACTCCTGCGTTGAAATAGTGTCTCAGTCTTTGTCATTTGTTTTTAATTTATTTTAGGTAGATAGTGTTGCAGAGGGGGAAGCACAGAGATATTTTGATCACGCCATCACCCTGAGAGACACTATCTTGTTCTTGAGGTACAACAAAGATCTTGGTAAAGAGCCAAATCAGGTCCCTGCTAAGGGATTAGGTAAGACGCATTGCTATTGGCCGAGAAATAATGCGCCATTTTGTCTACCAATCAGAAGTAAAAGGGAAGCCAATCGTGGCTTGCTCTCTTACGTTTTCCCGCGCCCAGCGCCGGCTACTTCTTTCGAGATCTGATTGGCTCATTTCGTTTTGTGCGTGGATATGTATGCATGATTTACAGGGTTCGCACACTCTTGAAAAGTCCTTGAATTTTCTTCAACTTTGAATGTAATGGCCTGGAAAGAATGTTTGGATGCTTTTTGGAATAGAAAATACAGAATATAAATCATAGCTCAGAGAGTTTAAGCGTTATTTACATAAAGTACTCTATGTTTTATGCAATAATTAACTATCAGTTTACGACAAGTGAACTGAAAAATGTAGAGAAGTTGGCAAAGCAAACAGTTCAAGCCTTTAGGTGGCTCGATACAGTTTTTCAAGGTCAATACGTCCCAAGTTTGAGCATAAACCATAAACAAAATTTTGGAAAAATTACCACCACAGTTGTATCAGATAAAGATGAAAATTTGTTATGATCAGGGTTGCAACGGCATCGGAGTTGTCATAGCAACGAAATGACGCTATTACCTATTTTACTTACAGCAGTATATCTCGGCACTGGGAACTGTTCTTCCAAAATCGTTCACGGGAACTTTTTCCTCCAATAGCGGCCTCGACGTTCGTGAAGTTTAAGCGAAATCTGAAGGAGCGTTATCGAGATATTTTGGGATGAAGTTCTTAAGGTTAGAAATACTGTAAAAAATGGACAATCTAGGTGTTCGGCTGTTATCTGTAGAAAACGAAGCGCTTTTGACATGCAATTTCACCTCATAACAGTTTTAATCTTTTTAAAAACGTGTGTTAAAGATCATAGAGATAGCTCCAGCCGATTGCCAGAAAAAAGGATTTGATTAGTATGTATCGAGACGCTCTTGTTAGCGGTTTTTGAACAACTTTTAACACTCCCAGTAAAATCGCCTTCTGTAAATCTAACTTCAGCACTTAAGGGTTCGCCAACTGAACATCGCTAGCACTTACAATACAGGGCTTAAATAATAACCATTGCTGTTTAACAAAGCCGTCTTTGAAATCACAATTCGTTATTTCAATGATTCAAAAATAACTGTGAACTCTGTTCGCGATCAGGCAGGTATTCCATCACTTTGTGATAGTAAATTAACTTCTCATTAGTTCTACACGTATTGTAATAATATCAGTAAGTTGACCTAAGGATTTAGAAGATCAGCTTTTTTGTGGGTGATTTTTATCGGGCTGCGAGCGTCCGCCCTATCTCCCCCGCTGGAATAAATGAAGTTTGACAAAGGACGGCACAGGCCTACTCTACGTTCCCGTTTTATAGAGGAGTCCGTTAAAAAAAAAGTTGAATGTACTTATTCTTAGATGTATCGGGACAATTTTTTGAATACTTTTGGTATATTTTTTGCTATTTTAACAGATTTGCTGCGATGTGAAAGCCTCAACAGTTTGGATTCTGCTGCCTGTGGTAGAGTTTTACAAAAGAATTACAGGTAACTGTCAAAACCACTTTGTACATGTACTTCTTGAACTCACTTTTAAGCCCTGAAGTTGTACAATTTCCTAAAAGGCAAAACTTCATCCTAGGGGACTCACATCCGGGGGTTTGTAAGGGGAATAAAAAAGGTCCAGGCAAGCTGATACCAAAATGTACATTATTTCACTACAAGAAAAATTTCAAAACGCTAACTTATAGGAACCCAGAACGCAACAAAATTTGTACATATGAAAAGATGCATATTGATTGATCCATAAACGGAGGGGGATTTACAAGGGGTCGGAGACTTAACACCGTGGTTTTAGGTAAGTACACAAAAGGAAATATCTTGATAGCGTTTGTGTTATCGTTTGTTTGACAATGAAGTCGGTATTTTTTGATGTTACTCTCAATCAGTCGATGAGACTGATCACTGATAATCGTTTGACCTTTGTCCTTATTTTCCAGTTTATTAGTATCCATGGCCCCTCTTAGTCATGAGATTCGCCCGGTGACTAGCTGTTGTCCGCCGCACTTTGGTCCAGCGGTACCCGAGGTGAACTCCGTGTGGTTTAAACTCTTCATTTATGATCAAGTGAAAAGTGGCCCTCCTTCGCTTCTGTTGGTCAAGGGCACACGACTAAGATGGCTACCCAAGATATTCGAGGTAACAGCAGTTTTTCGACAAAAAATTTATCTTGGTTTGTAGAAAGCTTTAAGAGATTTTGTCCGACGACGCTTTAAAAAAGAGTGTTACTAGGGAGAGCATACAACTATTCATTTAAATACTTTAACTGGGCAATTATGACTCTTGGTCCAGAGAGTGATTTCACATAAACCGTAAAACAGAGACTAACTATTAATTCCAATTAGCTACTAGTACACAAAAGAATACAACAGAGTTAGCAGTAGTCCACGATCTATTTCACGGCTTAAGTAAAATTACTCTACGAGGAAAGCCCCATACAATCTACATTAGGTGTATAATCTAGAGGAATTTTCATAAGGCGAGGGGCATATTCAGAGACACAAACTTTGAGGAATTCGAGCCGGCACAAACAGACCATTCTTGAATGTGGAAAAACAAAAAGACCCAAATATTCTAACCAATGCGACACAGGAATCAAGTTTAGTTTGATTTACCTGTCGCGGTTTTGTTGTAGGATACATCTACTGTGCCAGCTTATAAAGGTGACGGTAACGAAACCTTTAAGAAACAGAAAGAGTTTGTTTTATGGGCAAAACAACAACTCTGCACGTGCATCATACTTTTTTGGACATTTCTTTCCAGTCCTGGCCTTTCTCAACAAAAACGTGAAAATTTCTAATACATGATCTTTTTGCAGTAAACTTTCCTTTTACTGGATGCACTCCCTAAGAATTCAGCTGCATGGATAAATTGAGTCTTCACTGCCGTCGCCGTGATTATTTAATATCTTCGTTTGCTCTAAAAAGCTGACTGGTTTTCCGAAGGTTCGACCTTAACATTTCTCACCAGTTGTTTTGGTTGGTTTTGTTTATAGGATTATGAAAGGCTGATGATAACAACTTGGGGACACGACCCCGGGATTGTTCCAGTTTCAAACGTTCTGTTGGCGCTAAATGATGCTTTGTCGCACTCTGCAGTACTTGTGCAGGTGAGCTTAGAACCCATCTCCATGGAAACAGACAGGCTTTTACCAGGTGATGCGTTATTCCTTTTTAAACGGAAAATCCAGTGTGAGCTGAGTTGTAGAAAGTCCGCCAGCTGTTTCTTTAGAGAAAGATAAAAATAAATTCTCATTTCTGGCCGTCACTTCTCTCAATCAGAAAAGTTACTTTTCCGATGGAGAGAAGCGACGAACCGAATTGCGCCTGCGTTCGCGCACTGTCTCCTATCACCAAAGTCGCATTCTCGCTTGCGCGAATTTTCCTTGCTACCTTCAATTTGAAACGCCTTCCATTCAGTCTGAGGACAAAGGGAAAAGGGTTATTACTTCCACTGTTTTACGAATTGTTTCAAAATTTGATCTTGTTGGAATTAACAACGCGTAACTTGTCTTTGTCATCACAGGCTCATGGAGTTCACACCGAGGGTGAAGTGGTGTATGTACCTTTCCCTTTGGATTGTAAATACGGTGAGGGCAGGAAATATACGTGAATAATCCCAAACAATGTACTGATAGAGCGACTTTCGTATGACCTTGAAATGAAAACGCGCGAACAAAACCGAAACAACAAACGAACGGAAATAGAGCGATTTGATTGGTGTATCGAACGGATACAAACGTGCGTGGCTTTTGGTTGGTTAAGCGAACGCTCGCGTAAAAAAAACTTCATGCCCGAGAACTTTCTAGAAATCAATGGATCCTTCGCTTTGACGTCATACTGCAACACGATTGGCCAATCGAACAATGCCTTCTCCATATTAGGGTTTTCTTTGGCGGGAAAACGAAGAGTCCATGTTTTGATCTTTTCATCCATTGGCTTATGAAACAGATGACGAACACTTACCGAAACCATTTTTCAAGGTCATACGAAAATCGCTCTATAAGACAAAGTATTTGCCCAGTTTTATTAGCGGCCTTATAAATACGAACAATCACGGGCACTCAGCGACTTTTTTCTGTAAAGTAACTGTTCAAAGGAGCAAATATTGCCTAGAAATTTCTAAAGCTTGTGAAAAGCTAAAACTTTCTGGATACCCGTTCCATTCGTCTAAAATATTCGGACATTTTCTAATAGTTGAGGTTTGGTTAGTCACATTTTAATACCAAGATATTGCGCTTGTTGTTTAAAAAAAGGTCTCCTAAAACTTTTGGTGTAAAGACAAAACGTCCCCTAAAATTTTCTTATGAAAAAGGCTACTTGATGTCCTCGTACTATCGACCGGACCCATAAGGATAGCTAACACTTTCGGATGAGACGAAAAAGCCACCTAAAACTTTCGTGACGACCAAAGTTCGCCTAGGACTTCCGAACAGATAAATAGTTTTTAGGGCAACCCCAAATTAACCAAACAGGCTTTTAAAGCACAGAGAAAACCATTTGAGGCACTTCTGGCGTATTTGGAAACACTCGGTCGTTGGGTGCCCCTGAACAATGGCGACGGTAGCCTACGCCGCATAAGAAACTAGACTCTGGCTAGGTCAGTCTGCGAAACAGCTCCGAAATCCTTGTTCTGGGACCCCACCTGTGTACCAGGATTTGAGTACGCGCCATGATTGGCCTGTTAGAAAAGCCGTTCACAATTTGCCAATCAGGTTGAAGGGAAATTCGAACCTACTTCCGGTAATTCGTTGAGTCCGTTGGGGCCCAGCTCAAGCAACGGCGACAGCGACGGCAACGAGAACGGCAAAAAAGCGACATGTTTAGATTGACAAAGCAAAACCTTTGCACGTGCATCATGCTTTTTTGTACATTTCTTTGCTGTCACTGCACGACTTAAAACGTGAAACTGCGTAATATCACTTTCTGTGGAGGACGTGAACACAAGACAACGACTTTCTTTTTGTTTTCCTCAACTTTGATACAGTCCTTTGGAAATCGCCAACAGTTGACCAATTGGACAAGTTGGAATAGCGCGATTAAGTTTGAAACAGCGTGAATTCACTTTTAAGTGACGTTTTAAGCTCCCTATTAGCAGTACTTCACAGACGTCACCAACCGAGCTTAAATAGGGAGCTTTAGCACCGACGACGGCAACGGCAGCGAAAACGTCACTTTAAAAATGAGTTCTCGTTTTTTCAAACTTTTCCTCGTTTATTCCAATTCGCTTGAAATGTCAAAAGTGGGAGAATTTCCCTGGAGTTGATTTCTTGGTGACTGCACTAAAGTTTAGAAAGAGAAATAAAAGAAAAATTCGTCGTCGCTTGTTTACGTCCTCCCTAAAACGTGAAATTAAGCATTTTCACGTTGTAGTCTTGCAGAGGCGGTAGAGAAATGTACAAAAAAGCATGATGCACGTGCAAAGTTGTTGTTTTCCTTAATAAGCCTGTTGCTTTTTTGACGTTCTCGCTGCCGTCGCCGTCGTCGTTGCTAAAGCTCCCTATTAGGGACCTTATGATCCGACAACGGCGACGTCCATGAAAACGTCGCTGAAAAACAGACTTCGCATCATTTTAAACTTTTTCGTGATTATCCCAATTCGCCCTGTTACTTACAAGAAGGGGATTTTGGCTGGAGCTGAAGAGAGGGGAACGCGCTCAAGTTCGGACAGAGATGGTAGAATTTATCGCCTTGCCGTTCCCGTTCTCAAGTAAACTTAGAATTTGGTCATTTCACGTCGTAGTTGTGCAGTGAAGGCAAAGAAATGTACAAGAAAGCGTGATGCATGTGCAGAGTTGTTGTTTTGCTCATTAAACCTATTGGTTTTTGACGTTCCCGTTGCCGTCGTCGTCGTGGTTTCGTAAGGTCCCTAATATATTTACGTCTGCGACGCAGGCTACGGCTACGGCAACGAGAGCGTCAAAAAGTAACTATAATTATGTTTAATGAGCAAAATGACAACTTTTCTCTTGCCTCACACTTTTTTGTGCATTTGTTTGCCGACACTGCACGACTACGACATGCGGAAAATGTCTATTTCACTAAGTGAGGACGAAATGTTGCTTCTCTTGCCGAACTTGGATATGGTTCATAGGAATTAAACTCCGGGAGAGTTCGCCTACATTTGGCAAAGTAGGTGATTTGGAATGTTTGCGATGAAGATTGAAAAATACGCGAATTCACTTTTTAAGCGGCTTTTTCCCCGTCGTCGGCGTCGTCGGATCCGGCTTAAGGTTCCTATTATCACAACCAGTAAACGCGAAGTTACTTTCGACAGGCCAGCCTTTTTCTGAGGGAAACATGGAGGCGCATCCTACTATTCAGAAGCTAGCGAAATGCATCGACCTTGAACATACCTGTGGCTTTATTACTATGCTCAAACCCTCGATCAAGAAGCAGGCGGCGAATGCGCGCCGAAGAACCATCTCGGCAAACTTCGGGATGCCATCGCCTGCTCAGACCAATCTCCAGTCGCTGTCGCCCCTTATCGTCATTAACGATACAGATAGCAGTACAGACTCAGCGAGTGAAGAGCAGAACGAAGAAGACGGAGCCGATCCGTTGTCGTACAGTTCTGTTGATGATATGGTGGTGGTTGGAAAGGAGAAGACGAAGGAAGCCAGAGATGAAAGCGATGATAAATGGCTGCCATTAGATCTCTGTTACGGCTTGCCGTTATTTGATGGCGATCTGAGCAAACAAGTTTATCAAAAGGTAACCCTTATCCAATTATACCCCCCCCCCCCCCCCCCACAGATATAAGCTCCCCTCTGATTATGATTTACTTATTGTGATGTTTTGAGGCTTTTAAGTTAAAAACCAGTAACTGGAAAACGTATTTTCATCAGCGCTGGTATAGATCGTTTCGAGGCGCCTTTACTTTCTTTTCCGGATATAAGCCCCCCCCCCTCTCCTTCCCGGATATAAGCCTCTCCGTTTGTTAACCCTCTTAAAACCCCTTACGAAGAGTTATTAGCTCATAGTGTATAAGCGGCAGTTTACTTTATTTCATTTTCCTGAGTGACTGTGTTAAGACATCTATCCTTCTCTTATGTTGTTGTTAGATTTCTACAAAGGGATTATGTCATGATGAGAGGTATCTTCTTGATATATTTCTTTTTTCTGTCATATTTTTCTTTTCTTGAAATCAGAATTTGACGAACACTTGATAACCTTTTGTTATCTTCATTTTTTACGTAGCTTGAATTCCCTTGTTCACTCAAGCCGAAAACTTACTCTACGTCTTCTGGATTTTATTTCTAAACATCAGGTAACATTTACAACCTCCCCGGGAATGCGTAACACTCTTTCTGTAACGTAACCTGCCATTTCAAGGTCGAGCGATTCGAGCGAAACATTCGATTTTGTATTTGCGCAGTTCACATCATCTTCATTCTATGCTTCCGCATTCCTTTCACGGGTTACGATAAACTCCACAGATTGGCCTGCTCCCAATATATGGGTCTTCATAGCTCAGTTGGTAGGACACTGCAGCGCTAACCCAGAGGCCATGGGTTCGAATCCCTTTGAAGTCCCCAAATTTTTTCAGGTTAATTTACAATCGCTTAATTTGCAATTACCAAAGCGACGATCATATCTTCATTTAAAGTACCCGATTTTGGTTTGAATTTTGCTGAGTCTTTAGAGACTCTTGAAATTTGTATACTGAAAAAAAATATATTTTATTTCCCCTCGGACGCTACCCCACCTCCTTAGTTATTTATGTTTGTCAACTCACTGTTTTCAGGGCGTAGATGTAGAATATCTAACTTTATTTCAGTCTGTAGTTTCGTTTTGTCCTCTCTCGTTTCATTTCGTATACCGTATTTACATTTTAAGGTTAATCCCTTTTTGAACACGTAACGTTGCATTTCAGGGGTTAGAAAAACAAAACGAACAAAGAACTTCATGGAGGTGTTGATTTCGTTCTCGTACCTTTTTTTTCAGGACGCCACTCTTTTTCAAGAATCTACCAACGAACCGAACTCATTCTCGCCGCAGGGGCCTGGTTCTTCAGCCTCCGTTATTCCATATCCAACACATAACCTTTGCTTTTATGACGGCACGCTTGGAGTCTGGGACGGCAGGTGACAGCAACTCGTGACGTAACACTTACGACTAACGTTAGAGCAGTGACTACGAAATTTGGTCTTAGTCGTACCTCTTTCAAAGGTTCTAAATCAAACTAAACCAATTAACAAAACGAGCGAGGAGAAAAAGCGGTTTTCAGGTCTTTGATTTGAACTTTCGTCCTCCACTTTAATTAGTACCCACAAAAATCCTCTATTTAAATTAACTAGACTGGTAAATAGCCTTCCACGTAGATGTGCATTTTTCTCGTGACGCAAGTCTGTGCAGGAAGCTAACTGGTAAAATGTAGAAACGACTTCTTGATTTAGAATATTCCAACTTGAGAAATGAATTGATTGCTTCATAGGTAGGGTTGAAAAGAGTTGAGGCAAAGTAAAACTTTTGGAAATAAACCTAGATTTCATCCGTTAGAAAGCATATCAGCGTACGCACGCACAGGTTACATGATTTGTTTGGTTATACGTCTTGTGATTTTTTTTCCACTTATCTCTGGTAAACTGTAAACATGACATCCAAGTTGTCATGGCAACCAACTCTTCCTTTGGACCCAGGTCCCCCTCTCCAACCCACTTGATTTCAGGAGATTTTCAGTTTCGTTGTTTTACAATCGCCAAATGACGTAATACAAGATGCACATACCAGAAAGTAGTAGAAAACTAAGAATAATTCCCTCGACGATAGCTCGTCTCTTTTTCAGTTGCTGGCGCCCATTGGCTGTTTTGAGATTGCGTGGCAGCAACGAAATGAAGCACTTCGTCAATTGGTCATTTCTCAGCTCCAACAATCTTCACTTTCAAAGTTAGGCAAAGTGCAAAACATTTTATGTGAAAATGATTTTGGTGGATTTTTCATATCAAAGACTTCGAGCTGTCCCTCGGTTTGAAAAATAAGAAAGAAGTTCCAAAGGTCATGAAAACGGTGGGAATTTTTCACAAAAGACTAAATAGAAATTACAAGGAATATCGTTGTTATAAATTAAAGGTCATGTAAATGAGCTAGTAATTTATTTTTACTCCCTTAAAATATACAACTAACACGTATCATTTTGAAGTAAGAAGTTGTACACGGTTTAAGAAAATTGAATTTAAAACTCTGGGATTTGTTGTATTTAATACAAGTTTTATCGCTTTGTCTCGATTACAAATTTTAAAAAATAAATTTTAAAAATAAATTGTCATCGTGAATTTTGGATGCTCTGTTAAAGACTGTGTGTTGTTAAATTTTTGCACGGTCATGAAAATATGGTTTAAATTGTAGTCCTCTTTGGTAAATTGTAATATTTTACGAAAGTAGAAAATTTGTTGTATTAATAAATATGTAATTTTGTGGCGATACCTTTGTACAATTAATTCTCAAAATAAATCCTCCAGTTTATTTTTTAATATCTGATGATATGAGAAACAAGTCGTTTGTTTTCATACATTTTTTTATAATTGTAATGAATTTTTTTTAAGCGCTAATAGTTGCCACCGGGATTTTGTTCAAGTCTCTCTAGGTATATAAAGTTGTTGGTAGTTGTGAAGGTCTTTCCTAGTGGCTGCTGTCTCATCCAGTACTCCATTTAGGTGCTGCTCCAACCAAAAACTTGCGTCTTTTACCTGCGGCACAAAGAAAACAATTTACGATATAAAGATGCCGGAGAAAACAGGCGACATTTTGTGATGCCACCACTGGTTTCCCCGCGAAATGACGTCTGAGAAAACGAGCGCAGAAATTCCATATTGATGACGGGTCACTACCCAGATCTGGGTAGTGCTTCTGATTGGATGAATCAAAATTTTCAACCAAAAAGAAGCACTTCCCGTGTCTGTAATCTCTGCACTCGTTTCTCAGACGTCATTTCGCGCGAAACCAGTGTTTTAGTCGCGAATTTCGGCTATTTTCTCACGCTAGAGATGAGGTTCTGTTTCACTTTTCACTTAAAACTGATTTCACGTTTTCGACTTAATGAATTAAGAAACTCGTCAAGCTTACTAATACAGACCTGTGTTACTGTGCAGGTGGTGGAAAGTTCAGTGGTTTGTATGGAATTTTTTAAAAGCTAAATAACTTTTCTGAGTTAACACTGTTGAAAGTCACAAATGTGACATTCGTGACTTTCCCTTTGAAAAGATTAACTTATAAATTCTACGGTGCAGCACACCAATTGCGGGATGTATCGCCATAGAAGTTTTCTTTAATACTGGCCATAAATAGTTGGGTATTGAATTATTTATATTAGCTGAAAAACTAACTGTTCTGCTATCCATTTGACTACAAACTTATTTACGGTACCTGAAGTTTGTCTTTTTCCTTCCCGTCGGTTGTGTCGACGTCGGAGCTGTTTATGTACTCTGTAAACACGCTGTTGCTCCAGTCATTACAGAACCTCACACCATTAGCAGCTTTCACTCCTGTCTGAGGCTTGAAAGCTATTTTTTATCCCCTTGCGTGCCTCTGGCGGCCTGGTGAAGAATGGGCGTTGGCCTGGTGGTGACCCGCGGTGCGTCGGAGCCTGGTTTCACCGCAGGACGAGTGGTCACCGCGCGCCCTTGTTTGGATACTTTGTATGTGCGCGGATTGAGCTGCGGTTTGTTCACAGCAAGAGGCGAGCGCTGTATTTGGCCATATTGTGAATAAACGTGCTGTAGATATTCTGTGATCATTTTTTGACGTTCTTGGTCCTCCAGTTCTTTTAGAAATTTCTTTTCCTCTCGCTCGTAGTTTTCCGTTTGTTCTTTTTCCTTTTGTCTCTTCAGCGATTCTTCTTGTTTTAGGATTAGTCGGGTTTCGGACGTCGGGTGACTGACCTCGGGTGATGGCCGAGTCGGTCGAGACAAATCATCAATTGAATATACCTGGATTTCGTTTCCCTTCTCGCTTTCTTCCTTTATTGTGCTTTCTTCGTTGTAACCTCTTTCAGCCGACGGATTTGGTCCTACAAGACAATTTTGGTTTGGCGCGGCTTGTTTTTCGAAGATTACCTCTCGTTTCACACCGGCAAGAATAATTTCTCTCTGATCTCCTTGAAGGCTTACTCCTTTGAGGTAACCAGGCTTAGGAATGTTATACTGTTGTTTATTGGATTTCTTTGGCAGAGGGACGGACGCAGGCGTGCTGTTGCTTGTGTTATCAAGGCGTGACACCTGGTTATCGGGAAACTTGTTTGACACAGTGTTAATGGTAGAAGTTTCTGCGGCGTTCAGTTTTCTACCATATTTGGTATGAAACTTAGACTCGTGTTGGAGAATTTCTTGCGCTTGCATTATTGACAGGCGATGATGTTGTGGTTTGCTGTTCTTGAGGCAAGATTTGTATGCTGCAGAAAAACTGCGGATAAAAATCACAAATTATCTGAAGTTACTATATTACTTTCTTGATTGACCTGGCTCAGTTGTAAGACCCCTATACAAGCCCCCACTCACAGCTTATATGGTAAACAATTCTGTGTGATACCTTCTCATTTTGTGCCTCAAACTTTCGCGCTAATCTCGCAGAGGAACACTTTGCTTCGGTCACAGCTTTCCCGCGTTCAGCAACCGTTGAGTGTTTCCCGCGCTTAAGGTGCGGTGAAACAGGCTGCAAACAAGTTCAAACCGGTCTTTCTGCAAATCAGGGCGCTTCAATCTGCGTTAATACTGTCGTCTGACTGGATGAAATTACATGAGAGTCTTACACGGGGTTTACGTCACTTGCTGCAAGACAAGTTTGCCTTGGGCCGGTAAAACACGCAACATGTACAGATTTTGTTGCAAACAGCAACTACTCTCTGCTTTCTGAACAACTTTTTGCAAAGTGAAACAACCTGGTTTGTTGCCAGACAGGTTTGAACGTGGGTGGTAAAACGCGCAACACTCCATTTCGACTCGTTTTGTAGCAATGTTGCAAAACAAGTTGCACGTTTTTGTTGCCTGTTTTAACCCACCTTTAGCAGCAGCATGGAGTTCTAATGGTTCTTTGTATGGTGTAGTTACTCCTTTGCTTTGGCCATTTTAAATGACGAAATACAGCCATTTCAACACCACAAAATAAATCCTGTTGTTTGCGAATTTGATCCCCTTTTCTTGATACGCGTGGAGTTATTTCATTGATATTTTATTTGGGTTTGACCCGTTGTGAAAGAGTTTACCTGTCAATCTGTCCTTCGTTTTCACCTTCTTTACACCCCAGCCTTGTACCACAGCCCAGCTGCCCTGCAATGCGCGCCTTGGGCGGCTGAGGGACGTGTTTGTGATAATCGGTAAAATCAACAAACTGACTAGTTCTAAGTGGCGACACAGCTCGGCTAATTGTCTGTGAGGCCACTGAAGATGGAGGCAGTCCTTTGTGCGACCAAATAACCCCCTTCGAGGTCACAGACTTAGTTTGAAGTATCTGAGCAGTCTGTTTTCCCTCGGATTTACTCGTCTCCGGGCTTTGTTTTAACCCAGGGGTATCTTTTAAATTACAGTTCTTTAGGCCTATGCGGCCAAAGTTTTCTTGGCTCATGACTTCAGTTTTCTCCCCGAGCTCGAGTTGCGCATCGGATTTCTCGGGTTGAACGTCGGTCGAATTTTTTTCTGGTGCATTTTTCCCCGAAGAACTTGGGCTACTTTTCAAATCTTCGCAATGGCTAGATCCTTCCTCTCCTACTTCAGTGACCAGCGCGTTCGATATAGATTCCCACTGTGAAGCCAAACACTCGGGTTCTTGTCTCTTCCGTGGAGACATTACAACACGCCTTCCGTGTACCTTGCTGTCAAACTTCGGGTCAATCCGAGGGATACATGACTTACACCTTGTCATATTTGCTCTGTTCCAGGCTCCACGTGGTCCACTCATTGGTTTCAAAGGGCTTTCTATGTATGTCTGGGTAGATGTAGCGGTCTTAGGACGTGTCGTGACGTGGGTGTGGCTGTTAGACAGTCCGCGCTCCTCAACGGAGATCTTTATACCCTTGATTCGTAAACCCTGAAAAGAGACAAATCAGACGAAACTATGAGTTAAATCATGGCTTTGAAAATGGCGTCTCTTATCTATGCATAGTTGTTGCGCAAGCAAATAAATTAAGGTGTCCTAAACTTTGTACCATCTCATTCTAATGCTTGCAACGTGGCGTTTGAAATCAGTAGTATACCATGCATACTACATACCCCATACTTTTCAATTAACGTAGAAGGCAGCCTGGCCGAGCAGTAAGAGCGCTGGACTTGCATTTTGGAGACCCCGAGTTCTTGTCCCGCCCTGACCACTAACTGGATTTGTTCACGGAAGTGCCAAGTTCAGATCCTCGACCACGCTTGTAAAAAGCCAGCTGATAGACCGATTGCAAATATGGCGACGATCTCACCAAAGCGAGGCTTTTCGGTAGCAACCGTTGCTAAGGGCTGGTCGCTTGTGTATATGCTAATGCAAGTCCGTTATCTTGTTGTTTTTTTCACTCTGGAAACAATAAAAAAACTTTCAAGAAGAAGTCAGCGTCGGTTCAATGTGTTAAAATAAAGGTCAGTGCTTTTTACTTTGCCTATATTATACAAATCGGAACGTAGATGATCGGAAAAATCACGATTGCGATGAACTTATGTGTGAAGAGCTGATATTACATTTCCGACTTTGAACTTGAACTTCCTGAAAATGTCTTAGACTCAGTTTCACTATATGCTCTTTTTACCGAACAGTATTAAGTTCATAATCGATAGGCCTGTGGAAAAGATGCATTTGAAGGAATTAAAAGAAATTCTTTTAAGGAAGAAAGTGAGCCTGAAAAGATTAACAGTGAAGGCCCAATTTGTTGCTAAGTAAGCAACCCTCTGTTTCAAATGATTAAATACACTTGAAAACTTTAATGCACCTTTGCCTTTTGTCTCATTCTTTTTTTTCTGTCTAAGTGATTGCAGTCCCTTGTTGATTTTTTTTTTGTGCAGAGTGAAATGTGTACAGACGATCGCGGGCACATCAAAATAATCAAGCGAGCGACCACAGCTGCACTTCGTGCTCGAAGCAAAACGCCACTTAGATCTTGTTAGAGAGAATAAGGAAAAGTTTAGATTTTGTCCCTCGGAGAAGAATATGGACAAACTACTGGACGATCTTCCTCCATTCACGTATAATAATATCATTGTGAAATATGTTCGAAACGCCGGTAAAAACATTCAGCGTTCCCTCATCTCGTCGAATTTTCACAAGCCACTCCCGAAATATTAGTCGTATTGAGAAATGTCAGAAATCTGAAACGATAGGTTTAATGAAAGATAATTTTGAAAGTAGTACCTTTAGTCTTACAGCATCCGATGGAAGGCAGCGATAAGCGATCTTTTTCCCATCCGGCCCTACACGATAACCACTCTTGCAGCACAAAGGCACGCAACAACTATCCGGCATGGCACTATTTATAAATCTACAGCAAAAATGGCATGTAATCCAATTCTAAAAATTGAACATCAGCTTTTAGAATGATAATATTTAAGCTTGCATGTGAACCTTAAATACAATGAATGAAAAACATCAGGCAGTCAAAGTATCGCGATCGCTACAAATGACTCTGTCTGAGATCGCTGTACGTCAGTTAATCGTTCAATTTAGCATAGAAAAACAGTATTCAAAGCGTACATACCAGATTGAAACTTCTTTCAGCGGAGAAAAGTGACTTATTTTTCTCGAATTTAAAGGAAAAGACGCCTGAGAAGCTGCAGTCTTTCCAGCAACGGCACAGGTTAACACAGGCAACCAGACCCTAGCAACGGTTGCTACCGAAAAGCCTCGCTTTGGTGAGATCGTCGCCATATTTGCAATCGGTCTATTTGCCTCCGGCCAGATGGGATTCTTAAACCCGTTATGTTTGATTTGAATTATTTGTTTCAGTCATTTGCTCGGCCCCAGGCCCCACCAGCATTATTGCTATAAATACTGCCGAGGGTAAATAAAGGAAATTATTGTTATTATTGTGAAAGGTTTGAACCCAGGAGTCATTTCCAAAGTAGGTTGAGTTTGATCGTCCGGGTGAACGTAGTCCTGAATAGGACTGTTGTTGTTGACAGTGACTTATGTTTCGACAACCTGTGCGGTAGTCATCTTCAGAGTCAAAGTGAGTTGTATCACGTCAGTAGATGGTATTATATACTCTGGTTATTGATCTGATTGGTCAATAAAGTCAAGATGTTATTGGTCGTCTGTCAGTTAAGCCGTGGTGTCATTGGCTATGAAGACTCGTAATAAGTAATTGGTGCGTTTCGATCCGTCTATTGTCACACTTAAGCAGTCGTCTATTGTTAGTCAAATTGTCAGTTCTCCAGTCGATCTCTCGTAGTTAGTTTCATCTCGTCAATAAGTCGTTTGTACGGCGCTGGTAACTATTATTATTCAAACGAACCGTTAGATTTAGAACGGAATGATGGTAAGCAAAAAGATCGTTTCCCAGGTTGAGACTATATATTAGCTTTTAATTCTTGTGATACTTAGGCTTCTCTCATAGGGGGGAAACCTACCCCGGGTAGGACGGTCAACTTTTGCGAGAGTTAATTTGAGGAAAAAGTTGACGCCTTTGCGCGAGCCAACAGCCCTCGCGCATGCTCTGATTGTGTAAACCAGCGCTACTTGAACCGGCTGGGCGAGCCAAAGTGTTTAAAGGGAGAAAAGTTGGCCCGTCTAGGTAGGTCACCCTTCTAGCCAAGCCAACGTTTTGTTTCTCATGAACACGGTTCGCCACAGTTTCTTAGGAAATATATGAAAAGATGGCTCGCCCCAGAGTGGCTCGATCGAGTAGGCGGACGATCCTTCTACACCGGACAACGTTTCTCCATATAAAAGAGACCTCGAAGTAGGACAGGATCTGTACAGCCGGGCCGACGGCAAAATAATTTCTTCAATTTAGGAAAGTAACGAGGCTAAACGTCATTGAAGACCTTTAGATTCTTAGACGAGGAGCGAGGTACCACATTTGACTTAGAGTTTTTTCGCGTATTTTCAATTAATAGACACCCCGGCCGGAAAGCTTCATTGCACTTCTTATTCACCAAGAATATTAGCACTGTTATCTTTACTGAAGGAGCTTAAGGCATCTCCCGGCCGCAAAATGATAAAACCTCTATAACTTTATAACTTGCTTCCGTTACCACGACATTCTCGCTGAAACTCCTAGTAGAATGACGACGTAATCACATTTTCCTGCCAAAATGACGCTGGTTGACGCTCAAGCACTGTTTAGTATTGAGAAAATCTCGTACTCGTCTCAGAATCTTAAAGGTCTCTACTGAATAACGATGGATCCACTAACCTCAAACGGTCTTCCAAAGAGATGTTCACTAAAATAGAAAAATCAAAAAAATCAAAATTATTACATATACAACGTTATTTTAATGTTTAAAAACACCCGAGGTGAGCCTCTCGATGAGTTTAGTTCCTCTTGGGGCAAACGTCGCCTGTAAAATGTGTTTAAATAAATAAATAAAGAAATAGAAAAACGCCTCAGGATGACTGCTAGTACATTTGCCTTGACATTTATTATTATCCAACTTACTTTGGCTTGGAAATCGTTGGTTTCTGCGTGGTAGTTTTTTCCCAGTCTTGCTCTGACTCAGGTTGCGAGTCTTGGCCTTCATAACTGCTCTCAGAGTCCTGTAATCTATTCTGGTGACCAGTCTCCTGGTTAGCGGTCCCATTCAAAGTAGACTTGACAGAGACCCGGATGACAGAATTCGTCCGAGTGTTTTCTCTCTGTATTCGTCTTTCGTTGTTAGATTTGGAGGCGCATTTCAGCTCTTCGTCAAGGAGGAGATTATAAACACCTGTAATGGCGTCGTACCTTTTCTGGTGAACATGGGGAGCGATCTTGGTCTTGTGGATTTTGATTAACTGTGAAACTTTTTCTAAAACCTGAAGCAATAGCAATATTAAAGTGTTTACGATGTTGACTTAAAAAATATATATATATATATATAATCCATAAAGTAAAATCACTCAACTCTGATGACCATAAGTTTAATACAAACTGTTTCGTAGGTGTTACCACCCACTCCTCAGTTAAACTTACAATGGTTGGTCCCTTGTTTGGCTACGTTATATGTATGACTTCGTAAGACGCACAAAACTATCTACATCCGGGACCCGAGTGGTTTATTTTCCATAATCTCACACGTGAGTTTATCGATGACGTAATTTCGGTCATTTCCCTCTATTACTTTATCGATGTCTTTTTGTCTATATAATAAAAAGAACATTACACGGCGGCTTGAAGATATGAATTTTATTTTCTCGTGGCAAAAACAATATTTTACGAACGAGCCCACCACTCGAAAATAAAATTCATATCTTCGCGCCACCGTGTAATATCCTCTCTCTCTCTATATATATATCTATATATATTTGTGAACCGCTCTACGCGAACTGTTTATCGTAAGTTTGGGTACAAAGAACTTTCTTGAAAACTTATTTCGTATTCACAAAATAAACGTATTGCATATTTAAAATATTCGACGTTAGTAAATTTGAATACAAAAACACTCAAGAATGGGAAAGCGTTTTTCAAAGTTCCACAGGCGTCTTCCAGGTCGAGCTGTTTTCGTTCTTAATAGTTTTCCTTCATGAGTTCAAGATGACGAAAAATTGAAAACTGTCCGGATAGAATGAGATAAAATGCAACACGTTTGGGAAAAGTATCGTTGTATTTAGTATTTTTTTCCAATGACTTACCTTATCCCGTATTTTCTCGTCAATGGGTTGTTCTGTGAAAGGTACCAAAGGAGAGGTTCCTTGTACGGTTACCCAGGGGTGCACCATTACATCTAGCAGGGGCAAACGCATCTGAGGCTTGGGGTCGAGAAGCTTTGCTAGCAAATCTCGGCAATCTGTCGATTAGAAATATACCTCTTTTGAAAACCTGTTTTGTTTGTTTCGATAAATCTTTTGCTTTGTGTTATAGTTAAACGTGAGTTATATGAACCAATCAAGAAACGAGTTCACTGGAACCAATGTTTCACTGCTTACCCTATAGTGACATGGGTTGTGTCTCGCAAGTTTTACGTCCACAAGGCTATTCATCTTGATGTTATTCTATAGTATTGCTTCTCAGCCATGAGCCAAACATTAAAAACGAACAAAAAAAAGAAGGAGCGCGTTTCCGAGCAAACCTTTGTTCTGCTTTGGTTGGGAGAGAGGGAAGGACTAAAAAATTCGAGGAAAACAGTAAAGCATAAAATTGTACTTACCATGGGTTAGAAGCACCAGATATTTGTTGTGCATGCAAGACAGACCACGAGATGTTTGCTCAATCAGTTCGTTCCGACCTCTGCTGCCGAAGTGAGGGCTTCTGTGAAGAAAAATGATTCGTAACAAATTTTGCTGCTTTAAAAGGTCAGGTGTTTAACATGAAGTACTAATTTGAGGCATTTTTGCGTCCCTTGCTTGGCTAATAACTCTAGTGCATGTTCTAGTAATAAATGCACGTGATTAATTACTATAAACGTCATTTATTGTTGTCTTATACATGGGAAAACTAGCAAAAAGAAGGTAAACAAGTAGCCTCCATATCCTGTTGTCTTGGCGTCAGGTCAGGAATCAAAATTTTATGTTGGTGTCGGTTTAGGTAGGCCTTACTCGGCTGTTGTAATGATTTATATGTCCAGGAGCCCAAGAAGTTATGGCGGTAGTGAATTAAAAGATACAAACCTAATGCAAAAGATGTAAAAAAACAATATATAGGTGAAACTAAACGCACACTTCGTGAGCGCTGTAAAGACCATAGACAGGCAACAAACAAATCCACTCCACGCAAACGTCACAGCAGCAGCCAGTCTCTTCTCACTTTAAGTAATCAACCTGGCCACTCGATCTCAGACTTGGAACTTATTCCGCTTGAATTACAACCCACTCTCAGCATGTCACGCCGTAAGGCAAGAGAAGCGTACCTCATAGATAGAGGCAAAACCCTGTCACCAGACGGCCTGAACCGAAGAACTGAACATTGAACTGTTTCTTTTTCTATTTTTATTAATCTGTTCATGTTGTTCTGTCAATTTTTTTAATGTATAATCATTTACCCGTATATTATTCTATGTAGTTGCGGCGCAACGACCGTAATACCACTTACTGTGGAGGATCCAGACCTTCAGATAAGGGAGGGGGGCGGTCATCCAGTGCCTGAGAAAGGGGGCGCAGTCTCCAAAAAATTTTTTTCGGCCATTCGGGCCTCAGTTTGGTCTAAAAATAAGGGGGGGCGGGGCCTTGGGCCCCACTCCTGGATCCGCCACGTTATGTAAATTTTAGGAGCCATTAGAAGATATTTCTCTCGATATAGCTCTGTCCTTGAGGAAGGCTAATTTTGTTAGCCGAAATATTGGCCTATAATAAATCATCCCTTTGCCGTAGTACCAGCTTTGCATTCAGTTTTGTTTCGACATAAGGTCCAGCCATTGTGGGAGTGGCCACGAGGCCTGTACAGCCCCCGAAATGATCCCGACCCCGGAATGATCCCCATTTCTCTTCACGTCGACCCCGAAATGATCTCCAATTAATTCTAGGAATGGAATGGTATTCCATAACGGAATTATTACAAATCTGTTGCAGCGTTTACGATCTTGAATCGCATTTAACATTTCACTACAGTTTGTGATTTTTCTTGGTCTTGCGGATTTTGATTAACTGTGAAACTTTTTCTAAAACCTGAGGCAATAGCAATGTTAAAGTGTTTTAATATCTTCAACATCATTTTGAAATGTTAATTTAAAAAGTGTTAAAATACCATTTCAATTTCAAAATTCAATATCCAAGGTATGCAGTTTTCGCATCATTTTTAGAATTTAACCTCCATGCAGTTTTCTCTACAACCCGGGCTATAGTCAACTAAGATTTTTTATTAAAAAATTTTATGTTTCTTGATGTTTACGGTGTTACTAAAAATATACTAGACTTTGTGTATTACCGTAACTAATATTTTCGTTTAATCCTGTTCAAAGTGTAATCCCAAATCAATGTTAATGTCAATCAATGTGGTCAAGTGAAGATCATTGGTGAAACCTAAGTTAATGTTGTTCATTTTATCGATCCATAGTACTAGGATATCATTCCATTCCTAAAATTAACTGGGGATCATTTCGGGGTCGACGTGAAGAGAAATAGGGATCATTTCGGGGTCGATCTGGGGATCTTTCGGGGTCGGGATCATTTTCGGGGCCTGTACAGAGTCCTTGATTAGTATACGCGGTCGCTTGGCTCTTCGAATGCCTGGCGGGAATCACAGAGCGATGCATCTTCAGGCAAGATGAAGTAAGCTTTCAGTTACATTTATTTTGAGAATAGCTGTAATTCCTCTATTACACAACCAAGCATGGACAAATTCTGTTTTTCACTTCTGAATTTAGTGAATTATATCAAATTACACTCGACTTCTGCTCTTAATTGTTTTGAATATTTGCGCCAGTTTGAATTCTGACCCTGAAAGCTAAGAATGAAATATTTTTAGCATGTAATTCATGATATTTGCAAATCCTTTCTGGAGTCTCTGACTCATTGTCTGAATTTTTCTTCAATAGCATAAGCTTACGTGCACTACAGCTCAGTGTTAAAAGACATCACGCTTTAAAAATTGACTTTAGTATTCCGGGGGGTGTACTTCCTTAAGAGGCTCACGGGGATATGTTGCTGGAGGGTCTTGACAAACTGCCAGCCAGCGAGCCATGCGAGTCACGCGAGGCATCGGTAAAAAATAAGGAAACACAAGTAAAAACTGCAAATTTACAGATGAGGAGTTGAGCACTCATTATACTGATTATTGTTAAACACTTAATGTACTGATTAGGGTTAAGTTTTCATTTTACGGATTAGGGTTAAGCACTCATTTTAGGGCTAGGGTTAAGCGCTGTTTAGGGTTAAACACTTATTTACAACCGTTAGCGTTCAGTTAATGTTTTCCGTATTACTGTTCTCAATTTTTATGGTCCTTTTTTTTCAATGATTGTTCAATGGACTGCATGGCTCGCATGACTCGCTGGCTCACATTTTATACACACTCCCGCTGGACGGGGTCTTATTTTCACGACTGGATTGACTATAATGGGGTCGCATTTTTAATAGAGTTACTAGAATGGGGTCGCACATTTTCGGATTTTTTGGGGTAAGACAGTTCTTGATATTTACGGCTAGCAAATCTGAGAGTAGCCATTACTAAGTCAATTCCATGAATGGGATATACCCTTACCTAAATGGTAGCCTTCCAACAACTATGGCATACATGATAACACCACTGAAAGACAAAAAAAAAATAAGGTGTAGATTGATCCTACTTTGTTTCATCACTTGATGAGTGTCACTGATAAATTGAAAAGGTAAAGCAACCCTATTTTTCTGCGATGACTTGTGGCATTATTAACTGATAAACTTGAGGTCGACAGTGCACTCATTTTACCCCCCTCTCTGCATCAATGCCCCATTTTAAGGGTATTTAAAACTCGTCAGAGCTACACAGAAAGGAGAGAATTAAGTTGAAACAAGGATGTGATGTCACTGGGGATCAAACTCAGGATCTTGCACACTGTAGACAGAGCACTAACTAACTAAGCCACTCTCGCTCTCTCAAGGGTGATCATACCTTATTTAACAATTAGTCGCCGAAGGCGACATAAATATCGGCGAATAGTTAACGAGACGAAGTCGAGGTGACTATTCGCCAATATTCACGTCGCCTGAGGTGACTAATTGTTTAAGTATAATAACATTGATGATTATTCAAGAAAATAAAATTATTGATAAATTTCCGACTCCGAAACATCAAAAAATCTGGCTGCCATTTTGAAAACTTCTAGCCTTCAATGTTATAATCACCGCGCGGTGATTATAGCGGGATAAAGCGAAGCTCCTAGCCAATCACAGTGCTCTATTTTCGATAATCATCAATGTAATTATACTACTAATAATTAGTAAAATTCAACTAGTGGTCTATCATCAATGCTGCATTCTGATTGGTTGAGCTACTACTAGGCTATATGTTATAGCCCACTAGTAGCGAAAAACGTGGGCTTTTTGGCGACAAAAAAGGATTAAAATCTAGCTTTAACTAGCTAAAGTTCTTTTATTGTTGATATTTTTGACCAACTAGTTGGATTTTACTAAAACAATTATTCCACTCGCCCTCATGGCCTCTGAGTCAATAGCCCATTCGGCCTTCGGCCTCATGGGCTATTGACTCAGAGCCCATTCAGGCTCGAGGAATAATTGTTAATTATTCCACAGCACCCAGGCAACCCAGCTCCCAGATTGGTTAATTGATGGATGGAGAAATTAAGCTGTAAAATATGTTTCTTTTTTAAGACCTACAATCGCACCATCTGTCCCAAAATTCTTATGAGAAAGATCATTGGCACAACTCACAGGCCTGGAACAAAAAAATCAAGAGTCCTTGACAGAATTCGAAACTTGATACATCTCCCTCACAGGTGATAATTATTTTTGATGTAAATGCGTTTTTACATATAACTGTATCTTCTATGTGCCAGATTAGAGCTAAAAAATTGGGAGCAGTTTGGACCTAAGGCAAAATAGTCTGTTGTTTACTCACAGACTCCACAAATCAACTTCTGTTCCATATTGACAGCCACGCTTGAAGAGTTCTGGTGCAGCATATTCTGGAGAGCCACACTGTGTTTTGAGGAGATCGTCTCCACGGCAGATATTACTGAGACCAAAGTCTACAAGAAAAGTGGTAAGTTGTGATCGAATAAAAAGGCATATTACATTGCAAAGAGCATTATTGCTGTTTCAGCTTACCTTGACTGATCTAAAAGACACCTGTAGCCTGCAAATGCAGACGTATAATATGTTCATTCTGAGTAGGGTAAATTCTTTACATTCACAATAACTGGCAGGAGTGTGCGTTTGTTATGTTTGGTTCTTCAATGCATTCAATAGAGGGGTTTGTATGAAAATTAAAAGGTAAATTGACTAGTATATTTCTTACCTACTATTTTTATGTTGGTTTTGTTCTCATCCAGAAGAATATTTTCCATTTTGAGATCTCTAAAAAAAATCAACTCATACTTTTTGGTTATTTTGCATCTGAAGAAGACTCCTTTTAATAGTACTAATTTAGTTACTACTAAGTATAATAAAATATTTAAAAATTATTATTGTAATATTGATATAAATATTAACGTAATGTTTTTGGTGCCTTGGTTAGAAAGAAACTAAGATTGAAAGGAATCTGGCATAATAATGTTAAAAAATACATATAAGAAAACATAATTATTGTTAAATATATAAGAGATCTTTGAAGGAAATAACACTAAGGTGTAACAAGGATGATGTCTTGAGGTAGGGAGGTCCATATCCTTGATGAAGAACAAATTAATGTTGTATAATTCTGTGATGGAATTTATTGTGAGAAACAGCTTGCAGTAACAAAAATGCTGAATGAAGTAAATCTTACTTCACAAATTTCATTCAAATTTGATAAAATTAATAATGTAAAGGAGGATGGTTAACAGAGGAAATGCAAATATTGTGACCTATAAATGTTTGAGCAGAATGTACAGGACATTAATAAAAATAATTAGTATAATTACATTGATGACTATCGAAAATAGAGCGCTGTGATTGGCTAGGAGCTTCGCTTTATCCCGCTATAATCACCACGTGGTGATTATAGCATTGAAGGCTAGCAGTTTTCAAAATGGCAGCCAGATTTTTTGATGTTTCAGGGTCGGAAATTGATCAATAATTTTATTTTCTCGAATAATCATCAATGTAATTATACTAAAACAATTAGTCGCCTCAGGCGACGTGAATATTGGCGAATAGTCACCTCGACTTCGTCTCGGTGACTATTTGCCAATATTCACATCGCCCTCGGCGACTAATAATTGTTAAATAATATTGTAGACAATAATGTATTAATTTTTACAATATATTACATCGGCTTGATGGAAGTTGCTTATTATGTTTAGAGGAGAAATGAATAGGCCTTGGTTGCTGGATAGGCTGTTAATTCAAACCCTTGTTTAAATGAAATTTTAACTAAAATGTGTCTTTTAATGAACATACATGTATAGCCAAGGTTATAAAATACCCAGTCACATTAACCCATGGCTCTGTGTTAATTAACCCAATATGACAAGGCCAAAACAATCTAAAAAAAAGTTTAAAAAAATGAAATAAATAATTTTTTTCTGGTTAGAATTTTTATCCCTGGGTTAGGATTAACCAGCCATCAAGGAACTAAACCCTGAATGGTTAAAATTGTCAGTTCCAGAGGGTTAATTAAGTAATTATTTTCAACAGCAGTCTGTTATGTCATTATAATTTAATTCAGAACAAAGCAATGATTTTATGTTTTTTAACACTTAACAGTTGTTAAAATGCAAATGCATGATTGTTTTGTTAAGTTCCTGGGAAGTGCAAAACCTTTCACTCCAAAGAGTGATCTGAAATAAGCAAAAGCACGAAATTAAAGTCATTCTTGTTTCTTTTAAAATTAAGTGAAACAAATGGTACTATGCAGGGCCAAAGCATGGGGAGAGACCAGTTTTTTGCCCCAAAAAGTCAAAACATGCATGCATAAAAGTTGAAAATAAAAATTTTTCTCCCAGCTAGAGCATTGAAACAATGATGTCTCTGCAGCTAGGTGAAACATTTTCTGGTTTTAAGTTACAGAGACTAGTCCAATAGGTCCTTCAGATCCCAAACCGTCTGCTTTTCAAATAAAATGGGCTACCTAAAATCTTTGTGCTCCCCTAGTTTTTAAAGGCTTGCTATGGCCCTGCCATGTAAAATACTAGCCTAAGAGATTTCATCTGAATGGTTACCAAAAGGATTTCATCCCCAGACTTGAAAGCGAGAACTTCGTACCAAATAAATAATACTATGTGAACATACAAATGAAGATGTTTCATTTAAATGATTACACCAAATGATTTGGTCAACAGACTAAAATGTTAGATCCATGTATAATTGAAAGTACTGGCCCTGGTTGTTCAATTAAGCAATAGATAGTAATATCCAACCGAGAAATCACTATCCAGTGGATAAGTATTAGGGAAATCAATTGCATTATGCACTGGATAGAGATTTATCCAGTCTTTGAAAAACTGAGCTTAGTGGAAAGGTTTTATGGGAACCACAGGATACTCAACACCTGTCTGTATTAAAAAATATTTATTGAATAAGTATGATGTTGAGCCCATTTTAGTTAAATGTGACAAACACCCTCCTTTATCACACTGATGCAAATGAAAACCTTTAGGCGTTTCTTTGAGTATGGTATTGTTAAAGATACTGTAATAAAAAGTGTTTTAACTTTTGTGCAACAAAGCATAAATGCGAGCTTTCTAATGTAGATTATTCAGCAATACTTCTCGTTGGGTGTTGTAATGTCTAACTCCCTCTGAATTGTGTATGTCAAGAAAGGTAAAACAACATTTTGTAGAACGATAACTGATGTAATGGGTGTTCATAATAGTCCTTGATCATAATTCCCTCGACTTTTTTTTTTTCAATATGTTATCGATGCAAATACATTTTCAGTTGGTGCCAGCACTTCCTATGCACACATTTCGGACCTATATTTTTCGTCCCTTTTTCGGGAGGCGCCCTTTACGGTTTAAGTTCTAATTATTGCTGATGTATTTCAAAATTATAAGGGGATGCAATCTAACATGGGCGTGTCTTAGGAAAAACATATTTTTTACATATTTTTTTTAATATCATTGACGCGCATGTTCCTTTTACAATCTTTGAAATACAAAAAAGGTGCCAATGAATTTTGTTTGAATTATTTAAGAATTATTTGATCAAAACGTTGTTCCTTTGAGTCAAACCACCCTCGATTTATCAGAGCTCATCGAACATGGTTTTTTTAAATTTTGCTTTTTTGCGCATTTTCAAAACTCTTTTTACGTTTGTTTCAACGCAAACAATTGCAAAAATCTATTGGCTCGCGCGATTAATTACATGAATATATTCATATTGGTGTGATGTTTTTGTCAGTCGATACTATATTTTACGAGTTTTTTTTCACTCGAAAAATGTTTGTCACTTATCATACAAAGTATTTTCTTTTCTCTTTCTCGTGAGCATGCTGTGATTTAAGTTGGTTTGTTTGAAGAGTTTGACCAATCTTTTCAGAAACCTTAACAGGGAAAAGGTTCTGACACTTGTTGCGTCGGCCGAAGTGTTTTTTCTTCCCTTGAAAAATTATCTTCGTCAATTATTTATGACGCTCTTAGGGATAAACGGCAGATGGTCAACTTATTTCAGAAATTAACAGACTCGTTAATTTTATCTCCCATTTCAGACAAAATAATAAGGTGCCTGGAGATTTACGCTTCTAGCAAATGAATACATTTTTGAAAGTATAGAGTAGATAAGAAGCCACTTTGGCAGCTGGCTAAACATTTTGGAGAAACAACGCGAAAAGTTGAAACGCTTGTGTCTAAAAAATTTCGGAAGTCATATATTTTATTATTCATTGATCATTGTACCTCACAATGAAATACACTCTGGGCTTATTTCTATTTCCGTCGTTAAAAAACAGAGCAGAAAACACAACATTTAATTAATGTTTTCGACACCGGTTGAAAAACGCCTTTTTGTAATCGTTGTTCAATATGTACAGTTTTGAGTAAGGCTTTTAATTTTCAATTTTGAATAGTGATTGGATCTCTTATTTCAATTCCTTAACATAATTGTTGAAAACGATAAGTTGTCTGATATAAAGTGAGACCAAAGGAAATAAACTTCCTTTTGCGTTTATCGTAAATTTCCGTCGCTCTCAAAACCCCTCTTAGAAACGGTAATTTATTCAGTCGCTCGGAAACAGGTCGCAGCTATGTAATTAAAAATTGCCGTGTATTCAGAAAGAACCAAATAACGAGACAAAGGCTTTGAGTATTGTATAGCGCAAAACAAATGTAGTCATTCCGAGCTTTTCTTATGATTTTCATACTTAAGAAAAACTTATTAACAGATGAGCTGTTCGACAAAATTGAGATTTTGCCACTTAACACGAAGCGAACCGCGAGAAGTTTTCTTTTTTGACAGCTTGCTAACAGTTTTCAGGGTTTGAGCATGGTCCTTAAGCGACTTTAAAATATCTTCAGAGTTCAAGGTCTGTTTTGTGTGCCTCTATAATAGTTTTCTATCACAGTTTCCAAAAAACAACATTTTTCTGGCTTTTTTTTTTTATCTCTAAGCAACTTCAACTTCAGATTAACATAAAAATCGGCTCGCTGTAACTCAGTTGTCATTCTGAAACCAGCAGTTTTTCGATGAAAGTGTACAGAATTTTTTGCTTTTTCTTATTCTAATTCCTTTCGCGTAAAATTGTACAATTTTAGGCTTGTTTTTAATATCTTAGCAGCCCTTGGCATCAGCTATGATAAAATACAACACCCACGAGGTTCATCGCTTCTGCAAAAATTACTTGGTGAATTTTTAGTTTTCAAGTACGCGGCTGAAATCCCACAATTTAAGATTGTGGTGAGCTGAAAAGAATCTAGAAGCAATTCCCTGCGGCGCTTTTAATTTTTTGAAATATATTTTTTGTTTAAATGTTATCAAAATTGCACTTGTTTTGAGTGTCTTACCGATGTACTATGCCTTGCTCATGCATATGATACAACGCTGAAATAAGCTGTCTCATAATAGGCCTGGCCTGTGATTCGCTCAATTTGCAGTCGTTTTGACTTCGTAAATAGCTCAACAGCTCGCCTCCGGGAACATACTCTGTCACGATGCAGTAAATTGAGTTCTGTTTGAGCGTCTCATACAATCGAACAATGTTCGGGTGATTGACTTTCTTGAGCAGTGAGGCCTCCCGTAGAATGTTCTTCTTGACGTATTCGTCTTTAATTTTCCGCGTGTCTATAACCTTCATGGCGACCTAGGAGATAGATGTTTAATAATATAACCAAGCTGAGTTAAGCGGCGGCAAAACTAACTGTGATAAGTAATAAAACAGGTCGCCTCGCGTAATTAAACCGATGAACAATACCCATTCTACACACCCACGGTTCGTGACAATGGCTGACAATGGGAGTAATTAAGCCAACGAACAGTCCTCTCTAAATAGCATTGTAATCATAAGGCAAGCTCATGGAACAAACCTTGCTTTTCGTAATGCGGTTCGTTGCCAGCTCGACGTACGCGAAGTTGCCCTTTCCCAATCTATTTCCAGTGAGGTCGTACGTGCCGATCCTTTTTAAAACGAAGTTATTGGATTCGCCCATTACGGTTAACAATCACTCTATGGTAGCGTGCAAAGTGACCATTTGTAAACAGGAAAACCCCGCGACAGAGCAATTTGCAAGTGGCATGTGTGATCAACTAGGATCAACCAATCGACGGGTGGGATTTTGATCGCACGCGCCAACCATTATTTTCTATTGTTGACGATAGTGTTGAATTTAGCGCGCTGATTGGTTCATGAACAATAACTCGCGTCCCGACGCGTGCCCACTGTACGCGCGCTCTTGCGAAAGCCAACATTTGAAAAGCAAAATAACGCGTCCATCGCAAACACACGCTATTTCATAACCCCACGAGATATTTTTCTTTGCTCCAAATAACTGTAAATTAGCAGTTGAATAAGTTCACATCCGCCAAAGGAAGCATACACGAGGAATAATGTGATGCCTTTTTGAAATTCTGTAAACATAACCTCGTGTGTCAGCTTTTTTTCAAAAAAATAAATTTAAAGTGATTCAAGATAGGTAAACGTGCGCGGGATGTTTTGCAATGTTTTGGGCGAACTGCTAGTTTCAAGGGTTATTTTCATTTTGTTTACTGAAATCAGGAACGTGATCTGGCCCGTGATTCCAGCAATGATCCATTACGATGGCATAAAATATTTATGACAAACTTTAAGTGGACACGTTTTAGTAGGGGGAAACCCGAGTTCCCCGTAACGAGATCAGATTCGTTGAAAAATAAGGAAACCGCACCCCGTAGCGTATTTTTCTTAACTCCACGAACTACTGAGTTGTAAGAGTTAATTTGATCAGCTTAACATTTTCAATTCAAATTCACAGTTTTAAAAAGCTAAGTTTTAAAATATGCGGTGTGAAAAACATATGTAGTCAGCGTCATACCCCACCCAAAACGGCAAGAGACGCGCACTAATCTCGCGCCATTTTCACCGAAACGATTTCTATGCACTAAATAATGTCCTCCGCCGGAGTGTTCGAATTGTCTTGAAGCCGTATCGAGGTGTCTTTTCTTTCGATACTTGTCGCTTAACCCGAAGTACCCGTTGGAAGTTTCTATTCTTCGGTCATAAAAAATTCAGTTTGCTCAGCGATGCGTCGAACGCAGCTATCCAAACACTATGTTGCAATTTCTTCCCAAAATCGGGCATTTCTGATGTCGGCGAACTTGCGTTTTGTTAACAGTAAGTTTACTGGCGTGCTGAGGTTTTCACAATTCGGTTTAAAAAGTCCATGTTCACGAGCTGCACTTTACCATGTGTGGTGAGCGCGCGCGTATATGAGAATAAACACACGGAGTTTTAATTTTCATAATAATAGTATTATAATATTCTCTTCTTCAATTCACTTCTTCTTCTTCGATTCACTTTAAAACACACTCCTCACGGCGAGGAAAGAGAGAATTTAGTAAAAATACAACACTGTTAAATTATTTAGAATCCTTTTTTTGTACAATTATCGTAATAAAAGCTCTCTAAAACGAGAATGGATATCAATCGATACAAAAGAACGCAATAAACTTCGGTCGAAAAAAATATACACAGAAAAACGTGTCCTTAGCTGTTAGAAAAATCGTAGGGTCCAAACAAACCCTCGCGTGTGCTGCAGTGTTTTTATAAAAATCATTTGAAGCGGAAATTCCATAAGTTAAAAAGAGTGTTCTCACTTGTAGAGTAGTGAACGGCAGAAATTGAAATCTGCTAGCTACAAATGTCCAAGAGAGTTTTCTAGCCATTGGCCTTGAATAAGTTCAGACACCTCCGGCGGCGTATATAGATCGGGAAAATCAAATTGTCCCCCATTTGCCCCGTTCAGATCAAGTAAAGGAGACACGGGCAATCCATTGAAGTTCATGTTGCCAAATTCTAAGCTCGGCCAAGAGTTTGGTATCTGTTGGTTAGGGTTCATCGTTGGAACTTGTTGATCTTGTTTAAAGGCCTGCTCAAAATCATCGTACAAGGATAGCTGATCTATAGGATCCTCGGGCGTCGTGCCGATTGCATCAGGTACGTTTGGAGGTGGAGTGATCGGCGAAACGAAATCGCGGCGCTGTTTCTTGAAAGGTGGTTCTGCGTTCGAGTTAACGTGTTTCTTGGAAGAACCCAGTCCAGGAAATCCGTGCGCGCCGGGAAGGGCTTCGCGCTTCGTTCCTGTTGCCTCTGCTGGGTTCTTGCGTGAATTTCCCTCTGACGAGGAAGAAGAGTTTTTGCTTTCTTGCCCTCCACCGTTTTTCTGCTTGTTCGGTTGTTTCTTCTTGCGAGGTCGGTACTTGTAATCTGGGTAAGCCTGCATATGTCTGATGCGAAGGCGCTCCGACTCCTCTACAAACGGTCTCTTCTCGCTTTCTGATAACAGCTTCCAGCGCTTGCCAAGGCGTTTGCTGATCTCCGCGTTGTGCATATCAGGGTGTTCTTCTGCCATTTTTCTTCGCTCTATCTGGCTCCACACCATAAACGCGTTCATCGGACGCTTGACGTGTTGAAGAGACTTTTTAGGTTCTTCTTCGGGCTCGTCAACCGTGGGTACTTGGGGCGGAGGACTTGGCGAGTTGAGCTCGCTTCCTTGGAACACCATCATTACTAAGCGGCTGGATCGGCTAAGTTTACCTGTACTGTTTTACTTGCGGCGATGCGTCTTGCGCTCCGAGATCAAAGTCACTTGGCTTAAAGCTGCGCGTTGAAGCCACAGGTGTATGGAGTTCTTTACGGTTCGCGGGAGTTCGAGCTCTGTTGCGCTCGGCTCGACACGTTAACAGCGAGTGAACTAGCATAAACTGATCGTGGCAATTTCTATTTTTAATTTACATCCGAGTTTGAACTTGCGTTGGTTTTCTGTGACACCGTGACACGTCACCTCACGTTTAACACAAAAGAACCAATGAAGGGAAGCAAAACCCGCTCAGTGCCCCGCCCCTGGTTCGCCGCACAGCCCTCTGATTGGTCCGCTCTATAGAATTGCGGTCGTTTTCGGTGTGTGTTTTTAAATGGGTTTGCGCGCCAAGTGTTGAACCGAGCCACGAAGTTGACACGGCATTTGAATCCTCCGATAAATTGCCGTGTTATCGTTCGTTGAACCTTGAATTGCTGAAATATCAAGGCAAAAATTGGGGGTTTTGCTTTTCTCACGCGTGACTGATTTTGAGCGCAAAACGTGGATGTGGCGCGGTAATTTTTGTCCAGTTTATTTCGAATTTATGCCACGTGCTTTGAACAATAGAACAGCGCATCGGTAATGACTTACGACACTAAGGGATTGTCAATGAATTGTCATAACATTCCGAAATTTGCATCTTATTTTTGGACTGTTTTGAATGATAAAGAGTTGGCCGAAATAAATTTTTTGCCATCGTATAGCAGTTTCTTCGGTGCAGTCAAACTGTTTTTTTCTTTCTCTTCCTATTTTGAGGCGTAGTCGTATTAGGCGCGGCCAAGCATTTTTCCAGAACTATCGCTTAAGTATACTACGGAGATTTAAAAAGTACAAGCAAACAAGCGGAAAAGCTGCGTTGGCGTTTATTAGAATAAAGATCATCTCATAATATCGGTTATGGATAATAAGTATACCGTGGGAAGGTTGCGGAGGGCGGGGGCCAGTTTCTGCTTACCGGCGATAAGGAACCGTTTCTTAGTTACCAGAAAACTAAAACTTTATATAGTTATGAATTTTTGTGGGTGATTTCCCCGCGGATCGGTGGTGATGATTTTTTTTCTTGCAAAGTGAGCCGAGCGCAGGTTGCTATCTCTGTTTACGATCTTGCCATTGAGAAGTCCCCACGGACTGCGTCAATTAAAGCCGTATTGGTCATTCCGCTTAAAGTGCCAAAATAATGCAAATCTAATAATGCTAATTCGGGGGAAGGAGGTTTGTTGATCCTCCGGATGTCTGAGGGCTGTCGCTCTTCTCGCTGTTGTGGGCAACAATCTTTCAATTTATTTTCCCCTCAAATTTGGAAAAGACACTAAATCAGAGAAAAAACCGCGCATATTAGATTATTAACCACCCAAGTTATCTTTCCGACAGAAAATAAACCCAGCAACCTGTTGAATGCGAGGCAACCTGCCTCGAGGATATAAAAATGGTCGCTTTGGTAACCATCGATTTGGGCCAATCAAATGGCGGCATTTTTCATACGCGAAAACTCGGAGACAGGTGTCATGTCTTCTCGTCGCATCGAGTTTGATTTATTAAACAGCCAGCTGACACTGAGGGGTCACTGAAGAACCCACGTGCTTAGAGACCGCCAGCTGGCTGTCAATCATTCTGCCACTCATCCCAGGGCTGTTCTTTGCAAAGTACAAAATTAAGTCCTTTAAAAGCCGTTCTTGCCCGCTGATACCGTTGCCGCGGTTTCGGCCGTCAAGCGCTCGTGCTAGCTTTTATTGCGCTTTTATTCATCGCTTGCTTTTCAGTAGCCCGAGCCGCACGTTTGTTCAGCAGAGCGGATCACTGCGCTGCGGTCCTGCCGATCTGTTAATGGTTTCTTTCTTTCTTTAAAAAAAATAGTGGCCCCTATACTCGCACCGGTGTTTGTATTCCATTTGACCTGATTATGCATGCGGACTCGAGTGGTCGCGAATGCTGGCTTCTGATTGGTTGTTGCCACCTGAACCAGATGTTTAGAGGCAATTTTTCGCCCGGAAGGTCTCATACGAAAGATTATGCCAACACAGGCCTACAGGCTTACGCTATAATATTTGACAGTGTCGCGATAAGGAATTCTCTTATCCAAGACCAAGCCGGTCTGTTTGTAGGTCTTTATATGGGTACACTATATATGGTGAATTATAACAGGTCCTCAGTTAAGCACTCCCAGTTGCTTCTTGTTCCGGTTTTGGATTTCGTTGCCTCCGATGTTTTCCAAAATTTTGAATCCTCTGCATTTGAAGGATCAGAGACGAAAAAAAAAACTAATCAGCTGAGTTAAGAACACAAATCGTTTCAGTTATATTTGGGAAAGAGAAAAATGCGTTCAATACAGTCCGACGTACAAATATTAACTTTCTTTTTGGCTTTTCTTTCTAGCTTCTGCAAAAATCGCAATCAAATCATCGTCAGTCGTTCATATGACTGTACGATATTCAACATGAACTTATGGTGGATTCACTCATTCGGCAAGAAGATTACGAAGTGTTCTCCGTTACACGACAAATGAAGATTAACGAGCTTTTATCTCATAGCGCAGTCACCTAAATTGTTGTTCGAACAATAATTTCACAGTAATAACATTGCATGCCTTGTTTTTCTATTTTGCACGCCCTTTGCTCAAGCCGAATGTAGAATACTTTCCGGCTACAAATTAGGTCAAATGAATTGGGACTAAATACGGTCACATTAATTTTTCCGCTTTTTTAGCAACTGATATTTTTACATTGGCCAACCTTTTTCTAATTTTACAGAACTAAGCCGCAATAATGGAAAGACTGATTTTTGTTTCTGTTTATGATTTTATTGGTTTTGACGGATGGGCTAATTTCTTTAATTTAGAGCTTCCTGAGAGCCGAAAAGAAACCTTTTTTCTCGCAGCTGGTACCAAAGAATAGCGACCAGTTCACTTTTATGGTGGTACATACAAATTATCGAGTTACTGAAGTTAAAAAAGCTAGCTGTTTCTCTATTTTTAACAACCGGTTTATGCAAATTTTAAGAAAGCGCTCTTAAGGTCAAACCTTGTTTTAATTTTTCCTTTCTCGAAATAAATCGCCTGTCCCTTCGCGAAGCAATAAATCAAAAATTGTCGTAGAAAGTCCAAATGTCTCAGGAAAGGAAATGGATAAGATTAACCACAATTGTTTTGCAGATTAAACGCCGATTTTGAATGTGAAACTCCTTATATTAGCTTCGATAACAATCAACAAATTAAAGGATTTTTCATAGAAAAATCGTGCAATAAAACAAAAATTAAAAATACTGGGTATTTTTTAACTACTTTACGACGTACACAGTTTCCACAATTTCTGTTCTTTCACATCATTAACTGTTTTGCAATAACTATGATTACTATCGATGATCTCAGCAAACAGACGTAGGAAATATAAACATTGTGTTATATTTTTTGAGCAATATGTTCGTATTTTATCTTGCTCAATTTTGAATGTTACGCAATTAATTCTTCCACTGCGTGAATATTGTATTTAAAAACCTAAAACTCGTTTACATAATGTTAGATAGTGCCCTAGGTATTTTACTTTATTTCGCCAACTTCAAATTTACTTTTGTATAGCAACGTCGAGTCCATCATAAAAGAAAAAATAACGATTCTCAAGTCTGAAAAACTCGAAGGATCTTTTTTAATCTCCGCTTCAGTTGCTTTCCGGATAAACAGAAAAGTCATACAGTCACGCCGTGATGATTAAAATAAAGATCAACTTGGTAAACAGTTTGGCATTTTCTCTTTTCTTTTGTAAACAAATTCTCTCTTTGCTGTTTATAAGTGGTATTAAATCTTCGCCAAGAGGTTGAGAATTTGTTTCAGCACAATGCTACCGTTTCTGTACCTGTCAGTAGTATTTGCAGGTTAAGATCTGCAAAATCGCTAAAGCGCTCGCGTTTTAAGCCTGGAACCTAACGAACTTTGAATCACAAAATACCGTACACTAAATTATTACGCAAATCGTTTTTGACAAATGTACTCTACCCTCATGAAAACGTAGTAATTTCGTGCATGGTTTTCTCACCGAAGTTTGGCTTCGGACTGAAGGGTCGGAGAATGAACTGAGACATTGCAAACTAAATTTATATTAACTGGGTCAAGGTGGCTTATTTGACAGTAAATGACTGATTTATTAAGGATCTTGATTCATGTTGCCTTCAGTTTGCTTTAGGTTGCCTAGAGTTGGTGTACTTATCTTAAACGAGTCTTTAAACCCCACACTTCAACAATGAACTAAACCACCGTGTCTGTACTCTTGTGTGGTTTTAACAAATCTGTTTAAAATGTTAATATTTTTACCATATGCATACCATTTCAGCCCATCCTATGTACGGGTCTTTGTCACTGGTATTAAAAGATTTATTGTGAAGTTTTATTTGGGCCTAAGCTTTTTACACAAAAGGGTCATGAAGGGAGATGGCGAGTTTTAGATTCATCGTCTGTGATCATGTCCTTAATTCTCATTACCACTCTAGTTGATAAGGATCAATTTGAGGTTTCTGGAAAACTGCCCACCTACCCCTCCCCTAACCCAACGCGGTTAACATTTTCTTCTCACTTGAGGCAAAATGTTGGATTAGGGGAGGGGTAGGTGGGCATTTTCCCAGAAACCATAATTGATCCGTTGATAAAGCATTGATTGATATGGAGAAATTTCATGCTCATCACTATTCAAACTCGTATGGCTTATGAGCGGTGATTTCTGCGCTGTTCTGGTGACGCAGCTACTCAGAATCACATCCAAGTTGTGTTGTATGGACTTTCCATCAAGTTTGATCCGTTTAAAACTTTTACGATAAATATCGAGCCCAAACATCGCAAATAATGCAACGAAAAGTACGATATAATATACAAAAATGACATGTTTAAACTGGAATAACTAGACAGTTATAAGCATCGTTTCCGTGGATCGTCTACTCGTAAGGCCCTAGCTGGCCATGAAAAATTGTACATGTAATTATTAATTTGACTAAAAGTTGTTTTTTTCATTAGAGCGACTACCGCGAACCTTTGTAGTATCCACAAGATGAAGTATTTTTTTCCTGACTAGGTCGTGGATGGAAGGTATGGACAGCTAGCAAGGATGTAACTGACGTATATTGGAATGGAATTATAATCATCATTTTACCCCCGCCTTAAAAATTAAACTGTGCTAGGTATTACCCAGGATTTATGGTTAACAGGCGGACAGTATTGCAAGTGTTTTCTCTTAATACGGTCGGATCTTTCTTCAATAATTAAAGATTCAAAGGAGCCTGGCCTTATTTTCAGGCTTTCTTTAGCTAGCGAAACTTGACCACGAAAACCTGTGCTGGTTCAAGCTACATCCAGGTGATCTGTGACGTCACTGCGGGGGCCTGGGGAGAGAAATTTTAATGCCGTATCCCATAAACCAAAGCTGACGGGAACAGATTGAAATTGAATTGAATTGGTGCGCGCGTTGGTTTATGGGATACGGCATTAAAATTTCTTTCCCCAGGCCCCCGCAATGACGTTACAGATCACCTGGATAACTACTAAGGGACGGACCATTTAGGGGGCAAAGTACAGAGAAAAAATGTTCGTAATTCGTGTACGCTCCTCAATGATTAGTTGATGCTGCCATAATTTTACAAAAGGTGGTCAGTCATAGTATGGATAGACATGCTCTTGATATATACAGCTTCCATAGCAACGGTATTATTCATTAAAAACACCCATGATTTTTGCTTTAAGTGATTATGGCTTATAAAGAAACTGTTATTTAGGAAGTAATAAGTCGTCTTTTTCTGGCAAAATTATGATTACAATCTCCAAAACATAAAAATCCTGACTTTTTTAGTATTAGTTAGATGCCTTTAAACTTACCTAACCACTTCAACTTTTCAAATTTAATGCTTATTGACCAGTATGTGTTTTTGCAAACTGCGAGCCATCTCTTTTACCTTTGAGTCGCCGTACATCAAGAGCACGCGTTGGGGGTGAGCATGCAGCGAAGCCGCGAGGAACGAGGGCGGAAATACACTTATCCTACATGTGCGGACTGGCGTATTTGCTACCTGCAAAATAATTTGTATAAATTTGCCAAAAAAAAAAGGACAGACAAATTTGCTTTGACAGTTCCCTGTCGTTTATTGTTCATTTTCTTTAACCTGTAAACCGGAGTGTTTTGGTAGTCTCAGTTACCTAATTTAATTTGACTTCATGTGATGTTTCCTCTTTCTTGTGTTTCACCGATCTTTACACCATTTTGAATTTCCTTTATTAAGAGCTAAAAAGGCTCGCTGTTACTGTGACTGCATTTTGTTTCAATGGAGGCCTTACGATTCTAGGAAGAGGACGACTACTCTGCGACTAAGAGGACGAGATTTGTCTTACATAGACACTGTGAAAGCTTCATTTTTTTGCTTTCACCAGAAAAGTTAACACGGTCACTTTTATTCCCGATCGAACTTGATAATTTGTATCCGTCACATGACTGGGATAATTAACGACGGCTATCGCGTTTTCTCGCGAAATGATATCGGTACATCTCTAAGTAATAAATGTGCGCTGTTGGCGTGGCTTTTTCTGTAGTAGGGAGTTTGGCAGAGGCGTGTTTGAGTAACACTCGTCAACTGGAAGTCAGGCCTTTTCAATTTGTCTTAGTTGCTAAAGTATTTTAACTCTTATATAGACGATTTGCTTAAAATTTGGGCGAGACCACTGCCCAAGAAAGCAAAAAGGCCATTTCTTGTTGACGTACGTCTTTGCTAAAGCTCACTAAAACTAGACTGCGAGCATTCTCTCCTGTGAGTATATATATACAAGCGGCGAAACCGCAAGCATCGAGTTGTGCGAGCGACAGTAGGATTTTCGAGCAAAGAGCAACTGCTCGCAGTGTATATAAATTCATGTAGAAGAAGATCAAATATAAACAAAATTCCTATAACGAATTTGATTAGTTTCATGTTAAGTTCAATAAAGGCAGTATATAGACAGACGGTCACTTTGCAAGCGCATGGTGTTTTAACGAAGGCTCAGTGTAGAATCGGGGTATTTTTTACTTTGCCAAGCCTTATTTGCTCGTGTGTGTGTGTGTTTTTTTTAATTTGCCTGAAAGAAAATCCTAAAAGCACTATGATAGCGTGATCGGGTGGTGCGACCCGATGCTGAAGTAGCCTGCATGCATAAGAGGCATGTTTTCACTAAGATGTCATGTTTTGAAAGCATTGCGAAGACTTCCACAGAGGTGCGATGTTATTTCTGAGCTTGAAAAATGCTAGCAACTGAACACTTGGAACTTGGGTGTGTTCAAGATTGAATCAACTTATGCTACATGATATTGTGTCCATAGTGGTTTTATCACGAGTAGATGTCAAGTTTATATACACATGTAAATTTGCCTTAAATCGCAATGATGCCCCGGTTGTTCAAACGTTGCATAGCGCTATATATCCACCGGATGAAGCGCAATCCAGCAGATAAGCTTATATTTGGAAAACCAATTGGGCCATCTACTGGACAGAGAATCAAATATCCAGTGAATAGCCTTATCCACCTTTTGAACAACTTAGACTTAAAAGTTTTGCGTTAATTGAAGCTCAATCATGATCGGAAGATGTGTGTTATCATTTTATGTTTCCCTTCAAAAATTGTTACCGGTGGCTTGTAAATCCGATTCATCTTATAACACGTCCTCCGTGAATGAGGCGGTTTCGCTGAATGTCAGAAGCAACTAGTGCACCTTTAAACTTGTGGCTTGCTTACTGAGGGACTTTACTCAAGACTCATATTGAAATATTTGTGTTGAAAAAACTTGACGTTTCAGGTTCCCTGATTTAATTTTTTTTTTGTTTTCTGTTATCAATCCAGAAGCCTTATTTTCGCGCATTAATTTCATGTTCTACCAGTTTTCTCACAAGATAATTTAGCAGCTTACCAGGTCGAACATTTGTTGTTTGGAATCTCAGACTTTTCCTACGCAATTTAATTAATATGCACATTTGTTTTGCCAGAAGACTTATATTTACGCCTGGAAGTTTGTCTATTTTGGGCGTTTTCATATTAGCGTTCATTAACATGCGTGTCACTTCGAGAGAATCCTTCAGAGGATTTTGCTGGGCGATCAACAAAGTTCAGTAACTTATAACTTTCAGTTGCATAACCGGAAGTGCAGTTAGCGAGCACTATTATATTATTCGAACGGTTAGAGTTTCTTATCAGAATCAGCTCTGTTTTGGAGATTGTACCCTTTGAAAAAATTATTTTTAATATGTTGTAGGATTTCCAGTTCTCTGACAAAAACGTTACCGCTATGTTAAAAAATCGGCTTAATTTCTCAATCTCCATGCAAGTCAGTAGCTAAAAAAGAAAGACAATCAGACATTGTACAAACATTGTGACTTTGCTTTCTCTTGACTACTTTTGGATGGTAGGCCTTCAAAATTTGTGAATTAGTGAGTGTAAAACGTCCAAAAACTAGAGAGTGAGGATGTGAACAACTGCACCGCAAAATGCATGGTGTGTGTTTATGTGTTTTGAATTTCTAGACGTAGCCCACTTCAGTCAAGAAGTCGTGAACAAGACGCGACAATTGCCTATGCCGGCACACCGGTTCTAGGTTTATTTCCTGAAAGCCGAGTTTATAATTTTTCTTCTGAAACAAATGAGAAAGTTTAGGGATGACGCATTCATTCTGGTAATTCTAGAGACCTGTTAAGCTCTTGCAGAAACATGTGTTATGAATACAAAATCAGGTAATTTGTTAGTGCGGAATTTTCGAGCAACAAGCAGGTACCAGGGGCTAATTAGGGAGATTTTCTGATTTAACAATCCCATCGACTGGTTGGCCTCTTAACTAATGCGTGAACCACCTTGCTCTATCTTGAATGTTCTTCAAAAGTTAATCAAGAACAGCGTGAAAACAGCATGTGAACATGTAGAACTTGACAAGCAATTGACAATCAACTTTAAGTTTGAATCTGCCAGAGATTTTTATTTATTTATACGTATTGATGTATTTCTAATAATTTTGATGAGTTTTATTTTCTTTCGGAGAAATTAGCCGAACGATTTTGCTATCCACAAATTCCGAAGTGAAATAAAGTCCTTGATTTGATTGATTGATTGACTGACAGTCACTGACTTAGCCTTTTCCAGGTTCCAAGATAGTGGGGAAAACGGATCGTTAAAAAAAATGCGAAAAACCGCCGTTTTTCGCTCGCTCGATTTTTCGTTGCTTGCGCGGTTTTTTCGCTTCTCTTTCGCTTTTTTCGCTTATTTGCACTGACCGAGAGCCTGGCACAGGCTATCACTGACTTTAAGTTTGAATTTGTCAGAGTCTTCATAGAAATAAAGGTGCATTCTGTTAGTCGCGTTTAAGACTGAATTTAAAAATGAAAAACGGGAGCCTATCTAGAGCTTTTTCTTCGCAATTTTCATACCACTGCAATGTCGTGTACTCATGGTTCATGTGTTTTCGAATTACTTAACCAGTACGTCGTAGTGTTGTAGATTATTACAGTGCAGTTTTTGCTGGTATAATCAGGCGCGGCCGGTAGCCTGAAATTCATCCGATTGCTTCGTGTCGTTTTCTCCTTTGAGCAATAACGACTCGAAGTAATCGGATGAAATTCAGGCTAGCGCAACCGGTCCCCTTCAACTAATTTAAGTTTTGATACAACATCTACAATTTGGAATCTGGGCGCCTCCCCAGAGAGGGAAAAAATTAGCCTGCGATCAGGGGTTCCCTCTTCGCTTAATATTCTTTCTTTGCCCGTCCGCTGATTTTTGCGCTCCCCTGAAAACAGAACGCTTGGTCATAGGTGAGATAAAAATCTGACGTTGCGTTACATTAGCCTGCCACACAGACGGTCTCAGGGCTTTGTCACGTGTTTCTCCCCAAAGCGCGTGACGAAGCCCTTAAGAAACCGGTCGGTTCACGCGACGAGCCTAAAAGCGGCTGCGAAGGAGACTACAGTTTGGGCAAATAGTAAGCAAAATTCAGGACTGGTAAATTTCGCCCGGAATCGCGTTCACCATTTTCACAAATCAGTCCCATTTACGGAAAAACGGCCGCGAAAGCCTGAGAGATGGCTTTGAAGAAATGGAACACAAATTTCCAGAAAACAGGGCTACAAGCGCTTTCCCTTCAACCAAAACGTCTTTTTTGTCTCAACATTTCACCCTACATGGCTACATCCGACTTAAAGCCAACAGGAAAGGCACAATCTAAGAATATGAATGTAATTTTATTTATTTGAAAACCCCTGCCACCATGATCTATTATTATTGCTTATAGTAGACTGCTTAAAACTTTTACGCGATAACCCTTCTAATACTGTCAACATAAACACTGAGAAATTCATTGCTAGGAGCTTGTAAAATTCAGTTAATATAAATTAAGAAAAAAAAACCCGATGGATCCAAGACAAGTCATATAGCCGTTCAGTTCACTCTCTAGGCCCGAAATGTATACGAGAAATTAATTCTATCTCTACAGTCAGGGCTATATAAAGCTATATAACTCATCCAAAATTCCAAGACAACACCATAACCACGCTCCATTCAAAACCAAAACTACACCGTTTGAAAAACGTCCCTCGGTTCAGAACCGTTGTTTTCCCTTCAATAGAAACTGAGAAATAATTGCTTTCAATCACAAATTCAGCAAAATTGAAAGAAGTCTTCGGTGTCAGTAAAGCATCGATCCAGTTGTACTTTTTCTTCTTTTTCTTTTGTGTCCCCTTATTAAATCAAGACAGAGAACAAAACAAAAGAAAAACGGCTCCGTTCGTGAATTGGAGTTGTACTAATAAATTGTACCACGTAGAAGCTGGTTCACTCGACCGACGCAAACGCAAGCACAAACGCTTCGTGAACGCAAATAAATGGAAGAACAAACGCACACGTAAAAATGTCTCGCGTCGGCGCTTGAATTTGCGGTTATATTCAGGTTAAGTTCACGATAATTTTCTTGTGCATTCTTAAGCTTGCTGCGGGTAAAATAGACCTTACTTGAAGTACGTTTGAGCAGTTAAGATTTACCCAGAAAAATTGTTTTGCGTTAAAACTGTTTACAGTAATTATTATTTACAATGTACGATACCTATATGTTAAGATTTCAAAACTTGGCACTATATATTTACAATGTTTCATCGATAAAAAGGATCTGACTAATAAGTTCAGAACAAACGTTTGTTAGGAGTTAATTTAATGTGACTGTATTTACGATATAAATATATTTGTAGTTTTAAAAAGAGAAACATTTCAAAAGAACTAAAAAAAGCAAGTTGCTCTAGCCTCTGGCAACTTGCAATAATTTAAATTAACAAAAATTAAGCTAGCTGGTAACCAGTAATGTTACGACTTCTCTAAGAACTCGAGGCCTTTTTTCTTGACTTTTTTGTTTTCTCAAATCTGATTGTTTCTATTTCCAGTTGAGCCATTTCTGTGATTCTCGCCTGGAAAGATGGACTTGCGCCTACCATCGGGTCTGGGTATTTACAGCCTGGTAAAAAGGAAGTCAATTTGACTTATGTGAGTAGAAATGAATAAAATTTAGCATTATTTTACAAGGGAACAACTAAAACAATAGGGAGCTTTCCCTGCAAAAAGGAGCCCAGAATTTCCCGGGTAAAATTCCTGGCTTCAATTCCGTGCATTTTTGCACATGTGGAAAAGCTTGGAAAAGCTAGGAAAAGGCCCAGAAAAGCCAGGAGTGTCCGAGCTCGCCTGGCTTTCCAGGATTTCCTGGAAAAGCCGTGAAAGCAAGGAGAAAATTTTCCACACTTTTCGGGCTTTTCCTTATGTGCAAAAAAGCCTGGATCCGCCTGGATCGAGCTTCTGACTAGAATGATTTCAAGCACTCTTGGCTCCTCCTTGATTCTAGGGTTTCCTGGAAAAGCCAAGAGAAAATATTCCATGCCTTCCAGGTTTTTCTCGTTCAAAAAAACCTGGAGCCGTTGCAGACTTTTTATAGCATGATGATCATTTAACTTGATTCTGGGGTTTCCTAGGAAGCCTAGAAAAGCCTGGAAAGCCAAGAAAAAATTTCCAAGCTTTCCAGGATTTTCTTTACTTGTCAAAAATCCTGGAAATTTCTGACTTAGAATGATTCCTGGGTGTCATGGCTCTTCCACATTTAGAAAAGCCTGGAAAAGCTAAGTTAGGGGATGTTTACTCATTTACAGAATCTCGCAGGGCATGCTTGATCTGGCTTGACCGTAATATGCCTTGACTCTACAGAATTGTAAATGAAATATTTTGTTCAGTAAGGACTTTGTTTACAAAGGTAATGCTTCTCTATATGTCACACATTATTGGTAATCTAAACTTTTAAAGCTTACTGTAAAACCCATTATTGGTCATGGCTAATCGGCTGTCCTCAGTCCATTGGAAAGATATTCCCAAAACCATCCCAAGTAAAATAACAGTAAAATATAATATTTATATATATGTGGCAGCCTTATACATAAACACAGCTGTGTGTCTGTACATTTCGTGATGCTACCACTGAGTTACCCATGAAATGACGTCTGATCTGAGGAATGAGCATAGTTTCCTTAAGCTTAGTGATGAGGCGTCACTACCCAGATCTGTGATGTGTCATCAATACGAAATTTCTGGGGAAACCAGCGATGGTTTCATGAAATGTTGGCCATTTTCCCATGTTATAGTGTCACAAAAGATGTGAAATGGTCATTATTCTGATCCTACCTTTGAGATTCAAGGTTGCCTTTGTTTTCCACCTAAACAATATAAACATAAAAAGAAATATTAGTACCAGCTACTTAACAGTGACCAGAAATCTTTGAAGACATTATAATTAGACATTCAAACAGTTCAAAGGTGTTGACTTTTTATCATAATTTGCATCTTTCGTGCAGGGAAAGCTGTGGTTAAAAATTATTGTGCTGTACACTGTCTAGAACTACAACATTTTATCTGTTTCATCTTCAGTTATACTCAAAGTTCCTTAAATATCTGCTTTGTTTTGGTGCCACTTTGACTATTACATGTACTATTTAATGTAATTTTTTTAATTACCGTTATTTCAAAGTGAGCCCTCTCGATGACTTTTTTGGTTACTCTTAGGGCAAACTTCGTAAATAAAATATGTTTAAATTAAAAAATATTACAATAAATCAAGTTTTAACTCTCGCTAAGAATGAGAAGCATAGGCTACAATTGTATCTTCTTTTACCCTCAGTTATTTTAATAGTTTACTAATTTTAAAAGTGTTCACTTATGAGTTCTATTCTTATTTTTATGAACTAACGGATAAAAAAACATTCCCTTATTCAAAAAGTTTTTGGATTTCCGCAAATGGTAAAAGTTTTCAACACACAGTTATAGTATTATTGGTGTTCTGACTTTAACTTTAGTTTTCAAGATTCTGTTAGAACTGTTGTTTTATTAATAAATGCAACATTTAAAAACATAAACTAACAATCCTCCTTGTTTTGACTTCGGCATGACTTGTATGTCCTCCTCAGAGGAAGATCTGGAGAAAAAAAACCACATACGTACAATGCATATAATTTGACCTTCAAGTTAAGTGACAAAATGTTTAAAACTTTAACCTTGTTTTAATTTTTGTCAAGATTGCGTTTATTTTATAAATAGTGAACTTTGTAAATAAAGAATGCTACAACGAATGGAAAAAACCACGTAATTGAGTGAAATTCAAGATTTATGACCACTGCGCATTAAAGTTAATGGCTTTATCATCTTCTTGGAACTAAAAACTTATTGTTTTGTCAAGGTTACCTTTTTTATGTTTGTTGCTCAATTTCCCTTACGGCTTACTTTTTTCCATATTTATCTTTTAAAGAAACCTCTACACAAGATGAATGTACTGATGTGAAAGAAGTCTCTTTGGCACCTCAACATATCAGTTTAATAATTTTTTAGGGTACTGACAGGTAGTTTGAGAAAACACCTTTGACTGTGTCTACTTTTGACTTTTCATTCAAGTTTTTAAAGCAAACATCACTTAATAACATGCATAAAACCAGAATAGAGCTGCATGCATGTGTGCTCACTGCTTGTAAACAGCCAAAAGGCCTGCACCCTGCATGTTGGAATATAACATATATTAATCTGTACTGTGGTGTTCAACTAGAGTTGTTTGACTCTCAAATTAGCCTGGCCTACATAACTTAAGCCTTTACAATTTAAACACTGCCACCCTGACAAAAAGTCAGCAAGATTGACAAAAGCATGATTGTGAGGGTGGGTCCTTGGGTTGGCCTGTGAATGCAGACATGTATTTCAGGTTATTGTTTTTCTTGGCAAAGAAACAGCCAAAAACCCAATGTGTATCTGCATCTGCAAACTACTATTCTGAAGATTAAAATTTAGCTTTCAAGAGTGTTAAATATTTGTATTTAGTATAATTACATCGATGACTATCGAAAATAGAGCACTGTGATTGGCTAGGAGCTTCGCTCTATCCCGCTATAATCACCGCGCGGTGATTATAGCATTGAAGGCTAGCAGTTTTCAAAATGGCAGCAAGATTTTTTGATGTTTCGGGGTCGGAAATTGATCAATAATTTTATTTTCTCGAATAATCATCAATGTAATTATACTAAAACAATTAGTCGCCAAAGGCGACTAATTGTTAAGTAAATAAAGAAAATAACAAATGATTTATTAATAGTGTGCGAATGCAAGGTGAAATAAAATATTCATTCATAATATTCATTCTGTTAAATGCAAAAGAAAAGTAGATAAAAATATCTAAAATTTGTTAGTGCCAGTGACAATATGTCAGTAAAAAAGGACTAACAAGAGATCACTGTTGTTTAATGCTTCCTTTTTCTCTGTTCTGCTAGTTTGCTGCTGGTCTTTTGTGTTAATGACTAGACTGTAACAGGATAAAATAGAGGATATTACAAGGCCGTGTGGAGATACGAATTTCTCTTCGAGTGTTGAAAAATATTTCACGAGTGAGCACAGCAAATGAGTGAAATATTTTTTCAACACGAGAAGAGAAATTTTGTATCTCCAAGAGGCCATGTAATGTTCTTTTTATTATATAAGCACCAATGAAACATTTCACTTTAATAGTTTTTTGGTGTCGAAGGCATCATTTATTATGAAAATATTAACATGATTTATTATCAAAATATCAAGTTTTTGTGTGAAAGCTCACCTGGTATTTCATTGGTGTTTATAAAATAAAAGTAACTATTACAACTCCAGTCTTGTGATTCTTGACACAAAATAATAATTGTTTAGAGCAGAACCTCCGTAAGTTCTTTTTTGGAACATATACAGGAAGAGATAGATACTTAAAACACGTTGAAAAGGATCCCTAGACATGATATATTTGAAGCAGTGATATTGATAGTTAACCACTACGACTGACTTTTAAAGGTAAATTTTTCCGGGGGGACTTCATCTCCTCAACTACGAAATAAAAGTTAACCTTTTGATCAACTGAAGATCATTAAAACATATGAAGACACCTCAAAAACGTTTTTAAGTTTCACCTGGACATAGGTTTAACTGGAGTCTGTCGTTGTGATGTGATCGGTATTGTCCCAATAGCAATGAGATCACTAGTGCTGCGAGGCATTGTGGGTATTGATGTACTACGATTAAACGTCAATGGAATCTTGGGTCCTGGTCGAAAAAAGCTACTTCTGTAAAGTTCTGCAGCTCCGTCACTTGAAAGAAATTCTTCATTGTTTATTTTGCATTTTCCAAGAGGCAAAACTCTGTTTTCTCCATCACTACAGCTACTGTCAGTTGTTGTATATGTCTTAATATGTGGGCTTCTGTGAGTAACCTGACTCTGTCGCTGCTGTTTAACACTGCTGCATCTTGCATCACTATAGAAATGACAGAAATCATGAGGAAGAGTTTATAGGAACAACAACCCTGTATGGATGTTCAAAATACACTCCAGAAATAGATATAAATAGTTTCACCCTAATTTGATACTCAGTAATAGTCAGTGTTCTTTGTACTCTAACTGTTATTCTTCATGATTATGAAAGGAAATTGTCAATCAAACTAGCTAAGTTAAAACTGTTTTGACACAAATTTCATTTTCTGCTTTAGGGACTGCTTGTTTAGGCATTTTGAGAAAGCTTAAAAGATTTTCAAACTGACACCACAATAATTGTTCTTAACTTTTTAGAAATGACCTCCCATAAATTTTAACTATTGTGAAAGTGACCCCCCCCTCTGATTGCTGTGGAAACTATGAATATTCTAGCTACAAAATCTAGTAGCCTGCAGAACAGGGATTACTTTTCAGCATTTTTCACCCGAAAAAACACAAAAAACTTTATCTACAGTCAAGTTTATAAGATCATCATCGTTACTGCTTTGTTTCACTTTCAAGAAATTTATTAAAATGACCCCTAGGTACCGCTCCCTAATCTGAAAATGACCTGTTAAAGCCAATCAAGATTTTGAAAATAACCCCTCAGCAAAATGTGCCCCCCCCTCCCTCCACAGGTAATAAACAACCAGCCCTAAAACCTACATCTTCAATCTCAAACAGTTTTTAGGATAAAATTCAAAAAGTTCATTGCTTAAACGTTGATATTATGAACTCGCCTACGCAATATTTAATATTGGTTTAAAATGACATTAACCTGGAAAATTTTACAGTTGCTAAGGAAACGTAACATTAATATTGACAAAATGATTTTGTCTTCATAAATTATAAACAAATACTGATAATCTAACGATTTGAAGCTTCTTGAAGCAGCCGTTTAGCATCAAAAAGTTATATGAATTAACGATAATTGATTTTTAGTGATATTATCACAGAAAACCTTGGAACAAAATAAAATTATAGGCTTTAAAGTTATCATTCGTCGGTTAATCATTTTATTGTTTTATAAAAAAATTCTTTGTCTGTTTTTTCAAAGGGCGAATAAAAGCTAAGCGTGAAAATATGAACTCGACTGGTTGTTTGCGAAACGGTCCTGCACAACGTGCAACATGTCCGTTTTAGCCTGAAGTTCTTTCAGTATATTAACAAAAATCTCAATTAGCTTTAAATTGTTGACCACAACTCTCAATAAACTCAGTAATTGGAAAGACTTTGTAAACACTGTTTTCGATCTTCGATTTGACGAGTTTCTATTTTTATTATAAAAGAATGGTCAAGGGAGGAAAGAAAAAACCAATACGTTAAACCTTCCTTTTTCATCGTCACCGTACCTACCAATATTGACCCCAATATTTATGGACTGAAGCCCTTTAAAATAAGTAGTGGAATTGTCATTTCAGCCATTGCATTTTACATTCAGAGTCTCCTTCAATCGAAAAATTCCTTTGGTCGGTCGTTACGGTAATCGTCGTTACTTACTCCGGGTTGTTTCTTGTCTTCTGCTGTACAGGAGCGTATCCAGCATCCGTTATTCCTTTATCCACCGTCAAAGGCTCTTCAAGTGAAAAAACAAACATTCAATTTGGGTGCTTTAAAACAAAATTCTATTATCGTTCGATTATTGCGCGCGTCACAAATATTTAGAACGTAACTATTCAGCTTATGTCATTTATGTACACGTAACAGTCAGGAAAGGAGAAAAACTCACTTAAAATGTATTTTTGTCTTGGTTGGCAAAATCTCCGAGGACTATGAGCCGCCATGAGTGTGTCAAGCGAAGTAAAAGGAGTTTGAGGTGGCCACATTCTCAAAGTTACGACATTGCTCGGCGTAGAATGCTTCCAAAGCGGTGAGACACAAGCTGTTCTTGGAACAAAGTTGTTCCTTTCCCTGCCCTGTGCCATGAACAGGCTTTGGAGTCACCTCCAAAGCGATAGGTCTAGATCAGAAACCATGAAAGATTCGAATATTTGAAGAACATCTTCTCCATGTACTCTGCTTTCCGGAGAAGGAAATCTTATGTTAATTTCTGCGCCCAAGTCTTTTGGGATCCTTGTATCCTAGCAACTAGTATCTGTCTATAAATCCTCACCAGTCTTTACTCTGATAAAAAGCTGGGGACTTCCACTAAAAATAACCGCTCAAAATTAAAAGAAGGAATAAATAACATAACAAATACAAAAGAAGGCAAGGATGGAAAAAGTTGAAGAAGGTTAAAACGGATTGCAAGAATAGTGGTTTTTGAACTGAAACTTGTTTGCCTAACAGATTCAATGTTTTATGCAAGGACCAGCTTACAAAAAAGAAGGACCGGATCCTAATAAAGGATCTAATCAGCAATAAGTGAAAATATAAGACAAAAAAAGCAAGGCTGATTTTACAGTCGGGAATATATAATCTTTTAACCAATATTTCGGAAGGCACGGCCTTCCTCTTCAGGGTCTTACATATAATGAGACGTTACAATTTGAAAATAAGATTCATGACAGGGACAGCCCCTTTGGGTATAGTGTGGTGGCGCTCGGACGCTGAAGACATTCTACTTTCTCACAAACTATTTTGAATGTCTTTTTGTACCATGATTAATTCCGTGTGAGTCTAGACCACGAATAGTCCCAATTTTTCCTCAGGGATATTAGAGAGAACGACACACGAGCGCGCCTGAAAATCATCCCACGCGTCTCGCCTTTCTCGCGTGGGTTGGTTTTTACGCGCACTCGCGTTTCGCTTGCTCTGCTATCCCTGAAGAAAATGGGGACTACTCGTAGTCTAGTGTGAGTCTGAATTAAAATACTTTAAAAAAAGTATCAAGTTCAGCCCGCAGCGCGGCAAACCTATATAGATGGCAGTTCCCTTCTTTGGACTTGCCTAGCGCCTAGGACCATGTGCCACAGTGGGAGAAAAGGTCGGGGAAAAAAAAATCGATGAGGGCGAAAAAAACCAAAGTTGAGCAAAGCGAGCTAAGCGGTAATCTAGGGGGGCGCTTTCCCCCTCCCGAGTCCACCGCTTGTTTTAGTTTATACAGGGTACCCATCTTTTTTTACCTTCTACCCCACTGCAGAGCCTGGTACCAGGCTCTAGACCTGTAAGTGACCATTGAGTACAGATAACAAAACACTTGAGGTAAAATACTGAGAAATAATAACACTTTACTGTTAAAAGAATTGGTATACAGCTTTACACTGATCTATCGCGTTACACGTTACATTAATCCTTAACTGATGATAAAATAAAATAACTATCCAAACCAAGAGAATACCGGCATTCTTCTCTCTTGTCCGAACTACATGTTACTTTTTTCGACAAATTGCACAAAGAAAGCAAGGTAATATTTTTCATTATCTAATAAAAACAAATAGGACTTACAATGAGCTACTTCAAAAATATCTTTTTGAACACACTTTAAATTTTTAAAAAAAAAACTCACAAAAGCTTTATCGAGGTCTTAGTGCAATTTACTTTTACTACGACTTTGATTGTATTATAAACTGCCAATGTTCTAATAAAGTTCTAATAAAGTTAAAAAATGATATACAGCTGACTTAGCCCTCCGGCACGAAAATGAAATTGAAGTAATATAACGATACAATAAAAAGTAACAAAGCTCCGAAGTTTTCCAATGTCCGTACAATGTCGTGTCACTACATTACGCTTAAATGTCATTGATGTTGCCACTGAGTAACATAATTAGTCAACTTCCTCCACTGTGGGCCCATCGGAAGAGCTGTAACCCTGTTGCGGTTGCTGCTGTCCATGTAACTTAGCCATGATAGGGGAGCAAACTCTCTGAAGATCTTTTAGTTTCTCTTCATATTCTTCTTTATCTGCCATTGAATTCCTGTCCAACCAAGCCATCACCTCCTGAGTCTTGTTCTTCACTGTCTCCAGATCATCAGCATTCAGCTTGTTCACGACATTTGGGTCCTCTGCTGTTTGTTTTACGCTGTACACATAACTCTCCAAGCTGTTTCTTGCAACAATCTTTTCCCGCTGCATCTCATCTTCTTTCTTGTACTTTTCGGCATCAGCGACCATGCGGTCGATTTCTCCTTTACTGAGCCTTCCCGTGTCATTAGTGATGGTTATAGCATTCGTCTTCCCTGTGCTTTGGTCCTTGGCGGAGACATTTACGATACCGTTGGCGTCGATGTCAAAGGAGACTTCAATCTTGGGGACGCCTCGCGGTGCGGGAGGGATTCCCGTCAGTTCAAATCTTCCCAGGAGGTTGTTGTCTTTTACCATTGCGCGCTCTCCTTCGTACACTTGAATGGTAACACCTGGTTGATTGTCTGAGTAGGTTGTGAACTCTTTTGAAGTCTTTGCTGGAATTCGACTGTTGCGCTCAATCAGTGTGGTCATAACTCCACCAGCGGTCTCTATGCCAAGGCTCAAGGGAGTAACATCGAGCAAGAGAACATCTTTGATTTCAGCACTTTGGTCTCCAGCCAAGATAGCAGCTTGCACAGCCGCACCATATGCTACTGCCTCGTCAGGATTGATGGACTTGTTTAACTGTTTGCCATCAAAAAATTCCTCCAGAAGCTGCTGTACCTTGGGGATCCTTGTGGAACCGCCAACCAAAACTACCTCATGGATTTGGTTTTTTTGACGTTTAGCATCTCTGAGCGCCTTCTCTACTGGTTCCAAACAGGAACGGAAGAGATCATTGCACAGTTCTTCAAATTTTGCACGGGTAATCTTGCTGTAGAAATCAATTCCTTCTGCCAGTGAATCGATCTCAATACTTGCTTGTGTACTACTTGATAGCGACCTCTTTGCTCGTTCACAAGCGGTCCTCAGACGACGTAGGGCCCGTGTGTTTCCTGTCAGATCCTTCTTGTACTTGCGCTTGAATTCTCCTACAAAATGGTTCACCATGCGATTGTCGATATCTTCTCCGCCAAGATGCGTGTCACCCGCCGTTGATCGTACCTCGAACAGAGATCCATCATCAATGGTCAGTATGGAAACATCAAACGTTCCTCCCCCCAGATCGAAAATCAGAACATTCTTTTCACCGCTGAGGGTTTTGTCCAAGCCGTAAGCAAGAGCAGCGGCTGTGGGTTCGTTGATGATTCTTTTAACATTTAATCCTGCAATCATCCCGGCATCTTTAGTGGCCTGCCTCTGCGAGTCGTTGAAATAAGCAGGCACTGTAATGACTGCATCCTTGACTGTCTGTCCCAAGTAAGCTTCAGCTGTTTCTTTCATTTTTGTTAACACCATAGAGCTTATTTCCTCTGGAGTGAATGTCTTCCATGTTTCCTTGCTCTGAACACGGAATTTCGGCCTGCCAGATTCATTGATGACTTGAAAAGGCCAATGTTTTCTATCCGATTGCACATTAGGATCGTCAAATGATCTGCCGATCAGTCTTTTGGCATCAAAAATGGTGTTGTTTGGGTTTAGCGTTGCTTGGTTCTTAGCTGCTTCCCCGATCAAGCGTTCGACGTCAGTAAAGGCAACATAACTTGGAGTTGTTCGGTTGCCTTGATCATTGGCAATAATCTCAACTTTACCGTGTTGAAAAACTCCAACACAAGAATATGTTGTTCCAAGATCGATTCCAATCGCGGGTGCTAACTTGGCTGGCATTCTTGAAGCTGTGTTAATTCTGACTTGTCTTGTTCTTGAAGTAATTTTTCTTGCGATGGTTTACCTGTTTTCAGCAAAATTTGAGTGCGCTTTGAAACCTGCTCGTATTTATACCCTCCTTTGAAAATCGCTTACACAAGATTTCTAAAAATACAAAGTGCTGCATCATTATTTTTCAATGAAAAGCCAATGATATCTTCTTTTATTTTAAGTTAGACTAATCCTGATTGTTCTAGAATTTTTTGCTCTAGAAATTTCTGTTGCATCAGATTCCTCCTAGATGATACTAGATTTTGCTGGAGAATTCTACGGTAAACTCTCGCCCTTTCACGATTTCTCGCGAGAATTCGCGAAGTTTCTGCTTAGTTCCAATCTTCCTCGGCCATATTTTATTGACTTTTCAAACAACATGGCGGCCGTCGACTTAAGCCGTCTAAGTGGGCTTGATTTTGAGTTTTATTTGGTAGGATTTCTTAAAGGGAAGCTTGGATACCCGAATATAATGCTTTTTCTCTCTGTTGTTGACGTTTTTATTTGACTTGAGAGTCTTATCGGTAGTGAGCAATATCGACTTAGCCTGTAAACAGACGTTGTTTTATTTTTCTTTTCGTTCTTTTCAAACATAGGCGAGCTCGAGAGCGAAGCGAGCGCGCGAGAACGAGCGCGGTCAATAAGTCCCCTGCGGTTTATATTTTATCACCCGCGCTCGACGGACTTTGAAGAGAAAATAGAGGGTCTGTGAACAGGCTAATATCGATTCGATGCTACATCACCCAGAGGCTCCAGTATGTTCTCACTTCTCAAGTCAACTTTCGAAAACCGGGTCAGTTATTTTGTTGTATCAACAATTCGAGTTCTTTTGTTTGTGAAATTCATGTCATAAAATTCCAATAACGATATGAATTCCAAAACCAGCGCCACCGTACAACTCTATAGTTTTTTAACCTTTTTGAAAATGTTTTCAAACTCCTGTCACTGCATGCGAGCAGAGTCTCCTTCGATCTTCCCAGATAACTTATCTAGGAAAGGTTGAAGCGACTTTACTGAGGGGCCTCTTTTGTCTTTTTCGTAGGAATCGATGATTGCTATTTTATATTGAAATATCCGCTGGGAGCTCTCTCCTCCGCAGAGGCTCCCGCTGGGTATCCCTATAAAAATGGCAATAATCGAAAAAATACAAAGCGCGAGGCGTCAACACAAAGAGGCCTCAGCGGAGGAGAGAGCAGTGGGAGCCTCTGCTGAGAAGAGTATCATCTTGAGTTTTGAGAAACTCATGGGGTTCTGCTGATGCCACTTGAGTCAAAAGCTTGCTTGCTGGCTCAGAAAAAAAAGAGAGATTTTACTGACAAGAAAGCCAAAATGCCTGGGGGGGCTACTCATCAAAGTCTTATACAGGCCTAGGAGGCTCCCCACTGAGGTCCCACTCCTTAACCTTTTATACAAAATTACTGACAGAAAAGTACCGTTTTTGTATACCTTTTATTGACAAATGGTACCCTAGACCCCTGAAGTCTGAAGGTTTTGAGGTCAATCACATCAGTGGTCTCACGATGGGCACAAAAATCTCATGGTAAACAGATTCACAAGCCAAGGGAATATACTTTTTTGAGTATTTTCATTTTTGCCTTCTAAAATTGATTTTCAGGCATCAATTCTGTAGAAATCCACAATTCTAAGGCATAATATTTGTCATATTTGATCATCTTGTTGACAAAATATGGACCTCAAAGCTATATTTAGAAGCCAAATGCTAAATAAGGTTATTGTCACCAGTTTGTCGCATCCAGATACATTTTGTCCATATTGTCAAAATTGCAGGAAACAATAAATATTCATCGGGCGAAAAACAAAACAGAATGGGAAGGTTCGTATCCGGCTTGTTAAACGTGTCTTCCCTACACCTAGTATTAGTTCTCTTTGATTCCGTCGATAAATCTCCAGGTTTTTTGACCTTGATATCCACGATTTTGGTGTTTTGGGGTTGAGAGGTCTGGCACCCTTTTCACATACTAGTTTAGAATGCTGCATCCCTTTTAACTGGCAAAAATACATCATCTTTTAAATAATTATGAATAAATCACTGTTAAAACCATGAGTTTTTTTGGTCTCTTTTACAACCATAGATTGTGCTAAATGCCTCTGCTAGCCCTCGTCTTAGGGTCCCTACACAGACTGCAATGACAGATTTCCCTACCCTTTCACAAACTTCGACTCATGAATCCTTACCCTTTCATATACCTGAAGCCTGAAAAAGGAACCCTTTTAGGGCAACGCCTCCCCCGTATAGGCCATTATAGGGAGTACCTCCTCCCCCCAACCTGGCCAACCAAGAACTACTCTGGGTTTTTGGAGTGGTCTCACAAGTGACTACCCACTATTGTTTTACCATGAAGTCGCTTAATTATGAGAGCTCACTCTTGTAAGAGACCAGCTCTAGTTATGACCGCTTCTTCCAATTTATGAGGTGGCTGCTTTCAAGAGCTTCCACGACTATATAATTTATATTTAATACAATTTTTATGTACATATTAATAATGGGCATTTAAGTAATCACTCCATACTTTCATAATAAAAGGTAAGGTAATTTCTTTTATTATATAATTAAATACCAATAAAAAATCCCAGGTGAGCTTTAGCTCAAAAAATTGATATCGTCACACATGAAAAGATCACCATTTCCATGGTCATGTTACAGATCAAATTAGATTTCAGGTTAAATTTTTTTCAGCCCAAGGGCTGTGAAACAAAGGAAACTGAGAATCAACCTAGGTTAAATCAAAATTAACCTGATGTCAAATTTGACCTGTAACAGCTACATAATAAATCACTCCTTTCCCAGCAAAAAAAATATTTAAGTGAAATGGTTTGGTATTTTTATTGGTGTTTATAAAATAAAATAATAATTGAACATGTGCATTGCATGGACACTTGGACATACAAAACTTCTCTTATCGTATTGAAAAATCTTTCATGAGTAAGCACAGTGTTGTGTTTCTCTGCGTGGCCATGTAATATCCTCTACCTGAGTGTTCAGCTGTAGAAGCTTTAAATGAAAAAAGAATGATGAAAAAACAAGAGTGGTGTTTTGAAGTTTGTTGATCATTTTTCTGGATTTAAAATCAGGATAATTTGCAAATATTTTTACGAAATTTATAACAGTACAAATATATATGAAGTCAATAATTCATTCTCCTGATCTTCTACAACTTTTCAACAGAAAATAATTAAAGCCATTTTTTCTTCTAGTACATGCTTTCAAAAAGCAAAAATATAATACCTCAAGTTATATCTTCTAAAAAATACATTATATGCTGTAAAATAAATATAATAATTGTTTTTTGCTGTTTTCTTTTTTTCTGTTTTTTTTTTTAATTAGCACAAATTCAGAATCAGATCTCTCAACAATTACAGCAAAAATAATTATATACCATCAATGGAATTCATACCCTTTCCAGTTTTTGGGTGGTGCTAAATAAATTCTGAAACCCTTGTACATAAAGCTTACAACACCTCTATAGGCCATTCGAGGTACTCCAGCTTTCAAATCACTCATAACTCCCAGCTGATTTGCCAGAGCCACAAATGATTGCTCTGTGTCATACTGGATTCTTACTGATGGAGCAGCCATTCCCTGGCCTAAGTTAGAGTCCTCAAAGGAAACTAATGGTGATTTGTAAACAATGTTGACAAACTTGGGATCATATTCATCTTTGAGGAGACAAGTCAGGTTTCGTTTTGTGAAAGGGTAAAACTCGGAATTAAGCTTGATGTGCCTGAGATGCTCATCAAAGAATTGTCCTTTGCTGACTCCTGTCCTGCCAAATGTCTCAACACGTGGGATTTCTGGACGAATGCAAGCACGCTTATGTCAGGTGTGGGAAAGTAGAGCGAGCGACACACGAGCGCCCCTGAAAATCATCCCACGCGTCTCGCCTTTTCTCGCGTGGGTTGATTTTTACGCGCACTCGCGTTTCGCTCGCTCTGCTATCCCTGAGAAAAAATGGGGACTACTCGTAGGCTAGTGTGAGTCTAAATTAAAATACTTTTAAAAAGTATCAAGTTCAGCCCGAGGCGCGGCACACGTATATGGATGGGAGTTCGCTCCTTTGGACTTGCCTAGGACCAGGCGCCACAGTGGGAGAAACGGTCGAAAAAAGAAAAGTGAGCAAAGCGAGCTAAGCGTTAATCTGGGTAGGGGGAGGCGCTTTCCCCCTCCCGAGTCCACCGCTTTTTTTAGTTTATACAGGGTACCCATCTTTTTTTACCTTCTACCCCACTGCAGAGCCTGGTACCAGGCTCTAGACCTGTAAGTGACCATTGAGTACAGATAACAAAACACTTGAGGTAAAATACTGAGAAATAATAACACTTTACTGTTAAAAGAATTGGTATACAGCTTTACACTGAACAACTGAACTATCGCGTTACACTTTACATTAATCCAAAACTGATAATAAAATAAAATAACTATCCAAACCAAGAGAACACCGGCATTATTCTCTCTTGTCCGAACTACATGTTACTTTTCTCGACAAGCTGCACAAAGAAAGCAAGGTGATATTTTCATTATCTAATACAACCAAGTTGGCTACTTCGAAACTATCTTTTTGAACACACGTTAAATTTAAAAAAAAAAAAACTCACAAAAGCTTTATCGATGTCTTAGTGCAATTTACTTTTACTACGACTTTGATTGTATTTTACCCTGCCAATGTTCTAATAAAGTTCTAATAAAGTTAAAAAATAGTGTAAGTTTTGTTTTTGACTTCATAGAAATTGTAAATAGGTTCATATTGTAATGCGCATTTGATTATTTTATAGAAAATGCGCAATATAAATATTAAATATTATTATTATTATTATTAAAAAATGATATATAGCCGACTTAGCCCTCCGGCACGAAAATGAAATTGAAATAATGTAACCATACAATAAAAAGTAACAAAGCTCCGAAGTTTTCCAATGTCCGTACAATGTCGTATCACTACGTTACGTTTAAATGTCATTGATGTTGCCACTGAGTAACATCATTAGTCAACTTCCTCCACTGTGGGCCCATCGGAAGAGCTGTAACCCTGTTGCGGTTGCTGCTGTCCATGTAACTTAGCCATGATAGGCGAGCAAACTCTCTGAAGATCTTTTAGTTTCTCTTCATATTCTTCTTTATCTGCCATTGAATTCCTGTCCAACCAAGCCATCACCTCCTGAGTCTTGTTCTTCACTGTCTCCAGATCATCAGCATTCAGCTTGTTCACGACATTTGGGTCCTCTGCTGTTTGTTTTACGCTGTACACATAACTCTCCAAGCTGTTTCTTGCAACAATCTTTTCCCGCTGCATCTCATCTTCTTTCTTGTACTTTTCGGCATCAGCGACCATGCGGTCGATTTCTCCTTTACTGAGCCTTCCCGTGTCATTAGTGATGGTTATAGCATTCGTCTTCCCTGTGCTTTGGTCCTTGGCGGAGACATTTACGATACCGTTGGCGTCGATGTCGAAGGAGACTTCAATCTTGGGGACGCCTCGCGGTGCGGGAGGGATTCCCGTCAGTTCAAATCTTCCCAGGAGGTTGTTGTCTTTTACCATTGCGCGCTCTCCTTCGTACACTTGAATGGTAACACCTGGTTGATTGTCTGAGTAGGTTGTGAACTCTTTTGAAGTCTTTGCTGGAATTCGACTGTTGCGCTCAATCAGTGTGGTCATAACTCCACCAGCGGTCTCTATGCCAAGGCTCAAGGGAGTAACATCGAGCAAGAGAACATCTTTGATTTCAGCACTTTGGTCTCCAGCCAAGATAGCAGCTTGCACAGCCGCACCATATGCTACTGCCTCGTCAGGATTGATGGACTTGTTTAACTGTTTGCCATCAAAAAATTCCTCCAGAAGCTGCTGTACCTTGGGGATCCTTGTGGAACCGCCAACCAAAACTACCTCATGGATTTGGTTTTTTTGAAGTTTAGCATCTCTGAGCGCCTTCTCTACTGGTTCCAAACAAGAACGGAAGAGATCATTGCACAGTTCTTCAAATTTTGCACGGGTAATCTTGCTGTAGAAATCAATTCCTTCTGCCAGTGAATCGATCTCAATACTTGCTTGTGTACTACTTGATAGCGACCTCTTTGCTCGTTCACAAGCGGTCCTCAGGCGACGTAGGGCCCGTGTGTTTCCTTTCAGATCCTTCTTGTACTTGCGCTTGAATTCTCCTACAAAATGGTTCACCATGCGATTGTCGATATCTTCTCCGCCAAGATGCGTGTCACCCGCCGTTGATCGTACCTCGAACAGAGATCCATCATCAATGGTCAGTATGGAAACATCAAACGTTCCTCCCCCCAGATCGAAAATCAGAACATTCTTTTCACCGCTGAGGGTTTTGTCCAAGCCGTAAGCAAGAGCAGCGGCTGTGGGTTCGTTGATGATTCTTTTAACATTTAATCCTGCAATCATCCCGGCATCTTTAGTGGCCTGCCTCTGCGAGTCGTTGAAATAAGCAGGCACTGTAATGACTGCATCCTTGACTGTCTGTCCCAAGTAAGCTTCAGCTGTTTCTTTCATTTTTGTTAACACCATAGAGCTTATTTCCTCTGGAGTGAATGTCTTCCATGTTTCCTTGCTCTGAACACGGAATTTCGGCCTGCCAGATTCATTGATGACTTGAAAAGGCCAATTTTTTCTATCCGATTGCACATTAGGATCGTCAAATGATCTGCCGATCAGTCTTTTGGCATCAAAAATGGTGTTGTTTGGGTTTAGCGTTGCTTGGTTCTTAGCTGCTTCCCCGATCAAGCGTTCGACGTCAGTAAAGGCAACATAACTTGGAGTTATTCGGTTGCCTTGATCATTGGCAATAATCTCAACTTTACCGTGCTGAAAAACTCCAACACAAGAATATGTTGTTCCAAGATCGATTCCAATCGCGGGTGCTAACTTGGCTGGCATTCTTGAAGCTGTGTTAATTCTGACTTTTCTTGTTCTTGAAGTAATTTTTCTTGCGATGGTTTACCTGTTTTCAGCAAAATTTGAGTGCGCTTTGAAACCTGCTCGTATTTATACCCTCCTTTGAAAATCGCTTACACAAGATTTCTAAAAATACAAAGTGCTGCATCATTATTTTTCAATGAAAAGCCAATGATATCTTCTTTTATTTTAAGTTAGACTAATCCTGATTGTTCTAGAATTTTTTGCTCTAGAAATTTCTGTTGCATCAGATTCCTCCTAGATGACACTAGATTTTGCTGGAGAATTCTACGGTAAACTCTCGCCCTTTCACGATTTCTCGCGAGAATTCGCGAAGTTTCTGCTTAGTTCCAATCTTCCTCGGCCATATTTTATTGACTTTTCAAACAACATGGCGGCCGTCGACTTAAGCCGTCTAAGTGGGCTTGATTTTGAGTTTTATTTGGTAGGATTTCTTAAAGGGAAGCTTGGATACCCGAATATAATGCTTTTTCTCTCTGTCGTTGACGTTTTCAATTTGACTTGAGAGTCTTATCGGTAGTGAGCAATATCGACTTAGCCTGTAAACAGACGTTGTTTTATTTTTCTTTTCGTTCTTTTCAAACATAGGCGAGCTCGAGAGCGAAACGAGCGCGCGAGAACGAGCGCGGTCAATAAGTCCCCTGCGGTTTATATTTTATCACCCGCGCTCGACGGACTTTGAAGAGAAAATAGAGGGTCTCTGAACAGGCTAATATCGACTCGATGCTACATCACCCAGAGGCTCCAGTATGTTCTCACTTCTCAAGTCAACTTTCGAAAACCGGGTCAGTTATTTTGTTGTATCAACAATTCGAGTTCTTTTGTTTGTGAAATTCATGTCATAAAATTCCAATAACGATATGAATTCCAAAACCAGCGCCACCGTAAAACTCTACTTTTTTAACCTTTTTAAAAATATTTTCAAACTCCTGTCACTGCGAGCAGAGTCTCCTTCGATCTTCCCAGACAACGTATCTAGGAAAGGTTGAAGCGACTTTACTGAGGGGCCTCTTTTGTGTTTTTCGTAGGAATCGATGATTGCTATTTTATATTGAAATATCGGCTGGGAGCTCTCTCCTTCGCAGAGGCTCCCGCTGGGTATCCCTATAAAAATGGCAATAATCGAAAAAATAGAAAGCGCGAGGCGTCGACACAAAGAGGCCTCAGCGGAGGAGAGAGCAGTGGGAGCCTCTGCTGAGAAGAGTATCATCGTGAGTTTTGAGAAACTCGTGGGGTTCTGCTGATGCCACTTGAGTCAAAAGCTTGCTTGCTGGCTCAGAAAAAAAAGAGAGATTTTACTGACAAGAAAGCCAAAATGCCTGGGGGGGCTCCTCATCAAAGCCTTATACAGGGAGGCTCCCCACTGAAGTCCCACTCCTGAACCTTTTATACACAATTACTGACAGAAAAGTACCGTTTTTGTATACCTTTTATTGACAAATGGTACCCTAGACCCCTGAAGTCTGAAGGTTTTGAGGTCAATCACATCAGTGGTCTCACGATGAGGCACAAAAATCTCATGGTAAACAGATTCACAAGCCAAGGGAATACACTTTTTTGAGTATTTTCATTTTTGCCTTCTAAAATTGATTTTCAGGCATTAATTCTGTAGAAATCCACAGTTCTAAGGCATATTTGTCATATTTGATAATCTTGTTGACAAAATACAGACCTCAAAGCTATATTTAGAAGCCAAATGCTAAATAAGGTTATTGTCACCAGTTTGTTGCATCCAGATACATTTTGTCCATATTGTCAAAATTGCAGGAAACAATAAATATTCATCGGGTGAAAAACAAAACAGAATGGGAAGGTTCGTATCCGGCTTGTTAAACGTGTCTTCCCTACACCTAGTATTAGTTCTCTTTGATTCCGTCGATAAATCTCCAGGTTTTTTGACCTTGATATCCACGATTTTGGTGTTTTGGGGTTGAGAGGTCTGGCACCCTTTTCACATACTAGTTTAGAATGCTGCATCCCTTTTAACTGGCAAAAATACATCATCTTTTAAATAATTATGAATAAATCACTGTTAAAACCATGAGTTTTTTTGGTCTCTTTTACAACCATAGATTGTGCTAAATGCCTCTGCTAGCCCTCGTCTTAGGGTCCCTACACAAACTGCAATGACAGATTTCCCTACCCTTTCACAAACTTCGACTCATGAATCCTTACCCTTTCATATACCTGAAGCCTGAAAAAGGAACCCTGTTAAGGCAACGCTTCCCCCGTATAGGCCATTATAGGGAGTACCTCCTCCCCCCAACCTGGCCAACCAAGAACTACTCTGGGTTTTTGGAGTGGTCTCACAAGTGACTACCCACTATTGTTTTACCATGAAGTCGCTTAATTATGAGAGCTCACTCTTGTAAGAGACCAGCTCTAGTTATGACCGCTTCTTCCAATTTATGAGGTGGTTGCTTTCAAGAGCTTCCACGACTATATAATTTATATTTAATACAATTTTCATGTACATATTAATAATTAACAGTTGATGAATGAGGCTGAGTAACTTATGAAGAATTATGGAGATCGAGGAGGGTGTTATCCGTCGAGGCCATAGGCCGAGGCGGATAACACCCTTTGAGATCTCCGTAATTCTTCATAAGATACGAAAGCCGAATTCAATAACTGTTTTATTATTCATTCAAAATAATTCCTAGTTTGAAAACGTAGCTAAAACATGCTTACCTCCATCGATCCATCGATGTTCAGTTCATCTTCGATAGTGTACGTTTAGGTTTGTCCAGCCCCGCAAATATTCTTCAAATAGCAGATGTCGCCCTTCGAGTTGTCTTCTTGCTGTTGTTGCCATGTTTTAATCTACTTTTCCGCCTAGTTCTTACTCTTGAAACGAGTGAAATGTCCGCCATTTTTCAAGTTCACAATCAAAACAACTCAACCTCGTCCCCAGGTCTTCTTGGTTAACGGTGCCTTAACCGGCGAAAACGCTGCATTTTTGACGTCATTTCCTCGTTAAAGTCAAAATTCTTCCAAATTTGGTCATCAGTAACTGGTTATGGTGAATTAAACGTGTGCCTTTAGCCAATCAGAATCGCGGAAATATTTTGAATGGATAATAATGGGCATTTAAGTATTCACTCCATACTTTCATAATAAAAGGTAAGGTAATTTCTTTTATTATATAAATACCAATAAAAACTTCCAGGTGAGCTTTAGCTAAAAAAATTGATATCGTCACACATGAAAAGATCACCATTTCTATGGTCATGTTACAGATCAAATTAGATTTCAGGTTAAATTTTTTTTCAGCCCAAGGGCTATGAAACAAAGGAAACTGAGAATCAACCTAGGTTAAATCAAAATTAACCTGATGTCAAATTTGACCTGTAACAGCTACATAATAAATCACTCCTTTCCCAGCAAAAAAAAATATTTAAGTGAAATGGTTTGGTATTTTTATTGGTGTTTATAAAATAAAATAATAATTGAACATGTAAATTGCATGGACACTTGGACATACAAAACTAGTCTTCTCTTATCGTGTTGAAAAATCTTTCATGAGTAAGCACAGTCTTGTGTTTCTCTGCGTGGCCATGTAATATCCTCTACCTGAGTGTTCAGCTGTAGAAGCTTTAAATGAAAAAAGAATGATGAAAAAACAAGAGTGGTGTTTTGAAGTTTGTTGATCATTTTTCTGGATTTAAAATCAGGATAATTTGTAAATATTTTTACGAAATTTATAACAGTACAAATATATATGAGGTCAATAATTCATTCTCCTGATCTTCTACAACTTTTCAACAGAAAATAATTAAAGCCATTTTTTCTTCTAGTACATGCTTTCAGAAAGCAAAAATATAATACCTCAAGTTATATCTTCTAAAAAATACATTATATGCTGTAAAATATCTATAATAAAATTTTTTTTGCCTTTTTCTTTTTTCCTTTTTTTTTTTGTACAAATCCAGAATCAGATCTCTCAACAATTACAACAAAAATAATTATATACCATCAATGGAATTCATACCCTTTCCAGTTTTTGGGTGGTGCTAAATAAATTCTGAAACCCTTGTACATAAAGCTTACAACACCTCTATAGGCCATTCGAGGTACTCCAGCTTTCAAATCACTCATAACTCCCAGCTGATTTGCCAGAGCCACAAATGATTGCTCTGTGTCATACTGGATTCTTACTGATGGAGCAGGCATTCCCTGGCCTGAGTTAAAGTCCTCAAAGGAAACTAATGGTGATTTGTAAACAATGTTGACAAACTTGGGATCATATTCATCTTTGAGGAGAAAAGTCAGGTTTCGTTTTGTGAAAGGGTAAAACTCGGAATTAAGCTTGATGTGCCTGAGATGCTCATCAAAGAATTGTCCTTTGCTGACTCCTGTCCTGCCAAATGTCTCAACACGTGGGATTTCTGGACGAATGCAAGCACGCTTATGTCTTTGGTCTGCGTGACGCATCCAGTCATCCCAGAATGCTGCTGGCCACTTTGGAGCGAGCTCATGCCAGACGGTTCTTTTCAACATCCACCCAAGACCTGGAAAAAAGTCACTGCGATAGAGCAAATCATTACCCCGTACATATCCAGTTTTACCATTGTCATTCCAAGCTGACACACACCAGAGGGAGGAGTCTTCCTTTAGCAGGGGTTTAGTGGCTTCAAAGTATTCAAAGAAATCTGGAGAAACCTCAAGGTCATCTTCAATTATGATAACAGTGTCAAAATCCATAACATCAAACACCTGTGACAATGCCCACCTATAATGTCTTGAAAGTTTGTAATATCCTTTAAGATTTTCTGTAACTCCAATGATATCTGTTAAATCAGGATGCTTGATAAAATGCACTAGTTTTCCGTAACTAGTAATAACTTGGGCTGTTTCCTGGTGCCCACAGTCTTGACTGACTACGATAGGGAATTTTTCTTCGAAAGGTCTATATTTTAGCAAACTGTCAAGGCATCTTTTTACTTCTGGTCTGTTGCATGCTATAACTAAAACAGCTGCCACAATTTGTACTTTATTCGCCTGAAACCGCGGTTCAGTCTGACCAAGGCTGTGCCTTGTACCTACATGTTTAAAGCTGGATGAGTGACCGGCGATGTTACCCGTGTGTTGCACAAGGATTTGTTGATCGTAAGATTTGAAAGTGTTGCGTAAGACAAGAAAAATAACAAATCCTACAAATAAGGCTGCAAAACACAATTTGCGGTTGATTCTTATAGTTCTCATCGCCGTCTCTTAAGTATTTTAAAGCACTATAATCGATCGAGTTACATTTTTCGGTACGATATCTCCGCCATTTTTCCTCTTGCGAAAAGAATTCCGCTGGTGAAAGTAGCCCGCGATCTTGAGCGTGGCTGCTCAGTCCACTGGAGTTTTGAACAAAATGGAGTGTTTGATTGGTATTCAAGGTCCTGATTTTGTCCTTGTAGCTAGTGATTCTGCGAGTGGGAGAAGTATTATACGCATGAAAGATGGTAAGACATAATATTTTCTATGTTTTCTTAGATATTAGTGTCCAGAGTTGCATTTACTATAACGAAAAATTTAGTTCACGATAAAGTTCTGTACCGCCATGAGGCGCTAGTGTCATGACTCAGTAATTTTGTGTTGAGTTTGTTTCGCATAACTGTTTGACGAAAATTTCCCCCCAGTAGTTAAAAAATTACTGCGTTGAATTTTTCCTTGTTATTTCAACGCTCTATGTCTTTAAACTAAGCAGTTCTTTTTAATATGCCACCAGAATTAATGAATTTCTGGTGCAACATGTACTGACACTTTCCTGTTTTATTCTGGTGTTGTTAAGCATAATTGTACTGTACAAATTAAACATAAAAATTTTTGAATCAGTGTAAAATCTCATTTGTGATTTATTAATATTCAAATCAGGGTTTCAAAATGAGTGGAGAAAATTTGAGAGTTTCCCTTAGGGGGTGAGGAATTCAACAAGACAAAGTCCCCTGGGTTAATTGGTTCTCAACAATCCCCCTAATAGCCATACATCTACCTCATACAGGATTCTTTTGACTGAGGGTAATTTTTACAATATTTGGGGATCAAATTTTACTTATTCATTTTAGGCTTGGCAGGGCTCGAAATAATTTCCAGAGTCTCCAGACACGATGACCGGGCCACATTCATTTTAACTGGGTCACGTATCATTTCTGGCTGGTCAAATTTATAAGATAAGTAACTCTTAAAGCTGGGGCCCATGAACCAAAACTGGCATTATATATCTCCAAAAAAGTTCCTGCTTAAAGCTTACAGCACTGTAAAGCACTCACTGTCAACAATAAAAATAAATTACAGCAGAGAAATGAAAATAAGCTTATGTTTCAATGCGCAAATTGTAAACAAAAGTTCTGGTAACAACTGAACAGCATGGAAATTTTAATTTATTTCATTTTCAATACGATCGAATGTGACCGGTCAACATGACAGGGAAGACAAAAGGCTGACAATCAGTCCAGACATTGTCCATTGACCGGCCGTTATTTCGAGCCCTGCTTGGAGAAGTAATATAATATCTTTGTTCTAAAAAATCAATAAAATAAAAGAACCTCTGTAGTATTCACCAACCCAAGAAAAACTCCCCTACACTTAACTTCTACAGATCAGGACAAAATGTTCAAGTTAAGCAGTAAATTGCTGATGCTGGTTACTGGTGAAGCAGGGGACACAGTTCAGTTTGCAGAGTACATGGAAAAAAATATACAGCTTTATAAAATGAAAAATGGTAAGCCTTGTATAAAGAGGGATGAACAGTCAGTCTGTCTTTCAGTTATTGGTCTATCATATGAAAATTTGGTTTAGTTATAACTGAGTTGATAAAATGGTTGGCCTCCAAAGCTCAAAATGAGCAAGTATCCTTGTTTATTAAGTGTCCTAACCCATTTGCCCCCAAACAATCTGTAACCATCCATGCAATCCATGTCCTTTATATTGCTTGTGACGTCATCAGGTTTTGTCATCTAACTTATGTAGGGGGAAGTGATCTTTCAAACCATACTGGCATGAGCATGAATCAGTCAAGGAGACCAGAGAAAAGACACAAAAAACCATGAAAAGTTGACCTGAAAATTCCATAGATGATCTTCTACCACTACTCTGACATCTGCACTTCCTGAAGCTTTCCCTGAAATGTTTTGTAAAAGCAAGTTCTATGAACGGTTAAAGTTAAGACTGCTGTGTCTCTGTTAACCCCAAAAACTTCTAGAAATTTTGCTTTCTGCACATTCCTTAACTTCAGAAGCTTATATTTTGCCTCCAATAAGTGGGTCTTTGTGCAGGCAGTGACCAGAGAATGACTCGACTTGCCTCTGAAGGCTTTTTTGGCAAACTCCCAGGGTAACCTCTCAAATGAAAATGTTTTTAGGATATGAGCTCACCCCCCATGCAGCAGCCAACTTCACGAGACGTAACCTGGCAGATGCACTACGAAGTTCTGTGAGTAGTAAAACACATAAATTACGTTAACAAGAGTAAGAAATTTGTTAGCTTTATCATATACCTACTCGTTCAAGACACTTCCTGGCTTTTTTCATTAATTTTGTTTAATACAGCAGGGCATACTTTAGTCTGTAGTTTACAGGACTCAGGTCAGAGTTCTCATAATAGACACTCATCTAAGAGAACATCTCTGCTTTTGACTGCCTTGGCAAAACCCCATTTGAAGGGGTGAATAGAAAACGTCCCCAAATAACTCCTGATCAAATGTCAAATTCTTTTATTCAATTTCAAAGGGAATATAACAGATCTACGTGTGGTTTCATTTCTGGCTCCCCTTGTAGATTATTTGGTGATAAAAATCGCCACAAGCAAGGGTGGCACAGTTAATGCATGGCCTTTGGTGCAAGAAGTCCCAAGTTTGATCCCTGGTGATTTTACATCCTTGTTTCAACATCTCTCCCTTCTGTGTAGCTTTAAATTCTGAATTCCAAAAGCACAAATTTCCAAGATTACCGAATCCAAATTCCTTTACATGGGGCAATTCGGAGTTTTCTGCATGAGGGTGCTGTTCCAACCAACACTGCTTTTGTACAAGTTGCACTGGATTTTGTTTCAGTTTTACACTGCAGTATTCTGCCACAAAAAGAACACTGTGCTTTATAAACAGTAGCCTGTAATGGCTGCAAGAAAGAACTGGGCACGTTATTAGGGATTTTAAGATCCAACAATGTGGACGGCGACGAAAACGTCTAAAAAACAATAAGTTTTTTTAAACCAAAACCACGCTCATTTGTACACTTCTATACCCGTTTTTGCACGACTGCGACTTGAAAATGCCTAATTTCACTTTTTATGGAGTACGTAAACAAGCAACAACGAAATGTTATTTCTCTTTCTGAACTTGGATATGGTCCCTAGGAATTCAACTCCAGGAGGGTTCGCCTATATTTGATAAAGTAAGTGGGTAGGAATAATTGCGATAAAGACTAGAAGAATGCAAATTCAATTTTTAAGCGACGTTCTCTCTGCTGTCACGTCATTGAATCTTAAAGTCCTGTTATTTCCAAGCACCTGCTAGGCAGGCTATATAAACAGGAAATATGTGAAAAGAAGGCACCTGATTTTAATTTAAAATGTGTGTGATTTTCAATGCAAAAAATGAAATATTATTATTGTGAGTGTGCAGACCATCAACAATTTCTGTGTGTTACAAGTGGATTGTTTGTCTAAATGTTCCCTTTTTCATTAACTTGAATTCTAGTCTGCTTACATGGTCAATATGTTGATAGCTGGGTATGATGATGCCAATGGCCCAGAACTCTACTTCATGGATTGGCTAGCTTCTCTTCAAAAAGTAAGGATATTTTATATTTCATTGGTGTCAAAGATCCTAGTGCCTTTATTATACTTTTACTTTCAGACTGTCACCCTGCTAGCAGAGTCCTTCTTTCACTTGCTTGATTTTGGGACTGCACTCGAAATTGACTTGACTGCATGAATCGAGTAAGCTCTTTGTTGAGCATGTGCTACTTGTTCCTAGGACACAGTTTTCAACCCTTCATAAGCCTTCTGGTTTCTTCTGGGCTCCCTTGCCAACATACAATTCTTTTATTTATTATTTCACTATTATGTCATTTTACCAAATAAGGTCAAGAGAACGCGCAAAATACGAGGCCGTAATACACTGTAGTGTCCCAGTTTAACCGGTTTTCAACAGTGCGAATACCGGCAGATGCAAAAGGAGCAACTATGGCTGACAGAATCAGGTGTTTTGGATACTCTTACTAGAAAATAGAAGCCAACAAAACATTTTTCTTTTACATCGAAATAATTAACCTCTCATTCAATGGTCTGGCATATAATACGTGCGAACATTTTGCTCATTGTTAACCTCATTCTCATAGACGGAATCAGGATGTTCGTGAATACTCTTACCAAAAAATAGAAGCGAATTGTAAAATAACAATTTTTTTTGAAGTGGAATAATAAACCTCTTATTCGATGGTTTAGCATATAATACGAGCGGACATTTTGCTCATTGCTCGTATTTTTCCTCGCCCCTGCGGGGCTCGGAAAAATTCTACGCAACTCGCAAAATATCCGCACGTATTATATGCTAAACCATCGAATAAGGTGTATTTATTCTTGTATTGTAATTTATTTTGGCTAAATAAAACTGAACTGAAAACTGAAACTGAACCCAGGCCCACTAGCAGTACGCTTGGTACAGTGGGCTCAGTTTTGACCATTGATTTATCAACAAATGGTTGCAGGCATGTGGAAAACCAGTTGGACATAATATATCAAGCATGAGATGCAGTGTTTCATCACCAGATCAAACACTGAGAAAAGAGTTAAAAATACATCGCACAGCAGAGTATTTTTGACGAACTTCGAGGTGTTTGATCTGGTGATGAAACACCGTGTCGAATGCTTGATATTACTTCTCAAACAAATTTTGATTTTAGAAGGAGAAATTAAGGATGCAAAAATGAGCAGTTTTTCATCCGATTTCCAAACACTCAGTTAAACATTAATTTCCTTTGTATTTTCTTCATGAATTAATTATGAGTTTGAGAAATGAGAAAACAAGATTGACTTGTCCAGAAGCTGGGGCTGCAGTGACTTAAAGGCTTAATGCAATTCAGGCAGAACCTTTCTGTCCTCCTCCTCAATCAAGAAGACAAAACGAAACTCTTCTTGCGGGTTGACTTTCCATGTTCCCTTGTGTTTTAAAGCCATCCTGATGCACAAGGTGCCCTTCTGTGTTTATTAAACTTTTTGTCCTTGTTGTCCTTATAACAGATACCATTTGCTGCACATGGCTATGGATCGTTTTTTTCCTTGAGTATAATGGATCGTTATTATAGACCAGGTTTGCTTTGAACAAAGTTTTTCACAACTCTATTGGCTAAGCATAGTGCAGCATAGAACATGCAACTTATTCCCAGCTGAAGAAAGATTATTGAAGAGTAATTTCCATAACTTGGTAAAGAGAAACTGAGGAACTGATTGGACAATCAAACAGTACCTTTTTTTGTATCTTAGGGTTTCCTTGGGCAGGAAAATGACGAGTTCATGTTTTGATCTTCTCATCTATTGGCTTCTGAAACAAATAACAAGCACTTTTAAGTTTTACAAACCATTTCGCAAGGTCAGAAGAAAATCGCACCACGAAAGACTTGTTTTGTTAAGGATCAATTAGCAAAATCACTCAACACTGCTAGAAAGAATGCCTTATTATTAGTTAACTTACCAAGTTTGAAAGTGATGCGTGCGTCTTAAGCGAGCAAAGATATAGCCCCGCAAAATTGGAAAATTCACTTAACACTGATTCTCAAATAAGCCCCCTCCCTCTAATCAGCCTCCCCCCACCCTTCAGGGGAAGAAAGTTAATAAGTCCCCCCTTCCCTCCCCTAATTACTCTTCACTAATAAATGATAGACTCTATTAATCAATCACGACTGTAAAACTTCGTGTGGACTGATCGAGGATGGTTTATTTACCAACTGAGGTTCGGATTTGATTCTGATCCTTGGGTGCATGACCTCCAACCTTCTTGTACTTGAGCTTTTCCACTTTGTATGCTAGTTCTTTGAGGAGAACTGATACCGTCATTGTTTCTAAATTAAATAAGCCCCCCTCTCAAATAAGCCCCCTCCCCCCCCCCCCCCCCCCCCAAATGGGCTTAAAATAAATAAGCCCACTGGGGGCTTTAATAGAGGATTTACGGTATGTTTGTATTGTGGGAGGGGTGGGGGAAGAGAGTTGACCACCCAAACTTGCCTTGATGAGCTATATCTTTGTACATTTTAAACAAATCACTTTCAAATGTAGCAGTTTTACTGATTTAAAGGCGCTCTTTTCCAGTGGTGTCAACAGATTTTCCCTAATTGATCCATGTCAAAAGTTAGAAAAAAATAGCGAGGGAAAGGTCTCATACCTTCCAACTCTCATGGTTTGACCATGAGAGTCACGGTTTGGGCAGTCAACTCAGTGTCACAATTTAGCCTCCGAATCTGATAGTGAAACAGAAAATCTTAAAATTGCTGGACAAGTGAGTCGTCATGACTCATTACACTGAATTGATGACCTCTGACTTTTATTGTTCACTAAATTTGTTAGTGAATTCTTTTTCTCTTCTGTTAATTACCGTCAATTAAAAAGTGAGCAATCAAGACAATTAGACTGAACAAAGTTTTTATTCTGTGATTTTTCTTCGTCTATTTAAAAACAGGTTTAACTCGTGAGGAGGCAAGAGAGCTTCTTCAGAAATGCATTGAAGAGGTAAATTAACAGGTCCTCTCTCATGTTCAATTTCCCTCTAGAAAGCGAGCAAGCTCTCCAATCCCTCTCATTGGCGTCTCCTTTTGCGTGGGGCTCTCGCGTGACTTCTCGCGACTCTTCCAAATGGAGAGCTTCCTTGCAGGCTATTTTTTCCACTTGAGAGACCAACAAGTCATTTTTCTTTATTACATCAAGAGATTAGAACAAAGCTCTTGTCTTGATCAACTATTTCAGAACATATATTTACAACCTTAAATAACAATTTGATCTCTTGGCTGTGATCACAAAAGGCTCAAGCCTCGCCCATCGCGTTGTTTCCTTAGACAAGGAACTTTACTCCACTTTTTTTCTCTTCACACAGATGTATGAATGGGTACCAGTGACATACTGCTGGGGGGGGACCCTGCAATGGACCAGCATCCCATCCGGGGGGGAGTAGTAATACGCCTAGGCATGCCTCATGCTAAGGAACACTGGGATAAGCTCTGGTTGTTCGGGCCTTTGAAAAGGCATTCGTACCAGTACAAGTTTTTCATTATTTAAAGATCACTGTTTCTCAGCTGTTAGAAATGATTGGTCTCCGTCATTTATTTATCTTTTTTGTTATTATTTATCGTATTTATTCGTATATATATATTTATTATATAGACATGAGTGTTTTACTGGGAAATATACCACTCGTAAAATTCATAAACGCTACATCCGGGACCCGAGTGGTTTATTTTCCATAATCTCACTAGTGAGTTTATCGATGACGTAATTTCGGTCATTTCCCTCTATTACTTTATCGATGTCTTTTTGTCTATATAATAAAAAGAACATTACACGGCGGCTTGAAGATATGAATTTTATTTTCTCGTGGCAAAAACAATATTTTACTCACTCGCTGCGCTCGTTCGTAAAATATTGTTTTGCCACTCGAAAATAAAATTCATATCTTCGCGCCACCGTGTAATATCCTCTGTATATTTTTTTATTTATTGAGAAATAATTTTTTTCTTATTTTTATTCTTTTATTGTATTTCCGATATTGTAATTTATTTATTTAATTTATGTTGACTTGATGCGAAAGCGTTGTCAATAGGCTCTTTGCAGCTAGCCAATCAGGTGGTACAAAACCGCCGTACTGGAGAGCAAAAGTCGCACTGGGACTAGACAAACAAAGGAATTTACCATTTAAAATTATGTATGCCTTTTGTTTGTCTTGTCCCAGTGCGACTTTTGCTCACCAGTACGGCGGTTTTGTATCACGTGAATGTCCAGCTGCAAAGGGCCTATTAATAAATGTAGATGTAGATGTAGCCCTGGTTGCAGTTATGAATAACTTTTGGACACGACTCTACTGGTTAAACCATCGCAGTTTTGTCACCAAGAGTTCTTCAGCTAGAACTTATGACTTGTGAAGACCAATTAATATTATTTTCAAGAACCACTAGGCATACGCCTTTTTGAGTTGATGGTTTCCTTTCTTCTCCTGTTTCAGGTGCAGAGGAGATTTCTTGTCCGTCTTCCCGATTTCTTCATAAGAATAGTCGATAAAGATGGCGTCCATGATGTTTCTATCCCCTCCAAAAACTGAGAAAGAAAGTCAAACAATAAAGTGATTTTTCGTATGACCTTGAAAAATGGTTTCGGTAAGTGTTCGTCATCTGTTTCCTAAGCCAATGGATGAAAAGATCAAAACATGGACTCTTCATTTTCCCGCCAAAGAAAACCCTAATATGGAGAAGGCATTGTTCGATTGGCCAATCGTGTTGCAGTATGACGTCAAAGCGAAGGATCCATTGATTTCTAGAAAGTTCTCGGGCATGAAGTTTTTTTACGCGAGCGTTCGCTTAACCAACCAAAAGCCACGCACGTTTGTATCCGTTCGATAAACCAATCAAATCGCTCTATTTCCGTTCGTTTGTTGTTTCTGTTTTGTTCGCGCGTTTTCATTTCAAGGTCATACGAAAATCGCTCTAACAAAAAAAGTTACATGGCATGCGCGTGAAAGGTGAAGGAAACATAGAACGCGCGAGAACGCAAGGGACGTGCGAGGGAATGTCTGAAAAAGGATTTTCTTCTCTCCACTGCCCTTCGCGCTCCTCGCTGTTTCCGCGCTTCACGCGAGTGCAACCCCCTTACCCTTCTCTTTCTTGCGCCTGCAAAACGTTCTACAACCTGGAACATGGTGTGTGAAATAATATGAACATCCTCGCGTAATTTATCGTGAAATGTTCACTTCAGAAACACTGTGGCTACCTTGTTTATTTGTACTTTTCTTGTGCACATTGTAAGAATAAATTCGAAGAAACCAATAAGGTCTGCATGCTGTTTGATGTAAAGACGAAGCTTGAAAGTTAACATCTTTGCAGTTTTGACTCGTCGCATTTAAAGTTACTTTTAAGATACATTTCACACTTCCTCCAGTGTCCAGTCCAAAACTGTTTCTCGCACGATTCACTGGAGGCAAAAATAATTTGATAACCCAGTTGTACGGAAATCGTTTTGTTTCGCTCGAAAAAAAATAAAGCTTTCGAACGTCCGGATAGCAAAGTCGCTACAGAGTTTTGGCTTAAATTTGTTTGGTGCAATTACACCAACTGTGTTAGAATATTCACTTAATTTCATAGGGTCGAACTTAGTTTTCTACCTTAAAATGAATATTTATTACTGTCCCTCATCGTGTATAATGAATGACTCATGAGTTTTTTGGCCTTAATTAACATTCTATTCATCTCCTTTGAAAAACGTACTTGGAATAATTGAAAAATGAGATTATCTAGGCGGGGCTTCAACTATCAGAAATCGACGATGTTGTCACAACCTTGCAACAGGAAAAAAGAAACATTCCACTCTTATGTCTCTCATAAATGACCCTCTGAAATTAAGGAACTTTATTCCAGCATCAATTTCCTGGTGAAATTGCTACCATTTCATTAAAACGCAACAAGAAATTTAAGATTGATTTTATCCAGTAAGCAAACAAAAATAAACAATTACTAAATCCCCGCCACCTTGCAACAAAATTGTGCGTTTTCGCGTGGTTGGTAATTTTCTCTATTAATTCTGGCGCGGTATTAAAAATCTTCGTCACGAAAATGCATTCATATGTTAAAATATCGGTTTAAATATAGCACCTTCACTCCTTCTGTCCAAACAGTGTTTATTCTGGATAATGAGAACGAAATGATAAGAATGCGTTCAAATTTCAAAAAGTAATTTACACGAAGGTGCGAGAAAAAATGGGTTTTCAGAAACACAAAAAGTTTATAGCTCCTGTTGAATTTAGTTTTTTGTCGTCTTAAATATGGCATGTTTTAAATGACGAAGAGCGCTTTTCGTCCGTTAACGGTGAAGTAATTTTTAAGCGTAAGAGAGTTGCCTATTACCGGTTAATGTGGATGTGAGGTTGTTTTGATTGTTGCCGCCGAGTATGATTTGCAGAACAATAGAAAGTTGTCAAATCAGTGAGGTCAATACCCAATTGTTCCCTCTAAATAAATTACGTCGCACCTTTTGCTAATTTCCGTCCGCTCTCCTACGTTGGCGAGTTATAAACCACAAAAATACAGTTTTTTAACGACGACGGGTCGACACTTGCCCAGAAAGAGAGTTGTTTGGGTACCAGACAGAAGGAGATGGCGACTCCGCGAAGGCAAATTTTCGTTCGCCCGAAAAGTGAAATAATTACTGTATTGGATTGGCAGCAGGTTTCTAACGAAAGACCCGAACAATGGCAAAATGAAACTTGTTTAGATGCGCAGTTCTTTGAACGCAAAAACCAGAAGATAAAGACAGGATATGTATGTGGTAGTTATGAGCTCACTTGCGAGAGGCTGGGAGCGGAATCAGATAACGAAGCTGTAGAAAATATTCCAGAAGTAGAACATTCACACAACTCGACTGATGTCAAAAGAAGTGCCTTGACCATAAATCTAAAGCCGAAGAGTGTCCGAGTCATACCGCAACTTGTAAAAGCGCAGTCAATGGCTAGTTTGCCCCGAAACGTCGTCGACAATGATGATTCTCAAAATGCAGTTAAAGATAGAAGCAGGCTAAACCGCCGCAAGGGCTCATTAGATGTATCTCTTGCAAAGCTTCGACATGAAATGGTAAGAACATAGATAAAATCTAATCGACCTTGCTGTTAGAAACAGTAAAGAAGGCTAACATAAGTGTTATGAGAAATTTTAGTTAATATTATAGCAAAATGCTTTAATGCGAAATAGGGATGAATGTGAAGTTTGCAAAAAAGTTTGAAAAACTAAAAAGATATTTGCCGTTATGTTCAATCAATGTGCCATAATATCCGTGTAGTGATCATATCAAGACAACCTGAGCATTTTGCGTACACTGCAGACATTTATCCCCTTGTTCTTGCCGCGAGTTATAAGCAACACAATAGCCGTGAGTTTCTTTAAAAATCGCTTTTTATCTCCTTTGTTTAGGTCTAATATTTCTGCCTTAGAGGTGTTAACTCCTAAATTCGCTTTGTCTCTTTGCGCGCGAAGCTCTCAGCAGTAATTTCAGATTCGCCACTAAGTTGTTTATAAAGGTTCTATGTTTTGAAATTAAACGAAAATTAATCGCTTTACAACCATATCTTCGAGTTGCAGGTTGGCTCACTTTTCCTTTCGGAAGCACATACAGCTGTTTATAAAAGCCGAAGATGCCTAACCTTCTGCTATTTTCTAGTCCCTTATCACGAACAAGCCCTTTGTAGCTTGTGAAGACAATTCTGTCATCGACGTCTTTTTGGATTTACCGTGTGTAGAAAAAAATGAGGACAAGAAGGGCCATTGTGTCCAACTTAAGGGGACTAATTTACTGTATTTCTTGAAAGAGTACAAGATTTTGAACAGACTGCAACAAACATTATATGAACCGACACAAAAGCACCGCCTGCAAGTTGTGAGTCAACGATAAAATTCTTGGGCATACATCAGAATTGTCCTAACAATTTTTTGCTGTCGATAAAAAAGGGAAGTTTGTAAAACAAAGTTGTTATTTTTACCTCTTTGAAAGCTTGTGCTTAACAAAACACTTGAGCTGAAGACAAAACAAACCAATAAGTGATTTTGCCGGACGGAAAAAGTGAGATGAACTAGTACTATTTAAATGATTACGACATAAACTGTCAAAAGCTTCAGACAGCACTAGTCGATGTATCAAAATTGATTTGTTCAAGGATAGCGTCTCCAGGTATGTTTGTATTGCTTAATAACTTTATTCAGTATTGAATTCTTCGACTAAATCAGAACACTCCTAGAACTGTTTGCAGCGAACATTCTGAGGTTTTTTCGTCAACAGTCCTTATAAAAAATCACTTAGAACATCACGGTCTCCATCTTCCTCAAGAAATCTTTCAGTAAAATTGCCATTTTTCTTTTTTCAACTACCGCAAACAGTTGTCTGTTGATCTCCTTGAAAACAAAAGAAAACGAAGAAAGAAAATTTGGGATATTTCAGTGTTGTTTTCTGATAAGTGATCTCTAAGGACGAAACTGGCAAGGTCGCCAACTGTCATCAAAACTGGCAACAACTAAGTATCACTGTCTCCTATAAGTCGGTACAAGGCGACCCCAGTTAGTTTACCATTTACGTTCCCTCTCACTGTTCGAAAGGCAAACAATACAGAGTCAACTTGATCGCCTCTAACTTAAGCCTTGTTTAAACAGACCACATACATTGGAAATCAAACATATTTGTAACTGAAATAGTACTAAAAATTATTTCGATGTTGCATTGGCATAAGTAAAATCATATCATTCATTATTGCTTTTTGCGTAGAGAACTGAGGTTTTTGTTTGCGCTAATTCTTTACTCGTTGTTCAAAACTAAAACAAGAGGATTCCGCGTAAATTCGCTTCTGTTTTTCATTAAAAAGACAAACAATTTTTTGAGTCAAATCAGCCCCCACTCACAGTTTAAATCTTTAGTTAATCTCTTGGTACATAAGCGGCATATTTTATAAATTAAACGGTTTGATTGATGCACGTTCCTAGATAAAATCACGGAACTTTGACGTACACACCTTGGATGTTAACAGTTTTTAATTCCATACATGTAAAACCTGCTTAGCAGGATTTCGAACGGGAACCAAAGAAGAATATAGCACCAGCTTTAACACGTTCTTCGGCGCCTTATTTTGTTTGTTTGTTTACACAAAAGCATGTCTGCGTGCTTTACAAACAACCAAGACGAAATTAATTGGCTGACAGGGAAAAATTCCTTCACATTGCTTTTACACTTCAAATAATAAATCAAAAGTGTCAAAAACCTTCCTCCTTACCCCTACCCTACTGCATTACACACACTATTGCTAGCTGGGATTATCTGGTGGCACCGGCTAGTCCTTGATGGAAATTGGCTTGGACGCCTTTGCGCCGTGCCTAAACAATTAAACCTTGCGCGCAGATGTATTTTCCGTTGAAAAGCTTGTTTTCATTTATTTAGGTTGCTATTATAATGATGTTTTTGTTTCCTCGTTTAGAATTCTTTGAGAAGACAGGATATGCAGTTATTTGAGCAACTTCTGAATCTGAACAACAGCATTCAAGATTTTAAGCTTTCCCAGCATGCTTTACCATACGACTCCTCAGATGAGTCCTATAATGCCGACGACACAGTGATGGAGAAGCCGCTGAAACCGAAGCGTAGGCTCAGTCAAGGGGGCTTAGGCTCTAATGGATCTGATCAAGTTGCGGCAATCATGGAAAGGCCATTGGAACCAAAACGTTGGCACAGTCGAGGAAGTCTGGGTTCAGATGAGTCTGACCAGGCAGAGATAGCTATGGAAGCCCCACTAAAACCAAAGCGCTGGCTTAGCCGAGGAAGCCTGGGTTCTGACGGAAGTGATTACCACAGTGCGTCCAGCAGATCATCGATCAGAAGCGGAAGTGTTCCCTCGCTTAGCGGAAGTGACGTAGCAAGCTATGATAGTGGTCAAGAAAGTGGTACTGGCCTCAAGTCTTGCAGAAGACGAAGCAAAGGAAAGTTCGGATCGATGGACTTGAGGCGTGTGTCTTTTGGAACAGTTAGGCAACGAAGTGGAAGCGAGGTCTTTTTGAACCGCGAAAATGAAGTCGTTTTTCCAGCCAAACAAGTTCGGCGTAATTCAGACTTTCGCTTAGCAGAGATTCGGTCAATTAGAACTTTGAGCAACAGACAAAGCACAATATGGTAAAGTAAAAAAAAACTCTCTTGTTGAGTTGCGTCCGTCGCGAAGATAACCTGCTGCTAGAAGCTAATTTACGAGGGGTGGGGCTGGTAACGCAATCTCCCTTGCTCCCTCCCTTCTGTCCTTGCGAGGTCTGTTCAGTTACGTAGCATGCCTAAATACAGTAGCTTTATTTATAAGCCCTCGTGTTAAAGAGAAAGAAGTCCAAATTTTATTTTCTAACACAAAAAGCACCGCAGTTACTCAATGAATTCTGCTAAATGGTTAAAGATCTCGCATTAATTGACTCAAGTTTTGAGGCTACTTTATTCGATTGTTATCAACATTACATATGAAGCATTGCCGCAGTTTATAGGTTGGATTATAGGTGACGTTTATAGATATGACATCTCGCTAGGGTAGTGGAAAACCTGAACAAATGTTTATAAATATTGATTTGCTATATGACAAAACTTAGTCTTGTTTTATGGATTATATTCTCCAGCGACGATATCGCACAATGTATCTCGACGGAGCAGACTAAATGAGTCGAGTGAGAAAAAAATTTTCTAAAGAGTTTTCGGTTTCTATGAATCAAGTGTTATCTGGAACTGGGATAAGCACAAGAATAATTCAGGGTATAAGAAATAATTTCGCAATGCTTTTTGTTTCTGAAGAATGTTTCGTTCGTTTAAAAAAAAAATAAGGAAAATATGTTTTGTTAAAACCAACTATGGGTCTTGATTTGACCCACAGATAATGTTAAATTGCAATACTTGGTTTTATGGAAATAATTGCCAATTGAAATATATTTATTGGTTCACCTAATCAAAAAGTAAGGATAGGATAGAAATTTTCAAAAATCACCAGTGTTAGTATTTCATTCATAGCAATAGTTACTGTTTTTATTACATTTATCGTTGTTCACTGTTGTTAGTTGAAAGTCAAGATTTTGACGCAAATGATACTTGAAGTCTCAAGGTAGATAAAATTCTAATGTTTTTATTATCTCAGTTGCTTTAGCGTAGTCGATTGTCAATAAAACTATGTTCATTTCAGATCAATTGTTTAATCAAAATATAGGTGGATCTATAACTTCAAACACGGCGCGTTTACATGGTCAGCTGATCAACGACCTTCACATAATAGCAGTCACTTGACAAATGAAGACCTTGTTATAACGTTGAAATGGTTTTTGAACACTATTTTGTCCTGAGTCTGAAATTGTTCTTGAAAACGCCATGTTTCCAGAGCAGGAAAACAATCTAGTGTCTGAGAGATGTTTAAGCTCGTTTTGGAAGCCTAACCATTCATAAGTCTAACTTGATGGGAATTTGGGATGACCCCAATTTACAAACGTACACCGAACCTGATACAAAATTTCTATGTGATAAGTTTTCAGAACTTACGCATGAGATTCGGTACATGAATCAACAACCCTTGTCAGCACAAAAAGCGAAGATGCTACTTTTCCCAGTGTGAAGCCTCGTTCCCAGTCGCCCTCGGCGAGCTCGGATGTGACGTCACTTATCACAGATTGACATTCGCGCTCTGTTCCATGCCTCCTCCGCTCGCTCGGATAGCGCGAATTGGCCTGGAGACAAGGCTGTCCAATGAGTATATATAAAGGCTGAATACTGTCGTCGCAGTTCATTTTCACTTTTAAAGAACTAAAACGCGTGATCAAACGTGATCTGCCGTGGTTACTAGTAATATCATGTTTACTTTACATGCTAAGAAATTGTTTATACTTTTGTTTCCATGTCATTTTGTAAATTTCTTGTAGTCTATGCATTGATTGTTATGAGCTAATAATCTCGCCTCATATACAAATGTAGCATTTCTTATCTTTTCTTGAAGAGTCATATTTCAAAACCCATCAAGCAACACTCGGTTCGATCTCCTCGGAAAAGTCATGATTGACACCTGTCATGAAAAGAGGTACAAGTCGGACATCAGTAGCGCAAGCTATGCTGATATCCTCTTTTTATAAAAGAATTTTATATAAAATCATTTATAACAAAATAGCTATGTCAGTCCACCATTTTTCTGCCGACTGATTTCTCTCACTGCTAGGTTTTGGGCTTGACAGTTTATTTCCACTGCATACTGATTGGTGCACGTAAAAAATATATTAGTACTACTTATGAAAGTGCGAACGTGACCTAGTCTGAATCTTGATAGTTTATTTCACTTTCAAGGTTCCTGAATAGGAGTCTAATGTGACATCTTAGTCATTTTGTAAGGAGATGAATGCTGTCCGATCCGTATTACCTTATGCTTTCAGCTGAACAACCAAGAAAAGGTGGGTAAGATAACATTTGTTGATCTCCGATTTTTAACTTAATTTTGGTAAGAAAACAATTCGAAGAAGTTGAAATCCATTGTGTAAATTTAATTTACTTATTGCTTGATGTACTTTCCAAAATGCTATTGAAAAGACATGCGTGTGCGCGCACAAACACACAAACATACACCCTCGGAGTCACTGTAAGCTTTTGAGGTTCGAAAACGGCTTCAATAAAACGACTACTAGTACCGCGGGGGAAATGCGATTATTATAGGACGCTAATTTTTGAGAACAACAGTGATGGCGACGGCAGCGAAAACGTTACTTATAAAGCGTATTGCCGTTCTTTTAAACTTTAATGCGATTAATGTAAAATTTGGCCGTGTTGCGTAATCTAAGTAAATTTTATTGGAGCTGAACTCATTGGGGTCCACGTCCACATGGACGTTCAGAAAGAGAAAGAAAAAACATTGGTCGTCAAGTCACAGTTAACTTCCCCCATAACGGTATTGCATAAGTGACGTTAAAGAAATGTTCCAAAAAAGAGTGATCAATGCACGAGCAGAGATTTTGTCTTACTTTTAAACCCTATTGTACTGGCTTCTCTAAAGAATGGTCACACATTGCAATAAATTTAATCAGAAAGAATTTTAAGGCTTAAGGCTTAACCCGGAGGTGCCCAAAGGGAAGCTTATCAATTGCTTTCGATTCAGTGAAAAATCAGCAAAGTGGCCAAGAGTTAGGCTCTTGTCCAAGTAAGGGCCAACTTTCTAATCAGCGTTACTATTTACTGGGAGGAGTACTAAGCCAGACTTGCATTTCCTTGCTTCCAGTCGGAAAAGCAAGGCAGGGAATGTTTTGAAAGTTAAGAAGGATCACATATGAAAGATACCACGGCTACTGGTATTAATAGATCAGTTTAGTTTCTGTTTCGAGGTCTCAATTCAAAACGTGCAACAAGTACCGCCTTGTGTCCTTTTTAATGTATCGTTTTCAATATAAACCATTCTTCGAAAATTGCGCATGCATAATCACCGGTAAAATAACCTCGCAACCGCGCTGGGGGAGAAAAGTGATGTCATGTCCTCGACGTCGTTCTGTTGCCCTGTTTTCAGTTGCATCTATCACTTTTAGCCACAAGTCGTTCCCGGCCGCATCCCAATAATTCCTGGCTCCTAGTATAAATACTAGGAGAGAAGACATTTATTTCGTGTCGTTCATGAGTATAGTTAAAAACATACAGTGAACAACTTCAATTATGCATTTTGTTTCAAAGTGAATAAAAAACGTTTCTACGCAGGTGTTTTTCAGAGGCCTCATACGTCACTGTTCGCATTATACCCGAGCTTCCGGGCGAGGTTAAAAATATGTTCCCGTAAAAAAAAAAAAAAACCTTCAAAGGTTTTTTTTTTCTTGACGGTTTCTCTCCTTGAAACGTTTAAGTTAAACTCTGAGACAATTGTACTTCATGTCTTCGATTTTTACCAACAAAATTTACTTCAAACTACTCCTCCCAAAATTTACTAATTGCTATTTTGTTTTCTAAGCTGTGTAAGCAAATAACATAAGCAAGCAAGGCATTTTTAAGAAAATTATTTTGTAACAGCCTAGATAGCAATTTCATTTTACATGCCGAGACGAGGAAGCGATCATATTCAGGAAAAAATCGTACACTTCGTTACGTGAAACGAAGCGATCGTTAAAGGTTCAACGTGACTTTCTGGTAAGTTTTGGGAATCTCGTTTGTCATTTAATTCCAAACCAAGAAGATCTCATGTTATGCAAATTTGTTCGAATTTTCAATTATCATTTTGAAAATGTCACCTCTTTGGCATATAGATTAGTGGGAATTCAACATCTTTTAACCGGATATTGTTAGAGGAAAACAATTTTTCCGTGTTCCCAACGTGGTTACTAAGGTAAGTAAAGCCAATGAAATTCGTATCATCGCGCTGTAGGTTACAAACGTTTATTTCCCCGCAGTCGTCTGTGTATCGCTTGTCAGGCGTTTTCCCGCAAAATAACCACAGCTTTTGGTCAAACAACTCAGCTGAATCTCGCAGGTACGTTGTTGAGCTCCAGCGCCGCTTGCTTTGAAACGTTTATCTTATGAGATGAAACCTTATACCAAAGAGTTGTCTAAGTTACATCCGAGCTTTTAACCTCAGCTTTGTCTTATTTTTTTATTTTAAAGGTAAACAAGCTCCCAATTAGCTCCGTCTTTGACTTGTTGTGGTAATCTTGCCTGGTGTCAGAGGAACTGTGTACTATTTATGGGTGATGAGTGCGAAAAGTTGGAAGGTAAGTAGTGTACAACAAAATTTGGCGAGTTACATTCTGATACGATATTTAATATTCTCTCACTGGTCTTAAGTTGTTTTCTCTATCTTTGTATTATTCCCCTTGTTTTCCTCTAACAATAATTCTGACAATGTTTAAATGCCTTGTCCGTTGCTTGGCATACGGAAAAAGTATATCTAATGCGGCTCCAAAACGTCAAAGTGTCCCATTGAAGCCACGTAGTAAGGCAAAAGATCGACAATCCCGGTAACTCTTCTCGGCTCGCGAGCTGTTGGGGGTTAAAAAAAAAAAAAAGAAACCTGCTTATTTCTAAAAAATCATTTGACTTGAGCAACCCAGGGTATCCAGCTATATAAATGTAAAAAGACAAGGTCAATAATTTTGAAGGTAATGTTAAATTTACGTTTTATCTATTTTTGTAATTATAGCAACTCTGCTGTCTGACTTATTGCCGAACAAATTTCTGCCTAGATTTTCAATGCTCTTTCAAAATTTACTTTTATCCTGCAGATATTGTTGTTGTTGTTTTTTCTTTCATCCACTCTCTCATTTGAAAATTTCTCTGCTCCCTTCAAGATGAAAATGCATAGCAAAGAAGAATTCTGGAGCGGTGAAGGGAATTTTCGATATGGGAAAATTAGAAACAACAACAACAAAAAACCTTTACTACTCAAAGAAAGACAATAATTTTTTCGAAAAATAACTGAAAATATATAACTCTCTAATGAGAAAATTAATAAAATACAGGCGAGCGTTTCCTTAAGCAAATTACTGTTCTTTTTAAAAGTAATAAGCTTTGGAAATGAGGAAATTTGGCTCAAATTTTTTTAAGAAAACCTGCAGACATGAACCACTTCAGAAGACTTGGAAATCATAATGGCGTGTGTCATTTCATTCCCTTTTTAGGCCTGAAACTCGGCTGCAAAACAGACATCTCATAGGTATCAAGAAATCTTACGGCGGAATTGACTTTTAGATATTAATTATAATACATAATAGAAAAATAATTTGCGCGTAGACGACATGAGATTGCATATGCCCTAAAGGCTACCTCTCAAGTTTATAAACACACATGAATCAGTACACATTTACATACGGCAGGGAGATATCTATAATTGTCAGTGCTGATACCAAAATATCCCTCGCTTCAGAAGCTTGTTGCTTTACTCTTGGTGCCGGCGAGGCGGAAATCAGAGCAACACGTCTGCGAACAAATATCTCAGTCCCTTGCCGGGTAAATTGCCTCAGTATATAGTCCTCTGTTCTGGTTTGCGCTCGCAGCGGTAAACAATCGCATGGAGATGATCAAAATTTACCGGCGAGCTAGGGGTCTCAACCTTTTCGTTTCAGCTGGGTTTCACTAGCTAAAGCCCAGCCGACTGAAAAAAGCTGCCTGAAAAATGGGATCTAGTGAACCAATGAGAAAGCTAGAAATGCAATATCCGAGGTTGCAAATTTGATTCAAGTCCGTCGACCGATCAATCATTCGCGTAGCCTGCGATGATGCCATCGGCTCTTCAACTGAGCTAATTCTCCGCTAAACTCGCCGATAAATAGGCCCGGTTCAGATGTCGTGTTTTAAATACATCAATTTCGAGAAAGGTTGTCGGAAAAAATGCGCACTTGGCAATCCTGAAAGGTAATATGGGATATGATCAATGCACTGTTCCTGACACTGTAGCTGTCGAACTTTCTTTTGGTACTCGCAAACATACGTCCATGGCCTCTTGCGCCGTTCTTTAATATTTCTTTGAAGAACAGTGAACTCAAAACCACCCCCCAAAAAAAGAAATTAACGTTTAATGAGAGTCTCTAAATCTGATAAAGACAGGGCTAAACTTTACGTCCAATGTTTAAGACCAAAATAACCCCAAATCTAAATATTGGTGCGGGAATGAGTTGATCTATATCAGAAAATCTTGAAGCCGGCTTCGGCTATTTGAATATACATTTCAGGTTTTGAAATCAGGTTAAGAGAACATTCACGCTACTGAGTAGTTTTGATGCCTTTGCCAATTATTTGTGAAAACAACAACAATATCAATTTGTACGGAAACAACAACAACAACAACAACTTAAACAACATTAATGTAAACCATTTTTGAAGCAAATGTGGTCTCAAAGGGGCTACGCTATTTGCTAGGTAGGAGCTTAAAATTTTTCTGTATCAACTAAATTCCAAAAATAGATGTCTAATTTTGTTATTTAAGACGAAATTTAGGTACGGAAACTGTTTCTCGTCCTCCGTTTGCAACGGATGGCAAGCTAAGGATGGACTTTGATTGAAACTCTTAAAAAAATTAGCCCAACTTTTTCATGTTTTAATGCTATACCTGCAAAAATCGCCAAAAAGTTATTATCTTTAGTGCATCCTGATAAAATTTGTTAGTTCATTATAATCTACATCGGAGCATGTTGGGTAAGGATAAAGGTACGACGTATAATGATGACTTCATTTCAAAACTTCCCCCTAGAATTTTTTAATGAACGGACGGCTAACTCCATTTCCTCGAACTTTCGACCATGTGCATTAAGACGTATTTGAAAAATTGGGCCGTTCGGTGCCCCTGTATGAAGTCTATGTTGATATTTTTAGAATTGAACTCGCTTTACGATCAAATAAATCCTCCCGTTATTTTCTGAAGTCTGTACCCCAATTTTTGTTTTCGTAGAATCCAACGAGCCATCGGTCAGTATATCCCCCGAGGTTTAAATTTCGTACGTGCGCTCGGCGATCTGAAGAGAAAAGCCAAAAAACTGTGAACAGATCATATTCTCAGTTTTGCGGCAAAGCTCGAAATTTGAAATTACCGGGAACCCAGAAAACCTAATTTTCCGAAAGCAATTGATAGACTCTAATGATAACTTGTAACCTGTTTCATTAACAAACGTTCACAGCAAGATTGCACTTTTAAAATTTAGTACTACAGGAAAAAACAGGAAGTCGAACCGTTGCTTTGCTTAATTTCATTCTATTAGGAAACATTTAAGATAAACAGGAAGACTATGAACATTTTTCCGAGAGGTATGGAGGTGTCAGGACAGAATCTGGTACATCGTAGGCCAGAAATTATACATATCACTGTTTTTCCTGAATAAACTCGAAGAAACTATAAAACGAAGTCTGCAAGGTAAGAATTCATTTGGAAATCGTTTTAATAAGACGTTTTTTGTAACCAAACTTACGAAATATGCCGCATAAATAAATCTGAAGATCTGTGATCAGATTTTGAAGCCCTCGTTTTGTGTCACATAAAAAAGAATGAAAAATGGAAACAATGTTGTCTTTAATTTTTATGGCCAATGACATTCTAAGTTTTACAGGCAATGTGTGGCTTAGTGAGTCATTTGCCTTCTTCAAGTTCTAGTCACTAATAGGAGCTAATAGGGAGCTTATAAGCAATAACGACGGCGATGGTCACGAAAACGTCACTTAAACTGAACGTGAAGTCGCTCTGCCTCAAACTTGATCGAGGTTATTTCATCTCGTTCAGTTCGTCAAATTTTCGCCAATTTTTTGTGGAGTTGAATTCTAAAAGACTGTATCGAAGTTCAGGAAAAGAAAAATAAAGTTGTTGTCTTGTGTTCACGTTCTCCACAAAACATGAAATTAGGAATTTTCAATTCGTAGTCGTGCAGTGACGACAAAGAAATGAACAAAGGGAGTGACGAAAGACGACCTGCCCTAAAAATGTCTGCGTGGGAGGTTAGCGCTGCATGTTGCTAGGAGTTTAGAACCCAGGCCTAATAGCCGTGGGCTTGGTACGACTGGCTCAGTTATGACCGTCAGTTTAACGATAAACGGATGTTCGCACTTGAAACACCAGATTAGGGAGCTTTAGGATCGACGACGGCAGCGGAAACGTCACTTTTAAAATGAATTCGAGTTTGTTCAAACTTTGTCGCATTTATTCCAATTCGCCAAAAATGTCAAATGTAGGCGAATTTCCCTGGACTTGACTTCTTGGGGACTGCACTCAAGTTTAGGAAGAGAAAGAAAATTCGTCGTCGCTTGTTCACGTCCCCAATAAAAAGTGAAATAAGGCCTTTTCATGTCGTAGTTCAACTGTTCAACTCAACTGTTTATTAATTATCACAAATTTTACAGAAAGCAATATGCACTGCCTGCAGTTAGCAGGTTAGCTAGTCGAGGCGAGCAGTGGTTACACGTATGTAATATATATACAGATAGATCACAAGAAAGACTAGAGAAAAAGAGTAGTTAAATAAATAAACAAATAAATGAAAAATAAATTCAATTTAATTAAGTTTACAATCATGGACATTGCAAATATAAGAGGCCGAGTTTTCAGGAAACTTTTGTTATTAAGTCGGGTAAATCAATATAATCATTTTCTTCTGAAAGTATTCGGAGTAAAGTGTCGTGGACTTTGATTTTAAAGTTATTTTTTGGATATTTGACGCATTTCACACGGTAAACTATTCCAGATTTTTACACCATATCTTGAAAAAGACTTAGTTTGTTTGTCTAACCTTGAGTGTTTAACATAATAGTCACCTCTTGAAGATGATCTTGTATTATATGACTGAATATTAGATTGGGAAGTAAATAAGTTAGATATGTTAGTAGATGTTAAGCTGTTAGATATATCATGCATTAGAATAGCAACGAATTTAAAGTACAGTAGATCTAAGGGAAGAAAGCTAGAGGAGACAAAATAAGGTACTGCATGAGAATTGTAGTCACCAGAGAACATGAGGCGGAGGGCGCGTTTTTGAAGAATAATAATTTTGTTTTTGTAAGTTTTAGCAGCTTGGCCCCAAGTAGTAGTCGAGCAGTGCGGCAAAGAATTGTAAAAAAAAGCGTGATACACGTGCAGAGTTGTTGTTTTGCTTAGTAAACCTATTAAACCTACTTTGCCGTCGCCGTCGTCGGATCTTAAGGTCCCTGTTGTTAAAGCTCCCCACTAGGGACTTTACGATCCGACAACCGTGACGTCCATGAAAACGTCGCCGAAAGATGGATTTCGCCCTGTCACTTAGAAGAAGGGAATTTTGGTTGGAGCTGAAGAGAGGGGACCGCGACCGAATTCAGACAGAGATGGTAGAACTTATCCCCTTGCCTTTCCCGTTCTTAAGTAAACTTAAAATTTGGTCATTTCACGTCGTAGTTGTGCAGGGACAGCAAAGAAATGTACAAAAAAACATGATGCACTTGCAGAGTTGTTGTTTTGCTCATTAAACCTATTGTTTTTTTGACGTTCTCCTTGCCGTTGTCGTCGTAGTTTCGTAAGGTCCCTAGTGACTGGGCTGCGGCGACTTCAAAGGCTTATTGCGATTCAGGCAGAGCCTCCTGTTCTCTAGCCTTTTCACAGATCGTCTATTTTCTCTTCAAAGTCCGTCGAGCGCGGGTGATAAAATATAAACCGCAGGGGATTTGTTGACCGCCAGCGCAAAGGGGTAGTGGTGGGGGAAGAAGAAAATCGCGCGCTCGCCGATGTTTTTGAAAAGAACGAAAATAAAAATAAAAAAACGTCTGTGTACAGGCTACTTGTTTTCCTCCTTGATCAAGAAGAAGACAAAAGAGGCTCTGCTCACAGGGTGGCCAGGTCGGCGCACGATTCCCTCTCTCGTGCACAGGAATACTACTCGAACTACGTCATTTTACGGCATTGAAATCTTAAAACCAGTCATATTACTCAGCAGGATTAAAATTCACCATCACATAACATAACTTTCTGTGGATGGCCGCCTGTGCCCGCACTGACTGAAAAAAACATATTTCTCATTTATTCACGCGCCAAGCTTAAAATCCACCATCACATTTCTGACATTGCTTAAAAGCACATATCGGCACACAAAAATATTGAGTTCAGCAATGCCGAAAGCAGCGTTAGGAGAACTCCTAAATAAAAATAATAAATGCCGTCATGCTGAGTTGGACTATGGTGTACTTTAGTGGTGAAATAGAGAGCAGAAGTACGACGTCACGTTACTATGGTAGCAAAATTTTTGAATCACAACAATGTGGAGCTTAAGCAACGAAGACGGAGACGGCGACGGCAACAACAACGGCAAAAAAAAAAAAAGTTTAGATAACAAAAGAACAACTTTGCACATGCAGCTTTTTTGTAATTTTCTTAGCCTTCGTTGCACGACTACGACGTTAAAAATTCCTAATTTCACGCGCCCGCTTTATAAAGTAGGTGAACACAACGCATTTTTTTCCTTTTTCCAGACTTAAATACGGTCCTTCGGATTCAACTCCAGAAAGTTTAGCCAACATTTGACAAATGATAAAGATCGATGAGGTCTGAAACATTGCAAATTAACTTTTTAACTGACGTTTTTTGGTTTGTTGTCATCCAGAAATTTTGCCACCATGGCAACGTGATGTAACGACTTCTCCTCTCTATTACTACGCCCCTATTGGTCGCCTTTAGGGGTATAATTCTAATTTTCCACGAAAACCCCTGCATTTTTCTACAAGTGTCCCTCCCCAGCCCTGGCTTTTAGGCTCAGGTTCAAATCATATTATTAAACAATCCAACGCTGAAACTGTCAGTTGCAGGCCATTCTCTAAGAGTGTCCTCTTGATACAGGTTTGACTTAACGTTGCGTTTGAACATTACTTTCGCTTGGCCTCTATTTTAAACACATTTGCGCTGCACGTGCCACGCATTATATTGTCCGTGCGAGTAACAATTTTTCCTTCGTAAAATCAGTGCGAGTTTCTTAATGGTAACAAGGAGTTTTCATGAAAACTCTTTTTGTTCCACTTACCGATTATCTGGTAAACTTTTGATGGACTTCCTTTTTGTATTCAATGTAATTACCTAGGACAATCAGTGACAATTTCTAGGTGTTAACTTCAGAGATAGAGTTTTCCACCAACCAATTAGAACGCGTCGAGCGGAGAACAATGCCAGCTGCAAAACTCTTGGAAAGTTTGGTATTTTGATCTACAGCTAACTTTTGAATGACGGCGCACAAGATTTTATACACATCTAAAAAGCTCATCCAGACTCAATGTTAGAACCGCATTTTATGGCTAAGAGTATAGAAAAAAGATAATAATTATTCTTTACAGCCGTCTGAAATGCGTAAAAAATGTGATCAAGAGAATAGACAAGATGATTTTTTTGTTAATAGCTTGGTCTTGTTTAGACAACACCAGTGTTATAATTTCCTTTTTCAGATGTTTGGAAGGTTTTGTTCCATCCACTAATTGAATCCTCCTTTGTTTAAAGAAAACAGCCTTCGAAATTAACCGAGCATGTGATTGGCTCCAGAGACCATTGAACTCAATATAAAGACAATGTCGGCTCGCGGTTTTTGCTTGATATGATAATATCGCGTTTAGTTGAGAACAAAATTTGCCGAAGTCTTTTTTGAATGACCTCTCAGAGCTCCGGATTGGAATCCACCGGTCGTAAAAGCAGAGGTAAAAACGCGTCGTTTTAATCAAATCAGTTCACTTTTCATTCAGATTTCAATGTTATAAGCAAAACCAGCATGAATTACGTATTATACAACTGGTGATCAAGAAATACTGCAGGGAAAAAACATTTTCCTGAAAACTGGCAAGGTCCTTTTTTAGGTGAGAAGAATCTACAGGTCACTGTACAAAAGCGCTAGTGAACCCTAGTGATAGAAAGCATTTATATCTTCAGTCTTCTCTTTTTATGTCGAGGAAATTATAACAATGAATTACTTAGGCAATTAGGATGTACGGCTTGTTTGGATTTCAATGTACAATGTATGAAATTGCACAGTTTGTATACAACATTGTATACAGAAATCACATGCGACAATAATCTTCATTATTTTTAAAATTTTTTGGGAGTTTTGATGATATTTTCTCTGGCTATCACTTGGTTATACTTTTCCTTGATCAAACAAAGTTTAGTGCACTTATTAATGTTTCACCGTCACCAGTAGATCGCGTAAATCAAAGAATGAGTCGCTTTTGGACGTTTTAAAACACTACTTATTGAATCAATGAAATAAGGAAATCTTGCTCCACATAAAGTATTTTTCTGGTTGTTATTTTGAAAAGTATAAAGTCTGTAAGTAAGCGGATGTTTCGGGTGAAATTTGTTTTAATGTATCAGTCGTTTATGCGGTTCCATGTCTGCGTAGAACGCAGGTGTTTTGTATCTTCGCTACTTTTTAGTGACATATATGCTATTCAAATCAAAGCAAAGTAGAAAAAAGAAACTGTACCTAGTGTATCGTTTCCTGTTGATAGTTTTGTCATGCTTCAAACATTATTTAAGAAAATGTCTTTCGTTTTGGACAGCCTTTTTTTGTTAGTAAGGAAAATATTGCACTGAGTTGCGTGAGTTCACTGATAGCGGGGTTGGTCTCATCGATGCAGTATTTTGTTTTATTTATTTTTTTGAGAAAAAATACCTAAATTGAAGCTGAACGATGAAGCTTAATATGTCCAATCTAGGGCTTAAAAATTCGGAGATAACATGCATGTGGTCTGATAAGTGCGTGTAAGATGTTAAGGCTCTTATTCTTGAAGTGTTCGAGTGAGCATTTATCCATAGCGATAAGGGAATCTACTTCATTTTAATTTACAAGTGCACTTAAGTTGGTTTCATGAGATCGCTTTTATACTAAATATATCAAAATGATTGATTACGATAATATCCAGTCGAATGCATTTTAGTATTAGTTCACTGCAGAGAATCAAGATATCTTCGGTGTTATCAGCTTCAGGACTGATCATTATAAGCTTTCAAACAAAATCATCAATTGAGAGGAAGTTTCATGATCATCACGTTGACATTTTTACATATTTTTCTTGATCTCGACTATTTCCACGCTTTGTCCTTTCTCCTAGGTTTACGACACTGTCCTCACCGTCAAGCCAGACTGGAAAACAGACGCAATACTTTTAAGTGAATTAAGCACAAGTCAAGCGAAAGATCCAAAGCGTAGGCTTTTCCTCTTTATGCTAGAATTTGTTCGAGCATTTTTCAAAGTGAGGCAAAAGTATTGGCATTATTTGAGCATTTAAGTGGTATTTTCACGGAAAACAACTTAATTTGCAGTCATAGCAAATAAAAATGACTTAAACTCGAAGTTAAAAAACAAACAAACAAACAAGCAAATTACAATACTTAAAAAGGAAAAATACTAAGGATATGGATTACAGTTCCAGTTTTTATGTTGTAGGTCATTTCCGCCTCTCCCTTTTATTGCGACATTCTCCATTTATATAATATTGTGATTGCTACATAAGTTCAGTAACATCTGTAAACCTGAAGACGGCTGGTATATGGCCAGCCGAAATATTGTTATAAAAAACAATATACGTTGTTTTAAATCAGCTTTGCAGTAGTCTTTGGACTTCTTGTTTTTTGTTTTGGCTGATTTGATCTCTTTTCTAGAGATCCAACGTTTACAACTAGCAGGATCTTCGTCCACCTTTTTTGCAGCTAATTTAATCCTGATTTATATGAAATTTTCCACTATAGCCTCGTCCTCATTTCTTTTATGTTTGTTCACGGCAGCGTAAGACGGGACAGGTCAATCTCGTTCCCAGGGTCTTCTCCTACTTGGCACGAGGATGGGAAAAGGTCTATTGAACCCAAGAACCAATTTTAAAACACAATTGTATTTTTAAAATTTAATTTAATTTTATCAGGTTTTTCTTTTGTAAGACAATAATGGTAAAAATTGTATAACAGGTTTTGACAATTCTCTCTTAATTCCGACGGTGAATAACTTTTGTAAAAAGAGAAAAAAAGATTTTTAATCTTTCCTTTCTTAGCAGTATATTTTATTTTCTAACACCCTGTAACTTGAATACCGAGGAAAATCATTGCTAACAGATCTCATTGTTGAATCTGTTGACAGACTTATTATTTTCACAAAAAGCGTTATTCCTAAACTTCAGTAAAATCTCCTATATAAACGGTCACCTGGCCATTTCCCGAGGGTGACCGTTATATACACGGATTTGACTGTACTTTAGTTGGGGTATCGCGCGCACTTATGTGACTGAATAGCTATCACACCTACCTTGCAGAGCGAATCTATTCAGAGCCGAAGGCACGATTCATCATGGTATTACGACTTCAGTGAGCCGATTGAAGACAGGGCGAGGGTGAGTTGAACTCCTGTTAAGCTTTCCTTTACTCGCAAGCCAGGTGATCTGTGACGTCACTGCGGGGGTCTGGGGAAAGAAATTTTAATGCCGTATCCCATAAACCAAAGCTGACGGGAACAGATTGAATTGAATTGAATTGGTGAGCGCGTTGGTTTATGGGATACGGCATTAAAATTTCTTTCCCCAGGCCCCCGCAATGACGTCACAGATCACCTGGAGGCTATTGCGAGGCTATCATAGTGCTATTTTGCTAATTCCTCTTTGAGAGGAAAAGTCAGAGAGAACGGCAAACTCAAATTCCTTTAAAATTACTCAAAATACTCTTTTGAGGCCAAAGTACGACAATAACCCGCAAGGTAGAACGTTTATTTAACATTGATCCATATACATATTTAGCAGATGAAGCAAGCAGTAAATCCAAGGGCATTTGCTAATAATGATTACAATCGGTTACATAAACAGATTGTGTGGGCCCCCTGTGATTTGACTCAGGCTTATAACTTGAAAGAAAAGAAATGTTTGGAGGGAAGCGAACTCAAACTAATTGAAAATGAGAGTTGCCGACGCTTTCAATTTTTGTAGTAAAGAGTACACGACCACCTTTGGGCTATAAAAGGCTGGAAATGGAAGAAACGTTCTTGAAACGCTAGGTCCGTATGAGTGTGGAATGACGACCGAGATGGTCCTATAAAGACTCTATAAACGGGGGACTCGTAGGCGGGGTTGCATTATATGGAAAAATCGCTGGAAAACTATTGATTACGGATTACTACGACCTTGGACTATGACTGAACTGATCTCTTTCTCCCGTTGGTCAGGGGTAATTCCACACATCGGCGAGTGTACCTTCCAATAGTTCTAGCTTAGTTTACCCGAAATTTAGATTGTACACTCCTCTTTTAATTTTCTGCAGACCAACACGCAACTGGAAATTTACCTCAAGGAGACGAATATCAAGAAGGCCACTCTCGAGTTCGAGGAGGTCGAACGTGGATTGAATTCGAGACGGAAAGATTACTGCTGCCTCTGTTGGTGTTTCTGCTGCTCCTGTGACTGGTACTGGTAAGTTGAGCCTCTGCTGTAAATCAATAGACCCTATCACGGTTTTTTTGTATAAATAGAATCATAGAGCAGTTGGCACATGTCCATCGACAATACTGGGAAAAAATAGGCCGTGAAATAATGGGTCTGAGGTCAAGGTGGTTTGGTGGTTATGGTGGGCGAATTTTGCGCCAGTTTTCACCGCAACTTCAGAATGGTCAAGCCACTCGATAACCACAGGGAGAATGGGTACAAGCTCTTGGTGCAACGATTTCTGGGATCGCCTGGTTTGTTTGATTGATGGTGTCCAATAGCCGCCTGTAACCTGGCCATCATTGCCCATATTGTTCACCCACATGATCCAAGTATCGCCACAGCAAAAGCTTGTGCTCATTTTCTCTGTTGTTAACCAACAACAGCTTTATTTTCATGACTATATATGAAGTTACAGTATTGCAAAAGCTTTAAGATAAAGTTAAAATTAATGCTAATAATTAATAGAGAAAATGAGCCAATTAAAAAGACAATGATTACAATGCAATGATTACAATGGTCAATCAAGTGTCATCAATATGATTTGATAATAAATTATTACGTAAATCATTACAAAATGAAATAAAATTTAAACAAATGTAAACTTAGAGATAAATTCTGTGAATTCATCAGTTTAATTATTAATTCAGTGCAAGATAGCTGATTAAAATTGACAACATTATGTTGGATTTGCTTGTAGAGTTTTCCCTTGGGATAAAATACTTCGTAGTTAATTGAGTGAGCAATTAAGGATCAACGTCACGGAAAAATACATTACTTAGTTATTCCGAAATGACAGAAAACACACTCTTCGTTTTTTCTCACGGTAATTAGTTCTCTTCGTCTTAGTTCCAGGTGATCTGTGACGTCACTGCGGGGGCCTGGGGAAAGAAATTTTAATGCCGTATCCCATAAACCAAAGCTGAAGGGAACAGATTGAATTGAATTGAGTTGGTGTGCGCGTTGGTTTATGGGATACGGCATTAAAATTTCTTTCCCCAGGCCCCCACAATGACGTCACAGATCACCTGGTTTAGGTTGAACTGAATCTTTAGGATCTAATCAGGACACTTGATATAATAACGACTAATGAAGTGATACAGTAAAAGAAAAAGTAATCGGCTGATTTCGCGATAGGAAAACCAATATTTCGAGAGGCACGTCCTTTCTTCTTCAGGATCTGGCAATTTGCTTTCGTGTTTTTGCTTTGGTTTTTGTTTTTCTGTTATAAACTTTATTAACTCTCTCTAGTTCTTGCAGGGGGGTTACTTAGGTTAATTTTTGCTGGGTATGTGCCGCTGGCCTCACAGAACCCTTACTCCATTATAGTCTATTCTGTGGCCAATTATAGACCCCATCTTAGTCACTTTTGGGAAAATGTAATTTTCGAGATCCCAACTAAGTAACTTTCTGTTTATATCTACGTTTTAAAGCCTTTTAACTAGGTCAACCCGAAACGAATTGACACATTGGTTAAACTTAATGAAGCAAAAATCAGTTTCCATTTTTAAATCCTTGGCTACCTGAATTTTCTGATCCCCCAAATCCCAAAAATGTGCGATCCATTATAGTAACTCTGATGAAAATGCAACCCCATCATAGTCAATCTAGCCGTGAAAATGCGACCCCATCCAGCGGCAACCCCCTATTAACCTGTTACTAGGAAGTGGCCCCCGCCCCCCACCCCCCGCCCCCCGCCCCCCGCCCCCCGAGTTTTTTTTGCGGCGGAACATCAGCTGGAACGTTTTTCTAAGTCATTGTTTCCTGAAACACCGCCTATGGTCACATGCGCGGACACCGTGCCCTTTACTTCAGTCAGTTACTGTCAACTAAGACAAATCCGTCATCACTGAGTTATTAGATCTATTGCTGGAATAGGAGTTGCCTAGACTACTCGTAACTCACCAAACAAGAGTTTTTCAGTTTCCATGTAAACTGATTTATTCTCCGAACAGACTGCCTTTTGAATAAAAACGGAGTCAAAACTTTGCAATTTTTTTAAAGAAACGATGCCTTACTTTATTAAAGAGGCAAAATAATAATTTCGAAATGGTCTATCTTAGTGGGTGAAATTACTCCGCACCATGTCTATTCATAGCGATTCACGTGTTTGCGTTAATGACGTAAGGCCCGGGCGTTTGGCCCTCTAAAAATTATTGCCCCTTTTTTTGGACGCGTGCCTTCTCGTTTCCGTCGCAGGGTGTGGTTTTTATCCATCCCTTTTAAGAATTGACATTTCATATTTTCCTTCAATTTAGCCTTTCGACTGGTTTTCAAAAGAGAATGCAAAAGAAAGTGAAGAGGTGAACAATGGCAAAGCGGATATCTCATACAACAGAGAGTGCGAAATGCTGAAATTTTAGGCGACGTTCAAGCATTTTAATTCCAAGACTACTCATGACCAAGGCATAATGAAAAATAAAAAAATACTTGTATCTGAAAACCAAAAAGACCACTCAAGCATTTCGCTCAACACTATTCATTCAATCAAATGTTTCGAAACCCCCGAAACACACTTCAATACCCCAGGCGTGTCAGGAAGGCGAGGTCAGCTGTCAAGTATGTACTCTATTTTTGTCGCTTCCTGTCTGTCAATTGTTTTAAAACCCATGACAAACACACGCACCGAACTTTAATCTAAGCTCGAAAGTCTTATGCGTTCTCAACGACAAGGACGGAACTAGAAATATTTGTGCTCGTTTAAGATCGAGTTTTTCGAGATCACAGTCCAAGTTCGCAGAGGCCTTATCTATCTTCCGGTGTCAGCGACAATATTATAACCCAACGTTGTCACTCTACACTGCAAATTTATGCGTAACAGCGAACCTCACGAGAAACCTTCAAAAATGAAATGGACTTGCGGTTTCCTATCGAGAGAAAGAAGCGAGGATTCCCTTGATACCTTCGAGCCAGAGTAAGTCAGTGTTAGTGTGGTATGCCTGTGGCTGTTAAGACTTCTAACATTTGCCAAACGTGATTTCACGAAAACATGATAACGAAATTATAAACAGTCACTATTGACAATTTTCAAACTAGCCTGTAAACAAAAGAGACAATGGTGTGTTCACGAAACCGGACACTGTGGTGGCTGAGTTTGGACACTATTACTCATGAATTTTATCATTGTTTCTCTTGTTTTACGGGATATGTAGTTTTATGTATATGTTAAATAATGGTATACAGTAATTGAACAGCATTAATGTTTCTGATGTGTCCTCTAAAATCATTGTATTAGTATTTTGTACTTTCGTTTAGTTGAAGTGATGATTCAACTGAACTGGAAAGAACAAATTGCCGGGATTTCAAACAGCGACACAAAAGTTGGAAAAAAAGCGCGGGTTTTTTTGGTGGACCATGCTCGAGTTGGGCAAGTTGTTACGAGACTTTTTGTCTAATGTATTTGATATAGTGTTTCTTAATTCAATGATCAATAACGGAGAACTAAACTAATATCAATCATTCCAGTAGCCACTCTTTAAACCATGTACGCCGACTAATGTAAAGAATAAACCATTTCATACCCGACTAATTCGGACGAAATTCGGGAATTTCGAAATACTGGCAACAAAACTAACTCGAAAGTTAGATTGATTGTCTTGGAGAACTGCGTAACTAACTCCGGTATCACAGAGAAAACCAAGGTACAATACCGCCAAAGTAAAAGTAATTAAGACCGGGCCGTCAAGTCAACCTCGCTTTTAGTTTTCGTTTTGCCCTACCACTGATTTGTTACGTGTTTTTCTTTTGAACGGTTTTAGTAGTTTTGGTAAACGACTACCAAGGCAATCTTCAATTTGAGAACTGCTTCATCGAAAAATGTATCGTAGCGTGACCAAAGTCATCAATACATCCCGTGTGTTGAGCAGGTGTCAAGTTTCGATTGAAAAAAAGAAATCCTTATTCTTAAACCCTAAATATCAACTCGCGTATTCTCCATACCGATACCCATACATTCTTGCGCTACTCACCGAGAAATTTCACTCAAATCGAAGCGGCTATGTTATTCTCGTGACATCATTGCGGAGCGACGAGAGAAAATTTATAATCCGGTCTTTATAAGGGTTCTAGAGATCAAAAGGGCAAGGGTTTGGATTTCCGCCTTGTTTTGGGTAGTGTACTGTAACGGTAGTTCATGAACGATTATCTCAACGAGCGTTTGACAAAGAACCATGTTGTGTAGAGTGATACGTAAACAGCACCACTGGAATATTAGATTTCGCTTAATTAAAGTTTTTTCACGCATTCTCAAAAAGTAGACTCCCGGCCAGGAACGCTGCCTTCATTGTACTTTTTTCACCAGAAAAGTTATCACGTTTATTTTTATTGAAGGAGGTTGAGCTCTCTCCCTGTCGAAAAATGATAAAACTTCTAACTTTTGATAACTTGTTTCCGCCATTACGACATGTTGTAGAATGACGAGGGCTTTCACGGTTTCCCGCCAAAATGACGCTGGTTCACGCGCTCGCACTTGTCCTCAGGGGCTTTTCCCTTCAAGCCCTGGGGACGAGGTCGATAAAACCTCTTCAGCAGTCCTTTATTCCGGGGGTTCTTTGCACACAGTCTCCGAAACCAAGAGAGAATGAGCTCGAAAGTTAACTGACTACACTTGACTAATTTAAACGACACCAGGAATCGTACCTCAGGAAGTACTCCTCAGTGGGTTTCATGCATCATAAGGTTGATCATATAACAGACTCCCAGAGAAGCTTCCTGCCGCTAGAACCCTTTTATTAAAGTAGTGGGCAAATAAGAAAGAAGCAAAAGACTAAACAAAATACAGAATCAGATATCACACCTCACAGAAGCACTGTTGCACATGTTTGCTTTTATCATCCTTTCTTTGTGGATTATCAATCACCTACAAAGCCTAAACTTTATCTCTTCAGAAACCGTAACTCAGTACTGAAGTATATACTGGTTTTTTGGGACATCAAAACATTTCAAACAGACTTCACTGCACGGCATCAGAAATCACCTCAGAAAATTGCTGTTCCTATTGTTTTCATTTGAATGGTATCAATGAAATTTAGGCAGTGATTTCAGCAATTTCCTTTACATTCTCAAGTTAAGAACTGTCGTTCTTATATAGAAGAAAAACGGCGCCCAACAGGAAGGCATTAATTGCACTTGTACTTGTTTTTTTTTTTTCCTATAAAAGATATTACTTCACTGTATGAAGAGGTTTTAAAACTGATGCTTGCTGAGAACCTTAAACGGCTCAAGCCTCGACTATTAGACTCTTCAGTTTTATTTGGTTCCCTGATCCTTCTATCACATCACAAAGCCTATTGCTTCTGAGGATCTCAGTGACAATGTTTTTTTGCTCCGATTGGAAAGCTTAATTTTCTATGCGAGTGATATGTTTTACGCTCCTCATGTACTTCGCTACTCAGGATACCTGAAATCACAAAGGTGGGCTGTCCTCATAACTTTATCAATGGTACTTTGCTTTTTCTTCTTTTTTTAGTTTATTTAAGTGTCAATGTATTTAGCGCGAAGGTTCTAATTGAGGACACTGTTTTTATGTCTCCTACCTGGAGACTGGACTGCCTACGGTGGGCATACGAGCCACGTGAAGGATTGGCCGTTCGCAAGACAAAGCCTGTATCGTCTTTCTTTCTAGTATTGTTCCGGCCCCGGAGATCGAATTCCGCTACTTCTCGCTCAGCAGATCAGCATTATATTCTACGGGCTTAGAAAACGCAAGATTACTCAGCTGCATTTCCGATGTCTATAACTTTCTTTTAGGCATAATAAATTGAGCAACACAGAAATGTTCGCTACTTATCAATTTTCATCTCAATGACCAAGAATATTTTAACGCATGGGCTCCTGTTTAAAGTCAATCTCATCAACAATATCGTAAGGAAATTTTGATCAATAACAATTTTCTTTTTCATTAATCCACCATGGTCAAAAGTCAAAAGTTAAATTCAATCACCATATCAACTGATATGATCGTTTTGGGTACAGATATGTAATCAGTGGAAGTTATTATAATCGCAGGCTACTCAGAAATGTACTGTTCATGCACCACAGAAAGAAGCAAAGCTGATGTGACAATTGGGAATTAAATATTTTTTCTCTTTTACCAATATTTCGAAAGGCGCAGCCTTTCTTTCTTTCTCAGGGCCTTACAGATGACTAGGCTAACTAGCTAAGAGTTTTATGCAGTAGTTTTCCTAAGGAAAGTTAAAAGTGGAATGCGCTCGCATTCCGTCGTTCACGTGACCTAATTTGCATACAACGTTCTTCGAAAATTAGACTCTGAATCAAGAGTCATTAACATGAGGAATATAAAAACCTTTTAATTTAATCACCGATCTTAACTTTTTTTTTTTTTTTTTTTGGTCTTTATTGAGTCAAAAGATAAAAATACATATCTTATGTTACAGGCAATGAAAAGTTCTAAAAGCATATAAAATGTACTACTCAATAAGATAAAAGTCTCTGACCTTGTTATTCTATAGCTAAGTTATATCTGAAAATTAAACGATTAACAAATGTACTTTTAAAACGCTCACTTTTGATGCTTGGTCGGACGCTTGACCTCGTCCGTAAATTATAGCAGGAGGCCTGCTATAAAAGGCAACAGGGGGTGATTGGCGGCCTGAGACACCCTTTTAAAGATGCTGTGATCCTGCTTCTGTAAAATTGATCGTATGTTATACTTCCTCGTAATAAAATTCCTTTTCCAGCAACGATCTAAGAAACATTGTACTGGAGTGAGGTCGGACTCTGATGCTCCATAGACTGAAAGGGCAAACGTGAAATTGGGAAGTACTAAGGTATCGAAAAGAAAGTCTATTTCTGCCTGCATGTAGCCCTCTTTGCGTAGAGACCTAAGGACATAGAGGCATTTATTTGCCTTAACGAGCTTATTCTTAACTGACGTTTAAAACACCACGTAGGATGTTTTCACATCACTGATCCTAGCAGGACTGCATTACTTATTAGCAAATGGCCCAACCCTTCCCGCCAAGGCTACCTCTGATCACCGCGCCCACGCGGCATTCTGGGATATAGGTCCCGCCGAGCCGATTCAATGCTCGTACCGTGATATGACGGGCGAATGATATGAAGAATTATGCACATCGAGGAGGATATAATCGGCTCGTCGAGAAGGATACGTTGTCCCCAGGCACTTCTCGTATTGCCGTCCCTTTTCCTGTCTATATTCTGTAATACTAAACGTCTTTTAAATTTGATCAACGTTAGCCGGCTGCCGGAAGAATTAGCCAGGGGTTTGAGCCAATGAGAAACGAAAAAAACATTTTGAATGAATAATGATAACCAATACAGTACGATGACCAAGGTTAAACTTAAAATGGCTTCTACATGTTGTTAAATTTAACTCCTTCACTGCTTCGTCCAAATTCCATGGTAAGCCGATAAACATAATCGCTTTTTAACACCCGAACCGTATCTGATTGAGAACTGAAACCCATCGAGGCGGAAAATGATCTCTTTTTACAAAACATCAGCACAACATAGTGATTTAGTATCGTTTCAGTTAATATATACCGATATCAGCTCAGTTAGCAGATCTTAGCAGCCTACGGTGTCTGTACACATGCAGGCCAAGTCAAGACTTACTGAAATATTAATTTTTATTATATAGACACGAGTGTTTTACTGGAAAATATACCACTCGTAAAATTCATAAAATTTACATCCGGGGCCCGAGTGGTTTATTTTCCATAATCTCACACGTGAGTTTATCGATGACGTAATTTTGGTAATTTCCCTGTATTATTTTATCGACGTCTTTTAGTCTATATAATAAAAGAACATTACACGGCAGCTTGAAGATATGAATTTTATTTTCTCGTGGCAAAAACAATATTTTACTCACTCGCTGCGCTCGTTCGTAAAATATCGTTTTTGCCACTGGAAAATAAAATTCATATCTTCGCGCCACCGTGTCATATCCTCTATGTACAGTAACGTATAAAGAGGCAAAGAACACTGCTCAAGAGCTATTTACAGCTGTTTTTCAATAGTGGTCGTCCCCACATCGTAAACGGCACCTTCCGATTTGAGTACCACTTTGGAACTCCTGAAATAGAGAAAACATTCGGGACCTTCTGTAGATCACCTACGGGTGAGAAAGCTTCCCGTTAAAATATCATTATTATTAACATTTCATGGTAAAGACTAATTCCAAGTGTTTTCTTAAGAATGACCAGAATCACAAAACCGTCATTCCCCGAACTAAATCCATGGAAACACTAAAAATCATTCATCTATTTATTGCATTAAACAAAACCGTCCTCTGCATAACTCGATTGATGCCGAAATAGTCTGAAATTGACGGAGTACAATCCATCCTTCCCTTTGAGCTGTAAGGTTCAGAACTGCTCGACGTGCTTTCAACTGAAGATTTTTTGGTTACTTTAAAAAAGGAATGGTCTTTACAGCAAACAGAGGCAGAGGTTGTACTTTCTATGTGATTCTATTGATTGGGCTTGAAACAAGTGTCCGTTGTCCCCATTAACGGGTGTCCATATTAACGGATTGAATTTAGAGAAAATGTAAGGGCTTACCCCAGGGACAAATACTATTGTCTGTAATAACTCGGTGTCCGTATTAAGTGGTTGTCCGTAGCTTATTACAAGAATAGTTTAATTCCTTCGCGATCCATTTTTATTACTCTCTAGTTTACTCAATGCCTGAGAGCACATAGCAATCTCACGCCAGGAGCACATAGCCTGAAGAGCGCGGCTCCCTTATAGTACACATGAGACTGAAGACAGACAGATTATACTATAGAAGTTAAGTCGTCAGATTCCACTTAAGATTACCAATCCATAAACTCTCTATTTCCAAGGTAGTGAATTAGTGCACATTGCCTCTTAAGTCATCGATAATTATCAAGGTCACGGTCAGTGTGATGCTGACTCGTCCCCAGTCATCTCTTTTGTCTCCTAATTAAATAATAACAAGGGATGCGCGTGAAAGATGCGAGCGGGAGCAGATGGGAAGGGGAGAAAAAGCTTTCCTTCCTATCGCACCCATCGCCGAGATGCCGTAATAGTCTCCCGCGACCGTTCTGTGACCGCATACAAATGATAAGAGACGACTGGGGACGAGTCAGAGTGTGCCGCACCGCTGCCTACAGCCCCGGTAGATAATTGTTAATAATTTTGCAAAGTAGTGCATTAGCCTCCCACGCAGACGTTCTTAGGGGTTCGTGGCTTGCCAACACTTTGACTTCAACAGCGCCGATTGGATCTCCGATAATCTGCATGTGACCTCTAGCTGATATTTGCGAACAATGGGAAAGAAATTTATCTTTCCGTTCAGCAGTCGTTAGTGGGACAGAAACGCGTGACGAACACCTAAAAACACCTCCGTGGGAGGCTAGGTACTGCATGAACAGCATGGTTTTGGTTTAAATCTAAAAAAAGGATACAAATACTTCTTACAAAATTTACAGAATAACGCTCTATTTACATTAATCAAGGAATTGACTGTCAAGAGCCTGTAAGATCGTCGAGATCGAGGGCTTGCTGTATCGGGCGGCCAACCTGATTTCATATTTACCAAGGGGGCGCTTATGTATTTCTGTTATATGTATTTAAAATATCGCATATGCAACGTTCATCTCGTACTCGTATTTCTCTGTTTAGCTGCTCCCTCGCCCCCCTTTCCCCTAGATTGTTTGTGTTGCAAACCAAAATATCGCCGTAAGGAGTTAACCACGCTGAGTTCAACTCGACTTGTCTCAGTCCTTGCGCGTTAAATGTAGTCCCGTAGGCTGAGCACTGTTTAAAAAACCATTGCAAACACTATGCCTTTGGCAGACCAGGAAGCAAGGTAGCCGAGAAAGTCTTTACAGAATTTTATACTGTTACTCTGTCAATCTGTTTAACAAATGCCCCTTAAAAAATACCATATTTAGTAGTCTATGCAGGTGCAAGGTTGGTTGATGAAATGTTTTCGATGTTTAAAAGATTCTCCCATAGTTTATAACCATGAAGGAAAATGGACTATCATCAAGGTCAAGAATTGTGAAATTCTGGTAACAAGTATAATCATCCTGTCTTTCCAGATAAAATATCGTGAACTTGAATACTTTGCCAAAAAGATCCTGCCGGAGCCATCAGTTTTGAGCTTAAAGTCCAAATAATCCAGATAACAGAGTGGCAGTTTAAAAAAAGCATTCTGCAGACGGAATCCCGCGTTTCTGAACAAATCAGTGAACAAAAAAGAACTTCAAAACAAGATCCGCTTAAATGAGGAATTCCAAAGAAGTGCATAATACCTTATTTTAGACTGGACAAATTCAGAAATAAATTCTTTGTCTTCTGTTGAGGCTTAAAACACTACCATCACAATTCACCGTCTATAATTATGTGTCCACTTGGCGCTCCTAAAAACGCTTTACAAACAAGCGAGACAGTCGACTGACTCTCTTTAACGCGTCACAGTTGTGGCAATCTCTAAGAGTTTTTCTTAATGCGAGAATAAAGAAAACAAATCGAAGAACGGAAGGGACAACCTCGAAGTCTCTTTTTTTAGAAAGGTGTCCGTCTTCTAGAATTGTCCTCATTTGTCCAACTGACTAGTGAGAAAAGAAATATTTCAGTCGCTCATTGATAGATTTCTCTGCAGTTTTGCCTCGTTTATTTTGTACTCGGAAGAGAAGAAGGACTAATTTGTTAGGCGAACAGACATTTGGTAAGAAAACCAAACAAGATTTGGTTTTTGTCTTATTTCTGATTGGTTGACAAAGTAGCGCGAGATATTTCAGCCACTCACAAAGCGTCGCAATACAAAGCCAGAGTAACCGCTCTTGTTGAAAAAATAAATAGTTGCCTGTACGGTTAAGACTTTCATCCCTGATTCTGATGAGCTGGGAAATGACTGAGGTTCCGATAACAACTGATATATTCATCTTTGCAAATTTCGGCTGATTAGAATTTGGTGTGGTTTTAAGAACTTTTAAGAAATAATCTGCTTACTGCTTTTTCGCAATAATTTTAAATTTTATGCAACTTGCTTAAAAATTCCAACTAAATCTCTCTACTGAAATAGAAATTTACGGCTGTCATTGTGTGTCCTCGTTAATTGCTTCTTCGCCACCAGCCCGACGCTCGTTCCTGTTTCACAGTGAATATCAACATTGGCTCAAACTAACCATTAATTACTTTGATGTTTAATATACCGAGGCGTAAAACTGTACGAAGACAGTTAATAGAACTGAGTTTACATTGTGGTTTAAGGAATAAATCCTGGTTTTACAAGGATCACAAACGGCATAAATGAAATCACGAGTGTGAGTCGAGTGAATTTAATAATACAAATAGCACAACAGAAAGCTCACTGATAAATGGAATTGTATCATCAGAGTTTACACACTGTCGAAACATTTTCAGCATTCGGGCTTTCGTGTTGCGATAACCTTCGTATATAAAGAGGGCAAATTAAATCTACATACAATCTCTTTTCCCTTTTCTTTAAGAGGATTAACGCTAAAGACTGTCAAATTAAACAGAATTAAAAGCCTAGATCGTCTACCTCAATACCATCCCAGAGCATCCCAATGCATTGCTTTTTGGTGGTGAAATATGTTAATATAATATATTGCATGTGAATTCGAAACCATTTAGCTCTGGAAGGTACCCGAAACACTGCTCGAAGCTTTCGCAATCCATCATTCATTAGCATTGTGTTCGGGATTTCATGGTGTCGGAAACACGCCATCAAGAATGTTTCTCCTAGAAATGTAAATTATTTCTCTAAACCGCAAGCCTGCCATATAAAACAAAGATACTGGTTTGTTTTATTTGATTTCGTCAGCTGATTACGATTTTGTAAGTGGACCAATATTTCATATGATTTTCGTCTTCTGTTTTGTTTTCTATAACAGCCCAGCGAGACGGTTCAGAGTCGGGAGTATGGATACCACGAAAAACAACAGATACAACCCAAAGTAAGTAAAAATCCTTGAAATATTTCTTTCATCCAAATGTTTTCCGTCCATTCACCTCTGATGGTATAAGACTCAAGCATTGTCAAAATGCGGCAAAATGCCATTGTTTTTCGTAGTGACCGTATCGAGAGATCGGGCTCACTGCCGGATCTCATAACATACTAAATTAAAAATGCATCTTAATAGCTGTTCCGTCGTTCCGTGAACCGAATTCCACTTGCCTTACGTTTGACTTCGCCATTTGAAATAAAACCCACTGACCAAAGGTTCTCGAGTCATGGACATTTTGTTTCCTATTGCTGAAACATTCTCCTAGTCAGGAATGGGTCTTCTTTCATTACTGAAATAATGTTTTAAATACTAAGGCCAAAACCGGTGGAACTATTTGCACACTGTTTGTGGCATGTTGTTTTAGGAGAACATATGGTTTTTCCATGAGTTTAATTCGCGGCAGCGTTGTTTTCTTGAAATTATCATCATCTGGTGTTAGATTTAAAATAGTAGGAAAGGGAATATCGTACCGATGCTTTGTTATGCCTTTCCGTAGATATCACACACCGGAATTGTGGAATCGTCGACGCGAAAATACTGATATATTAACCTTAATTATTCACCAGCCATTCAAGTTGGCGATTCACCTCTTCACTCTTGTGTAGACTGTTTGTTCTATATTAAGTTCTAGTCAGTGAAATTAATCTAAGTTAGTTCACACGAAAAAAAGGGGTCCGATTTTGGAAACACTTTTCGTTTAGGGAATTTAATCAAGCGTGATGTTCCGTCTTGCAGTTCTAATATCAAGTCGTTTCGATACATTTTGATTGTAACAATCAGTGCGAGACCTTTAATTTATTTTTCACACGTCGCAGACAAAACTTTTGTCTCTGTTGATACAATATCGTGTAAGTATTGTCTAGCAGACATAAAGGTGACATTTAAGGAAGAAAAAAAAACCTTCTCCGTCTAGGAATTATTGACTTGATCAACTTCTTAACTCTTATAACTGACAATAAAGAAAACGTATCACGAGCTGTCGAAAGAATCATGTTCCTTTAAATCGTGCTTACTTGCACTGCTTTGCTTCATGGCAGGAACAGTGCATATTCGTTGAGTTTCCATAACAGATGCGTACAAGCCTTTTTTCACGAAGCAAGTCTCAATTTTTGATCGTGTCTCGCAATTTAAGCTGATTTTACATTCTGACAGGGAATCAATTTTTCTTTAAGTATTTCTTGCTGGGATTATTTTTTTCAGGCTAAATTTTTACATTTTCTGAAATATATTTATCCATTTCCCTTTTTCACTGTAACAAGAGTAATTTCTGGATGTCTTCTTCATCCACAAAATATTGTTGCCACCAATGCACTGTTCTCGTGACCATCGAATGGGCATCTATTGGAAAGATTTAATATATCAAGCACGAGACGCAGTGTTTCACCACCAGATGAAACACCGAGGAGAGAGTTGAGTAGCGCTGCGGAGTATTTTTGACGAATTTCGAGGTGTCGAATGCTTGATATTACTTCGCAAACGAAATGATTTTAGGTGGAGAAATTAAGGATGCAAAAATGCGCAGTTTTTCATCTGATTTCCAAACACTCATTAAACATTAATTTCCTTTGTATTTTTTTATGAATTATTAATGAGTTCGAGAAGACCAGTTTAAAAAGTAGTCTGTCTCCGTTTCACCCAGATATGACTCTTGATTTGTATAATGTGGCTGACTATGTGGAGGCGATGTGCTTAAGTGTGCCTTTTCAAACGGAAGCTTTTGACCTCCATGTCTCTAATCGCAGATCATCTGTTAGCTGTACGACTGACTCGTCCCAGGCGTCTCTCTTTGCTCGTGTCACGCGCGGTGTCTTGGGAAGGATGCAGCTTCATGCAACTCGCTGTTTTTCGCACTAAAGCTAAGCGGTATTTCCAACATTTATGGTAATATCACAAAATTATAACTATGCAAAGAAAAATCCTTCTCAAATCAAAATTGTTCTTTATTTCCAAAGAGGTTCGGCTTGATTACTAACTGCTGTTCGGGAAACGAGCCCGCACTCCTCCGCCGAAAAAGTCTTCGAGAGGACCCGAGAGTGCGGCGGAAATCGAGCCCACAGAAAGGTTTCTTCCCCCTTCGAAGTATCATATCATAAGTCTCTCTTACCCTCCTTACGTTCTTTGTACCTTGTTATATGAAATTTTCGCTACATGTTTATTTCGCGATTTTAATGTGCGCATATTTCGCGACACTTTCGCGATTTTGCAAAAATTTTATATTTGAATCACTTTAATTTCGCGTTTTTGAGTACAACAATTTATATTTCATAGGAAATGTTATTTAACATGTTCTTGAATTAAATAAAACGACTTTATTAAAGGAACAGTAACGTCAAAAATAAGAAAAACGCAACAGCGGGACTATATGTCAACAGTAACAACAAAGCAGCTCCCACAATGTCCACAAGCAGTTCATGCTTTTAGGTCAATTATTGTTGTGAAGTCAATTGACTACAACAAATTACATCCATTAACACTAAAAATTCCTCAGAAAAGTAAAAATGTGATTTTGTAAACGTTCCAGTAGTAATTAACGCGTTCTTTTTTTATTATGGACATGATGTGGTCACTTAATTTTCGCGTCACTTAAATTTCGCTTTTTTTTTTGTATCGCGTCATTCGCGAAATTAACGTGTCGCGAAAATTTCATGTAATAAGGTACTCTGCCGAATCTATGCCGTTATCACCATTTTATGTCTTCTTTATTTCAGACCAAGTAGAGAGGAAGTGCAAGAATGGGGAATAAGTTTTGAAAAACTCCTTCGAAGCAAAAGTAAGAATCTCACCTAGTGTGAAAGGATAACTGAGGCTTACGGAGGAGCATGTGAAATAAGAGAGATTTAGAATCACGTTCACGGCAATCGGCAAATGCCGGATTCAAGTTGACGATGTTTTTGTCACACAATAGGAAATGAATAGATTTTAACTAATTCTTATCGGTGAAACAGGCGTGAAACGATTGTTTTTTTTTGTAAATATAATGAACTGAGTAAACCGCGGCGACAGGTGAAGGGGAATATTGGTCAAGTGGTAGAAATTGACGTTTGCCGTTATCTTGATTCTAAATCTCTCTAATAGGCTGATTTAGCTACAAAACGGGAACGTCATTTGACGACGGGAAAGCGCGCGGAAAGGACTAAACTCGACTTCCGGTGCCCAATTTGCCGCTCCGCCATTGGTCAAACCAGTTGTTTGATTTGCGCGCGCAGTCGTCAACTGAGGGAGACGGCGATGGCGACAGCGACAGCAACGCCTTCAACACAATTTTAATTTCTTCACTGTCCCCACTAAACTACAACGTGTATTCATATTCCCTGAACCTTATGAGACTCTTTTTTAACCTGCGTGCAGGCTAACTTGTGCGAGGGCGGGGGAAATTTCGTCGGCGTAGTAGCAGGGTAGCTCTTCCTGTAAGCAATTCTCCCTTAGGACAACAAGAAAAGCCAAAGTGGAGAACAAAAGTCTTAGCACGATAGAGTTATATTGACTCCCTTCTCCCTCGTCCCAAGCAATGTTGTATTTTGTGCATCCCGTATGTACACTTTATCCTGTCCTGAAAAGTGGTTGTTATTCGCAACATTGATTCGAGGGGACGTGACGGGAGGGCCAGTAGAGGCCTCCGAACTATTGCAAGAGTGAATCTCATTCTACAGTTGCATATTTGATATATTTCAGCTGTTAAAGGAAGGTTTTCAATAATTATCCCAAGGATTTTTTACCGCCATTGCAGTTTTACAGTGCGAACGTGCACGGGATACAGACAACGACTTACAAATTAAGATTTCCTGGAGAAATAGTCGCGGACGAGTTTCAGTCGTATTTTTGGCATGTTTGTTACGTTGTTTGATTTCTGTTGGATGACTCGAGCTGTGTGTTTTGTTTTCCTTCGTGTAGCCGGTGTAATGATTTTCCACGACTTTCTCAAGTCCCAGTACTCTGAGGAGAACTTGTTATTCTGGTTAGCGGTGGAGAAACTGAAAAAGGAAACTGATCAGGCAGCGGTCAAGGAACATGCGCAGTCAATTTACAGAGACTATCTTTCAGCGGAATCTCCCAAAGAGGTGAGCAACAACATATACATCATAAACGTGAGAGAACTATTGTCAAATTCAGAGCGCATTTTTTTTTGTTCGGAGTACAAGAAAACGGTCTTGCCTCAGATCATATAAATTCTTCGCCACCGAAAAAAGGGGAAATCCGAATAAGGATCTTTTTTCCATGGCAACATCACGTCCTCGGGCTCCTCGTTAGTGACGTCAAAAACACGGTTCAGTTATAAGGTCATGCACGCACGGTAACTGTTGTGCACCATTTCCAAAATGAGAAAAGGCTTGTTAAAGATACTTTATTTCAATTCTCTCCTAGCTTGCGTAGCCGGCGGAATTGTCTTTGCGTTTGACGGCTGCCGCGAGAAGAGAGCGCCCAAGGCGCGAGATGCCTCCTCATTCTCTGCACGCCTTCGGCCAAAACTTTGCTCGCGCTGACGAAGCCGCCGGCTAATGCCCTCCAAAAAAGGCGGTAGATGTCAAAATCCGGCTTTGTGTTTTATCGGTTGAATCGCCTTAGTGTGGATGTTGTGGATTCATGATCGGTTTTGGGATTTTTCCTGATTTTTTCGATTCAGACATCCGGATTTGGATCTGCCGATACTACCCGGAAAAAATAAAGAAACGCATCCTTTGAAAAACCGTGAGCACCCGAAATATTTCAGGAATGTTTATGGTGTTATGTACCATGTACCAATATAAGGACACGCGAGCAAGCCACAAACTAAGAACTAACTTTCGTCGTTACTTGTGGTTAGTTTTTTTACTCTTGATTGGTTTTCGATGACTCAAAATAATACTGCAGATATATTTCAGGCGTTCATGGTTTTCTCCGCTTTACAACAAGTAATAAAAAGAAGTGTGGCGACGTGTGAAACCTGAAGTAAAGCGTGAGTGTTGGCGACGATCTGTAAAATCTGTTCCTTTGGTTTCAGTTGCCCACAATACTTCAATATGGGTCATAAATCGCAAAGTTATTGTGGGGGCGGGGATTAAAATAAACTAAAAGCAAGACTTATTTAAAATTATGCGTTTCTTTGGGATAATCAGGATGAGGATTTATGATTGGAGAAGACTTAAATCACGATGCAGCAATTAAGGATCAATTAAGTAACCGATGAACCCTCGTCCAGATGGGATTTATAATTACCGGTTCCCTTTGATGCACCATGATGCGGATCATCCCAAAGGAGCGCTTCTTTTGGAACAGACTGTGCAGTGTGATTCTATCTTTCTGAAACTTGTAAAGCCGGGAATAAAAACAGGGGAGTGCCGGAAAATGATCAGAATTTTACAATGGTGCTATATGGTGTTATACTGTACGGGGAAAGAGTGGTTCAAGAAGAGATCATTTAGGCCATGTCTACACCATACCGGATAGCTTTTCGTGTGGACACGAAAGGATATTCAGTATAGTGTGAACAACAATGGCCCGGTAATGGATCAAGTCGTTCCCACATCTCGGTTATCCAAGAGGGTTTGGTGCACTAAATCGCAGTCCTCACCCCTGAATATTTACTTCCATCTCAGTGGGTTCCAGTCCTCGCTTCTACTAATCCACTTCAGCTACTATCCGAATACTTGTTCACACTGCGAAGTGTGGCACAGAACCTATCTGATATTTGCGCTTGTATTTCAGGTCAGCATAGACCACAAGACGCGTCAGACGATTGAAGAAGTCATGGAGGAACCAGATCAGACGGTCTATGACCATGCGCAACGTCACGTCTATTACGTCATGTACCAGGACTGTTACCCAAGATTCTTAGTGTCAAATGTATTCAAGGCACTCTTGATGAGTAGCAACTGTTGACGTGTTTCAACACAACCACTCCATTTGCTCTTACAGTATGTGAATAAACCATTTTATAGTTGTAGCTGGAAACGAGGCTGGAGTTGTCCTTGTTTTGAAACAACTCCTCTTGCTTTCTTACACAAATCATGTTGTTCATACTTATGCTAACACATAAGAAGAGAAAGGAGGTTTGCATTAAAACAAGGTCAGCACTTTTTAACATCTGTCGGAAGGCCCTTGGACACCTTATGAAGTTTACACAATGTAGTATTCCTAATCGTTTTGGATTAGTGGGTCAAGCACTGCGTTTTACCGATTAGGGTCAAGCACTGCCTTTACTGATTAGGGTTAAGCACTGTTTCGAAACTGGTTAGGTTCCTTTTTTGGATTGGGGTTGATGCTATGTGTACTTTAATCTACCTTGTATAAACTTTATAAGGTGTCCAAGGGCCTTTCGACGGATGTTAACGAGTGCTGACCTTAAAACAAGGTCATCCTCAGCCTCACACTGACTCGAAGGCTAATGTACTAAAATGTAATATAACTTTTATTTTAGTCTTATTCTAGTGTTATGCGCATTTGATCATATCTTTCAACGTTAAAATGCGCAATAAAAGCAATAAATATTTTTACTATTATTATTACTAAGCCCACAACAGTAAAATGGTCTATTTCCATGGTCCCAACAACACGACAAGAATTTATGACGTTATTGAGAAAGGAGATTGTAAATATTGAACCAAGAAATTATGTTTAGGAAAGTGAAATATCGATGAGTAATACAGTCCAAATTTCTCGGATCATTTCATCCCTCCCATCATAAATTCAACAAATTGGAATATTTTTCTTTCTAAATTAGAATCAATGTATACAATTGCTGAAATTGTGTCCTCATTATCGAGTAATCCCATGATTCCTCTCTCCTCACCTATTGCCTTTTTTTGCAGAAAATTTGCAGAAACGGACTGTTTTTGCAAACACCATTTTCATATTTTTGTTAAAGTATGATTGTAGCTAACACGAAATTGTCAAACTTTAGAAGACGCAAGTATTGTGTTCAGTAATTTATTATTTTTATCTGGTTTTGATAACATACAAAAATTGATTTACAAATCGGCTTCATTCTTATTTTAGTTAAGTGAATAAAATCCATCAAGAACGCTGTCACCCCAAAACCTGCTTGAAGACATTTCTTATCTTCGATTCTTCTCTGAAATAAAACAGCAACCAAATTCTATCTGATATCCGGTCACCTCGCCACGAAACCATTTTGCCACCAACAAAATTGCCACCAAGACTTGAACTTTGCTCTATTGTCTTAAAAAGTCCCAAGTATACACAACAAATGAAAAGAACTTTCATGAACAGCCATTTTCTCTTAACCATTTCTTTATCATATTTCAAAGAAATGATGGGTGACTGTCAAATTTTTCTGCCAGTTTTGTAACTTCTCAAATGGAAGTCTGAGAAGTTTGACACAAGGATTGCCAATTAGGATTGACAGATTTGCATTTGGGTCGAAGAATTCTAATAAGCTTGACGAAAAAGTAAAAATCTTCGGTAAGTAATCCTAGGTATTAAACTGTGTGAATTATTTCAAAGTTATTCGTTGGTGGCATGTCATCTTCTTGGTTGGAGAGGTGACCGTAAACCATTTATCTGATTGGTTTATGTATTGGGCACACGTAGTGCAGGGCAACGCTTAACCCTTTAAGCCCCAGTATCCACATACAAATTCTCCAAACATTTCCTTAAAGAATTATTTGAGAGAATTTGATACGAGATCAAGGCATTTCCTCTTGGGTGATCATTCTATGAATTCTCCTAACTTAACTCTTGACAGTGTATGGATATCATTAGGAGAAAATTGATCTTGGTCACTATTGGGACTTAAAGGGTTCAAAGGCATGTTCGTTTTGGTCATTGTGAAATACACCTACTAGTTAAGCAAAATTTTGGACAAAAAAGTATGTGAATTGTTAAAAAAAAGAGTAAATGGTTTACTGAAATCATATCAATCGATTAAATGGAATTCGTATAATTATAAAAAAATATATTACTGTAAATTATTCTCGCGAAAAATTTCTAGGGCGAGCAGTTTTACTATTTAATTTTAGCCCCCTCTGTTACTGTAATGGTTAATTAGTCCTATTTTGTGGTGATCTGTATAATAATTATTATTGCAGTGTCTCTCATTAAAGCTGAGATCATTTTACTGTGTGCATATAAAAGAGGCCTCGTATTTTCAGTTAGGAAGATTTTATCTAAAGGGGCTGTGTCACACCATTTAGTTCATTTTGTTAGTATAGCCAAATCGTTTCCTAATGCGCTTCGGAACTTAACGTTCGCGAAGAAAATTCTTCTAAATGACAAAATAACAGCTTCTAATATCCCACAAATACGCTTCCCGATCATTATATCAAAAGTTAAAAATAGCAAAATGGACTTTAAAAAAAACTGTTACACTAACAAGTTTTTTTCCCTTTTCAATCTTCTTCAAGTTTGCCCTTTAAGAGCAGTGGACAAGTGCAATCCTGCACATTGTCTCTTAAGTTTCTCTTTCTGTTAGTCTCCAAAGCAGCTGCTTTTGTTTGGTCACGCAACACTCCTCCACAAGGAGAGGAGAGGAGGGGACGAGCGGATAAGGGTTGTGTGACCAGACAAAAACAGCTGTGATGGAGACTATCTTCCCAAAGTTATTAGTACTATGTTTCACTGGAGTAAACCTGTCATTCTATATTCATCATCTTTGTTAGCCATACTTCCTAGAGAGACCACATTAGGATGGCCATTTTGCTTTGTCCCTAGGGAAAGGAAGCCCTTAAACTTTCTCTAAATTCAACCTGCTTAATACAGACAGACACCCCATTAATATGAACCCTTTCTGTGGCCTCCTCAGTGTGTGTATTAAAATGGTTTGACTGTACTCGATCTTGAATTAATTTCTGAATGTAATAGGAGAAAAACGATTCTGGTTGATTCTGGTCATTCTAACACTTGGAATCATTCTGCACGTTTGAAATGTTTTCAAAGGATTGGACGCTAATAAGGCAAACTGGCCCTCTTCATTCAATGACTTTGACTACAATTTGACCTTCAGATAATCTTTCACTGGAATGATATCAGCAGCACCATAATTATCTTGCATCCAGACATTGACAATTTCAAGTTTGAGTGTCTGCCAATCTGTAAAAAGAAGATAACTTGGTTACTAGACTGACTAAATGCATCAGTGACAAGAGAAAAAAAGGATAATAAAAAAAAGAGATGCTATGCAATGACACTGACTATGGCAGCAAAGACATCACTTAATTATCAGAGTGCAAAGAAAGTCGTGTCTGATAGCCCGGGGCAAGGGGATTTTGCTATAGGGCTAGGAGTTTTTGTTCTTAGCTTGCCCGACAGGCAGGTGTTGTTTTTTGGGGAAATTTAAATTACAGAAGGATTGTGATCAAAAGGGTTTTGGGGCTAGTTGAAATGACTTGTGGGCTAGTACATACCAGCTGCAGCTTGCCTGAATGGCAGGCTGTAAAACTGACTTTCTTTGCACCCTGATTATAAAGTAACTAAGAACTGAAATTTGGTGCAAAAGGTATAAAGAAAGAATGACAACTTTGTGATAACTTACTATGATCTTTAGGCCAAGATTTCATCACAGGATGTCTCGAAAACAAAGCATTTTGAGCAAACTTGATCTCATCAGGGCCAACATGAATAAGCTTTAAGTTTTAAGAGACAAGAAAGAATGGAACATTAGAGTCCTTCAATTTACTAATGCATGATGTTAAAAAAAATTGATAAACATTGATAAGAGCTGCTATTGCCTATAGACCTTGTCATGGTTTTGGAAGCCAAATTGATTAGTAGGCAAACACGTGAGATATCACAGTGTTTGTATGAGAATCTATTGTCACATAATTTCTGTAAAACGGCTGTTCTGGAAACAATATGAGTTGTTAACGAAAGCTACACAGCAAAGAATTCTAAAAACAAATCTTTTTGGGCCATACCTGTGCTTCAATTTCTCCAAACGCTTTCTTTAGATTTTCCACATATTAATTTTGTCTGCAATTTTCCCAGGAAGGCAGGAAGAAAAATTTAAACCGACAAATGTATAGAAAATTTTAAAAAGTGGTTCTAGCGCATGCAGCTGCTTGTAACGTCCTCAAATTTTTTTCAGTACAATTTGTGTTTTTTCAGAACAGCTGTTTTACGAAAATCACATCACATTACATT
>JBBMOI010000001.1:16392500-16395000 GCA_038088405.1 Porites divaricata
CGTATTCCATATTTCGTTTCCGTTTCTATAATTCCGTTTCCGTTTCCGGATTCCGGATTCCATGTTTTAGTGCTGCCGAATCTGGAATCGGGAATCCGGAATGTGGAATTCGCAACCCTTTTAAATGTCACCTGTTGGAGCAGTATTGTACAGTTTTATAGTTTTTTTTTTTTCGTTAGCCCAAGCTCAATTCGCATTACAATAATTTATTTCATCTTTAACTTAAAAGGATATTGAACATAATGTCTCAGAAACCTTGGCTGATCAAGGTATTAAGGAACCCCTATCGAGCTTAGCTTTTTGCTGCTATTCAAACGTGTCCTCAGCTGTTACATAAAATAATAATTATAGAAAATAAGTTGTCAAAACAGCAAACAACTATGTATAGTTCCATTCTTCAGCTCCTGAATCATTCTCAGACATTTATATTAGCGGTCATCCAGTTTCGACAGTTTCGTCTGAAACCGAGGGTTGAAAGTTGCGATACTTAGCACGGCACAGCTGCCCCGCTTAGATTACAAACTTAGACTTGAACTTCTTCAAAGCGGTTCATAGCCCACTGACCACCTAAATCGCAGTTTACGCCACTGGCAAACAACCAAAATGGCACATGCACCTGCGCAGTGTTCCTTTCCCGGAATGTCAAATATTGCTTGTGCTTCCTCGCGCGGTTAAGACAATTTTTTCCCTCTAAATAAGTGCGTTGTCCAAGAAAAGAACCCTCTAAGACGCTGTAGCCTTTCACCTACGAAGATCACCGAATATGACCTAATTTTGGCAAGGGCGGGAAAGTTTAATCGTTCGCATGAATAAGTAGAAAAGATGGTGGTTTGCCTTGTCTATAAGCACAGTCTCGGTATAGTTATACTGGCGGCCAGGTAAAACTGTCCGTATCCTTATCCTGGCCATGAAGGAAAAAAGACTGCCCCTCACTGTAAAAAAACAATTAACTGGCAAATAGCGCATTCAAGAAATCCGCGAGATTTTTGTTACCCTTGTTCATGTGAAGCCACGTAAGTATCTTCAATTGTTCTGTTTTTACCCCTGTCCTTTTTTTTATTATTAAAGAAGTCGTTGGGCATAAATAAATGGGAAAAAAGGATAAATTAAGTGTAAGGAAGATTCAAATTTTGCTTCGTTTTCTACATAAAGTACCCAGAGGAGTCGCATGTCACCCGATGTTTACTACAAAGTGACTATTCTACAGGCTTTAAAACAATTTACCTGACATTCCTAAAATAAATATATACAAATAAAAGAAACCAAGTGAAGAAAAGTGTACAGAATAATAAAAAAAAAAAAACAGACTGTTTCTAAGAACATAGAATTATTTCATAAATGGAACTGGTTGATTTAATAGCTTATTTTCATTTTTTCATGTCTAAGGTTTATTTGTGCTGTAGTAATTCAATTAACATCCTGTGAATGCATTAAAAGCAAATGAAGAGCCTGACTATCTGCCAGGCTTAATGTTCTAACATGACATAACATAACATGTTATGTTAGAACATCTAAATTGTATTTTATTTCATTGCAATTGTGAAAATTCCGTTTTATTTGCTTTGTGTGAGAAATAGACATCTGCACTTATTTATTAAGCACATCATAAACTGCTCAGTTAAAAAAACCCTCTTTATTTGAACCATGTGGTAGATTCCATTTATCGTAGCTGTGAAAACGTGTTGTATTTGTTTATGCTGTCACCCTTACAAAGAAGATTATTAAGTATCAAGAATAAGTCATAAAGGGTGTCAAGGCCATTTACCCAGCCCTCTTGCAAAATTTTCCAGTGTTCGAGCATTGAAGATTTCTGAGTTGTATCATCGAATGAACTTCATGCGAGAATAGCGAGGCCACTAAGGAAGTTTAAGATTTTTGCATGACGTGGAAAAAAAACTGTTTGCCTAATCACCTACTTGCTTTTTGATGGCGACCTCATGTGAGAGGCTTAATGTTTCAATTCAGTATGTTGAAATGTTTTCCACAGCAGAGAAAGTTTGCTAAAAACCCACGGTATATAAGAGCTGAGACATCAGCGGGAGAAAGGGCGCAGCGGCACGAGGGAAAGAGGGCGTTCCCTATCACAAGCTAGAGCTTGTTTACAGTCATCCCTGTTAACTTTGTGAGCCTGAATTAATCTCAACAGCGATTTGTGCTAAACTCCAGAAAAGTCATTCTCAGGCTATTCAAAAACATTCACATTTCTTGGAGTGCAAAGAAGTAACAACTTACTGGTAATATGATTATTAGGCCAAGAAGGTTCGTTTCTCACTGATCCCGAAAATCACGCACTTTGAAAGGAAAAGACGAGGAAAAACAGCGAGAGCGAGGAAAATAATATAATTTTAAAATGACATATTGACACTTCACATCTGCACTGTTCAGCTGTTCTTTAATGAGAACTAAAATATTTAAATTGAGACATCTTTCAACAGCTGCGCGACAGTTTGGATAAGGAATTCCCCTAGTCCCTAGAGCAGGCTATGGAGACTTCTGAGAC
>JBBMOI010000001.1:16397500-16442500 GCA_038088405.1 Porites divaricata
GGAAAAATGTACACGCGACAATCCCGAAAGGTAATGTGGGATATGATCAATGCACTGTTCCTAACGACTGTAGCTGTCGAACCTACTTTTGTTGCTTTCCATTAGCACTCGCGAACATATGTCTGTGGCCTCTCGCGCCATTCTTTCAAATTTCTTTGGAGAACAGGGCAGACAAAACCACCCACAATACCTTTCGGGACTGTCGCGTGCACTTTTTCCGACAACCTTTCTCGAAACAGCTGTATATTGTCCCTAGCAATACAGTGTTCCAAGACCTTCTTATTTACTTACGTATACTTACTTCACAAGAATTTCTCTTGCTAAAAAGGCGGCTGCACACTCACAGTCTTATGTGGAACAGTTTACTAGACGCAGTTATCTTGAATTAACTTGAACTTTGCATTAAAAGTCAAATTTGATAGAACTCAGAAACCAAAAGATTCTCTGTTACACAAACCAATTACTCTCATTAAAGTGTGACGATCCTCCGCTAAAATGATTTTAGCCGGAACCATCTCAATTGTTAAAATGTAGTCTCTTTTTACCTCAAGTCCGTGTCTTTTCGTCGTATTTCAGACAAATCTGATACATGAGTAAGCTAGCAAAGATGCCGGGGTTTTTTTTTTTTTTGCTGGTGACAAAGTTTACCCGTATTGCTCACAATATCATATAATATATGTCTTACCGTCAAAACATTTGTGCCCGAATACTGCAAAACAAAAGGCACTAAAATTGAGTTTACATATCTCATATACCTCTCTCATCTTGCGAAGTGAATATAGCGACATATGACGTGATCCTCGAATAATGAGAGCGTGTGTATCTCTATTAGATAATCACCTGCGACAATACTGATTTGTGATACTATATATACAAACAACAAAGAAATAAGACCATGTTTATCACATATAGTCAGGCCGCTTAACGACAAATTTTCGCAATAACGTTACATCGCGGATACAAGCACCAGGTAGCAACTGCTTATCTAGGCGGGACAGACAAACAACAGAGGGCAAATAACTTGCTTGGAGATTTTCCAGAAGGCTCTGGCTGGACATCGGCTCTAGCGTAAGCTGAAGTATCTTCTTCTTGGACTGCAACCTCATATTTGCATTTTTGTCCGGTCTCACAGACAGGAAATCTTTTCCAAGAACGTTACCTTTTTGGAAGAACTAGCTACTCTGTCCTGTGTCTTAGATCATGTGAATTACGCGTGGCTACCCGTAAGTGAAATCGTTGCCTCGGTCAATCAAAGAAGAGTTTGTGATTTAGGGCAACTGTGTTGTTTGAAATGGCTGTCGCGTTCCGTGGAATTCCGTTTGATCAAGCTCATGAGAGGACTTCGATAACCCGGGGGGTACTTCCATGCATTACCTATACGGGTATGTGCCGCCCAACGGGGTCGTCATTTTCAAGCTCCTAATTTAGAACGGGGTATCCATTTCATAGGCGTTTTCTAGAACAGGCTAGAACGGGGTATAAAAAAAATTGGCCCATTTCTAGAACGGGGTATCAATTTTAGTGGAAAGTCTTTTTAGAACGGGGTGCCAATTTGGAGTCCCGGGCAGCACATACCCACCCAAAAAATACCCAAGTGCCCCCCCCCTCTCGGGAGTGATAGTAGATCGTGCACAACCTCGTTCCCAGGGTTCCCTCCTACCCGAACGAGGTTGGATCGTGCATAGTATCTTCGAACGTCAAACTCATTAATTAAAGCTAATTACTTTCATTACTGTCAAACTGTAAGTGGGCAGAGAACAAAAGAAAAAAAACGAACCATTTTTAGGCAAGTAATAGTTTTTAAAAAGGAATCAGCTAACCAGAACTTTAACAATTGCTAGTCAATGAAAGCGGCAGGAAATAGAACGTCGATTATTTTCATACCAAAGACGAAAGCTAAGAATATTATTAATCATACATTACAACCTACAAGTTAAAAAGTACTAGTATAAGAAAAACATTCTTTTTAAACTAGTACTTGCCTAAACATGCTTGTTTTTTTTTTCTTTTGTTCCCCGTCCACACACGGTTTCATTTGTTTGGAAAATGACAGTTTCCTGAGCATTTTATTAATAAGCCATTTATCAATTTTTTGCTGCCCACTTTTGCTACCCAAAAAAGGGTATAATTCTGCTGAAAAACCACTACTTATTGCTCTGAATATTTTTACATCATATTCTCATCACACTAATATCACAAACAGAGAGCCTTCTGCAAGGTGAAGACGGAAATAATAAATCAAATGATTTGTTAAATCAGTTCTTCTTGTATATTTTATTGGTTTTGATTTTTCGCCATAGAACAGGGTTCCTCCTCGACCGGCGTACTTAAAAAATTTAAAAGTCACGATGTGTCAGGCCAAGAGACCATGATAAAGGTCTGATCTCTTGCAACAAAACAAAATAAAAACAAAAGATTGCTACCAGTAGTCCTATACTGTTTCCGGAGGTTCCTAAAAACAGTCTGCCGCTTCACGTAAGTCAAGATATCAGCTTAACCGGTGAAAAGAGCTTTATTTGTAATATTTTATTACAGATTTGCTATTTTCCGTCGTTTTCTTGATGCCGAGATGAGGGATAGCACGCGGCAAGGTGTGAGTTGGCAAACAAAAAAAGAAGAGAAGGAAGCTGTTACAGACGAGTACAGGATTATTTGGCAGTGGCATGGAATAGCCAAGCAATTATTAGATACTACTTATTTAATTCTAGAGTGGTAAAATCTGTTCAATTTGTTTTGTTCTCGAGAATTTCACTCCGGTATGAAATCTTGCAACGGTATCATGTAAACGAGAAACGACCACACGTTTCGGTGTGAAATCGGTCTGCCGGTAGACTAGAACGGGTAGCGCATACGCAATATTTGCGATTTTGAATCTTACCTGTATTTTATCAACATGAAGTGTACATTCAAATAACGACATATGAAATGACCCAGTCATAATGTAAACGCGATACGAAATAGAAAAGTCAGCCCGGTATGAAACTCGCGCCGGTGCGAGGTTTCTCAACATATAAACACCCCTTGAAAAGACAGATGAAAACCACTCGTGTTTTTGATATGTGATCCAAAATACGTGTGGTTTTCATCTGTGTTTTCACTGGGTACCAAAACTAATGCACGGCTATTAAACTTACGAATTAATATTGTTAATGAGTTTTAGAAGGGCACTTTACAGTTAACGAAATGTGATATATTGTCACTAGCAATACAGTGTTCCCAAACCTTCTTACTTACTTACGTACTTGCTTTACAAGAATTTCTAGCCTCTTGCTAAAAAGGCGGCTGCACATGCACTCACAGTCTCATGTAGAACGGTTAGATGCAGTTATCTTGAATTTATTTAACTTGATTTTTGTATTAAAAGTCAAATGTTATAGAACTCAGAAAGCACAAGATTCTCTGTCGCACAAACCAATTACACTCATTAAGGTGGCTCCCTAGAGTAAATTGGCCGTGCGCAGCCTGAGCACTAGTATGGCGCGAACTTTAAAATCCGCGCGACGTCCACGCAAAAATTAAAACAAACATGGCCTCGCAGTTTCGAAATATTCCACCCAAAAAACTTTATTAACTTTCTGTTGAAGCTCATTGTGCAAAAAGTTTGATGAGTGTAGGTCAAACATTTATGAGAGGAGAGAATGTTACACCGGTTACAAGTCACTATCGATCTCCATAAGTGTAAATTGTATGCAAAAACAAAGCAGAAATTTTCCAAAGACATCAATTCTTTCGCTTCAAAAGTAGACAAACGTTAAATAGTCAAATAAATGGTGGGTGGAAACTTTACTTAGAAAACAAAGAAGTAAGTACACTAAATCAGAAGGAAGCAACGTTGCTGTTTCTGGCCTTTGGTTCACGGTCAGTGGAAAGATCTGAAAGATCGAGCCAATTTCCGAACAAACAATGAAGATTGTCTTCACTGGCGGAGCTCCTCGGTCACTTTATTTCTCTTAAATTTGATTTGATTTAATTATTCTAGAAGTGCCTTTAAGACAAGATAACGGGGAGTGTAAATTTTTGTTTTGTCTTTCCCACGTAATTTGCATCCTCATCGAAGGAACCTTTCAATCGACGAACCAACATGCTTGTATTTTTTCTTGTTTCAAACGTCCTTCAACGCACATGCAAGATGCACTAGAAAATGTTTCTGCACAACGAGAAATAAGGAGCCCCTTCACGTAATCTTCCACGGGGTACACGTGGCACATGCTATCACGTTTAGCTCTGAACGTGTGGGAAAAAATGCTGTGTAGTTTTTCGACTCCCATTGATGGCAATTTTTGCATTCGGTGTTAGTGGGGAATATCCTTGTCAATCCGAATTTATCCCTCTTTTAAATTGCGATCGAGGCGTCGGAGTGTCCTGGAAGTATATGGCATAACTACATCAATAACTTGTATTATCTCGTGCTGGTAAATGACAATTGGTTTAATTTTTACTTTGTTTTTAGTTTCATTGAATAAGAAGATCGCTAGTGTCGAACGGGGATTGGAAATAGCTGTTTGTACCTTAAGAGAAACTAGGGAGGGGCTCGGCACGTGACCTAGAGCCCACCCGCTCTCGGGAAGTGCACTAAAGAAGATATATATATACAATTTTAAAGCCGTAAATGACCTAATAAACACCCGCACTGACCCGGCACGTCTTTTAACTTTATGGGTCCAAGCAGAGGCGATTAAAAGGGAGAGGTGATTATTGATATAACTGTACCACTCAACAAAACGTATTTTTAAACTGTTGATATTTTTTCCACTCCATCAATTGATACGTCCGAGGCCGTCTAGGGATCCGTATCGCTCTTCTCAAATTCCAACCCGTCGATGGCAGAATCGTCCCTCAGGGTTATTGTGTTTCCATCGTTAGATGAAAATAAAAACACTCAAACCCCCCATAAATCAGGCAAGAAAATGAATAATTTTCTCCTTTTTTGCTAATTCCAAATATTTTGTAGTAAATTCTCATAGGGGGCGGTCTTTCAGACAGGGGGCTTATATTAGAGGGGCGGGGGGGGGGTCTAATACAATTTTAACACCATTGAGGGGGTTATTCTCAAGAACAGAGGTGTTAGAGTGGGTGTAAGAAGGCTGATTTAGGCTGTATTTAGTAAAGACCCGGGGGGTTGGTGCTCGACTTAGCAAATTTTCCAGCGGTGTTGTAATTGAAACCGGCGCGGCGCAGATCATGGCGATGATAGATGATGCACAAATGGCGCTAAACTTCCTTGGATGAATTTGCATTCTAATGTGGCCGAAGGTACTATTTATTGTTGTTCAATATAGCCTGGAAATAGTGGGCTAAAGAAAGACGGGGCGCTCAAGGAAGATACGTGTGTTCCTCCACTCGCACGTGTCTCCCCCTCGCGCGCCCGTTTTTTTCCTGTGCCTGAATACTTCCAAGCACCTGCTACGTTGGCTATGTTCCGTTGTTACGTTTGTGTTTGCAACGATACCTGAGCCTGCCAGCAAGCTCTCCATTTATGGCTGCCGAGAGGTCCACGAGTCGGGAACGCAGAATGAAGTAGCAAAAGCCCTAAGGGGTAGAGAAAAGGAAGGGCTTGTAACGATCCCTAATAAATTTTCATTCTGCTTCACTTAGACGAAGCGAAATACAATTGGCAGAAGAATAACTCACTCAAATTAATTATAATCGATGACGCTCGAGCTCCTGGCTGACCCGTCATGAATTTTTGCTGTACCTTTAGCAGAGCTAAAGGTGATAGCATGTGACACGTGTACCCCGTGGAAGATTGCGTGAAGGGCTCTAGGTAAAATTATTCAAATTACCATACACGTAACATGACACCAAGTTAATACACGTCTCTTTTAGGAGCAAACTTTAGGCCGCAACCTTTTTACAAATCGGCGTAATGTTGAAATCTCAGTTACTTGCTAGTTGTAAGTCATGTCATGAAGGTGAGTTGCAGAGCCTTGCATCACGAGAAAAAGAAATAGACACTGAAAGGTTACTTTGTAAAAATCCAGGACTTACGCTTAAAACTCATTTTGTAGAAATGTCATTTGTAATCATGATTCCGACTTCTTGTTATGTTCATTTTTACTAAAGTAAATCTATCATTTGGCATAGTTTGTCGATAGTTTATTGGGGCATTTCGTAAACAGTTCTTGAAGGTTTTTGGACTTGACCAGCCGGAAGCATTTTTACTTCCGAGTTCAGAATTTCACCAGACGCGATTCTCAGTTGCCCGTTTTTCACGATTTTTTTAAAATTCTTTTTTGACGGACAATTTCGCCTTTTTAGCTTTTCAGATAGCAATACATATTTAGATACCGAACTTTCCATCATTTCTTGGCACTTTGGTGGGCTAGAAATAAATTTGGTGTGATTTTCTCCTCTGTTTACACGCTTTTCGCTTTGTTTACATTTGGCGTTCTTGTCGCTTACGGTGGCCCGAGGGGCTATATTTAAAATTTCATTTTTTGCAAGGGTTTAAATTCGCAGAGCTGAAACTTCAGGTCTAGTTCAAAGAATCACGGCTCTTTCATATAGTATAGTCATATTTTAAATTTGAGACATACCAGAATCGACTTTTTGCGGTTGAAGTTGGGCGTTATTTCGACCGCCAAAACAGCACACAATCAAGGTGCAAATAATGAAAGCCCAAAACTATATTACAAAAGTTATTTTGCGAGGCATTTTTATGCAGTCTTAAAGCTTTGGGTAACTGGTAAATGTATGTGCAACATCAAGTCAATAGGAGCTTCTGCGCGCTTGTACTGCTTCCTTGAAAATTGTTGAAATTTGCAGCATTTCGCGAATAAAAAAATGTATTTTTATCGAATTTTTGAGCTTTTCCAAATTTCTCAAAATGTAAAGCGCTTGAGGATTTCTTAACATCATTTCTTGAAATAGTTCACCTAAAGGGTTGTTTGGGTGGTATTAGCCAAAATGCGAATTTTTAGAACTGATTTGAGATTCTCGATACGAAGAAAACATCCTGTGTTAGGTATAAAATTGAATCCGCTAACTCTCCTTTTTCAACTGGCGAGATATCCTCGTAATAATACTAATAAACGGCTTCAAAACAATGGCTTTCGTACTCTTCAAAGAAACCACATGTTTTCAGTAGCTTTGTGCATTATGCGCATGCGGGCGTGATGGCTCGCGCGCGTATTTTGCTCACACGACCCCGAATCACGCGTGTTTTTCGGATTTTTGTGACGTCAGCGCAGTTAATTAACCGTGAATTTCTCGCGTTTCCTTCGGTAAATTTTTTTAAAAATCGCCTCATTTCTTAACAGTCGCAGAACCTTTGTACTGTCATTTTTTTGTTAAAATCTGTAAGAGCTAACCTCCTCTATTAAGAAAAATTACAAATTTCAAAATATTGGCAAAACCGTCTTAACGACCCCCAATTTTTTCCACTTTAAAATGTTAAGCAAAATCATTAATATAAAGAGGCAAAGTTTAAAGACATTTCACCGCGGGAAATTAGATATATTAAGGAAAAATGGGCAAAAATGACAAAATTACTGCCTGTTTAAGGATGCGATGTTTCCATGGCAACGGTCTTAATCCAGAAAATGAAACTTGAAAAAGGAGCCTTCTTATATGGGTAACCTTAGCGGTGAATCTCGTGAACAATATCGCAAAGACAAAGTAACTAGATTTCCTTCTGTAACGTATGCTTGATAGCTCGGATTATTAGTAAATACTCTAGGGAGCCACCTTAACTTGGGGGTGGAAGCGGAATCATGAATCATACTTACAAAATATGTAAGAATCTTGAATCTTTGTTTTAAAAACTTGGGAATCATGAATCTTTGCACTTCGGCTCGGGAATCATGAATAATGAGGCTCAGAGAAAAGCTCAACAAAATACACGTATAAATTAGTTGCGTTCGATCCAGGGAATGCAGCATATGGCGTTTCCCGAGATTCCAATTTTCCAAAATTTTCCCGGCGGGGCATGCCCCCGGACCCCCCTATATAATTCGTGGAATCGGGTCTGATAGTCTGTTTGTTTCTCCACTAACCTGGTTCTTATAATAACTTTCAGTTACAAAAACAACCTCCATACCTATAGACCAAGCAAATGATGATACCGAATCTGGATGAAGTAGAAGTTTGAACGCGGAAGAAACTATACAAAACAAGACTAACTTGCCACTGAGAAAATCATTAAGTCAATAAGTGATCAATAGTCTTCGTGAATAATGAATCTGGAAGAAAATTAATTCTTGTAGGAATCATGACTCATCGAGGCAAAAACGGCAGCTTCTACCCCCGACATTAAAGAATGACGATCTTCCGCTAAAATGAATTTAGCCGGAACCGTCTCAACTGTTAAAATGTAGTCTATTTTTACCGCCATGACTTTTCGTCGTATTTCAGACAAATTCTGATACATGACTAAGCTAGCAAAGATGCTGGGTTTTTTTTGTGCTGGTGTCAAAGTTTACCCGTATTGCTCACAATATCATATATATATCTTACCATCAAAACATTTGTGGCCGAATACTGCAAAACAAAAGGCACTAAAATTGAGCTTACATATCTCATAGCGTGCGTATCTCTATTAGATAATCACCTGCGTAATTATACTGATTAGTGATACTATATACAAACAACAAAGAAATAAAACCATGTTTATCACACAAAAACTATCATATCATTTCATATCGGCATGAAACCCGCGTTTCTACGCTTCAAAGCAAACTGCGTGGGAGGCTAATATTGATCCCAGCGGTGAAGTCAAGGTTCACATTAACTCATATAACTCTCCCGAACCTTTTGTTTTTTTAATAACGCTTCGTGCACGTGGTGGGTATATACATGTAGCGCTGATATTACTTCCTGCATTTTCATTCTATAACTATCAGTGAGCTATTGAAAGAGGCAGTCTCCAGGCGATTACTGCTACTGCTATTAGTAGGCCGGCCCCCGTGCAATTCCACAATTGGTTTAGACGTCACTAATCCTACAGTGTATACCAATTGCAGAACTGTTTAGGAGAATTAAGCCACCCATAATATGAGCACAGTTGCTAACATGATGTATGTATTGCTAAGCCGAGAACAACGTCAAAGAAATGTAACCCGTTACATCACGGAAACTTACCGCAAAAGGTTTAGAGTGATAATAGATCGTGCACAACCTCGTTCACAGGGTTCTCTCCTACCCGAACGAGGTTAGATCGTGCACAGTATCTTCGAACGTCAAACTCATTAATTAAAGCTAATGATTGTCATTACTGTCAAACTGTAAGTGGGCAGGGAACAAAAGAAAAAAAACGAACCATTTTTAGGCAAATACTAGTTTAAAAAGGATCAGCTAACCAGAACTTTAACAACTGCTAGACAATGAAAGCGGCAGGAAATAGAACGTCGATTATTTTCATACCAAAGACGAGGGCTAAGAAATTGAAATTTGAATTATGAAAATCATATATGTGAACTGCGGAGTGAAGAAATTACTTGAAGGAAGATCATCGCAGTCATACTACACAACTTATGCAGTTGCGAAAAAGAAAGCCTGAAAAAAAATTCAGTCTTTTTTCAGGGTTCTTTTCAGAACTGCATAAGTTGTGTATACATGTATAACTGCGATGATCTTCCTTTAAATAATTTCCTCACTCCGCAGTTCACATATGTGATTTTCATATATTCATAATTTCATCATCATCCTTTCACGGGTTTATAACGGACCAATTCAACCACCTGCTCCCAGTTAGCCTCCCACGCAGATGTTCTTAGGAGTTCGTCACGCGTTCCTGCCCCACGAACGTCTGCTGAATCGAACTGAAAGATAAGTTCGCAAATATCGATATCAGCTGGAGATCACAAGCAGATTATCGGAGATCCAATCGGCGCTGTTGAAGTCAAAGTGCTGACAAGCCAAGCACATACGAAGAAGCTCGGTAGAGTGTGTCATGACCAAATATTTTTTGTTCCGGATGAGAATATTTCGGTTTGAAGACAAACCTCAAGGTTTGTCAAATGAATTTGTTTAAATATATATTGTTTTGTTTTATCCTTTTGTTCACTTCTTCATCGTCTTGCCGTAACGATCAGTTTGCCGTTTTATATTTTTCTAAAAAAAACATTCTTTTTAAACTAGTACTTGCCTAAATATGCTTGGTTTTTTTTTTCTTTTTGTTCCCCTTCCACACGCGGGTTGTCTTGTTTGGAAAATGACAGTTCCCTGAGCATTTTATTAATAAGCCATTTATCAATTTTTTGCTGCCCACTTTTGCTACCCATTAAAAAAGCCGTATAATTCTGCTGGGACACCACTACTTATTGCTTTGAATATTTTTACATCATATTCTCATCACACTAATATCACAAGCAGAGAGCCTTCTGCAAGGTGAAGATGGAAATAATAAAGCAAATATTTGTTAAATCAGTTCTTGTATGTTTTATTGGTTTTGATTTTTCTTCATAGAACAGGGTTCCTCCTCGACCGGTGTACTTAATCGCCATTTTTAAAGTTTAAAAGTCACGATGTGTCAGACCAAGAGACCATAAAGATCTCGTGCCACAAAACAAAATAAAAACAAAAGATTGTTACCAGTAGCCCTATACTGCTTCCGGAGGTTCCTAAAAACAGTCTGCCGCTTCACGTAAGTCAAGATATCAGCTTAACAGGTGAAAAGAGCTTTATTTGTAATATTGCTTTTCATTACTGTCCAAAACGGAGAGACTTCGGCCCCCCTAACAATAGGAAATCAGGATATAATTTATATATAAGGAAGACAGCTGCTCATATCAATTCACCTCAATTCAAGGGAGTCTTCTGCAGTAGTATTTTGTTTCCTCTGCTACGGTTTCGGTAAGTTACTTTATTACATCCTCTTTGAAATCACTGGCGATCCGTGCAATCTGATTGGCTCTCAGAAGTGTGATTTATTCCCAAATCGCACCATTTTTTGCTCTAAATTGCATCTGTTCCAAATCGCGTCATTCATGTTCTAAATCGCATCATGTCTGTTTTAAATCGCACCATTCTTGTTCTATATCGCATCATTTCTGTTTCGAATACAAAATGAGATGTAAAAGCCTTTTTGTTTCGGCTTTTTAACAAACCAGCTACTTGATCAATAAATATTAGTACTGACTAAATTCTGCGATTTCAGAATGCATGTAATAAAGTGGTAATTGAACTTCGTGTCGTGCAATTTTGGTCTGAAATCATACTTGTGATTTCAAATCGAACTCGCGCTGCGCGTTCGTTCGATTTTGAAATCACGCGTATGATTTCAGACCAAATTGCACTCCACTCAGTTCAATTACCATTATAAATAAGACCGTTTTCTTCTTACAAAATAACCATTTTTTTATTGCCAAATAAGTTGAAGAACTACAGCTGGCTGTCGCACTTCAGCGTAGTTTCTGATCCAAGTCCGTACAATCATATACTCTTTTCCGCAAATGAACGAGCAAATTTTAATTCAGTAAATGAGTCAAAGTTTACGAAGAAGGAACGATTAAATGATAACACCTAGTGGTTGCTGTTGTCTTTTTTCACGAATACTTGAAAAATGTTGATTTTCCTTGCCATTTTCTATCTATATAATTTTTTTTTCAGCTTCGGCTAATGATGAATCGTCTGGTGACTTTGTTGGTGGTCGCTGTTGCCATAAATATGTGTTCTGTACCAAGTGAAGGTAAAATCAAATTTTTTTTTGTATTAATATTATTATTATTATTATTATTATTATTATTATTATTATTATTATTATTTAAGACTTCATCGAAATTTTCGGTGTTAGAGTATCAGATAAAACACACCCTCTATTGTTTGATATTTTACTTCTCGATATGGGGGAAATAATACTTGATTTCCGTATTTAATATCGTGAGCAGGACCAAACTCTGCAATTTACACTAAGCGAGAAGACGTTAGCTTTAGTGTCATTTTCAAGTGGGAGGCCCACCTGAATTTAGGGAAATCCCATATTCAAGGTACAGTATATAGTTACGTATGAAACGCCCGGCAGTGTACGGACTCTGTGAGAAGTGCTCAATCCTGTAGTAGTGGTAGTAGTAGTAGTAGTAGTAGTAGTAGTAGTAGTAGTAGTAGTAGTAGTAGTAGTAGTAGTCAACTCACCGTGGTGAGAATGTTTTTTTTTGTCCCTCCTTGCAAATGCTGTCAACAGCGGCTACGATCGAGGTGGCGTTGTTTATATGCATTCGTTCTTTACCTTGTTAACTTGCTGGCACGTACAATTTTCGAACATATTTGACTTCCCTTTTTTTCTATAAATCAACTTACATTTATAGGCAGAGCTAGTGTTGCAAGGAAATCCCGAGTTCACAAAACAGAGACAAAGCGGCTTCGTCAGTTTTCTCTGTAGTGGTAAACATTGCTTCAAGTGTGTACAAAGTCAGCTACAGTAAATCATTTCACGGTCTTAAACACCATGAAGTCTTTTCTTCCCTTCAAAATCGTCAACACTATGATATTCTTGTATTTTCAAAAAGTTCTTACTCTGAAACTTTCGCAAAACACCCAGTTCATGACAGCGTTTTGTTTTGATTTACATTCACCGCATAGCGAGGTGAATATCACGTCATAGTCCTCGAAATAGCGAACCAATTAGATTGCTCGAATCACCAAGAACACTGAGTGCGTATATACTAATAAGTATTAGCAGTAGTGTCATTATTATAGACTCTACCGGGAAACGCCCTTTACAAACAACTGTGCTATCTGCTCCACATTAGATTTAAATAGAAGGCAGCGTGGCTGGGTGGTGAGCTAACTTGTTTGCCTCCGGCCAGTTGAGCATTAATGTCAGGTAACCATTTATATCTCTTTTACCAGGAGCACCAGAAGCCAAGTCTGTGCACCAATCTGACCAGGCCATAAGAGCTGTAAACTGTGGTCAATTGTGTTCACCCTGTCATATAAGCTGCAACTGTCTTTGCTCAGGTCCAGGAGATTGTGCAGTCCGCGCATGTTCCTAGTTTGGTCCGATTGTTCCTTACAGGCGTACAAAAGGCCAGATTGTGATATAAGGAAATATATAAGTGCTGATGAAACCGTCCAGTAAATCTTATGTGAAGCATGCATTCTGTAATTTTGTATGTTGATTAAACATGCAATATTTGTTGGTGCGCTCAATTTTCAGATTCTGTTTTCTGGTTGTACTAGAATTATAACACGTTAAGCAATATCATATCCTGCATAAACTATTATTACTGAGTATGATATGATGCTGGGGAGTTTTCAATCTCAAGAGGGCAAGGGTGAAGAAGGGAATTTTATTGTAGTCGAATTAGGGTGATTAAAATTACAACATAAGCTTAGGTCTCGTTCTGTTTTTCCCCGCTTCCGCTGTTGTTTCGCCGGTTATCTACAATTTTTTTCATATGACAGTGGAATAAATGAAACCATTTCCCCTAATTTTGGAGACGTCTTTCTCTTTCCTAAGTAAAAAAAATATACTTTATAGTCCTCCCCCCCCCCCCCCCAAAAAAAAAAAACGCGGAATTTTGAGCCGAAACTCACACGTCTGTGGGTCTTGAATGGACGTATCATTTTTCTCGCACGAGAGAAACATCGTTACTTCCTCTGCGTGATTTCCTTGAACTTATTTGCATATAAAAAGTTGCTTTTCAGTGAGTATAGTTAATTCAATAAGGGCTACTTTGGGCATTGGCAATTGGGCATTTGGCATACGAAACTCACTGTAATAATATGCAGTTCGGTGACCAACAAAAATGGCTGCCCAATCAGGCGGCGCAATTTCCAATGCCCAAAGTAACCTTTATTGAATCAGCTATATAAAAACAACTTTTAATACGTATACTACGTAAATTCCATTTGAAGCTTTTTTAGCCGTTTCACGGTCTCTATCTGTGCGAATACAAAACCAAATAAAACTGCCCAAAACATGGAAGCAAGGCACGCTGCTCGTTTGTATCTGATTCTACGACTGACGTTACAATTGGTATAAGCGAGTTGGACCCACACGGGTTGTTATGGGCGAGTTGTGAATGTACTAAATAAAGACTATTATTATTCAATCAAAATATGTCTCCGTTTCTCATTGGCTAAAAGCACACGCATAATTCACCATAACCAGCTGCTGTTGACCAAATTTGGAAGAATTTTGCAATTAATCAACCGATGACGTCAAAAGTGCAGCACAGTTGCAGGTTAATGCACCGTTAACCGAGAAGAACTGGGGGCGAGGTTGAGTTGTCGTGGTTGTGAAAAGAATACGGCCGAACAGTCGCCGGAACATTTTACTCGTTTCTGACGATGAACTATTGTCTAAAGACATAGAAAGAAGACAACTCGACGGACAACACTTGTTATTTGGAGTTCATTTGCAGACCTGAACAGCCCTTTATCTTCTAAACATGCCCCATCGAGGTGAACTTAAAATCGACGAAGGTAAGCATGTTTTAGCTTGTTTTTAAACTAGGAATTATTTTGAATGAATAATTCCTAGTTTAAAAACAAGCTAAAACATGCTTACCTTGGTCGATTTTAAGTTCACCTCGATAGGGCATGTTTAGAAGATAAAGCAATTACAGTCAAACCAGGTCAAGCGTTCCCGTCGCTTCGTCAATGAAAAATCATTTCGTTTGTTGATTCAATAATCCATTCATAAAATGAATAATCCAACAGTCAAATTGGGCCTCGATTCAATAATTAAATGTTAATTTGGTTTATGAACTAAAATCTACCTGTTATTTATTCTTGTCTGTTGTGTTCAATCGTATTTGCTTCCCTTTTCCTACCGTTTACGATCATTGCGTTTTTCAGGCTGAGGATCGAAATCCACCAATCACCGCACGTGCACTGACCCTAGTTTGACCATTGTGTTTTCTAAGAGGTCACTGTTGCACTGATTACTGGCAGTAAAATGGCGTACATGTAACAGTTTGTTTGAGTTTAAACTTCAGAACTCGCCCGCACTCGACTCTTAGAAAAAAAGAAGAAAAAACAAAAATTCTGAGATCGACTTGTGGAAAGTGTAGTTTTTCAAAAAACAGTCATCGAATCAACATTCGATTATGGAATCGAGGCTAAATATGAATATGGGATTGTTCATTTTATGAATGGATTATTGAATCAACAAACGGAATAATTTTTCCGTTAATGAATTCATTAGTTCGTCTGCGACGGGAACGCTTGACGTAAGTAAGTAAGTAAGTAAGTCGTAATCGGTTTAATAACAGGGTTTCCGTATTGTGGCTCTTCATCTGTTACTTAAAACTAAACAATAAAAGGTATGTATCAAATATGTGCAATAAATATGTACTAAAAAAATAACAGAAGATAATAACGGTTAAAAGAGAAATTATTTAAAATGATCGTATGAATAAACTAAGTACAATTAAGTCACGGTTAATACGTTAAAGTAGGTACATGAAAAGTTCGACGTCTGAATCAATTTGGAACGGCTCAGCCATTCTTTTAGCCTAGCCTAGCCGGGAATTTCGCCTTTGGAGTGATTTTGGAACGGCTTTGATTCAGACGCCGAACTTTTCATGTACCGAACCTAATGGATAAATTATTATGGCCTGTGCTCGGTTCTTTAAGAATTTAAAAATGCGCGAACTAAATAGATTAAAATCATCACACTTCTTAAGATTATCAGGACGGTTATTAAGAAGGGCACCCGCAGTGTCCTGCCGAAGTTCCTTTTTATACAGGGGAACTTGTAATCTTATAGAGCCCGAAGAGCGCAAACTTTTGCATAATAGAGACGCGCTGTCAGTTTAAATATGAAGGCCACTGCTTAGCGTGAAGTGCTTTAAAAGTCAGCTTTAGAAAATTAAAGTCCCTTTTCTCTTCGACCAGGAGCAACTTCAGCTTTAAAATATCTCCAATGTCATTTACGTATCTGTCATAAACAAAACTTGCGGCAGCAAATTCAATTTTTTTGAAGACGTTTTAACAAGTGTCCTGGCAAAGGTGGATAGACCGAGTCACACTAGTCGAGCCGCGATAATACAAGCGGCTCTGCAAGTCTCTTACGTAGGTGGAAGTCTGTAAGATGAGCTAAGACGTCTTAATTTTCGCTTTATGCGTAAGAATGCATAAGAAGCATTAGCGATGACCTTGACATAATCATTCCATTTTGAGTTCTATTGGAACTTCACTCCCCAGCACCCTTGTTTCACTGACTCTTTTTAGTTGACGATTCGAAATTTCTAAGCTGAGGTTTCCATCTTTGAGACCATGAAAGCTAGCCATTTGGCTCATTGATAACAACATTGACTAAATTAGCTTTCACTGGAATTAGGGCGAGATTGGACTTTAAAGACTGAGAGAGTTATTAAAATTCAGCAACATTTTGTGCGAGATCTTTAACAGAGCAAATGCTTGTAAAGCGTACAATCATCAGCGTATATTGATAACACGAAATGGAGTCACTGAGGTTATCCCGCAGATCGGCAGTATGTATGTTAAACAATACCGGGCCTAGAATTGACCCCTGGGCAACCTCGAAATGTAAATGTTCCAGTAACGATTTCTTATCATCAATTTGGACGTACTGAAAGCGATCACATACTAGGTAGTTTGCCATCCAATGTAGAAAAGATTTTGAGAAACCCAATTTAAACATCTTCTGCATGACAGCAGAGTACTGTACAGTGTCAAATGCTTTCGAATACCGTAATCCACCAATACCAAGTAAGTTCGACCAATACCATTAAAGTAAATTCTTTATGTGGCGTATAAACTTGTCCCTCGGTTTGAAACGTTCTACGCGAACATTTGAACATTAGTTGTCACTAATAACCGAGCAGGGAAGTATTCCTGTGTGAGTGATCCTGCTGGGCCATGGGACAATTGTTGTAATTTGCCTCAGTAAATGCTACCTGCCAGAACAAAGTCGGCTCTTTATATACTTTATATACACGCAAACCTAGTTTTGTTGGAGAAGTTAAAACAAGAAAAGTTATCTTATTTATCTCTTGCTGCAAATTATACTAACGTTAATATGTGAGGCTTTTTCTTCTTAAGTTGCGTACGTTTGTTATTTCAAAGGACTTGGGAAAAATGTCGTTGCCAATATGTAGGCCGCTCATCGGTAGCCATCATACTCTTCTGGTCCAAAAAACACAACCTGTCAAAGACGCCAGATTGAAATTGTACTCCAAGACCCTAAGCACCATACCCTTTTCAGTCGGAAATCCGACAAGGCCAAACAAGGGTAATCCATACCCAACCCCAACACCCCCCCCCCCCCCTTACCCCCCTCCACCCCAACACCGTATTGGTTTAGTGAAAGTGAAAACATCTGTCTGTTCGTGCCTGTAACGGTTTCTCAGTATTCAGTAGAGTTCCGCTTTTGGGATTGGCCTAGTATATTATAGTAATATAATGAAGATATATTCATTTACTATTTAAATACGTGTGCTGTGCTAAAAAGCACCACTTCATGAGATATGTCGCGCCTTGTTTTCTATAGCAAAATCCCTAAATTTTCATTTCAAAAAGTAACGAGATGTAAGAAGACGTATTGAAATAGGGGCGAAGAGTAACGAAATGGGTTCGAACAGCAATACGATAGCTTCCTCCCAAAAATGAGAAATACACAACACCTGCTAACTAGAAAATGCAAACTAAACTCAAACTATAATAACAGGTTTAAGGTTTCATAAAAGAATATGCTATTTATGGGGTACATAGCGCCAGAAATCCTATATCTCTACCTTTAAGAATGATTACGGGAGACTTTATGACAATTTCTTAAAGAAAGCCTCCGATAACAGCTGCACTTTTAAAAGAAACAAGTGTTCATCAACTACCGACCAGAAGATTACAACCACTCTTTATTAAGTGGAGAAAACCTCTGCATTTCGCTGCCTACAGAAACGTAAGCAATACCGAAGAACTATAACTCTCAGGAAGCAAAGTAAAACGCGTTGCATTTTCTGATTATAAGCTTTTGTCTTTGATGTGGTAAGTTTCTATACAGTGAGTAAGATACAGAATAGTGTCTTTTTAGCGTCTTTAAATTGGTTATATAAAGTAGGCTGCAGGATGTGAGTCAAAGACTCGTTGAAGCAGAGCTCCACTGACTGAAAATTCCTCTAACTAGGTTTCCCTCAGTAGACCTATTAAGTAAACTGTAGCCAGTAAAACAGAAATTAAGACAGCTAAATCGGCTCAAAATATGTCGTTTCCTCACACAAATTACAAGAGTGAACAAATTTTACACAGTTACCTACCACTAAATTTTTCATGAAAACGTTAGTACTGTAAATCCTTTTTCAGTTGGGGGTCATTTTAACCTGAGAAGACTAGTTTGGGTCAAAGCTAATAAATTATTTCTTTTCGATTTTGTAACTGCAGCAGGAACGGTGTTGGGTTTCAAAAAATTAGGGATAACTGTTATATTTGTGGATAATTTCATCCCTTTGTTTAAATCAGTTCTACCAAGACCTAACAATGCCAAATGCCGCATATACATTTTCAAACATATCAAACCCAGGGAAATGTTAAGATTCAAAGTTGTAAAAGAGTTAAATTGCATTCCTGAATGTTTCATTATTATGTTGATTTCTTAATAGAAAAGCGCGAATCGAGAAAGATTGCACGTTCAGTGATGGTTCGTGTAAATAGCATCTCGTAGACAAAGGCATTCGAATTTATTCCTGCATTTTTTGAGGACCGAAAAATTGTCCGTGAGGGTTGGTTTCTCGACCCCATGTTCCTTCATGTGCCTCCCCAACGACGAATTTGAACTTGTGTGTTGCCTTATGCGCTGATGTAGGCATCGATTAGTGAAACCGACAATTTTTCGGTCCCATCCTCAAAAAATGCAGAAATCAATCGAATGCCTCGTTTGCTGATATGCTATTTACATAATGAAGCATGCATAAAAGCAATCTAATTTATTTAAACTTCACCCCTTAAACAATTTTTAAACTTAACATTTCTTATTCTTGATAATAAAGTTAGAAACATCGAAAAGTCGAGTAACGTTTTAAGTTTAATTTTTCTTGTTATTAAATGCTTCAACAAGCAACTGACTAACAAGAATGTCACGGAATAAGGTAGCATGAGTTTATATGTCACTTTAAGTTGTGAATAATTAATTGTCTTAAGCGACAGGTGTATTTGAAATTATAAGTTACACCCCGTGCACCACAAACTGCTGACAAACTGGGAAAGCCTTAAAGGCGGGGGAGGAAATAAATGGGTCACGGAATCGAAATTTTCAAGACAAAATGCGAAAATACTGTAGTGAGTGGTTAGAATTATGGACTGCAATTTGATTCTTTTTCCTCTCTTATTCTTTTCATTTTTTTTAATAAAGAGGTAGTTTTTTGACGTATTGGAAGTTAAATTTGTGCTTGACTAACCTTTTTTTTAATTGGCAGTTTTAAGGTGGCCGGACCTATTTATATGCCCGTTGGTTTTGTTTTTGAATCGCGTTTTTGGCAGGGATTATTTAACCGATTTCTGTGATTTTTGGCATCCTTAATAAAGAATGGCGCAAATTTAAGAAAATGTTATTTATTGTCTTTTAGGTATAAAAACGCTTGAGATATCGGCATATGTTTCAAACCGCATTTTTACAAAAAATCTCAATAACTTCGAAACGCTACGACAGACTTTTCTCAAGAAGAAGAGAAGAAGTCTCAGAGTTCTCTAGTTGCGTCGACGAAGAAGGCGCTTCCTAATTGAGTCGTTGGCTGTTCTGTGTGTTCGTGGGTGACCTGTGCATGTTCCAAGCGCTAGAAATCGAGAAAAGAGGTTGTGGTTCGGTTCCAAATCTGCGCCATCTTGAAACGTCACACTAGCATCCAGCATGCCGAGCGTGACCAACATGATGTTGACATAAATACTCGGTAGAATATGGCCCAGTAAACACCTTCGGCCAGATACAAAAACCTAACCTTTGCACTCCAAATAGTGCCCAGAAAAAACAATACAAACGTTCTGCCTAAGAGGTTTCATTTGAATGGAAAAACCAAGGTAATTTCGTATGAGAAGTTAAACTCTCCATAACTCAGTGTAGAAATAAAAGGATTAAGATGATGATTACTACTAGTTTTTATATCTGCAAGTTTGAAGTCAGTCGTAACTGTAGAACTCACTGCACAAAATGTTGGTCAAATTTAACCTCAAAATGCAACGCTAACACATTTGTGAAAGTGCCGACGGACTATCTCCCATCTGCAAGGATATTCTTACCCAAAGCTTTATTGCAAGAAACTGAGCAATCAGAAACCTATGGCGAATACAGTTCGCAATACAAGAACAAATGTCTACTTTATGCTGAATGCGGCCGACAAGATTAAAGAACTTCTAAAGGTTACGGTATTTTTACAGTTCTCTTTTCGAAAAAAATCTTAACAAAGCAAAATATAGCATCTGCAGAGATCACCTACCAGTTTTTAGCACCGGGGAGAAATAAAGCCTCCAACTTAAGAACTTCAACCAATCCATTTTCAGCTGCAACGAAAAATCTTGTAATTGGTAATTTCTTCAAGCTTGTTAGATTTGCTATCACATTCGCACTAGCAGTTTGCCATTGGGGAGAATAAGAAGAATAAGACGATTGTCATATTTTTCTTTATTTTTATCCCCAAGTGGCAAATTTCCCGCGCGAATGTGATGGCAGGTTTTAAAGCTTGAATAAATTACCAAGTACAGGGGCTTTCAGTACAGCTGAAAAATGCTTTTTTAGAAGGACTGGAGTTGGTGGTTTTATTTCTCCTCAAAACGGAAACCTGCGACGCCAAAAGCTGTTGAGAGTTTTTCGTAGATGCTATATTTTGCTTTGTTAAGATTGGTTTCGAAAGGAGAGGAACAAATGCAAAGTAAGTTTGATGAATGGAAATTCTATAATCTTGCCCCGTAGTTGGCATAAAGTTGTTCTTCTTGTAATTCGAACTGTATTCGCGGTAACTTTCTGATGACTCAGTTTCGTGTAGTAAAGCTTTGGGCAAGAACACCATTGTAGATAGGAGATAGTCCGTCGGCACTCGTCCTCTATTTGGGCATCAACTTTCACAAAAGTGTTAGCGTTGTATTTTAAGTTTAATTTCACCAGTAGTTTGTGCAGTGAGTTCTGCGGTCACAATTGACTTCAAACTTGCAGGTATAAAACTAGAGAGCTCTGAGGCTTATTTGCTAAAATTAGAGAAAAATCTGTCGTAGAGTTTCCAAGTTGCTGGCATTTTTTTGCAAAAATCGGTTTTAAAACATTGCCGATATATATACATTTTTACACCTAAAGGAAAATAAATGATATTTTCTTAAAGGTACACTATTCTTTATTAAGGATGCCAAAAATCATAGAAATCGGTTAAATCGCTCTTAATTTTGCCAAAAAACGCGATTCAAAGACATAACCAACGCTCATAAAAGTAGGTTCGGGCCAAGTTAAGAGGCCGGGGCTAAACATGTGGAACATCAGACGTTAGCATGGCCCATTTAGTCAACTTAATTGGCCCCATTATTTAAAATCTCCTTACGCTGGCCAACTTTCTTTATCATTCAAGTGATAAACTAATTCCTTGCACCAACTTCTATCATTTTTAGGATTTTGAAAAGTAAGCCGTGAGTGACATCCTTTTCCAGAATTAAAGTGGGGATTCATTTTCCATCTGGCAATGAGGGACCTCGTCCACATCAAATTACTTTTTCTGTTAAGCCATATATTCAGCAGGGTGATTTCACAACATTGCATAAAAGGTGAAGAATCCATTTATGGCTGGAAGTTACAAGGACACATTTACAAGACTATGATCGCAAACTTTGGATATGAGTGCTTACTTACCTGTCGTCAAGACAAAAGATGTCAGAGTTTTAACTGGGTGATCTCTCTTGACATGTGTGAGTTCAGTAACAGAACCAAAGAAGCCAGACCTGAGGACTTTTCACCAGACCCGGATAGATATTATTATAGAAGAGACATGAAAAGAGGTAAAATGAACTAACAGGCTTCGACAGGTTGGTAATTATGGAATTGTCAGTGTTTTAAAGAGTTTCTCTTCTTGGATTATGTATTCTTATACAGCACAATATATATATCCTTTATTAAACTACACCGTTTCTGCCTTTGAGTTCGGATAGGCGCACATGTTTGTTTGTATTTAAGTCGTTCAGTCACCGAATCATTAGTTCATGACATGCTTTTATAAGCAATAGAGTAGATTATTGTAACAGTCTACTATATGGCCTCCCGAGTTCACATATCATGAAACTCCAACGGATACAGAATCCCGCAGCTCGGTTGATCACTGAAACACCAAAATTCTGCAATGTGGCCATTGCTTTTCCACCTCCATTGGCTTCCAATAAGTTCCCGTATGAAGTTTAAGATTCTACTTTTGACTTTCAAGTACTTATATGATTGGTCAAGTTCCTAACTATTTAATTGATTTAATTACAATCAAAAAGCAATCCAGGCACTCTCTAGGATCAAATGAGTCTATATTCCCCGAGTTACCTGGCATTAAGACCAATCCAACTCTTGGCGATCGTGCATTCCAGTGAGCTGCACCTTATCTCTGGAATGCATTTCCTTCGGCAATTCGCAACATAAAGACATTGGACACTTTTTAATTACAATCAAAAAGCAATCCAGGTACTCTCTAAGGTCAAATGAGTCTATATTCCCCGAGTTACCTGGCATTAAGACCAATCCAACTCTTGGCGATCGTGCATTCCAGTGAGCTCACCTTATCTCTGGAATGCATTTCCTTCGGCAATTCGCAACATAAAGACATTGGACACTTTTAAGACTGCTGTTTAAACTCATTTTTTTAACTCAGCTTTTGAATAAATGTAGATTTGATTGTTGGCTTTTGTTGTTACACGTAGTTTTTAATAGTTAATAGCTTTTATTGTAGTTTTTAATAGTTTCTTACGCTTTAGTCACCTTTAACATAAATTTAATATACAATATTGCAAAGCGCAACCGAATATATTCAAAATTTTGTTTATAATAATTATTTATGGGATGAACACTAATCCGACTCTACCACCCATTGAAGGTAGACACTAGGAGTGGTCACTACCAAAGATTCAGGTAAGTCCCTTAAGGCTCACCCTAAAGGCTCGCGCTTAATTAAACAGGTACTTCACGCACTTGCCAAAGGGTAATGCATTTTATTAATGACAGATTTTTCTTCCAGTTCCTCTTGGTTCCATTCCTGAGCTCCCAGCGGAAACGTGTAAAGAGATCAAAGCGAGCGAAGGAGAAGCCCTAAGCAAGAAGTACTGGATGAGTACCATTAAACCTGGTTTCAATGTTCTCGCACATTGTGATATGAAGACCGAAGGCAAGTAAGCTGAATGCCTCTTATTAAACATGAAATTCAGTTCTTTGTTGGGAGAAAAATATTCCTGTTTAATTCAGGTGTTTTCTGAATCAAATATGTAGTAATTTTGAAGAAACTGTCCCATCAAGCCTTGCCGTTGCTGGCTGGGTATAGCAGGAAAGTTTTATAAAGGAATAACAATTGCAAGTTCATGGATATGAGAAACTCAAGAAGCTCAGGGTGCATGCATATATCATTTGGCTTTTCCTTGTTTTTGCTCAGATGTTGACGAATGCACGGCTTCTTCTCCCGTCTGTGACGTCAATGCCCAGTGTACGAACACTCGTGGATCCTTTTCCTGTACTTGCAAGGTTGGCTTCTTTGGTGATGGAAAAACATGCAAAGGTTTGTGTTTGTGGGAGACTCGTACGAACATCATCAAATATCAAGCGCTAGAAAGAATACTGCTTCCCTGTTTATATAACACAGATCGGCTTTCGTAGATCTTTCCCACAATCCTATGAAAAAAGCATCAAATTCTACGCCTGAGCGAGTTAAATGGACATCACTGTAGCGATTTTTATGAAATTGTATCGCTAAGGCTCTTTAAACCCCATTGAAATGTTTATAATTAATAAAAAGAGGCCTAATTATGCTGATTAGATCCTTTATTAGGATCCGGTAGTTCTTTTCTGTAAGCTCGTCCTTGCTTTAAAAAATGAATCTACATGATGAGCATTATCGAGCATTGTAGTGACTTTGAACTCGTTTCATTGTGTTTCCTTGATGGAGAGGAATGCGGTACTTGAGGTCTGTGAAGGAACAACCTACAACTTGATAGTCATAATTAAAACTACTTAAAGATTAAGTTACAGGTTTGCTAGATAAGTGTTTCTTGTTTAATTTGGCTGTTATTTTCTTTGCTCAGATATTGACGAGTGCAAAGCTTCTTCTCCAATCTGTGACGTCAATGCCCTGTGTTCGAACACTCGTGGATCCTTTAGCTGTGCATGCAAGCTTGGTTTCTCTGGTGATGGAAAAACCTGCCAAGGTTTGTGAGTGAAAACAAAATACGACCATATAGAACGAAGGGCATTATGCGAGCTATATTATTTTTGAGATATGTAAGAGTTCCAGCATGTTATCATCCAGGCTCACTGCGAAGCCTGCACTCTGATAACCTCAATGCAACGGGCCTTCACCCCGCACTCGTAGTTGTTCTCTCAAAAGTAGCAACAAACTCGGTAATTAACATGGCAATAAAATAATGCAAATACTTTTACTCATTAGACAAATCATCTGTGCAATTCCTCAGTCGTTGCGTTGTGTTCAATTTTAAGGAAGTGAATCAGTTGATAGGTTCATTTTCCCATTTTAAGTAACAATGTGTCAAATACTGAGTTGCTGTCCCTTTTTCATACGGTGTACCGAATACACCGAATTATAATTTCCCTAGAAATTATAAAATCGTCTGTTTTTAATCCTAAACATCAACGAGTGCAGTCGTATCCCCCTCCGCTTGTGAAAACAGGCCCCTGGAGGACCTGGACTAGAAATCTTAAGGTCATAGGTTCGACTCCTATCGAAAGTACCCGGATTTTTTATTCCAAGCCGCATATGTCAATGACTGAAAATAAACATCTTTCTTATGTATTCACCAGCCTTAAAATTCCCCACCACATTTCTATCTTTGACGGTCCTTGCTTTATCGGCACGTAGACCGTTTTCGCATTCTCGTGAACGAACACACCAACTTGAGAAGACAGAACACAGTGATTTGAATGAAATTATCCACTCGATCAGTCTGCAAACCTTGATCTCTTTTAGTTAAGTTTGCCAGCTGTAGTGACTACGCTTAGTTATTATTATATTAAGCTTGTTTCATTTGGCTGTTTCGTCTTTTTGGCACAGATGTTGACGAATGCATAGCTTCTTCTCCCGTCTGTGACGTCAATGCCCAATGTACGAACACTCGTGGATCCTATACCTGTGCATGCAAGCTTGGCTTTTCTGGTGATGGAAAAACATGCAAAGGTTTGTGTTTAGACTTTTACGACCATCATCAAGCATCACGCGCCGTGAAAGAATACTGATTCCTTGTTTATACTAACATTAGATCTTTCCCAAATTTCTGAAAAAAAATGTAAAGGTTTGTAAGAGCCTTAAACGACCGTAAAAGAGGATGGCATCGTGGGTGTTATAAGAAATTTAAAACCAAGCATATTATAATCGAGACCCTCTTCACAACTGTACTATCTTCAGCAGTGCAAAGGAGCCTTTCATCATCTTCTCCCCGTACAGGAATGCCATTCTATCTAAAAGCAGAAATGCACTGTGAAATGAAATGTAAATACTTTCAAGACATCTCTTCAGTTAAATAAAACAACTTACACAAAATCGTTGTTTTTCGTTTATTTTTACGGAAAGGACTTTCACAGGTTCATTTTTTTTTCAAGTTATTGTCTTGCTTTAGTTAGCCTGTATCTTCTATAATGTAATGTTTCTTCTAGTATAAAGGCATCTTTTTGTCCAATCGTAGATATCAATGAGTGCAGCGCTCTCCCCTCCGTTTGTGATGTGAACGCGAACTGCCAGAACAAAGTAGGCTCCTATCTCTGTACGTGCAAACCTGGTTTTGTTGGAGACGGGAAAACTTGCCAGGGTATCTACAAATTTTACTTTATTTGCACGAGGCTTTTAATGTAACTTTGCAAGTGTCTGTTATTTAAAAAGGACTAAGATCTTTGACAACGAAAACAAGAAAATAGAGAATTTCGGAAGGTTCTACCACATGAAAAAGGCATAGATGCTCGTCTTCTCTTTTGGAGGGGGTTGCTGTAAATTGCATATTCATGGCAGTTTAGGACAAATCACGCCAAATTTTGACAAATTGCGTTATTTACAAGCAAACGGGGAAGAAAAGAAAAAGGAAAAAATATTATAAAACAAGGAATTTAACGCAGTTAAAAGTATCTATAGCTTCTATTTGGCTGTCTATTTTAAGCAGGTAACTTTTAGCATTCAGAAGCAACTGGGCCTCGGTCTCATTGGTTTCCTTTTGAGGTGTTTTAATTTTGTTCCACTCACTCATCCCTCCCCGGAGATAAAGTGAAATATTTCCTTGCGGGAAAGGATTATGGTTACTTGTAGGTACAGTCGAACCTCCAAAGGGCCACCTCTCCACAACGGCCCCTTTTTTTGTCCCGGCGGACAGTCTAACCCTACATTTACTCCTATGGAAAACTCTCTTTAATAGCCACCTTTCCACAAGGGCAACAGCCTCTAAAACGTGTCCCCAACTGCGAAAATAACCTCTCGAAAACGACCAGTTTTTTTCAGCGACTGATGAAAAAGTCAAGAACGGGCATGAAATTTATTCCGTATGGAGTGTTGATCCGCATTTTGTTTCATTAAACTGCTGCAGTAAGCATAAATTGTTTAAGTAGCGGATGTTGCGAACCTTTCTAGTTTTGTCACGTTAACATTTTGATTGGAAACATAATTCAAGCTTTTTGCGTATTTTATCTCTATTTATCATTAATGATTGGATTATTATCATTATGGGGACAGCAAGCCCCCCCCCCCCCCCCCCCAATGAACTTAGCAAAATACACCCCTCTACACAACGGCCACTTTCATCTGTCCCCAAGGTGGCCTTTGTGGAGAGGTTCGACTGTCCATTCGAATTGATTTAGTTACTGATCGGATAGCGCAACGTCGATGGCCTTCATTTCTATGTAACTCAAAACAAACCATGTATATAACTGGTACTTATGGTAAGAAACTTTGTTCTGCAGTCTCATTAACATCATGCAGTCAGATAAAGAGAATCTATAGCAAAGCAACTGATGGAATTTACAGAGTTACGCCATCTTCCTCAACTTTCCACGTATGTTTTAGTTTTACACATTATTTAATGAAACTGTATCAAGGGCGATTTATTCTTGTGGTTTATGGCTTTCCAATGACCTCTTCATTTAACCCAGTGATAATGGTGGACTATAGATAAAGGGAGGATGAGGTTAAGGCCAACAAATCATGATTGGAAGTTCGAAGTCCTACACTGCAGAGGTCAATTTGTAATGGTTTGAACGTGACAAATATAGCTGATTAAAATTATAAACCCACAAAGATGATACCTAATGGATGTGTGGGTAAACGTTTGTTGCGTTTGGAAATTTTGACTGATTTAAAGTTCTCATCTAAAAAAGCTTACATTATCGCGAGCTTCTCAAGTAGATGTATTCCAACAAGGTTCAAATTGTTTCCATTAAAAGAATTATCAATGGGTTTGCAATGGTAAACTAAATCCGAATGGAAAAAGAGTTTTCAAACATTTCTTGAAAGTGTAAGCAGATTCATTGTATTGGATATGATGAAGTGACGTGTTCTAGATATTCGGTGCATAATGTGAAAATAAGCGATGTCCATAAGTCTAGGAAGTCTAACAGAAGCGGAACTTGCAGGAAGCGAAGACAATAGTTAGGAGTCGAATCATTTACAATTTTAACATCGACGTTTGCTATAATAGTAAGCCAGGGCAAGTTTTTCACGACAGGAGTTATATATGGTCGGTTCTTTTTTTTCCTGAAACCAATGCGAAGGTGCGGCCCGGTCTCAACACGTTGCAGCTTATCTTTTTCTCGGCCTGCTAGGCCACAGTATAAACTGTTACAATAATCAAAGAGCGACACGAAGGAAGCAGTTGAAGATCATCTTAAGGTGATTCTTGGTCAGATACTTCCTCAATCATTCAATAAATCGAATCGGCAGCATCGATCGCCTTTTTGCATATTTCATTAATATGATGACGACGATTGAGCTCTCTATCTCGGTTTACACCAAGAATACAAACTCGGTCTGATGGGTGCACTCCAGCGTTGCCAATCGAAGAATCACTAAGAACTGGGTTCTTGATGAAATAAGAACTAAACTGAATGACCTCTGTTTTACTAGGATTGTATGCTAACTTAATGATGGTGTTCCATTCTATGACTTAATCACTAATGCACTTCTGAAGGGTGCTCACGGTCGGACGTTGATCAACTGTGGAGGATTAATAGTAATGTAAAGTTGAGAATCATATGCATAGAACATACAGTGTAGGTTATGAGCAGAAATTATGTCCAGAATAACTGCTGTATAAAGCATGATCAATAGAGGCCCTAGCATCTATATTTTGGGATTCTTATATTTGTACTGGCTAATGTGTAATCAAATGGTGACGAAAAGCCGAGAAGTTATTAGAATTTGGACGAAACGAAGTGAACTCATTCCCTAATTTCACGAGTAAACTATTTGATTACTTTTAATTAATAACTCCACTCTTTTCCTGTTGCCATATATTGTAGACTATAGTTTATCTTTTCTTTCAGGTATACTGTGATATGACTTCCTCTGGACAAGGGTGGACACTCATCGCTCGGTTTTCTAACAGAGACACCAAAAACTGGATGAGTGATTCTGGGTTTTGGTGGTATGACAGAAGAACAGGTTATGGAAGAACGACTGATCCATCGTACAACGCTGACATGATCGCTCCTGCATTCTGGATGGTCAGAGGTAACGAGTTGAAAATCACGCGCAGTAATGACCGCCAGCACACCGCTCTCTTGCAGACGGTAGGAAACTGTCTAGGTGGAAAGACATTTAGATCGAAAATCACAGCCTTTGGTAACTTTAGGAATGGTGCCATTTGGACAACGGACCAATGTCTGGGTAATTGTAATGTTCAATATGGCGGTCATTACGCAACAACTGGCGGCTTCAAACAGGCAAGATGCAAAGGAAACATCCAAGGTGCTAAAGCAATCGGCTTCTGGTGTGACTGGAGTTCAGGTGATGGAGCAGTGATGATGATTGGTGGAGGAGGCAAAAGCTGTGCACGTGCTGACCACGGGATCGGAATAACAGAAGCTAACGCAGCATCTTTTGATGATGACGGAACCAAAGAATATGATTTTGGGGATAACGCTGACTTGGCACAAGATACAACAAACTCTTTAAACCTGTGGGTACGTTAATTAAAGCGTACGGTCTTCTAGTGATCACATTACAGTTAGTACATTTTTCATGTTTCGCTTGTGCTATTTCTATAATTCACAAAATTTAAAAATTGTCCTTTTTGTGTGATGATCTTGAAGATGACGTAATCATTGAAGTTTTTAATTAGCGTTTCCGTTAAATATATTTATCTTCATCGTGATTTACACACAGCCAACTTTAGCATAGCATCTTATGATAGCATTCTTAAACTTTGTGCTATTTTGAATAACTTTGTAGAACTCCCAATCCTGACTGGCACAGAATAAAATCCATGAGCCTTGTTATTTGTTAGTGCTTTAATTTCTTCATCCATGTCCCAAGGAACCAAGGGGTCGAAGTAAAAAGAAGTTAATAAAATTAGGTGGATCTAGAAAGATATTAAAATCACGTTCTTCCGTATCAGTATATCCTAGCATTTTGAAACCAATATTAAAAACACTAAAAAAGTCTGGAAAGGAATAAATGAAATAATCTCAAAGAAGAATGCAAACACGCAAAACCAGTACGTCGCCTGGTCCAAAGGCTAATTCTTCAACATTTTGTAATCCAGAGGATACAAGTTATTAATAATCTTAAGTTGGCACTTTGCAGCTGTTGATAATAGTTTTTCTTACTTAACAGGTGAGGCTTATTATCTTTTTTCGGTATCATTTGAATTCAAATTTGAATAAATTTATAATTTGATTTCGATTTGTGACGTTTTGAAGCACAATTCCAACATCACCGTAAATGCAAAACGTCTTTTGATCAGCAGTGCTATAACTAGTTTCGAAGGGCCTTTTCTATAGAGTTTTTAAGTGATGACGTCATAAAAATTTTAGTTGTGAAATTGTTTTATTTCTCAACACACTCTGAAAGACCATCGGCTAAGACGCATACTTGCCAAAAATTAGCATTTCGGGGCAAATTGTCTCTGAGATATTAGCCCAGTTATGCTCTGATGACTCCAATTATTTGTAATTATTACAAATCCTTCTAAATTTGACTTGGGTCTAAACGTTTATTAGAAGGATTTGTATGGAGTCATCTTTAACCTTTAACTTATCTTGCTAGATTCTTTATTACTATTTACTTATTTTTTCTCCCTGTCTTAATTTATTTATTTATTTGTTTATTTATTCATTTGGATCCTGTATAGTGAAACCTATCTGATCTTAGATTAGCCTTTATTTGCTAATAGACCAAATTCAAATCTCCCGGGGTTAAGATTCTTTGTGTATTGTATTTGCATTATAATGTGGCAATTACATTTAAATGATATGAAAATTTTTGAAACAAAACGTTTTATTACCAAGGGGTTTGAAGCTGTTTGAATTGGGTGCAACACTGAATTAGCCAACTAGATCAGGCATTTCGGGTGGAGCAGTTTGTTAACCTTTCACTTTTTCATGTTGAATAAAAAGGCCAGCCCATCCCGGGCGATCGCAGCGAGAAATAGAGTGATGAAACAGCGCCCCTCTTAACGTACAGATGTAGATAAATTAGCGCTTGAATAGACCTTATTCACGATACCCGCCATCTTTGCACGCGCTTTAGGATCGATGGGATAAAAGCAATATCAACTGATATTTCAGGGGGCAAACAAACGATAAAAATTACCAATGCAAGTAAGCGTGGTCGTGTTTGTTTATTCTATCAAAAGGAGACGACGATTTAATTGTCATGCAAAATGTAAAGTCCGAGTTTTGACGAGATTTACTTCATTAATGTTTGCAGTGGGAACATCTACGGTCGCTACTACATCCAAAGAAGTAAAAAAGATCCTTTTCAACCATTGTGTCATAATCGTCTTTAAGATGAAACGTTCTCCATTTCCTATTGTTTAGAATAAAGTGACCGCGATTTCTTATAATGGAAGTTTTTTTCACCTGTTTACGCCCCTGAGAAACCACGTGATATTGCTTTTATTCCATCAGCATGTAAGATAGCCGGTATTGTGAATGAGTTCTACTAGAAAACCAGAAGCACTTGACTGTGAAGGCAAATTAAACCATTAGTTACGACAAACCAGGCACCTGGATCTTTAGTAGACGTGGATCAGTTAAATCTCGAGTACCAAATTTTAAAACTGATCCTTACGGCTGGAAGAGTGATAGAAAAAATAAAGAAACAAAACTAAAATAAAGTGGTGAATTATATTTACCCAAATATAATTCAAGGGCAAAAATGACTCACTATTTCATTTCTGTTTTCTTCCGTTATTTTTTTAATCACTCATTCCCGGATGTTTCTATCATATCTGCTCAAACAAGAGTTTCCAAACGGAGATCATTATTTAGAAAGCCTTTTTTACAAATCATAAGACCCGTTGTCTCGAGTATCCCGTCCCTTATTTTCAAATGATTTTAATTAAAGGGAAAAAATAGAACGCTGATGTTTTATGTTGACATAGTCTGATGCAAACACTTTGATGTTTTGTTAAAAATGGACATCGCTTGTTAGCCCATCTCAGTTGTAAAAAGTACGCTTCTTTTATTCGAGCTGACTCAACATGAACGGGAGTTGCACTTAACATTATCAATGGTAATTTTGATCTTGGAGTAATGTCTGATAGCGAAAGTTTTTCTTGCCAGGAAAATTAAACATTTGACTGATGATTTATTAGTAATATTTCCAGTCATAGTCAGTGCCTGCTTCTAGCCAAATTCATTTCCGCTTATTTTTTGATCACCCTCAAATGACCCAAGATAAGAAATAATTGTTGTTAGTGAGAAAAAAGGGAAAGCCGGCCTTTGATATATAAAGAAAATATTTCGCTTTAAATCAATTGAGAAAAAAATTCTTAAAAGTGAAAATCAAGTTCAGTTTTCAGCACACTAAGCGAGGACAAGGTGTTTTTTTCGTGTTCACCACGTCATAGCGTCGACGAGACAATCAAAGTTTTCAGAAGCTATTGGCCAAACAATTCGTTTGAGAAAATATTGGTTTCGCAAGGTGCAAACGATCAATGATAAAAACGTCATAAACGGATTTTAATGCAAAATCCTACTAGGCGCGCATCACTAATCACATGGCAATGATACGTTCAAATCAACTGAAATAAGAAAAAGCCACTTTAAAATAACCGCGAAACATCTAATTTTGAGTATGAATGTAATGTCTCTGCCACCTCGCCCGACTTTGATAGTCGTTTTGGAGTCGAGCATTGCCACCGTGTTTTTGTGTCTTGCGCTGGCTGGTAACCTAATCGTGTGCCTGGCAATTTCACGACATAAGCTGCTGAGAACAGTTCCAAACTTTCTCTTGTTAAATCTCGCTGTTACAGATATCCTTAGTGCAGTGGTAAGCCTGCCTCTTCTTGTGTCAGTTCTAGTCAATGGCACCTGGCAATTTTCCAAGAACGTTTGCGAGTTCCAAGCTTTCCAATCATACGCTTCCTATTCATGCAGTCTTCTTACCTTAGCAGTTACAAGCATCACTAGATATTACGCCACAGTCCACCCGGTACAGCACCGTTCAAAGTTCAAATTAAAAACGGTATGTCAAATGATTTTTCTGATTTGGTTGGCTTCGCTTCTTTTTGCTTCAGCGCCCCTTCTTGGATGGGGAAAGTACAAGTTTGAACCTTACTACGGCCTATGCATTCACGATCACAACTCAAGCCTTTTATATAATACATTTCTGTTTATCTTCTTGATAGTCAATTCTGCTGTAATAGTGGCTTGTTACTCGAAGATTTTCAAAGCCATGAAAACAAGACGTGGTAGGGTGGATACAATGTTTGCGAAAGAATCGTGCCCAAGACAGCTAGGAATTTTTCAGGCCCAAGAAGTTAAATTAACGAACACAATATTTATCTTAATCTGTCTATTCACTTTGTGTTATCTACCTACAATAATCTTGGGGTTTTTAATGTTTACCGAAGTGGATGTGCCTCGATTCGCCAGAACGCTATCAACGTTTTCTGTGGCCTTCACTTCCGTTGTCAACCCAGCCGTGTACTGGATACGTAGCAAGATTTTTCGCAATGCATTAAAGGGATTGTCCCGTGGATTGAATTTCATGGCCCCGAAAAAGTCTGTCCTCGTTGAAACAAGCGACTCGAAATCACTAGAACTCTTCCCAAACAGAAACAACCAAGGTACTATCGACCGAAAGCGAGCACCTACGCTGCCTGCTAAAGATTAAATAAAGTTTGGATTGTAAGAAACTTGCAGTAACAAATTCAACAGACGGTGGCGGCATTGTTTAAAATTATCGAATTGTCGGGCACAATCCACCGTTTGCCGCTAAAGTATACATCCTTCACTTTACTATATCTTTACGAAGTTGGATTATATACAAACCCAGAACGCATACCTTAATCAGAATGGAAAACCACATCTTATACTTAAATGTTATCCCTGGCTTAAATCTTATTTTGTTTTACTTTCAGGTATGGTAATATACAGTGTATGATAATGCGTTTAAAAGAAAGGAAAATAAAAGTTAAACCAAGGATACAGTTTAACAGTTGAATGCCAAAATGAACGTGTAATATTATCAGGAACAGTTTAATGCCAAAATGAACGTAATATTATCAGGAACAATCTGATTTTACTGAGAGTTTTTGAAAAAAAAGAGAGAGAAAGCAATACTATTGCTCACAAGATATATCCTGTGATATATATATAACCTGTCACAAGATATATCTACAAACTGCACTTATTAAACGCGGAATTTGAATCAGAGACAGTCTCTGTCAGTTACAGGCGCTTGAGGGTCATGTTCGTGTATCAGGGGTAGAGTGCAGTCTGGAATCCTCGATGATACCTTAAGGGATGCGGAGGTTCTTTATTGTTGGGTTATAATCATGAAAATTTCCTTTGTTTTTATAGAGCATCACATCACGCAAATCGGGTCTGACCATCCTCGCCGTGTGTTTCTTGTTCTTTGTAGTACTTAGCCAAACTAAATGAATATAAACCTCAAAGGACTATATAAAATTTTCCTTTCACTCAAACGTTCCTTTCAAGTCTCGTGGTTGCCGGCATTTGAAGCACATCAATGAATTACCCTCTTCTAGAAGTTACGTTTCGTACAGTGGTTCTTAGAAACCTTTAGGTCTGTTCTTTTACTGTAGCACGGGTTACACAACGCGTCGCATCTTGCACAACACTCATATATATTATATCAAATACGAAAAGGAAGACATTCAAGTTTTTGGTAGTGTGGCATTTAAACTGTTTTGCTTTCAATATATTTCCGTTTCATTTCTTTGCAATATGTTTTAATAGTCAAGAATAGTCGACTGTTATCCCAAGCGTTATTCAAAATTTTCTGCTTAATGAACATCCGTTAGAAAACGAATCATCGCTAAACACTACAATCGCGCCATTCTTTTAAAATTTTGTTCAATTTGTACAGCCAGTTTGGTTATTTTGCAAATCTGCGAATACACCTGTCCCCTTCCAATGAAATGAACGTAAAGTAAAAAACGAAGGCCCGTGATCAAAACACTGAAGAAAAACCAGACGAAACAGAGGTAGTTGCTATTTTCAAAAACCTAATAAAACCTAATAAACTATATTTAGGTAAAAATAATGTCTTAAAGACTTTGTTGAAGGGATTTTAAATCAAATTTTCAAGAAAAAAAATTGAGATCTTTTTTTTACTAAGAAAACATTGACTTTCATAAGTAAACAACGAGGACTAAAGGAAAGCCCGTAACAATAGTATTTACAGTATTTAGACGAGTAGCCACCGCCCTTTGCTTAACAAGCGTCTTTCTTCAATCCACAAAGGATAATAAAATATGTCACACTAAGCACTATTAACTCCTCATTGGACTAAGTCGCTATCTCGATTCGCAGACTGGAAAAGCACAGTCGATTTGCAGGCGAAATGGGGATGAATTTTTTGCTATAAAATTAATGGATGTATCTTTAAATACAATATATTATGACATGATGCTTTTAGTTATGCAGATTTGAAATGCGAATAAGCATTAAGCGAAATATGTCTCGTGTTTCAAGGGATTTTTTATTATTCAGTATAAAAGGCTTACGTAGTATTGTCCCAAAATTTACATACGAGGCTTAAATGAGATACGTGTATGAGGGATTGATTCTGAACAGTTACGGCTCGGTAAACTTAAGACTTTACATATTCACTTTGAACACGGTTACAAATTTAAAGCGATAATCACTTGTAAATAAGCAAAAGGAGACTGAGTGTGAAGAATTCAGCTATTTACTGTTCATATCCGACAACTGGGCTGACATTAAGTCAATGTCTGTTATATTTGGAAGCCTGTGCGCAATTAACAGTCATTCCATGCTGACGAAGCCCATTTTCAGTAAAACAGCTGTCCAAAACTTTTAATATGATGCCTTAGATCATTGTTATTTTTTCCCTGATATTGTTTATTATTTCCGCTATCTATCTATCTATCTGTGGTTGTCATTAAATACCCAGCTCGCCATGCGACGTCTTCTTGGTGGTTTCGTTTTCGCAAGAGCTGTACTAGGTATGTTCCGTTTTGTAGTTGACTCTTAACCGGATCTTGGGTCTGAATTATTAAATTAACGATGGCGGCGGAAGATGAATTCAGTTGTCTGTAGGCTTATATTGCCGAGCTGATTATAGAAAGCAAACGGTGCTTTCCCTATATCTGGATTCTGATATTCTGTTAATGACCAAAGTACTCCCACAGTTTCATTTTACACTACCCTTTAGGCAAACCTAACGACACAGTAAAACCCCGCAGCTAAGAACTTGGCTTATATAGAACCTGTAAGGGTAAAATTTGCGGGTTAGGCCCCCTCTATGCAAGAAACTGTTTACCCTAAAATTTGAAACAGATCCATATTTTCTAAAATCTATGTAAACAAAAACCTGAGTGTACACTTAGGCAAATAAGATAAGCCAGCATTCATGATCCTCTTTGGAGACAGGTGCTTTTAATTCAACTGCAACTCTTAGCAGTACCATAATGTTTTTTGTTTTTTTTTTTTTCAGAAAATACGAACCTAAATAGCGTAAATTTGTTCTAATTACCATTTATATGAGTTACTGTTTAAGCTAACTTGGGCAAATGCAGGTTCTTTGTCGCGCGTTTTTACTACATTCATTTTTAGAGGACTCTAAAGCCAAGAGTTATTTACTCCACGCAGCAAGTATTTTGACTTCTCAGAGACAACGGGTCACTGCGTCATAAACAGGATCTATCTGTCTATTTATTTCTAGATAGATAGACGATAAACAGGTAATAAGGATCCATCCACGAACTTCGAAATCGGAGCCAAATTTGTCGCAGTACGTACAAACTAAGTTAAGATTTTAGCGTGTATAAGATTTTCCTCTTTATGGGTCGGAAACTTTTTAATTTCAAAAAATTATAATAATAATAATAATAATAACAATAAAAACCTTTTTTTTCCTCTTAAACTACTGTTGTTAAAAATATGTTGCATTACCAAAGGAACTCTTCTTAGGGCCTGTTTACATGGAGGTGGGGGACCCCAGGTAGGTAAGGTAACCCGCTTGGGTGACGTGGGGGTAAAACAATACCGTAAAATTCCGAAAATAAGCCCCGGGGCTTATATTTTTCAAAGGCCCTTTTTGAGGGGCTTATATTCGGAGGGGTTTGCGTTTCAAAACCGATTGGGCTAGCCTTATAGTTGGAAGTAAATTTACCGTTTTTGCTTTGTTTTACTTTGTATTTGAGGGCAATTTTCCAAGTACAAGACCCCGCGGGGCTTATATTTGGAGGAGCGATTTAACGGAGGGTTTTTTGCGTTACCAGTTTGGGGGGCTTATACTTGGAGGGGATTATACATGGGGGGGTTTATTTTCGGGATTTTACGGTAACCCTCCTTTAAATGCAATCTTGCAACCCCGCCATCCCGAGGTGTACTTTCTCAAGATTAATTATTGAATGGACACTAAGCATGTAAACAAGAAAAATGCTGGCGAACCACGTGCTTTGGCGATTAATGCTCTTCTACACTCACTTGTTGCTCGTGCTGCAACCTTCAAAGCTGTGGCTTTCTATTGTTAACTTTAATAATGATGCAAAGTCACCGCCAAAGTGAATTTTGCGTGAATTTGATGTATTACCCCACCTTGAAACGTTTACAAGGCAAAATTTGATCCCGACTAAGAGGTTACCTGATCTGGCAGACCGAGCTACCCGCCTTGGCGGGTCACCACACCTGTCACCTACCTGGGGTCCCCCACCTCCATGCAAACAGACCCTGAAAAGAGATGCAGAGTTTTAGAGGTACTTCATCTTCTTCATGGGTACACTAAATAGTTTAATTAACTGTTTAGTGTTGTTTTCCTAATATCCGATATCCCAACTTTTAAGTTGGTCACAGAGGAAAACACATGTCTTAAACCGGTATGAGATAGACGTCTCTGATAGTTTTTTAGATTCTTTCCATTTTTGAATAGGCGTACTACCTTTAGCCACCTTTCAAAAAGGAACCCAGTAGAAAGAAATTCACCTTATGCAATGTAAGTACAACGAAGGGTATCTATTTGTAAATAAAGTGAAGATAAACACTAGAGCAAAGCGTAAAACTCATTCTAGGTATTCTGTATTCTATTACGAGTTTTATTTAAGCAAATATTTTATTTAAGATAATACAATTGATAAATCCTTTTATTGAACTATTGGTTGCTAGCAAAAAGGAAAAGAAGCACAATTAATAATCATATTTTTAAAAAGACCAAATTCATTCTTTAGCAATTTATTGAAAGTTAAGTACTCATAGTTTAGAACAAGGTTTTATGCGGTCTTTTAAAGAGAATCTTGCACTGAGTATTCAAATTACAGACACCTAATGCCTTAAATCGCGCAAATTAAGGTGGCTGAACACAGTTTTGCGGGCAGTCAGCGGTAACTTGCGTGACGGCGCGTGTTTTAAATTAGACAAACAAACATGGCGGCGAAAAAGCAATGGTACACAGAAGACGACTTCTCAAAATCTACTCATTGGAATTTTGTGATATTTGGCAGAATTTTTCCTTTTATCGTATTTTAAGTAATGAGAACATTAACTTGGAAGTTGAACAGACGAGTTTTGTGACACATTTAATAATTACAGTACAATTAAATTATTGATCATCTAAAAACCCGTTTGTTAAAATTTGGTCAAATACAATGTAAGTTTCAAATGGTAATGATTAATTATAGTAAGCTGTGTGCAAGTTTATAGGAAAATCTAATGAGCGAATTTTATGTAAATTGAGAATAGATGAAATTTTAAGGTAGTAATCGTTCATGTTGCCATGGAAACGTCCATTTTTACCTGTAAATCGAAATCTTTCATCAGTACATTTTTCACTTGCCAAGTTTCAGCTTGTGAGCAGCAACCTTTCTCTTGCCATGATTTGGCAAATGACATATAATCACAAACTGCCTAAACTATGTTCAGCCACCTTAAGAGGACGATATTTTTGTGAGGATTTTATTTAGCGTCATTTCAAACAACAAAACTCAAATGCAATCGAGGACCTGCTACCATAGGTAACCCACACTCTTATTTGTAAACTTTAAATGTAAATTAAGGGAGATAAAAACTTACCTGTTCTGTTCTTGAATCTACTGCGGCACAAAGTGATCGAAATGGAAGTTGTGTCGACGCTTTGTCCGTAAATTTCACAATGCTTTATCTTGCATTTCACTGTTGATGTCACGGCGGGGTTGGTTAATATCATCGTCTCGCGTTTCACTGTTGGTTATTAATTAACGGCGCTGTAATTAGCGCGCGAGAGATGGAGAGAGAGAAAAGAGACAAGGGATGAAATTAATTTGAGGACCGATTTATTTCCGGGCAATACTCAAGTATTACGTGCGGTTTTTTCACAATTATTCAACCCAACAACATCTTAAAGGATAAAATGCACGGGTGGGACACTTTTTTCTATCTAAAATAGAAATCTTCGCATTCGAAATGATCAAAAATTGATTACTGACTCGACTGGACCAGAAGTTAACATTGCGTTTGACTTTTGAGAATTTCTTGAGCTAATTTCTGCTTAGTTCTGAGATTGTTTCAAGTTCGATTACATATATATCAAGAATTATTGCCTTGTTGTTTTAATTAGCTTTAACTAGAATGGTCATCGTAGAATGTTACCTCGCGCGGCAATGCGTCATAAACTGGTCCAGTCAACTGGAGGCACTGATTATACGAAAGCATCACCGTTAACTTAAATTGTTAATAAATTAATAACCAACTGTGCAACGCCAGACGATAATAACAGGCGCGTGACACCAACAGCTAATTATAAACCACATAAAATAAACGCATTGTGGAATTTACGGACAAAGCGCCGACACAAACACCGTTTTTGCATCGTACAACAACTTCCACTTCACTTCTCTCTGCAGCAGATTCATGAACAGAACAGGTAAGGTTTTATCTCTCGTTAAATTTCTATGTGCAGCTTACAAATAGAAATGTAGGTTCCCTATGTGAGAACATCCGGAAGCAGGAAGATCAGGGGATAAAATGAGGAGATATTCGATATTTTTCGTTACGAACCTAGTCGGTTCCTTCTTTTTTTTTATTTATATAATTATTTATTTTACTTTCAAGACCCGTCATTTCATTTATTGAAAAAACCCTTATTCAGACCTACTCAATTTTTATTTCAAAATTTAAAAGTCATTCTTCCGGTTCATATTCATCCTTTGTTTTATAGTTTCATATTCTTTTGTGTCTAGCCACGACACGATGATCATCAGCTACCAAACCTGCTTTAAAAAATGCGTTAAGAAGCAGTACGCTGTACAATGCACTGCGGCGTTTCCTTGAATGTTAACATCAAATGATATATTTTAAGTCATTAAAAACCACATTTAACAGTTAAAAACTAGATGAACTTCAAGCTATGATAAGAATGACTTATACATGAAATATTATTAGCTACGTTGAAAATTTGCGAAAAACTACGTTAAATACTTAACACTGGTTGCGACTTTGAATGGGAAAAAAAGATTTTTACTTATGCTACAAAAGCTTATAAAATTCGTCCAAAACGGCAGTTCTTCCAGTGCGACCATTCGCAAAGGTGCAGTGGAACTGAGCTCACATCATTCGGTTTCTACAACACCGATCAAAACATTTTCTTGGCGAATTCAACAGATGTCTCAGTTTAGTAACTTAAGAAATAAACAGTTGGTATAAATATTTTCAAGTGTTTATCAATAGGCATGTTGCGACATTAAAATATTACTAATAGCAACTACAGTAATTTTATAACTACCTTTCCTACACATTTACGGTATCTGAGAAATGAATGCACTGCCAGCCTCATCGAAGCGACTGAGTATCATTTCATGTTTTCAAAGTCGAGTAGTCCCTGCAAGTATCTCTGCAATCAGGACTGTACCGGCTTCAACTTCCCCGGCTGAACTCGTACAATCTGGTTTCCTTACCAGTCCTCTACAGTTTGCTCTCAGGTGCGCACGCATACTTGTCAAGGGGGTAGAGGTTGATCACATTTGGCTGTTTAATGCCTGGCTCAACATATCTGATGTTTTCCATTGGTGTGTAATCGTTATCGTCTTTTAGTTTGCCATTAGCCTTACGACACTACGACACAGAAATCAGAGAAAGCAATTATATCCCTGTCAACACTGAGGCCGTTTGTTTATGACTATGTTCCTTCTAAAGAAACAAATATAAAACCAAGCACGCCAAATCAGTGTGTTTAAAAGCTACCCTTCTTAAGCTTACTGGGAATGTTTAAGACGGAATCCACCTGGACATTGAGTAATTTTGATTTTAAGTTGACAAAAATCTTGTACAGAATAGTTTAAAGCATATTGCATTCTTTCTTTCATTCTTTCAAGGCATAAAGATGTAATAAATCATCTGTAGTAACACCAAAGAGACTTTTTCATGGGAGCCCGAGAAAATGAATGTCAAATTTCACAGAATTACATCTTACGCATGAAATTTTCAGAATTTCACCTGTGTAATCACAATTCTTGTGAAATTTGACTTTCATTTTCTCGGACTTCCATGAGAAATTTTATTTGGTGTTACTAAAGATGATTTACTACATCTTACGCCCTTGAGAAATGTAAAAACATAAAGCAATATTCTTTAAATTATTCTGGTACAAGGTGTTTGTCCACTGAAAATCAAAATTACTCAATTTCCTGGTGGATTCCGTCTTAACTCTTTCATACCTTCAAAACATTCTAAGACATTCCCTAAATAATAGGCTTTCTTATTTCTCAAGTCTTTGATAATCTATGTTCTAACATTATCAACAATTTTTTTGCCCCGCACGTTCCCCCTACCCGTCATGAGACAATGTATGACTCCTCCACACTTATTAAGTGCCTAGTCAGTGTCTAGCTAGCTAGGTAAAAATGCGTTCCTCCATATTAATTAAGTGCCTTCCTCCATATATAAATGAAGTGGATAGTCATTTCTTTTCTTATGGAAGAACACAATAGGAACAATAGGCTTGCCCTTTAAGTAACTTGAGCCCTGTTTTCGGACTGTCTTTTAAAAGCAAAATAGGAGCAATCACCTAGCAACGCGAGAAACGGCTTCCTATATCTTATTTAGCGCTAAAATTCAGACATATACATACAGAAAGAGGAATTGAAAAGTCTTTATTTCAATTAAGTTTACGTCTTCTTACTTAGCGCTAAAACTCGGATATATAAACAAAACACACGCATATACACAAAGTGGCGCAGAAAACTGTCTATTTCATTTTTGTCTGACTATTACGTAACTGTTTTCTCCGGTCTATCTCGAGGAAATGAATAAAACTCTTTTTGTTTTAAAACGGTATCTCGTGTCTGATTATATTGCAAGCAATTATTAGTCACGTGTTTAATCAATTGATCCTTTGTTAAGTTATTAATTGTTTTATAATATGTCAAGATGCTCCCTTGAGGTTTTTCCTGTAGAGCTATAATTTGTATTCAACTTTGGGTTTGTGAACTCGCATGATTACCCGTTGTGACTGACGGCGCTTGAAACGTTGAGACTTCAACAGTTGTTCATTTTCTCGAGATAGACCGGAGAAAACAGTTATGTAATAGTCAGACAAAACTGAAATAGAGAGTTTTCAGCGCCACTTTGTGTATATATGCGTGTGTTTTGTTATATATCCGAGTTTTAGCGCTAAATAGGAAGACGTAAACTTAATTGAAATGAAGACTTTTCAACTCCCCTTTCCTTTGTTTATATGTCGGAGTTTTAACGCTAAATAAGATATAGGAAGTCGTTTCTCGCTTTGCTAGGTGATTGCTTCTATTTTGCTTTTAATAGACAGTCCGAAAACAGGGCTCAAGTTACGTAACGGGCAAGCCTATTGTTCCTATTGTGTTCCTCCACAAGAAAAGAAATGCCGCTATCCACTTCATTTATATATGGAGGAAGGCACTCAACAACAACAACAACAATAAGCTTTATTTGCATGACCATAACAAAGTATTACAGCATTGCAAAAGCTACTTGAAATGAATCATTGATTCCTTGTAAATTAAATATTCAAAATAATTTGAAAACGTATTAATCATTGTTCATTTCTAACCATCACTAGGATTAATTATTCCGGGAATGAGTTTGTCTCTCAATTTAAAGCAAGTTGATATAAATGAAATTGATTGGATGTTAATAAAATAGTCAGTGGAATTCATCAGATGTGATAATAAGGACTCATGTGATTGTAGTCGTACAAATGGTATTTTAGGTTCTAGTTTAGAGAAGAACATATCTCTTATCGAAGAAAAACTTGGACAATCTAATAAAAAGTGAGTTTCATCTTCAATTCTGTTACAGTTGCAGAGATTGCATAACCTTTCGTCACTTAGTATATTGTCGTATCTACCTGTCTCAATCCTAAGTTTGTGACTGCTTATTCTCAATTAATATGGAGAACGCATTTTTACCTTGCTAGCTAGACACTGACTAGGCACTTAATCAGTATGGAGGAACGCATTTTTTTCCTCGGTTATAACAATAGGTGACGTCATTGACTCGACCCATATGCATATCAATAATTTACCTATACCTATACCTATACACCAACGGGGGTTGATTCTAATGACAGTATACTATTAATGTTCTCCAGAAAGTTCGCTAAAAAGTTTGAGAGGAAATTTTGCTGGAACGCCAGCCAACTGTACCTTTATTCCCTGCCAAACCACTTTTTCCAGCCAGATGGTTCAGGCTGTTGCTTGGCCACTGGTCTAAGGACTCTGTCACCCTGTGAGAGTACCACCCCTACCCGTACTCGGTTGAGATTGTTGTGATCAGTTGATTCTTGAGATTCGCGACTAAAGCGTCGTTTTAAGGCAAGCTGCGAGGAAAATGAATTTCATGGCATCAAACAGAAATCAAACAACTCGCATAACGTCAATTGAGTCATTTCCTGCCAAATGCTGCCTGAAATTTGAAATTACTTTACCGTTTTGAGTGAGTTATCAGACTTTCTTTATTCTCAAAGGGGGTTCGAAATATGCATGACGATTATGTTTGCGCGCTTGTGCATTTCTGCTTTTATCATGAAATTCATTTTAAAGTTCATATCCAATGTTTATACAACGCATGCACTTTTATGTATACTGTATGTTCGTAAACAATTTCAAACAACATTAGCAGGTCAGGCCGAGAGTGTTCTGCCCTTGATTCACATCAAGATTTTTTTTTTTACCTTGATTTCATATTATGTTTCATGGATTGGTCAGAAGTATGAGTGTTTATTGGTGACAAGTATGCTAAAATGATATGCATGATATGACGAAACAAAGTGAACGTGTAAAACAAGAAAAAGGAACAAAGCGCTAGCGACTCAAATGAAAGGATTAACACAGGTCATTTCCGAGTTCGTAAAACTCACAGTTTCAAAATAAGTCTAAATGCAAAACCTTTCTAGTAATAACGAGTTTTGTTGCATAAGAATAAAAATTTTTTCTGTAATCAATGCCTTGGCACTTAGCCTCGCTTTGAAACAGAGGATTACGGCAACTCGGAAATGGTCTATTCATAAGTGAATGGGGAAATAAATTACCTGGCCATTGGTTAACATATCAACCAAATTCTTGCAGCGCCTCTCAATGATAAGCAAAACAACGGAGACGACCACACCACCAAGTAAAATAATAAACACTCCGGCCAAGTTGTTTAGGTCAAGACGCTGTGTGTTGCCAGTTTTAGACTGCGAGGGCTTTGGACACTTACTGCGATCATCCCACCAAGTTCGGCGAGTATTTTCAATGAAGTTTTTTTCTCGCAACTATATGACAAAAATTGAAAGGTTTGGTATGTTCACGCTACCCGCATTACACAACAATGGTAGGCAATTGTAATTGAGCCACAGGAATCCCATCCTGGCCGGTCAGTAATCATGAAGCATAACCACTGACATAGAGAAGATTGGCCTTAAAGAGGCATTGCCTGGATCTACAGATAAAGTATTTTGAAAGTTTTCTTCTAAAACTGGCCGTTATTTTATTTCTTTCAAAAATATCTTTATTGGTTTAGAATCCTTGGTAGAATGTAGATAATATATTTATTATTATTATTATTATTATTATTTTGCTTTTTTGGTAAAGAAACAACAGGGAGTAGTGCCCCTGACCAGTTAGCAGATTTATAAGTGGTTTATGTGTATAGTTATTCCCTAAATACCTTTCCACTCAAATTAACTCCTTTTCAAAGAAAAATGAAATGCAACCGGAAATCCCTCTTAACAAAACTTAAAGAATTTTATTTACATGTTTTCCAGCAACTATTTTAGCTAGCCACAAAAACAACTCAGTCAAGGGTAAAGAAAATGG
>JBBMOI010000001.1:16447500-16520000 GCA_038088405.1 Porites divaricata
TCACGCGCATCACGCTTTTCTGTCAAGTTCCTTGCCATATCTGCACAACGGCGAAGTGAAGTTTGGTATGAGAACGTACAGGCACGGCGAAAGCTGTTGCTGTATTTTCTGAGCTCGGACGCTGTCCTTTCTCTTTAGCTCCACCTTCGAATTAATAAACCCAATCGTAAAAACGTTGTAAAGGTCTGGTCCAAGTTGTTCAAAAAGTGAATAACGCTATTCACAGTAAATCTGTATCTGATGGACAACTCAGTCGGTTTCCCTGATACTTATTGGTCGCATTGTTATTTATCCAGGGATAGCGCTATGTACCGTTTGAACAATGGAGGCCAGATTTACCAGATCCGGCGGTTTTTAGTGATCAGTGCCTACCGCTTTGAAGTCTGGTATTTAAACAACTGAGTTAACCAGTCGACAGCATGAAGACGAGAAGGGATTTTAACATTTCCAAATAACATCATAGTTAGTAAAGAACAATGCATGGTTACGAAAGACGGCAAACATCAAAGATAAAATCGAGAAAAAGGAACGGTGCTTCAATTTATGTTGACTTTGAAGCTCCCTGACGGTGAATATTCCTTTGTTTTTCTGTTCACAAATTGCAACTGAATAAATTAATGCAACGTTTTAGTTGGTCAATAAGATCTAAATGAAGGGAAAGCTATTGAACGTTGTGCACCGTGTTAGGTCCACAAAACATGTAACAAAGGAGTCTGAAGGGGCCTTCATAACAATTCCATTCTATGAACTATCAATGGTAACGTTGTCATTATGATCATTGACCTATATAGAGCGTTTTCACTCACGAGGTCAGCATCTATGCAAATTTATTGGAACCGAAGGGATAGTTTGCATAAGAAAAGAGTTAAACTTCCATAGGACTGGTTTGGGACACCAACATGACCGCCGTTTCATTGTTTTGGGACACCGTGGCCCGCCCTGACATTATGTTAAAACACTCTAAAGAAGACATCACTGACTGCTTACAAACATTGTTTTTGTTGGCACTCAAATTTGTTTCGAGTGAAAAAAAGAATCTGTTTAAAAAAACCAATGCCCCTCTGGTTGGTACATTAATATCAACAGGTGACGTCAGTGGGAGTATCGCTATTCAGTACAACTCTTCCATAATATTAAAAGGCCATTTCCTAGTTTAAAAAATTCTCATTTTCAAACTGACGAGGCTAGGTGCAAAAGCTTCATGTGAAAATATAAAATGATTTTCATATCAATGGCTTCGTACTTAACCTCGCCTTGAAACAGAGGCTTGGGGCAAATCGAAAATGAAACGATTGATGAGGCATTATTTAGGTATTGAGTCAAACAGAAAAAAAAGATCACTCCACTTACCAGAACTGTTGTGACTGTAAGTGTTCGCATCGGTACGGTAGAAGAACCAATCATACCAGGATTATGGCATTTTACCATCTCTTCAAAAGCACCAAGCCATTTCGGTTCTTTGCTTTGCCAGGAAGAAACCGCATTCTCATTTTTCCCTGAAACCGGTTTCCATGAGCCTACCTGAGGAGTAAAAAAATACAAAGTACCAGTTAAAGTGTATACTGAGAAACAACAAATCAAACAACGATGTATTTACTAGTAATAGTTGACACTGCAGCTGCCCACACTCTGTATATTGTCGGTCAATAGTATTCTTGCTCGTTGTGTAGCTCTATCAAATAAACCAATTTATAATGAAGATTTTCACACATATTCCATACAATAGGTGAGATAAATACAAGAAACGCAAGGTTCCATGCACAGTTTCAGTTCGATTTGCACAGCTTTGACAAAAACCTTCTCAGTTTCGCCATTTCTCTTTTACTTTTTACATTCAGTTCATTTTATTTGCCGGAAAGTAAGCCTTAGAAATTGAGAGCCATGTGTTTGCCACTTATGCAACCCCACTCATGCGCGAGTGACACTGGTTCATAAGCAACAAATTATTGAGCGGAATACGATAAAACTATGCTTATTATAAATTACCCGTTACAAATGAGATACTGAGCTTATTTCGGGATTGTCTTTACCTATACATTAAAATTAAGAGCGCCTTCGATGAAGCTGTTCCGGAATAAAAATTAAGCGTACCATATCTCTAGAACCTGTGATTTTTAAGACATTTATTGTGGTGTAGCATACATATTCAGACATTCAGATGTATAGACGGTTTCATTCTTAGCATTCCTATTACAAATACAGACATTTGAGCTCTTCCTAAAATTGCTGCTTCCTCCCGTAACTGTCTGATTACGAGTTCTTATCAGCGGCAATATTATGCTTACCTGAGTTACATCATTTGGCAGAACGTTCAAAATGTTCATGCCATCTTTAACAAGTCGCTCGCCAGTAGAGGGGTTAAACTCCACATATCCTGTCAAGCCCGGAAATTTTACCTGAGTAGCAGCATAGTAAAAAAAGGTGAAGGATCTAAGTCGTTTAATGGTATTAAAGTAAAGCTAAAAGTAGCCATGACTTAGAGTTATGAGCTTATAAACTGTATTTTTCACTGGTTCTGTTTGTATTTTCTTACATTTAGAACCAAAACGTGGATTTTGTTTTCTGTTATTCCATTTTACAATCCCGGGGGTTACTCCCGCGAATTTTGGATAGGGGTGTGCCACGAAGGTTCGTGAACCCTAACCCTATTTAAGGAATAAGAAAGCTAATACTGATACCCTTTTTAAGGACCAAAGCCGAAAAATGACACCCTATTCAAGGGAAAAACAAAATTATTAATAGCATGAAAAGGAAAACTTTATTTCTTCTCTGTAACATTGGATGTATAGCATCAAGCATAAAATACTAGAATAAGCCTAGTTTAATAATATGCAATCATAACCGGCGGGCGTTTTCACACTCCAGTATTAGATAATACAATTAAGCTACCCTAGACTGCAAATTTGTTTGACTGCTCGCGCTTACTTGAATACGCAAAAATACGGAATGTTTTGCAGTCTAAAGCTACCCTATCTAAGGACCACACCAGGGACACAGAAACAAAAGGATCAAACAAGATACCCTATTCCGCGGCACGTACCTATATAGCCCACATATCGGAGTACCCCCCCCCCCCCCCCGGTTTACAATGTATCTTTGAAAAGGTAAGCAAGTATCATATACTGTAGTCCTTTATTGGAGGGATTATTGGTCACTCAAAGATATCGCATCAGGGTTTAATAAAGCCACGGACGACAACATTATCTTTTGTACCTTGTGGTATTATATTTAATGGCAACGATCAGCCCTAATTTCCGGTTAATTTTGCTTGAAGATTTCTTTTTGCAATCAAACCGTTGATTTTTTAACAGCCAAGACATACCTTCTTGATCTCATTGAGTATTCTCTGTCCCAGTCCTTTGTCCTTACTTTCTATGCTTCGCAATGGACAGCCTCTATCAACCTTATGAGCCATAATAATATGTTTCCCATCGTCACTTGTGAGGAATCCGGCCAGCGCTCTTACGCTCACTTGCGCTGCGTCATGAACCGCCGCGTACATTGCCTACCAATCAGGAATGTAAAGCCATAAAAAAAGTAAAGGTAAGGTCCTTATTTTCACTCGTAACATTACTCAATAGATTAACAAACCTGAGGCCAACAGTTCGCTCGTCTTAAGGTGATGTTACAGGAGACGATTGGTAACAACGATTTTCAGCGAAACACAACGTTGCAACACAGCATTGCAACACTGTTGCGACATTGTTTCGAATGTTTGCAACATTGTTCCAACATTGCAACGCTGTGCTGCGCTAAAAATCGTCGTTGCGAATCGTCCCGTGTACCATCACCTTCAATCACCCGTAAAATGAGCAGGTAAAGGTGATGGTACAAGGGACGATTCGCAACGACGATTTTTAGCGCAACCCAGCGTTGCAATGTTGGAACAATGTTGTAACTATTCGAAATAATGTCGCAACAATGTTGCAACGCTGTGTTGCGCTTAAAATCGTCGTTGCGAATCGTCTCGTGTAACATCACTTTAAAGTTACCTAAAGCTAAACAGAAAGGAAAGAAGTTGAAAAAAGGATTTGATTGCACACCTGGGAATCGACCTCGGAACCTCCCGCACGAACAGCAGTGCATTAACTGACTGTATTAATCCTTTCTCCTTATTCCTCGATGTTATGTGTTTAGGAGAGGTCCCATAAAGAGCCCACGGTCCAAAGCAACCTTCAACACTACAGTGTTTACCAAGCCTCTATAGTAAACAGGGCTTCTGGCCAAGGATGGAAGAGGGCCAAGAAGGGACGAAGAAAGAGCAAGAGCAAGGAAAAGGGAGAAAGCTTTTAAATTAGCAAGCGAACAGAGCCTTGGGCGAGCAATCCCCAATAAAAATAGTCGGGGCGTGCGTTGGAAAATTCCATAATCACCCCTAAAAGGTCCTAAAACGTAACTACAGTGACTCGCTTTGTGACCGTAGCTCAGATTCATCTATTCAAAATAATAATCTTCATCTTTCTTTCCCTATCAATATGCCAGTTTTAAATCCGCAAATGAGAGGAATAAAAAAAAGTTTTCAAATTCAGGAGCGAATAATTAATTTCTTTTCCTCAATTCCCCTCAGCCTCGGTGCCAAGTATAAATTTAACGATCTTTATATCATTTGAAACTTAAGCCTAATTTTCCATCTTTTTTTTTTCAGAGAGTTCCTAATTATAAACTTCTTGATGTGATTGGCTGGAAACAAAGAGACTCGTCTACTCACCAAGGAAAACTCCTTTGCTCCATTATCAACAAGGGCTTTGTTGGCTATTTGTTCAAAGTCTCTTGCGGCATCTTTGTTGCTCACATGAAGTCCTAATCCAACCATGCCACAAATGGAGGGGTCTGTCTTGTTGACTCCGGCAACTTCCTAGGAAAGTTAAGAAAGTTGTTTGTACAATTTGGTTACTACTTGTGTCAACTACACGATAGTGTTTTTCTTCTCTCCAGCCTCAAGTTATTCTTAGTTGTTCACCTTCACGTTGTTAATTTATAACCTGTTCATTTATTTTAAAAGGGACCAAGTATTTTGCGAGTTTGTGAGGTTGAATAGACAGACTGCAGCTAAGCTCGTCAATTTTCCATTACTCGCACCTCGAAACTCGACTCACGGCAACTCTCAACTCCTAACTCGCGACTTTCAACTCGCAACTCCACGACTCGCATTATACCCTTTTTATCCATGCATCTTTATTTATTTGTCGATAGTTTTTACTGCTAGATTCACTAAACTAAACCATAGCTTCGAAAACTCTGACAATTATCGATCATTACCAAATCTGAGGCAATCCATTTCAGTTCTTGGTCATTGATTCCAACATACAGGGCCTGCGGGTCAAAAATAGACAGTGAAAATAAAAATAATAAAGCTTATTAATTAATCTGCTTCAGTGTAGCAAATTCATTAATTATTCATTAAAAGTAATGACAAATCAATAGGTAGTATTTGAGTCACATGTAAATGGCGGATATTACTATGTTGAAAGTATCTCTCACGAGTCTGCTTCGCTCACTCGTGAGAGATACTTTCAGCACGAGAAGATAAAATTCGTATCCCCAAGCGGCCATGTAATGCTCTGTTTATTTTATGGATACTGATGAAATTCCTACATAAAATACAACATTTTTTATTCATTTTCGAAACAGCAAAATAGTGCAATTAGAGTGGTCCCCATCGCAAAATTCCTGTCACAAAAAAAGACATAGATGCTGATGAAATACCAGGAGTTTTCCTTTTACTAAAAAATAATATCTTCATCGCGCGCAGTGAAAATATACTAATTTTGTCTTTTGGAACAAAACAGAAGATTAGTTAAATAACAAATCTCAATCCAGTTCTGGCATCGACGCCGGGGCTTGAACTCAGATAACATAAGTGGGAGGTGAGTGCTCTTACAGCTGCGCTGCTCTTTCATCAAGACTTGATCACACCCACTCTGCACCTTTTGTTTTGAGATCTGATTGGCACACTTTAGCTTAAGACTGAAAACCTAAGACCTCTTCAAATATTAAACCACCACAACAACTAAATTTTTTTTTTTAAGTGTAGAGGCTACTTCCACTTTGTGAAGGATTTCCTTTATATACGTGCTCTGAATTGCCCGGCAGTGTTCTAACAAACGCAGTGGCACTAAACCCACGCATTTTGAGAAACAATGGCATAATTACCTCATTCATTATCGTTGTTAAGTCGTTTTGATCGCAGAAGAGGATGACCTGTTTGATATGAGACTTCAACAAGGTTGTCAGGCCCCTCTGCAGCTTCCTTTTATCATCTAATAAGAGTAGTTCTGGCATCATTTCGGCACTGAACCGCTCTCGAACGTCTGCGTAGAAAAATGATGCCTGGCGTAACCTACGGACTAATAAACGAAGAAAAAGACAATTCAGTAAATTATTATGCAAAAATCCCAGCCTACTGTCATATATGCATCTAAGACTCTGATCGAACATCGAACTTCAAACCCAACAGACCTTATACTAACAATGAACATCTATTGATCACACTCTTTAGCTTAGAACATGATACGCTTTTTGCATCAAATAGAAACTCGGAAAATATCCTGGCCCCAAATGGGATTCAAACCCACGACCCTCCGTGATCTACTCGGATGTTCTAACCACTGTGTTAGTAAAGACTAGATGGCTAGCAAGAATGAAATGTGCTTTAGCTCACGTCCGTGAAAAGAGGCTTTGGTCCGTTACAAATCATCCAGTACGCAACTTTTAATGGGCCTATGTCACGAGGATATTGCTGTTTTAGGTCAATTCAGTGTTGACCTTTACCCAAACACACTATGCTCCTGTAGACTTACAGAGAAGATCTCAAACACACTTTGTAAGGTAGCACCAACCATAACAATTTTTTGGTGATCAGAATTGTAGGCATGGCTAACCTGCGATTAGGCGGTCAATAGCATCCAAGTTTCAATCCATGTCCCTCCTTCAGTGCCATCCGTTACAACAGACGACAGGAAAGAGTATACGTTTCGATGCCTGAGCATAGTGTTAAATACCGAAACTGGACAACGTGACGTAGCCCCTTTTAAGCACCGAACCGGGTACAACACAACCTTCTTAATACGCATGCATAGGGAACAGAGCCAAGTGCTCCCCGCATTACAGGGTTGAACATGTTTTAGAGGAAAGGATTGTATAAAATTGGTCATCTTTGGGGACACGAGGAATTTTAGCACGGAAGGGAAAGGAACGTCAGAAAGTTCAAAGAAGCAGCCACATCACCGAGACGCTCATCCTCCCCGAGTTTCTGAGCAACATAATAAACTGCGAATCAGCTAAGTGGCTTTGGAATTTTACGCGTAAAAGATGCAGGTCACAGTAGTCGCGGTAGTTAACGCCGGAAACACATTTGTGTTGACGGCTTTTACGCTAGAGAAATATCGCAGGAAATTGATATGCCCGCCCTAGGCGTTCTTTCGTCAACCACTTACTTACCATCATAGAGAATAGCAACTTCTTTGAAGTCATAAAATTTCATCACATCGAACAAAGCCTTGCTAACAGTACGATACGACGGTCTGACTGACACGACAAGCTTGTGTTCTGTATCCTCTTTGATTGCGTCCACTTTTATCAAAGGAACATGGAGGAGGGAACTCAAGGCGAAAGCCTTTTCGTCGTTGCACGCGAGGTCGACAACAGTCATCGCGAAAGCCAACTTGGATGTTACCTCTGAATAGAAAAGCATTAAAAGATTTGTTTTCTCCCACTACGCTCTTTCGGCCTTATGTCAAAAAATTCAGTAACCATTTATTAACTATTAAGTCTTACCCTTCAAAGCGGGTTATGATAGCCTGGGATCTGGCTCCGCAATGGGGAAAAAAGGCAACAAACAGAGTCAAATAGGAAAAATATGGGCAAGCGAAGCGAGCCGAGCGGTATCCTGGAGAAGGGGGAAAGGGAGGCGCGCCTGGAGACATGCCTTTGATGCCGCCGATTCACCCTCCAGCAATTAACTTGTCATTGAAATGTCAACACGTCAAGTTCTCCTTTTTTTTATCTTTTTCTGATTCCATTTTTTTAAAGTATGTTTGCTCAAAATCGTGTAAAAATTAGTAATAATCATTTTCCCTGATATTCCTCAACTGCTGTTATCTTTGTACTAACCTGCGCGCGAGCAGGGGTTTCTCTCTTGCAGCATGGCATTTAGCGTTTACGAAGTCGTTCACGTCGCTAGTCAGTTGCGTATTAGGTTTTTTTAACTACGCGACTGACAAGCGAGGTGGACTTTGTAAACGCTAAAACTAGTAAAAGCCAAGCAAGAGGGAAAAAACTGCTCACGGGTATCACCGTACAGTTTTGGATTACGTGATCTCGGAACACAAGGCTTAGTTGTACGCAAAATGCATTCTTTGCATATAGGCCACTGATTTTTGGGTTTTATCACACTTTAGGTATGAACGTGTTTACAATACTGTTCCCTTTGAACGTCGGTTTATAAGTCTATCGCTTTGTAAATGTGACCGTAGTTTATCACAGGAGAGTATCAGAAAGGCTTCATATTTTGAATGCTTCTTTTTCTTTTTGCAACAAACCACAAGCATAGTTTTTGCTCTTCTTGTTGCCAAGCGATAAGCGAAAAGTCTCGCAAAGAAATTTTTATTGCTTGCTCGAAATCCGTGTTTTAAAACATCTTTTCCCGAATTGTAGGAGCGTGATATTGAAAGAGCGCGATACTGTCAAAAGCACCGCGAATCTGCCAACATTAAGACATTTGACCAATCAGAGCATGATACCAAAATCCGGTATCTCGGAACGGCGGCATCAAAAGCATGTCTCCAGGCTCCACCACCCTTTCCCCTACCCAGACTTCCATTTTTTTTTATTTTTTCTCCTTTTTCCCACAATGCGGAGCCGGTTCCCAGGCTAAGGTTATGAATGCCATGTAAATGATTAAGTTTTTGCTTTAAACCTGACATCTGTCGAGGCTGTGTTGGCCGAACGAAAAGGCAAACCCAGGATTCGGGCGTGAGTGTGACAAAACTCAAGAAACGCTTTAAGTCTACAAAGAACAGCCTTTTACTGACCGTATTCACACTAAAGACGGATTATACGCCTGGGATGGGTTATCCGTTGATTAATTCACGTCAGACAGATAATACGTCATAATTTGAAAATGGAACGGTCTTACTGTTTTGAATGGACAATCAGCCTGACTTCATCCATCTGTTTTCCGTCAATTTTGATGCCGGGTGTTGGATGGATTATCCGTCTGCGTCTCTAGTGTGAAAACAGCCACTCACTATCGGCTAAGCGCAAGCCACTAGTCAGTCTAGGGCTATGCGTATAAAATATTTCAATACCGAAAATGACGAGCGTCACTAACCTTTTGAAAGAACATCCTTTCCATCAACATTCAGTGGCGTCAGCCTCAGGTTGTACTCATGTGATATTATTCTTCGATAAGCCTCAGAAGAAGGGAGGACGGACTTGAAGAGGTTTTCGAGGATGCGGAGAAGACTCTCGGATGCTTTGTTGTATAAAACGCCTGAAGAGCAAAATATACACTGTAGTGTTAAAGCATAGAAATAAGAACAATACAAAACAAAGAAACAAAAAATTAAAAGGCAGTCTCCCTAAAAGCGGTCTATTCATTTTCGCGACAAAATTTAAAATAGTTTTCCTTTATTTTTTGTCGGTGAAAATGCTTTAGTAGGTATATACTTAAATCGCTATTTTTGTTTTCAAATTCTTATCCTTAGCTCTGCTACGAGCCAAAAACGAATTGACCCCGTCTCGGCCTCTCAGAGAGTGTCTCAAAGATTAAAATTTATGGATTTTGAACAGCGCGTTGCAAACAAACGAATGCCCGCAAAAAAATCTGTTCGATTCAGTCTTTTTAGTTAACCTTCGATAGTTCACAGGCTAAATAAAAATATCTTTGATCGAAACGTGTTCAAGTTACAGTGGTTCAAAGACTATCCATCTTGCAGGCTTAATTCAAACCCTGAAAGTAAGGAAGATTTGAGGGAAAATATCTCAAAAGTTGCGGCCTAAATCTGGCATAAAAATTACATCAAAGTAAAGTTTAAAGCTTATTTTTTTGGTTTTAGGTTCAGACTTGCGGGTATCTTCTGAGATTGCAACCAACAGTAGATTGCAATCTGCCATTTTGCGTATTTGCATAATTATTGGCCATGTCAGATGTTACGATCGTACAGGTTAAAAGTTCCATGGAATTGCCTCTTTTGACACTTACATTCGTCTCTGGCCTCTAAAAGAAAGTAATTAAGCTTCTTTAAGTACTTTAGAATCGAAAGAGATATATTAACGCATGTTAACAGGGATGGTCATACATGTTACTGATGACCAGGATCAAATGGCGGGCGCCGTCGTCTTGTAACAAGACGACGGCGCCCGCCAGTTGATCGTGATAATCAGTAATATGCATGACCATCCCTGTTAACAGTTGTTAAAGTCTGAGTCAATAAACCAAAAAAATTAAGCTTATAACTTTACTTTGATATGATTTTTATACCAGATTTAGGCCGCAACTTTTGAGATATTTTCCCTCAAATCTTCCTCACTTTGAGGGTTTGGATTAAGGCTGCAAAATAGGTAGTCTTTGAAGCACTGTAACTTAAACAAGTTTTGATCAAAGATATTTTTATTTAGCCCGTGAACTATCGAAGATTAACTAAAAAAACTGAATCAAAGAGATTTTTTGTGCGGGCATTCGTTTCTTTGCAAAGCGCTTTTAAAAATCCATCAATTTTAGTCTCTGAAACACTCTCTGAGAGGCCGAGACGTACTCAATTCGTTTTTGGCTTGTAGCAGAGCTAAGAATAAGAATTTTAAAAAAATAGCGATTTAAGTATATACCTACTAAAGCTTTTTCACCGACAAAAAATAAAGGAAAACTATTTTTGTCGCCAAATCGAGTGGACCGCCCTAAATACATTGTACTACTTCTTAACATATTCCCATTTAGAATTAGCGATATGAAATCAGTTCAGTTAGTTTAAAACCAAAAATATACAATCGGGCGGCCCATAACACTGCAACTTGTAATGTAATAGTAATTTTTCACTCACAAAGTACTTAGTAGTTCTTTAGAACTCGTTTAAACGTGTCCATGTGTTCCAGATCGAATTGAAAATTCGAAGTGTTGGGTTTTGAGGGGTTGGGAAAACTGGAGTACCCGGAGAATAACCTCTCGGAGCTAGGGAAAGGACCAACAACAAAATCAACCCACATATGGCGTCAAGTAACCCCAAGATGGAGATTCTTTACCATTTTAGTAAAATCCAACTGGTGGTCTATTATCAATACTGCGTTCTGACTGGTTGAGCTACCACTAGGCTATATGTTATATCCCACTAGTAAAGAAAAGCGCCCGCTTTGAAATTAGAAACAATGGCGGCTGAATCGCGTTTTGCTAGCTAAAGTTGTTTTGTCTCGATATTTTTGACCAACTAGTTGGATTTTACTAAAAAAAATTATTCCTCTCGCCTTCGGCCTCATGGGCTACTGACTCAGAGCCCATTCGGGCCCGAGGAATAATTGTTAAGTATTCGATGGCACAGGTTACGCAGTAAATGATATCATCAGTGCCCAATTCAGGAAAACCCCAAATGGTAACGTCCTTGACGAGGTTTTTTGAGAGAATGAGTATTCCAACCAAAACTATGCCTTTTAGCAGACTGCCTCGCCTAAGTGGCAGGGCCGTTTAGTTTTTTTTGGTTACGTTATTATAGATCGCTCGAGGGGAACTTTGCGAAAGCGCGCCCTCGAAATTTCTCACTTTGCCCTAAAAATACCGGCGCCTGCTACGCAGGCTACAACTGCAGGTCACTGAACCTAGTTCAACTCATTTTTTACATGTTCATGTAAGTGTCCTTCGCCCCATTTATACACTGAGCATGAGGGATGCATGGAAGAGGGTCAACGTGTGTCAGATTCTCTAGTATACAAAATGAACACGGTCTGAATTGTCACCAGACCTTGAAAACGGCAGAAGTGCATTTATCGCGATACGGAACGACATCACATCATGACATTACGTTTTTCATTTGAAGTTCGAACATCGTCATTTATGAAACAAAGAGAACGTAATGCAAAGCTAAATAAGGCGTGCAGTTAAAAGGGACCAAACATTGTTCTGTTGAACATCCCCCAAAGTAATGAACTGAATAATTTTTTTATCTTATTTTAAATCCATATTTATCTAGGAGCATCCAATTTAGCAGAGCTAGTTCAAGTGGAGCCCTGAATAATTTCATGAAACTTTCATTAACCAAAACATTGAAATTTGAATGAAAAGAAAACATAACGAAATTAGTTTAGTTTTTTTAAAAAATGAGTCCTTTCTGTTTAGTAAGGTATGCGTAGAAGCCTCATTATTTCTGACTTCATTTTATAAAAAAAAAAAACAGATGATAGAAGAACAGGTGGAAACAAATTGTGCGTCACACCTATACCTTACACCCCCAAAAACAGAAAAATGAAATAAATTTCATTAAGAAAAAACGAAAAAATATATATGTTTATACCAAAACCTTAATCAGTACCACATTTCTTGTTTTCTTCTTCACATATAGCCAACTTACCGCATAACCACAACAGATGACTGTGCACAGATGATGCGCAATTTTAGCAATTAAAATCACACGTTTCATCGAGACAGCTAATTTAAGGAATTAATTCTCATTTTAAGATTTAAATTCACTTGTTAGCATTTAATACAAGTTTACTTTACGATAGAGAATTATTTCCAGAGACAGCTATTTTTGTAGTAGTGGTTGTTGTTGTCGTTCGATTTCGTTCAAGTTTTGTTTTTAGTGGTTTTCATGGTCAGGGTAACAGCGTATAATGTTGCGAAGTTGCGAAATTGAACACTTTTATGACTGCGTGTGATGCCTAGCTCACAAGTTACCGGTAGTTGTTTTTACTTGATCAAGAACAAGAGAAATAATCAAGAAATAATATTTATTAAGGGTCAAAAAAAGGACCAGAGAAGGTGTCTTTTTTTTTTCAGTCACTGACACAGGCGGGTCGGAAGAAAAAAATACAACCATAAAATGAGAATTTCTGAAAAGAGTACAAGTGAATGTTCACTCTTTGGAGTTTCATTCAAGGAATCAAAAGTTAAAGATAATCCAGTTAAAGAAAAATTTAAAGAAATATAAAGATCAAAGGAAAAATACTGATGTTCAGTTTGTTTACGAGTCAGAATTTTCTAGGATTTTATCCACAGACTAAAATGAATTAGCTTGCAGTGGTCGACAGAGTGAACGGAAAGTACGGCTTTTAAGTTTGTGTTGAATGATTACTATAATTAGGATTCTTTCAATGCAGTTAAAACTAAATTACAAATAACTGCTCAAAACCTGAAAGGGCTCCATTCTAATAAACAATGTTTAAACTTACCGATTTCGATGTCTGTTATTGCGGTGATTGAGGTCGCGAACGCCAAGACGAAGAAGACAAGGAGAGCTTTTCTCTCAAACATCTTGTGAACATCGAGCACGAAAAATCTCCGGCGAGGGAATAACTTGTGGATATCCGTTTCTCAGCGAGATGAGGTTTATTTGAAGTCGAAGATTGCTCCCTCTGATTTTCTAACAGTTCCAACTCAAATAGGAGTAATTCCAGCAATGATTGATGGAACAATATTTCGGTTTCAATAGAATCGTGAATGCGCACTTGATTGTCATTCAAGAATCATCTGCTTAAATTATTAATACTGTCTACCGTGTTCACGATTTCATAATTAATGTATGGAAAGGCATATTAAAAGTCTAAATCGGGAAACAATGTATCAGATATTTACTTATTAATGAGAGACAGTTAAAAGGACAGATTTGCAAGAGGTGAACGTTCTGGCACGTACTCGCATTGGTAAGTAACAGAGATAACGGGAAAAGGCCTTTTAAGTCTTCGGTCATAGAGATGTATTGAGTTCTGTCTATAATTAGTTACGATTGTAGTGTTTATAAATACACAAACGGTAATTTCACCCATAAAGGAAATGGAGGCGAGCAATATGATGACGGTGTTCGACCAGTTAGCTCGTATGTGCCTAGGAGCTTGCAAACGAAGGAACCTCACGCAGTAGTCGTTGTTCAAAAATGGGTTAAGATCCTTTGCAAGACCCGCACTTATATTTTACAAGAACACTCTCACAGATGATAAAACAAAACGTGTCCTCTATTTATTTTACGTAGGCTTATTCATCTCTTGTCATATTTCGAGCGAAAAAAAAAACGTTACAATTTTCACTGCAAAAATGAATGCGAAAAGGAGTTTCGAGGAAGCGTTGATTGGTTTCAGTATGGAATCCACTTCAATTCCGGAAAACGTACAGTCACAATATTTATTCGAAAAACAATGACGCTTAAGTCTTAGACCGACTTCTTTGGCGCCATGCTTTCAACTTAAGTACTATCGAGCTGTTTTACCCAGCCTTAAACCGTATCACATTTCTAAAAACCTCATTGGTACGTTCCATCGACCGCAAATATTGCAAGATATTACGCGAAGACTTTTCCTTATTTGGGGATAATTATAAAAATTCAGTAAACAATTTGATCAGTCTATTTCGTATTGCGTCCAATGACTTTTAAAGTCGAAGGTATGAGTTGTTTGCTCTGGTTGGGGACCTTGACTAATACAGTTATCCACTTTTAGTGAAATACCTAATATTTTTAACATAAAAGTTGGTAGTTAGGAGTGTGGTTATTACTATTATATCTTCTCGTCAAATAATGTGTTACGAAGTACAATTTCGCAGGAATCACTCTACGCGGTAACAATTCGTATTTGGGTACTCTTATGGTATTTTTTTTATTGTTTAAGGTAAAGTGCGTCTATTATTAGAGAAACAAAGGTTTCGATTACAGATAAGTAGCCCAATCATCGACCGCGAAAAACAAATCTTTAAAAGCCGCCGTACCGTAACAAGTCCCCACTTAGGGGAGTAGGGTGTGAGGAAAATATACCGTAGAATGCTCTAACGGGAGAGGGGTAGGCAATTTTTATTACGACTAAGACGACTAAGCTTGTAGTCAACCTTTGATTATTTTTGTAGCTACTGCGCATGCGCGAGTAGCTACTATGCTATCGTTTTGATGGATAGAGTCGATTTTACGAGGGCTTTCGGAGACCTTCGGATCACGATCGATTTTCTTGGCGCACGATAATAATGCCGGTAGTAAATTTGATAAGCATCCAATTTAGATAGACTTTACAAGTTATAAAAACACAAACAAACTTATTGTTTAGAGCTTTTCTTACTTTGAATCTGGTAGTACGTCTTGTCAAATACATAAATACTAGTGTAACAAGCGGATTCTCCGACCACTTTCCGTAAAAGTGCGATCTCTTTCCGTAAAAATATCGACTGTGAAACGTTTCGCAACGTTGTATCTCTACCGCGAATGGTGAATGCTCTTTGTCTTGTCGACAAAAGGTAAGATTTGCTATGTTTTCTTGTTATTTTCTGCGTATTATTAGGCAAAGCATTTAAATATTATGTCCAGTGTTTTCTCGTAAAGTGTTTTTCAGGGGTGTTGAAGGTTCAAACAAAAACATCGCTGAATGTGAGTCGCCAAGATTTTGTCGAACATATATAGCGGCCGAGTGATTTCTGCAGCCAAACAGCCCGAAATACTGCATGTACCGCTCGTGGCAACCAATGGCCTGTTATAAGAATCGCCTAATTCCATCTTTGGAACTAGCTTTTTCCTTCGGGAAACGATGAATTCCCTCCCGGGCACCAATAAACTTGCCTTTACAGAGAGTGGTATGAGAGGTAAGCGCTTGTTTCCATATCTCAAACCGCCCTCCCCCTTTTCACTTACACTTACAAGTCTCTGGGTCAAGAAATTTAGAAATTTCATTAGTTTCTGCTCAACAAATGTTGAAAGTGCAAGTCTCTTCAATTTTAAAGGAAAAAAGAAAGTAGAGCAATTTAAGCAGGATTCGACCCCGGAGCGTCGGATCTTCAGTACATTGCCCTAACCACTAGACCACCTAGGATTCGCTGCTGGAGATCGGTTGGATTCAAGTACTATAACGAAAACCCTAACCCTAAATAGAAGCTAACCACTAACCCTAATCAGTATGGTCAGTGCTTAACCCTAATCACTATTGACAGGGCTCACTCATATTTATTTATGAAATTACTTTGTGTAGGCATCACAAGGTATCCAAGAGCGGTTTGAGATATGGAAAAAAGTGTTTACCGGTATGGGATTGCTTTTGTATCTCATTAAAAACAAACCGGACACCTGTTACACAAGAGTTATATCTTGATGTGAAAACAATGCCTCATGTTTATGTTATTGTTACCCACATCTCCGGCAATTACACAAGGAGTTATATCTTGATAGCCGAAGGCAGGCACTGGTTATAAAATGCAACGCATTCCTGTGTTTTCAAAGTTACATTTTGAGGGATATATCGCTGGCTCGTCGCTGAGATTCTTATCCGCCATTTTAAAAGATATTATTTGGCGCATCTAAGGCAGATTATTTTTTTGTACCTTATGAACAGCAAATCGGACGCCACTTACACAAGGACTTATCTCTTGATGAGAAAACGATGCCTCATGTTTATGTTATTGTCAGCCGAATCTACGGCAGATTATTTTTGTACCTTATGAACAGCAAATCGGACGCCACTTACACAAGGACTTATCACTTGATGAGAAAACAAGGCCTCATGTTTATGTTAATGTTAGCCGCATCTGAGCGCGCTGAGATAAATCCATTGCAAATAAAATTTCGAAAAGATATTGTCGAGTCGTACAAACCTATTGTTTGGGCCGAGCCCCGACCAATTTCCATGTTGCAGAATGTCAGTCATTTGTCGAATAACCACTTATTTTTACCTCACATGCTCCTTTGCGGTCTGGGTGTGTACACTTGAGCCGCGACAACCTTAGATGAAATAGCTGTATACAGCTAATTCAGAAAAGGTTGTCGCTCTATGAGTACCTAAGTATACACGCCCAAAATACCTAGTGGTATGGGCGCTTAGGCCTTACGACAACCTTTTCTAAAATAGCTGTACATACTAAACAGCACCGTATTCACATACCAATGCAAACAAGAACGCAGTAGCTACACGCACGCATTGCGGGCCTATTTTTACCACTTGTATCCATGGATTACTAATTTGCTTCCAGCATATTTTGATTTCATGATACCGTGATCAAAATGGGGGATGGATTCATTTGAGTAGTGAGGGGAGAAAGAGAAATCTTTTCGATATATTTACTAGCGAGTAGTGAATACAGAATAGAACCTTTTGAAGTTGCATCCGTGTTAGAAACTAGTAAAAACTAAAATCTTACCCTTGATCAAATTTCTTCTAGATATCACTTTTATTAATTACTATAAAAAAATTATCGCAAAACATCTGAATAGCTTAATGTTTAATATGCCCTCGAATAGAAGTGAGCTTTAAGTTAATATAGTATCCATTGGTTTCCTTCGAAATAAGTTATATAGGAAGAAGCATTTCTGATAGTTATTATATTGATAACTTAAATCACCATTTTAAGCATACCGCCGTCACTTGCGCTTTTAAGCTGCATGTGAAAGGAGACGTCGCCTTTCCAAGCCACTTGAAGTAATTAATGACTCTCCATAGAATATCAGGGCCGCAGCCAGAAAAAAATAAGGACTTAGCCAATATTCATGGTTGAATTCTCCGCCTAGCTATTTAGGGTCTTCGCTAAATAATGTCAAAACAAGCTTAAATTTTGGTTCGATTATGAAGAAGAAATGAAAAGCATGTTATGAGAGCATCTACTTACCGCTTTCTTTGAAAATAGCTGTTGATAGAACCCTGCATTTTGATAAATTTTCCTGCCTCAGGCCAGAGAAGAGAAAAGATTCGAGAAATGGTTGCAAAACGCAAGAAAACGAAGCAGTTTTCTTTGGGAAGCCGCTGCCTGGTTAGCATGAATTTTTGCTTAATTTCTTTCATCTGTAATTCAGGCCACTGCCTGATTCGTGTTATCATTAATTAAAAAAACACAATACAAATGTTGCGTTAACATTTTTTTTATTTATTTAACTGTTTGTGAATTTATTTGGTGCTAGTGTCTTGTTTCTTTGTCCTTAAGAAATCTTACTTCCCCCCCCCCCCCAAAAAAAAAAATACTGAGGCAAGTGCCTCGGTTTGCCTCATACTGACTACGTCCCTGAATACATTTAATGAAATTCAAAACAGTAAGCTTAATTAATACTAGAGCAGTTCAGGCACAGCGAAGTCTTTTCAACTTGTTTATGGGAGGCAGGAGCGTAATTGTTTACATTAACATTTAGTATTTAGTAGATAATGAGGGTTTATATTCTCAGATGTAACCGTAGCAGTAATCATCGTTATGGTTTTCAGCTTCGTCCTGCGGAAAAAATATCAGAGCATTCATTAGTTGAAATAATTGGAGGGGAAGAAATGCGGCTTCACTTATCATTTAACTAGAAATATGATAGACATAAGTGCCTTAAAACAAAATTTAAGAAAAAAAGTAAAGGACAAATTCAAAATATTAATATTTTTAAATCCAGCTCTTGGTCCGGGGGGTGTACTCAACCAATATTTTGGTATAGGTGAGCCGCTGAGGGTTTGAAACCTGACCTGTCTAAGAGATATACCCTGTTTAGGGCAAAACCCTGGAATTTATTACCCTGTTTAGGACAAAGGACATGTCCACTGTTTAGGAAAAACTTGCGCGAGATTGTATACGCTGTTTAGGACAGAGCAGGCCCGTAGCCAAGATTTTTTACGGGGAGGTGCGATCCAGAGAGAGAAGGCAAATCTTCACGGTTAGGACAATTACAGAATGGAACGCTATTGATCCAGTATCAGGAAGAAAGCATCGATAGCCAGTTTTAAGCGCGGATACAATATGTGAGTTTAAACTGATCAAAAAACTTTCCCTCTCGTCAAGAAGTGAAACTTCTTTAAATTAACATTTTATTTCAGGAAATTTTGGGTGTTTTTTAAATGTATTTTAAACTTTTTGTATTTTTAACGTAACTGTCGTTATTTTCAGTTTAATGTACATAGTGTTAGAATTATTATAATTATACTGATTTTACTTTTTAGGTTCTTTTTATAGTGTAATGTCTGTAATGAGGGCCACGAATTTATTATAAATGAAGCCTTTAAATGAAATTAAATCAAATCAAATTAGATTGTCTGAGACGGCATTCCGAGCGTTTTGAAGGCGGTATGATACGAAAACAGGTAGCCAAAAGTGAAACGTGGATATTTCGCAAAATTTTTGAACTTCAAAATCGATACTCTGCCAGAGAGACTACTATACGTATGTATTTTGATATTTGAAAATGACCATGGCAATGTCACTATTTAGAAAGAAAAGTGATAAATCTGATTATTCACAAGGTATGCTGCTGATCATCATGATCTTTCAGTAGTGCACCACGTTGGGCGCTTCTTAGCAAACGGGTCAACGACTTCTTCCAGATCAATGTCTGTTAGATAGTGCACGCAAGTCATATTTCTCTAATTACATGAAACTAGGGAAATATGACTTAATGAGAGCACGCTGATGGGCCACTCCCACCATGACGTCCGATTCTAAACTCACAGTAATCTCTTAATGTTAGATTTACTCGGTTCTAGTAAACGTCTGCAGCAGGGAAATCCTCTATAATGGAACTTCTTTTTGAGACAGTTTCCGAACTGAGGTATCCATGGATTGACAAAATCTGCGGCGGCCTTTCTTCTTGTTCACTCCGGTCCATTTTCTCGCGAAGCGGAACATTCCCGTATAGGCCGTATAAACTCTGCGTGTGCTAGGTCAAGTCCATCACGAGTTGCGGAATGTTTAACCAACTGATGAAGTGTCTTAAAATGTAATGCACCGCAGATTCCAGCAATTAGCATCTACAAGAAAGGTTTTTCGCCTCCCAAATATTCAAATGAATATGGAACAGCTATTCGTTGGACAAGAAATAACGGGAGAGGAAAGCCAAAGATCCCCCGGGACAAAAACTTGAATGGTTTAACAGCTGTTATGTGCATAAAACTATACTACCCAAAGCACTTAGCAAACATATAATCGCTTTCAGTCTGAGCATGTAATTATTGACTGCTGCAGGCAGAAGACAATTCAGTAATACGTCTTGGACGAAAAGACTTTTGAGAGTAGTTTAGTTGAAGGTTGATAATTTTTAACTATGATTTAAAAAACACACAACATATCACATTTATGAGAGTACATAGAGCTACTAGTACTCTGACTGCTTATCCCCAAAGGAAGTTGCACCCTTGACCACACAACGAAAACACTTTCTGTCAATTGCCAATCTTCCAACTTCTGTAAGGGGCATATCGAAAATATCCCGTATGTCCTTTTCCAGCTGCCTTCCCAGTCTTCCCCTTTCTCTTTTCCCATCTATCTTTCCCTCCAAGACGAGCTTTCCAAAGCCCACACTTCTTTTCAAATGGCCAAAACATCAGCTTTTATTTCTTTAAAAAGATCTCAAACCACTGATCTTTCACTTTGTGTTCCTCCCTAATTGACTTATTTGTTCTGTGCTGCGTCCATGATTTTTTAAAAAAAATTTTTGTATCATGTCATTTCAAGTTGGCTTTCCGAGTATCAACCTCACAGCCATATGTAGCTATGGGGAAAACTCATTTTCTAAGAATTCTTAGTTTTGTTTCAGGATCTTGACCATTCCACAAGAAATCCAACTACGACAGCTTGATCGTCGCCATAGCAAGCCTCCTTATTTCTCCTACCCATCTTCATCTCCAGATATTGTAGATCCCAGATAAACATATTTGGGAACCCTTTCCAAGATTTCACCATGGGCTTTGATTTCCACTTCTCGATTTTCTTTTGTCTTTTTTTCGTTGGGTTTAAATAACGAATATTCACCAAGTGGAGGTGGCTAGTGGTAACTATTTACGGAGTCACGCAGCGGCGAGGTAAAATATCTACCACTAGCCACCGACACTGAGGTGAAAAATAAGTGTTTTAGTATATACTAAAACAGTGAGATAATTGCGCAAAAAATGATGATTTTTAACTTGTTTACTGTTGCCAACGATCTCATTACAATTTTACCAGGCAATGACCAAACGGTCGTCGCGTTTTCTTGCCGACAAATAAAACTTTTCAAGGCAATTGTTTATTATAACTCTTTCGGGCAAATTTCTTCAAAAACGAGTTATGAATTCTCTTTGTATTAAAAACTATTCTGTAAAAAAAGTATTAAATTTAATTTCAAGCTTATTTATGAACATGTAAGCTAATAAAGTAACGCAAGACTTACGCTTAATTTGCAATTGTTTGCATTTGTAAAGAAACACTTTTTTCATCGGTTTCATTGCTAAATTCAAGTCAAATGGACAAAGCTTTACAGGTTAAAACTTCCAAACCGAATTTCCTCATCTTCTTAATTCGTGTATTTCGGGAACAGTTTGTTTGATTATTTGTGAAATTTGTTCTTTTGCTACGTCAGTAAACCGGGAAGCCATTTTGCTCGTACCTTACGCGAGTTTGGCGTCGCTTGCTCGGAGGAGCTGGAGGTGAATCAGTGAATAGTACTGGATATCCGGAGGTAGAGTAGCCAATCAGAGCGCGCGAAAAACACTTTAATTCAATTAACATCCACTGTTTTTTTAATTAGTATATTTAACAATTATTCGATGAGCGCGCGTTGGATGAGGTGGTAAATAGCCATCCCAAGCGCGAATGGAATAATTGTTTTATTAAATTCTTTTAAACTCCAAATGTCTGGTTATACAACTGAATTTTAGTAAATTTCATTTTAAATATTACAAAACGACCGGATATTACTAAATGTAACTTCCGGTAAACCAAAGGGAAATCACATGACATGTTCGCCGTTGGCGAACTTAGTTGAATGAAAAATCTGAAAGGGAAGGACGCTGTGCTTAAATCGTTCTAGACAAGTACCGTTTTCGCTTTCCCTCGCTGTGACTGTGGAATTTGACGCTGGACAGGTCGACCTCAAATTTCGTTTTCTTCCTCCACTAAATCGGAGCTGCACAAGGACCCAGCTTCATTAATCAATTTGTTGTTCAATGGAAAGTCGCTCTTTGTAGGATTCTCTTCAGGCCCGTTATGGACTTGCGAAAGTGTTAAGAGGTGTAAAAGCTCTTCAAAGACGCAAAAAATCTGCTAATGGTCTTGAAAACTTACTCCTGCAAGGGCTTACAATCCATTCTGAAATTTTTCAGGTAAACTTTGTTGTTGTTGTTGTTGTTACATATTAAATCAGCTTGACGTACGGAAGAATTACGTTTATTTATTTAAATTTGTAAAGAAACTTCGGAGTACCATTAAATAATTTCAAACCAAAGTTTTTGGCTTTTTTATCCCTGCCGGTATGACAATTTCTGTTTTTTTTTCCTGTTGTTTCGTCGGTATAAAGCTCGCGAAATCTACTTTTCTCCGCCTCTTCGTCCGAGACAAATTTTGTCGTTTTCCATATACGGTCAAACTAAGGTATATGAGCTGATAACCGAGATTGAGTGAACCAATCAGAATGCTAGAAATGCATTATCTGAGGTTGTAAATGAAATAAATACCGACGGAATATTCTAGTTCTTTGAAGATGATACTTCCTATGCTGATAAAATATGCTGGTTTGTTTCTGCGCTTAAAATGTTGAGAAATCGAATTGGATTTTTTTTTCTACTGACAATAAATAACAAATTACCATTCTTAAAGGCTACAAAAGAAAACAATTCAGAAATTTCTATACCTTTATTACTTGCTCAGCAAGTTATTCCAAGTGGACTTTTTCTGTCTCTTGTCGGCCTTGGGAGTTAGAACCTTATCACCTTGTGCCAATACTACCTTCACTCTTACTGTTTTGTCAATCGACTGGTATTCTTGTGACCCGCAGCTCGATTGTCGCTTTAAAGTGGTCTAAAAGGAAATGAATATGATTTGAAAATGGCTTTTCAGAAATTCTTCTTAGGGTGAATGTACATTGAGATTACCTAAATACCCTGTACGGCTTTAAGCTTCCTTAAGAGCAAGACATTTATAGTTACTGTAGTCTTTTTTAGGAACCTTTCCCACTTAGTCTAGCTGATACAAAGAAACCAGCATGGCTGGTTGAGGGATGTGTTTTTACACATTTTACTTAGCTTCTCAAGAAAATCTGGTAAATAATACTTAAGGTTTTCGTCGCCCTAAAATGTTCTCCTGATATTCCTTGGGCAAGGACAGCTTGAAATCTCCTTCGTTCTAACAATTTAATCCGATCTCTTGAAGGCTAGGCCGCTTTACCTTAAGCTCGTTTACGTGAGTCCACATAAACGACAAACTACACGCGAGTGACTAAATTGTCTACGGGAAACTGCCCATAGCCCCTTTAATGAAGTTTTCAAAAGATAAACTTCTATGTGAACAAAACCCAAGATTGTTTTATTGGTGGGGGCAACGGAACGCCAGGAAACTTGCATAACCGCTAGCAATAAATTCGGAAGGGACAAGGAAGGAGGCGAGACAAAAAAAATCGCTGTTGTCTAGTAGCAGATTTGAATGGACACTACCACAAAAGGGGGGAGTGACATTTGACCAAGTGCCTTAACCCCCTAGAGATAATATTGAGATGCGGTTTTGCAACATGGAATGCCAATAATTACTCTCCTAATCAACTTACACAAAGCACTACGAGAAAAAAATAAAAATCCTATTTTCTCGAAAACATTTCCATGAGGCAAAAAATTGTCTTGGCAATTCCTTCTGTCGCTTCGAGCTATATTGCTTTTCTGGATAAAAAAAATGAGCCAATGCATTAACAAGGAAGAAGTGGTCAACAAAATGTCTTTATTACTCCCAGATACATACGAAACACTTGACTTTCCTACTACCTGACAGTATTACCTGACCGCTTGTAAAGTACTCGACCATTTTTTTACACCTTATTTCAAAAACCACCAGTACCAGAGAAATGATAACGCCACCAAGCAAAACCAAGAATACTCCAGCCATGTTATTCAGGTCGAGACGTTTTGTGTTCCCAGTTTTTGACTGCCTCGGCTTTGGACACTTGCTCCTCTCGTCCCACCACTTATGACGAATCCTCTCAACGAAGTTTCTTTCCCGCAACTGTAGAAGAACAGAAGGTGCATTGGTAGAGGGAACTTAAAAGCAGTCACGTCTACACCTTTTCACAATTGCAACATTTGCTGACAGCAGATGCTGTCAGACACTCACTCACTCAACGTTATCAAGTATAAGCATTTACTCTATTATAGTTTTTTATGGTCTGTCCCCTGATAAAAGCGCCGAAATAGAGATATAGTAGGGAGTTTTTAAACTCGTTGCATCTTAAAGGATGCAACGACGGCGACAGCAACGAGAACGTCAAAAAGGCAATAGATTGCTTAGGCAAACAACTCTGCTCGTGCATCACGCTTTTTTTGTACACTTCTTTGCCTTCACTGCACGACTACGGCGTGAAAATGCCTTATTTCACGTTTTATGAAGGACGTAAACAAGTGACGATGAAATTTCTTTTTATTTCTTTCTGAACTTGGATATGGTTGCTAGGAATTCGGCTCCAGAAGAGTTCGCCTACATTTGACAAAGTAAGCGAGTTGAAATAATCACGACGTGATCATTCACTTTTAAGCGACATTTTCATGGGCGTCGCCGTCTTGGTATCTTGAACTCCCTAGTGACGTTTCGACGGTTGACTGGGAGGTCTTTATTAGGGGATGGTGTAGCGGACAGGCGAAGGATTGCGTTACGTCGCAATTGCCACCGTGGTTGTTGCATATCTTTAAAGTTTGATCCTTACTACAGCTGACTATTAACATTTCAAGATTGAGAACTTTTACACTCATTCGTCAGATTTCAAAAAGGAAAGCTATTGAAAGGGAGAATTGTAAGATCTTTGACAATACAACCCAATTTTTGAAAATTCTATCCGTAATAGACTTGAAAAAGATTGAAAATTCCGATGATCTTTACTTTATTGACAATTATAGACTGGGCCTGGCTTCCTTTTTCAACTCACTGCTTGGAGACTGTGCATGTTGTAAAAAAAGCAGTTTTCAAGTCAATAATATTACGTGAATATTGGGGAACACTCCGCATAAGACAAAGTCCGTTTGTGTAAACCTTTTATGAACACTTATCAACCTGTGACCATCCCAATATGTATTTTGATTGCAGAATACCCTGATTCACTACGTTTTGTCCCTTTGTAGGCCAGGGAACATTTAGATAAGCGCCGTTAACGTGAATACTCACTTTTAGGATTGCCACAGAAATTTCGTTAGTGTACTTGGAGTTTTTCTGCAACCCAATTCCGTATGCTTGGGACTGCAAAAGGTTGTTTAACAGCCTGGTATTGCACTTTTGTTGGTTGTAGTATTCGAGAAATGGCTGCTCCGTTAGGTATGCGTACTGTTCAGTTCTTGCTTTCTCGACCCCCTCTGCGGTACAATTAACAGCTGTATTGTATTCACGCATGTGGGAGAACATTCGTCGGTAAAGTTGGTCGCCTGAATTCTGGAAGAATTTCTGCAGAGATCCCCCGCGAAGAACTCCATATTTAATTTCGGTTTGATTTTCAAGTTCTTCTAATGAGTTTATCGTAGCAACGGTTCTTTTAACTAAGAAAAAGAATAGAAAACACCTCGACATCGCATTAAACAAAATTTCTAGAATAAATTATAAAAAAAAAGCTTAACAATCTCACTTCGATCGATGTTAAGTTCCCATCTACATTTACCTATATCTCAGCAAGTTCAGTTAGTTCTGCACATATTCTCCAAATAGCAGATATCGTCCGTCGAGTTGTATTCTTTTTGTTACTGCTATATTTTAGGCTAAAAGTTATTGGAAATTTTCCGCCGTTTTTTACTGCTCTGCCAAAACCAATCTCGACCCCAGAGCTCTTCTGCGCGGGGAGTCAGATTGCGTAAGCTCTGGGGTCGAGATTGTACCAAAACAACGTAACCTCGTCTCCAGAGCTTCTCGGTTGTTGTCCATTTCTCTCGCATTTATTATGTACTATTGACTTCACTTTCCACATATCGCAAACGCCTTCCAAATTTGGTCAACGCTAGCTGGTTATGAAGAATTAGCAGTGGGATTTGAGCCAATCAGAAACGGAGATATATGCCGAATGAATAATAATGAATTATATAGCTTAAAAAAGTGAGCAGCAGAAGAATGATTGGCTAATGAGAAAGAGATACGAACCGATTGGTAAACTGTAAGATTCAGAAAGGAACTGACAAGAATACAGACATCTATACAGTGATGGCAAGCAGTAGAGCGCTTTTTTACATATTGGACAAAGCCCCTTTTAGAGAACAAGTAAATCTGCTTATGTCTATGCTGTCCACGGTAACGAACTACTAGCTCTGTCTCATCAGCATAGTATTTAGTGTTCCTTTTTTAAAATCCACATACTTTCAAAGCATATGTTCGAAATACATACTTGTAAAGAAAGCAGCAAGATTTGCCGTGTAAGTTGATATCAGTATCAATGTAAAAAACCAGAACGCAGAGGCTAAAAGGCGACCAGAAGGAGCCAGTGGAGTGTTGTCTGGACCCTGCTGCAGAATCGAAGCTGTGGCAAACCAAAGGCTGTTTAACAAGTTAAATTCGTTTCCAGGTTCGTTATTTGCTGCCTGGGCCCGAGCATGGTAACCAAAAGGGCTTAAATAGTCCATTACATACATCAATACTGTCATACCAAGAACCTAAGAAAAAAAAAAACTCCAGAATTATACATACCAGATAACTTATTTGAGTATATAGAGTGCCATTAAGGGTGCGACTGGACTTGGCTAGATTATTCTCATTCTTCTATCGGATTTTTTAAAAAGTCACTGCAATGCCACGTGATATTGAACATTTTTTGGCAGCCGAACTTGTAGATGTAACAGAACAACTGTTTGTAAAACAAAGGGCTCTTAGTCTATTAGGTTATTCCAGTTACGTAATTATCCTGCGACCAATTGAAACATTGACCTCAATACAAAACCTAATAACAAAATAAATATGAGAAAGCAATAGTAGAGTTAGGGAGTGTTTACAGGACACCGGGGCGATTTTCGCCCCGGAGCGAGTTCACTCCGGTTCTCTCTCATGGCTCTATATTTGTTTACATGATACCACCACAAATTTCATGCTGGTGCGAGTCACCCCGGTGTGAGTTCACCCCAGTTCTTGTACCGGGGCGAGAATTTCACTCAGGTACGAAATCTCGCAACGGTATCATGTAAACACGAAACGACCACCTGTTTCGGTGTGAAATCGGTCTGCCGGGAAACTGGAACGGGTAGCGCATGCGTAATGTTCGCGATTTTGAATCACACGTGCATTTTATCAACATGAAGTGTACCTTCAAATAACGAGATGTGAAATGACCCAGTCATCATGTAAACGCGATACGAAATCAAAAAGTCATGTCGGTATGAAACTCGCGCCGGTGCGAGTTTTCTCATGTAAACACCCCCTTAGTCAGCCATTTAATACTTCAATTTGTTGCTGTCTTCCCTACGCGCTCTCACAAACGAACGATTGATTCAAAGTTGTGTAAGTTTAACATCAAAGTGGTAAATGCAATGTTTCGCAGGGACGTTATAAAGCAGTCCTCTTAGCTTGTACACAATGTTAATGGTGTTTGTGTCTGTAACGAATTTGGCTCGCTAAAGTCCTCCATTAATTGGCCTCTTAATAAGATAAACGGTTAAACGAAACCTAAAAGAAGCATAAGACAGTCAAACATAAGGGAACTTATCTATTCCATTGAATTATTTTTATAACGTATTTAAGCATAAAAAAAGACAGAAGAAAACGTCACCACTGCAATTGTAGAGAGCCACACAACACCCGTGAAAGGCATGAGGAAGGCAAATATGTCTATTGCAGGCTCTCCCGGTTTCTGCATAATGAGGCTTATGCTGAAGTCCATGAATGGCTTGCTAAAGTCGATACGCATCTCGCGCTCAGCAGTTATCGTGATGGGAGCAAGCGCAATATCTTTCTTCTGAAAGAGGAAAGTATTGCATCTTTTAGAGAAACCTTTTATGCTAAAGGAGCAGTGTCATAAATTGTCTCAAAATTCAAGCAGAGGAAACTCACCAAACTGAGTGAAACCCTAAAATAACAGCTCAAAAAGTTAGAACAAGGTATAAAGGACACAGCAAATACAAAAGGAAGCACGGATGGACAAACATAAAAGTAAAATTCATCTATATTGCTCCTTCGGTTTATCAGTGTGCAACTGGAAACAACAATTTCATCCGAAATATACACTACCTTATGTATCAACTCTTCCACCACTCCATCGTAGTTTTTATCCAAGTAAATATCGTATTTGAACTTTGCAAGTTTTGATAATTCTTCTATTAAGTCCATGCAAAACCCCTGAAGAAGCTCTTTAGGAATTTTACCAGTTGGAAGTGTCACGGATTCGTTCACTTTTTCAACAAAAGGAGGCTCCTAAAAGAACAGAAATGACAAGAAGTACTGAAGTACTGAAATGACAAGAAATACCGTTAAGTTTCTCGGTGCTTGAGGCACTGCATGCCGGCTTAATCACAATTAAAGCCTAGTGTTAGAATTGGTGCTTTCTATCATGCCAAGCATTCCGAAAATTTCTGTCGCACATTTTATTGGTTCCCCTCCAGAGGTAGCCCTCTTTGAGCAGAGAGGCCGTTTCGACCAACACTTGCCGTTCTTCTTTATAAACGTTTAATACCCAGTCCCAATTTAATGAAAGAAATATCAAAAAGTTTGGTCGGGTTGGATTTTCGTTTCCCTCGTTAGTGCATGCGCTAGTCAGATCGACCTAATGAAAAAAACAATGACGAATGGCCAGTAGCCTTTTAAGTTACGAAAACCCAAAAAAATCGTTCGATACCACGTGGTCTCTAACTAGGCTAACTGGGTGTGAACATGTGTCCTTACCAAAAAAGTTGTGACCTTTAACACGGGAAGGGGTTCCTTCTCATGGGGGCCAGTTGCACCTGGATTATGGCATTTTATAATTTCAGCAAAGTCTCCCACCCAACGAAGCTTTTCGGTTTCATTTATCGAAACTTTTTCTTGTCCTCTTCCCGGTTCAGGTAGCCAAGAGCCGACCTGCATAACAATGCAAAGAAAATTATCAAACCATAGATAGATAGATAATCTTTATTTATCCAGGGTACAAAATTCGTCAGCTTTAAAAATGCCTAATACTAATACAATAAAAATAAAAAGCTGCTTTCCACGAATGCCGTGCCTTACAGTTTTTTTAGTAATCGTTTAAATTGCCCAAGGGACTCTGCTTCCCTTAAGTTACTAGGAAGACTGTTCCAGAGAATGGCGCCACTATAGCTGAAGCTGTTTTTGTAATAGTTTGTGCGCGGTAATGGAACATTGAGTTTATTTTCAGAGTCCCTTTCAAATTTAGAACTAAGATAGTTTGGAGCCAACCCGTGAAGAGACCTGTAAACCATCGTAGCTCTTTCTGATTTGTTGCTGGCAAGCTAGGTTTTTCCACCCTAGAAGTTTGAAAAGGTGACCAGCATCTATGTCATAGCTTGAATAGGTCAAAAAAAGGGGTGGTCTGTTTTGCAGCTTTTGAACCTTATTCCGTAAAGTTATCCCACAGTTTCCTGGAATAATTTAACTTAAGACCCTGAGAAAAAAAAAGTAGAGTATTTGACTAAACGTGAAAATAACAACAACCAGCCAAACAAAAATGAAAAGGATAAATGCGGCTGCGGTTTTCGTTTGGAAAATTAGAGTATTTTGTAATCAGGGATCCCACTGTAGCCAATGTTAACGAGACACCATCAGGATTAGAACAGTGCGAGATTAAAACAAAACATCCCGGAACTCCAAAATCTAAAAGATCTTTCGAAAGGTTCATAAAGTCGATGGCAAGGTAGTATCTACATGCATGCCAAAAGAAAAAACACACTAATACAACTCAAGGAAATTAAGGCATGGGTGTTTTTTTCAGTTTCCCTAAAAAAGTCGAGGAGTGGTCTAAATTTTGCTACACGATGAGGTACCAGGAATCTGATTTACATCTTGCCTTTATTCTTCTTCAATCCTAATCTTCTTACTCTTCTAACTCTTCCACTTACTCACCAACTTTCTTCTACCAACTTCTACTACTCATTCTATTAGCTAACGCAGCCAATTAAATAGCCAGATTGTAGACTTATTTGGGTTAGCTGACTAGGAGAGCTTCTAATGAATATCTCATCGCTTATATTGCAACAGGTTTGTTAGATTGGCCTACACAGCCGCAACCGACAAGTACCAAAAAACCAGTTAAATGCTAAAAGTGAAACTGCCCGGAAGGACCAGCTCGATTGTGGTTAAAACCCAAGGTCAGCTGTACTCGCCGAACAAGCCTGCCTCAAAGAACCAAAACTAAGCTTAACAAACACTTCAAATGGACAATACTACACAAAAACTCAGGAACTAAACTTAAAAGATGAGTTAAATCCGTCTTAAAAATAACTTTCAAAATACTTCACAACACTATGACGACAACTGCAACTTCTAGAAAGTAACTAAAAGTGGTGCCATATTGCCAAATAGATTTTTGTGTTAAAAATAGCCTCAATAGGTCACGTAACAATTAGTGACTCCAACCATCAGTCAAAGTTATTAAACTTATACCCAGGAAGTCTATCCTTAAGTGACTTTGTGCTATATTGAAATCTTAAGAAGATAGACCACCCCCCCCCCCCCCTCGTCTTTGAGGAATTAAATAGAAGACCCATGCCTTAATTTTCTTGAGAAACAAATAAATAAACAGATAGATAAATAAGACTTAGCAAAAGCATTGCAAGAAAGACAAAAAAATAACCCAGAAAACCTCAAAGCAAAAAGAACAGAGCAGTACGTGTTTCTTGGTGTTGCGGGAACCTGTTGTAGGTCTCGATTATTCATGGCATACCTTTTTTACTCCATCTTCAACAATATTCAGAATGTCAAAACCGTTATGCATTCTCCGTTCACCAGTATCCAGGTTGAATTGCACTTCTCCTGTAACACCTTGAAATTTAACCTTTAAATTAAGAGAACAGATGATGATAGAGGACATATTTTCACTAAGTGCTTATGAAGCCCTTGAGATAGATGAGAACCCTTCACGACAAAAGCTTAAATCATCTCTGTTCAAACTACATAGATTAATTATGAATACATCGGAAATGATATTAGACTTTATATCTAAGGATCATTTCTACTTTAGTGGTATGTTTTAAAGTTGACGCCTTTAAACTAAGATCACTTGTAAGATGGATGATTCTATGCCCGGAGGTGGGGGGGGGGGGGTACTCTCCTATAGAAGTGACGGGGGTGCTCGTCGTACCTTTTAGGGGTTTAAATTTGTGGATTGGTACCGCTTAATGCAAGAAATAGAAAGTGAGAGTAAAGGTTGCCGGTAGCAGAAATGCCGCCATCTTGCCGGTAAAGAAAGGAAAGCCTTTTTGTTTGTCGTATTCAGCTACCTTAGTCTGAGGTTCAGCCATCGCTTTCCCAAAATAATCGATGATTCATGATAAAAAGAAAAACAAAGGAAATCACCAAATAGCATATTTCACTAACTTAGTTTGGATTTCAAGAAAAAAAATTAATTTGAGAAGTTATTTCTATCTCGACCATGTTCTTTAAGAACCTCCATGACCACAGTAAGACGGACAATATACAGCCAACTCTGTAAAACGGACATCTAGAGTTGGTCCCTGCCTTTCTTTACTCCCTTTATTTGACTCTCTCTAAGACGGACACCACTGAAAAACGAACATCTTAAGTTGATCCCTGCCTTTCTTCACTCCATTATTTGAATCTCTATAAGACAGACACCTGAAAAGGGAACATCTAGAGGTGGTCCCTGCCTTTCTTTACCCCCTTTACTTGCCGGACACCTAGTGCCTGTCCCAGCGATGTTCATCTTAGAGAGAGTTGATTGTAAACCTTTACTAAAAAGCACCTCTCTCATATGCTGCAGTAGCTTCCAACCGGGTCCTTTATGCCGTGTTGATGCCCGGCGTAAAGCACACGTGGCATTGCCGACACGAGCAGGACTGATCTGCGTCCTGTCTTCATTACCCGCGATAACATTCGTCAAAGCCATACCCACGGTAACTGCTGCATCGTAGACGGATCCATACACCGACTGCAAACAGAGCTGTAAGTTACTAAGGAGCCATTATACAGCAGGGGCTAGGGTGGACATTCAGAACTAAGTCCACACCTTGCCGCACCTTTCTCCCACACATACTCCACTGATAACTTTGCGTCTTAAAACATCGCGCAATTGAATGTCTTTCTCTCAAGCGTCCAAACCGATGGTTTAGACACGCAACAATCGAAAAATGGACCGAACTTTTCCTTTGCTTAGCCCTCCTTAGTCCTGACCATCATATCCGTTGTCAAAGAGATTCGTAGTTTCAGTGTAGTGGTAAAATAGCTAAACAAGCACCTTTGGTCAATTTAAGCCTATTACATGTCGAGTAACTTTCACCGTGTCTATTGTTTCCTAACACTGAGCTAAAACAACAGCCATACTTGTAACTGTGTTATAAAATTGACCCCTGTATCATTGAAAAGAAAGCCATCAGTGACTGCAGACGTGGTATGCAACAAATAGCCGCCTAGTTTAGCGGCTACGCCTACACACAGCCAAATGAACACTTTGGCACCTTGCAACAGGAAAAAGACGGAAGAGTTTGATAACCCACCAGTGAGTATTCGACTGCGGTTCCTTTTAATGCCTCCAATCGTAACATTCTCGCCCTCGCCTGCTGCTCATCATCATCATCACCAAGATGAAGCCTAAGACCAACCATTCCAAGAATTGAAGGATATGTCTGATTGGCACCTGCAACCTCCTAACAGTGAAACAAATTGACAAGGACACGTAACATTTGTTTTTAGGGGAAATAGAAACAGAAAGGCGCGATACTGTATGACACCACAGCGGGACAGTATATCTGAAAGTTCTCATAGACAATAGACCTTATTCTGACTATTCTCATTACCTGCCATCTTTGCACGCGCCTTAGGAGCAACGTCACGTGGTATTTCAGGGGCAAACAAGTGATAAAATTGGCCAATAAGAATAATGGAGGTGGAGTTTCTATCAAATCCAGGGCCAAGTTGTTCAAAGCTGGGTGAAGATAACCCAGGGTTAGTGCCAAATTTGAATTCAGACATGAAATCATAAAAAAAGGCAAACTTAGTTTAATTCTTTTTGTCTACGATTTGATGATTGCATGCTCTAACAATAGTAGGGAAACTCATCCGAGATGCTTTTGAACAAAAGAAAAAGAAACCCGGATAAAATTTAACCCCGGCTTTGCGCTAATCGGCGTTCAAACAACTGGATCCAGAAGGCGATTTATGGTCATACAAAATGAACCGTTCAAGTTTCGACAAGATTTACATCATTATTACTTGCTGTGAGGACATCTACGGTCGCTACTGTATCCAAGAAAGAAAATGATTACTTCCACCTGTATTTTGCCATTATCGTCTTCAGGATGAAAAGTTATTTATTTCTGTTGTCTAGAATAAACGAACTCGACCGCGATCTCTGGCATTGGCAGATTTTTTCAGTTGTTTTGCCCCTGAGGAACAAAGTGATATTGCTTTTATCCTATCAGTCCTTTATTAGCGCGTGCAAAGATGGCGGGTATCGTGAATAAGGTCTATTACAGGAGTGCTCCTAGTTGGTAATTGGTATTAAAAATGTATTAGCGAGCAAACAAACAAGAATGCCTTCAAGTACCAAATAAGTCAAACCCTGAAAAAAAAATTCAGGACTAAAATGAAATAAACAAAGCTTCACAACACATTTTATGATCATCTTAAACCTTCCACACATGGAAAATAATACTTATCTCTGTCACCGAAGAACATCAAAAATCAAAATCCACTTGTTGCGCTTGTTTGAAAGTCGTCGGGCTATATTTCGCTTCATGCTGGTACGTGGCTTTCCAACTTTTAAAGCGTTGTTCTATTCACGACATTCTTTGCACATTTGAGTTTAATCAAAAAGTTATTTGAATAGTCTACTCGCGTCGTTTATTCTTATGTAGCGAAACGTCGATCCTAAATTGTTTTTCCAGCGTACTACAGAAGATGAGACGGCACCACTCAAGCAAGTTTTCTTAAAGAACAGGAGTTAGGAGTAATAAAAGTGTCAAACATTGATGATATTTCAATTGATACATTTGTAGGAAGAGACATTGCATTTGAGAGACATTACTCTTTGACTGCATATTGACAAGCCCTTTGAGTATATTCGCCTTGGAAATGCGAATGCAAAATGCGGAGGTAGGGAAAGCCATACAGCCTGCATTCCTTGGTAAAAAAGGTGCCAGACTATGAACATTATTTGGTTAACTCATTAGAAGAGTTTAACTAAATATTTTTTACCAAATCAGGTGTAATCCATTTGTAATCTTTGTCGTTAATTCCAACAAACAGAGCCTAGGAAAGCCAAACCAAAATGATTACAACTGAGGGCACGTTATTGGAAAGATTTCACGTTTTAGGCAATTAAATCCAACTTCTTTCGTCAATGTTTGACATTGAAGGTTTAGTTAAACATTAATGTTAACAAATATTGGCTTTTCTCACAGGGTCTAGAGGAAATGAATTACTTATTTAAAGTCTCAACTTGAAAATGTCTATACTTGTCGCTTAGCACGAATAATTAGCCCAATAGGATCTTTATGAATTTACTGTAAACGATTTCTTCGCTTCTTATCTGACCCAGATCGACTTTGTTGTTCGCCATTTTGAAAATAAATAACCGCAAGCCATACCCTCGCTGGCACGAAGCCGATCTTGCGAGCCCTCAGTCTCTTGGTTTGCGGTATATGGAATGTGTAACGAAACTGTAACGCGATCAAAATAATCCATTTTTTCAGAGGTTTTCGACGAGTTTTGATGTTCTAACGACAAACACATCTCCTCTGGACCCTTTGCTTTTCTGTCACATTTTTTGTCTTCTGTTTTCTTGGAAAATTAATGAAACACATTATAAATTGTACATTTCACCTTTAGGAATTATAGAAGCACTGTTATAGACGTCACGACAAAATTGCTTGGGTTAAAACTGAAATTGCAATTAAAATACCAAAAACAGTAAGTTTGTGCACCTCATTCATAATGTAAGCCAAGTCTCTTTGATCACAAAATATGACGATATGTCTTATATGTGAATCAAGTATCCGCTTCAAAGATCCCCGAAGTTTTTTTCTGTCGTTTAGTAGAAGTTCAGGTATTATGTGAATATCAAACCGTGGCCATCGACGCATTGTGGCGTAGAAATGAGACGCTTCCCTCACTCTAGATACTAAAAAAGAGAGGAAATTTTAAAAGCTGAATAACTAAAGTAAATACAATCTATACCTAGTTACACTAATTTGGTTTTATAAGGGAAGGACGAAGAAACAAATTTTAAGGTCCTTTAAGTGTTCAAATAATAATTATTAATAACAGTTTTCCCTTTTTTATCTAGCTCGTATACTTTTTGTACTGAATTGCTGAATCAGTAAAACTGAGTCCCTCGAAATTTGAGCAGAATTCGCAGGGACTAAACATTACGAACTTTAGCCTCGATTTACGTAAAGATCAGTTCATTATTTCAGAATCGGAAGCTTACCAATAAATACTCGAACTAGAGTTTCATGTGAGATTGAGACATATCAAAGTCCATTCAAAGACTGCTTCTTGATGTCTGAATACCATACGAAACTCCTCTCGAGTTTCATTGATTACTTCAAAAAACCGAATTGAAGTACAATTCGCAATCTAAAAACGTACCGTCATACACCACCGCTATTCTCGTAAACGAAAAGAAATCCATGATGTCAAACAAAGCCTGGCTGACAAGATGTTTTGATGGTCTGATAGACACAACATATGGGTGATTGGTACTATCCTTCAATGAATCTACCTTCATCAACGGCACTTGAAGCACAGTACTCACATCTAAAGCCTTTTCATTTTCACATGCCAAATCGATAATACACTTCACCTTTGAAAAGTTGGATAACAGCTCTGCAAATTAAAGGAAGTCCTTGTGAGACAACGGTGGACAGTATCAGAACCCGTTGTGAATAGTTTTTTTGTTTAATATTTCTTTTCTTCCGAAGGATTTCCTCGTGCTCTTTGCGTTTCCTATACTTGTTAATGTCCGTTCTGTCGAGTTATCCCTGCTACCTTGCAAGAAAACCGGGTTAGAGCGATTTTCGTATGACCTTGAAATGAAAACGCGCGAACAAAACAGAAACAACAAACAAACGGAAATAGAGCGATTTGATTGGTGTATGAAACGGATACAAACGCACCTGGGTTTTGGTTGGCTAAGCGAACGCGCGGGTAAACAAACTTCATGCCCGAAGAACTTTCTAGAAATTTCTTTGACGTCATACTGCAACACGATTGGCCAATCGAACAATGCCTTCTCCATATTAGGGTTTCTTTGGCGGGAAAACGAAGAGGCCATGTTTTGATCTTTTCATCCATTGGCTGATGAAACAAAGAACGAACACTTACCGAAACCTTTTTTCAAGGTCATACGAAAATCGCTCTATCAAGTGAACTAAGTATGCGATACAAAGAAAACCAATACGCTTGAGATGACCTGCCGATGGATCTCAAACCGGCCAAAGCGGATCATAACACAGACCCTGAACTTTGGGGCGTTACGATGGAAAGTGAAACAGCAGTATCAGGTTATGAATTCGGCAGTATAAGGTCATTGTAAATGTCTCCGGGGGATAGTCGTGAGACTATCTTGACAGAAGTTATGACAAAGGCGCCGGTGGAATGAAAGAGCAAGTACGTTCTCCATAACATGCAAAAAGAGCCGTGCCGTCGGAGGGTTCCCTTAACATGGCTTTTGAAGATGTAACATAACGAACTGCTGAATCCGTAGTCAACCAGAGAAGAGATTGGAAGTTGAATTATCAGATATTCTGAATAGTATTATAGTTTTTTTTTCTCATTAGCAGCATTAATATTTATAGAGATATTTAATTTTATCCATAAAGGTTACTTAGGATAAGGGTTTTACTATAGTAAACGGGTGATGCCGGCTCATGCGCAGTCATACTGTCTATTTAATGACAGGATATACCATAAAAACGTTTTAATTCTAACATAATATCAAACATACATATAAACGGACTTTAACACTATAACGGGCTTTATCACTACATGTCTATTTATACTGTGTATGAAATGACAGGATACAGCATAAAAACGTTTTAATTCTAACATAATATTAAACATAAATATAAACGGGCGTTAACACTATAACGGGCTTTATCACTACATGTCTATTTATACTGTCTATTTAATGACATGATATAGCATAAAAACGTTTTAATTCTAACATAATATTAAACATAAATACAAACGAGCTTTAACACTATAACGGGCTTTATCAATGTACTTTGTATATTAAGCGTAACCTGAACAATCCCTACAATGGCAATATAGTAATACACCCCACCTTTAGAGAAAAGATCTTGGCCATCAACCATAGCATGGGAACCTAAGGTGAACTTGTAGTTTTTTAGAAGAAGTCTTTCTGGAAGAAGATAATTGATCACGTATTCTAGAACGCGAAAGAGGCTCTCGGTCTTACTACTGTACAATGCACCTGTGGGATAAAATGTTCATATGGTCAGGACGGTTTAAAAGAAACAATCTTCCGTTAAGATTGTCTACTGATGATCACTTGTGGATGCTTTACAAGCGCTGGATGCACAGATAACTTATTAATAAGCCTTTCATATGACTATCATATTTGCTTGACAGTATGTCTCATCTCATCTCCCTGGTACAGGGTAAAGTCGGATGATATTGGATCTGTTTATAACATGGCCTTCGGCTGTGAAGTCTAAGAAAGTACTGCCCCTCAAGGGTAGAAAATGTAACAAAAAATTAAAAGTAATGAGAAAAATTCCGAATCCCGTTTTTCAAACGATACTTTCTAGGTATCGCCGTCTTGGTGAAAACGCTCCTCCGCTTGACAAGTCACTACACCACTGTGACAACAATTTTTCTTTAAGTTTGTGGCTGTCAAAAGCCAGAGGAAATGGCTGTCTAAGGAAAATATAATAGGAAATGCGAACGTGAACTGGGAGACTACATACCGCCTCCCCTTTCTGTGTACTATAGTGTTCCAATTCATGTTCCTTCACAGACTAATAGCCACAAACGAATTCCTCTTTAAAATCGGCCTAAAACAAGCAGACTCCTGTTCTTTCTGCGGGGAATTTACTGAAACCCCTGCCCACTTGTTCTGGTATTGCAGTTACACTCAAAAATTCTTGAAAGCCATTTATCAATGGATAACTCAAAACACCACCTTAAACAAACCCATTGCCTTCTCTCCTCTTATCTGTCTTGGATTAATTGATAATATTTCTGATTTATTACTACATCACCTTTTCCTTATCGCTAAACGATATATTTACACATGCAAGTTAAATAACTGCAACCCTGTGCCTGTACAAGTTTATATAAAAACCGTTATGAACTCCATGGAAATTGAAAAAGAGATTGCCTCTAATAATAACAATATGTCAAAAACAAATGGAGCCCTCTTAAACTTTGCCCCTCGGACAAATAAAATTGCTGTTATTAAATAATTCCAAAAGTTCAAAGTGATGCAGAAGCAAATGCAAATGAAAAGCACCTTTTAGTTGGTAGCACAGACTCCTTATGTTTTTGTTGTATCGTGTTTTATTTTGCAATTTTGCAAATAGTAGCCAAATTTGTAAAACTTTTTTAAGCTTAATTAGTTGTAAATGCTGTAACATCGTATTTTTCCTTTCTCTCTTTTTCCCTGCACGTAAATGTAAGTATTGTCATGAGAAGTGTTGTAACCAAATAAAGGTTATTTTAAAAAAAAAAAAACTCTGTGGCTGTCAAATTGTTAGATTCGAGGGACTTTAGAATACACTCACTGGCTTTCAACGAACATGAAAGGTGAAATGAGCTAAACACTGTCTGTAAGTGACCACAATTACCGTGAACATTTTGATTAATTATCTTACTCGATAACATTTAATTAAAACAAAAAGCAAGGGTATTGTCTTGCTCTCAGCTGGTAAAACAAAGGAAAGCAATAGAATTTGCCATAATTTAGTACATTCAACCTTGATGCATTTAACACTGAGTCATGTTAACACAGAAAAATAGCATTTGTTTATTGGCTTCTAAATGTTTCTGAGCCTTTTTTCAGCCCCCCTTTTATGTCTGTTGTGACTTGCCAGATTTACCAACAGAAGGGAGAAGAATTGACTAAAGCCTTTGAATTTCAGAGGAGGAGAGAGTTTTTTTAACTGATGGCTAAAATTTTAACTGGTATATAATATATCACAAAAAAATCTCAATGAGAACTTAAAGACATGGTGTGACGAGCGTTGTGCACTCATGACTAGAGCGGAAAACGTTAACTAAAACTATCATGGAACTGAAAGAACAACAAAAATACTGAACGACAGTCAAGACGGGAATTTTTGATGGATTTTCTAGACCTCATGTGCGAAAGAAAATATGATTACTTTACTCTGACTCGTTTTATTTTGTTCAGACTCTGTTTAACCAGATCATTTTTAAGACAAAAGATTTTTAGCAGTAGCCTTAAAATCATTTTGAAGGACCTTTTTTTCATAAGGTCTAATATTAAATAGATCTATTTTTTGTTTTTTTGCAAGAATAAATACGTAACCACACACATTTTGAAACCACTTTCCCCAGTCAACACAAACCAAAATGGTTCATTAATTAAAAATGACGTGTCATCACACTTGAATCGCAGTCACTACCAAAAACGTTTCTGATCAAGGTCGTGGGAGATCAATAAACAGGAAAAACTGCGGATATTGCTTTGCAAAAAAAATATAACGATAAATTCTGAAATTAAGCATTACTATTTTAATTTTCTCTTCCACAAATGAAGTGATGTTTGGGTGACTGAAAGAAAAGAATTGCAACTGCTATATACATGGCAGTGCATTCGTTCCAACATACCTATCTTGATGTCTTGAATTTTCCCCTCTGAAGTAAAGGCTGAAGATGACACGATGAGAACAATGCAGATAGTAACGGATATTTTACCCATCTCGGGTAAGTTTACAATTAATGAGGGAAACCTTAATCTGAATTAAAATTCACGCTTTTCTCAATTCTTGTTTCACCATTCCTTGCCGACTTGACAAAATTATGGAAGACTTGAATGACGCGCGAGAAGTTTTTTTGCCTTTGAAGACTAACTTCCAGTAATACTGCAAGACTAATTTTCAGTTTGCCCTGTCAATAAAACTTTAATTCCTGTATCAATTATTGAGAATTATTTAGACATACTACTCACCATTGAAAATAAATAATTGAGTCATAAATGGCTATGGGAGAGCATAATGTGTGGCGTGTAACACGAAGGCCAAGCCGATGATTGCGACATTTCTCTGACAATTACATAAAAACACAGCGTTCCCTCCAAGAGTAGTTAACTTTTTAAAATAGCAAGTCAATCGTACATAGACACTGCATGAACCGTAAAAGCGTAATGGCAACTAACATTTGTTAAGTTGCGTTTTTCCCAGTAATTTTTAATAAAATTTAGTGTTTTGTCAACAATACGTTTTAAACTGATATCATCAGAGATCGCATCTCGACTCTCCTCTCGTTTGAACAGTTTTATTATTACCAATCTTCACTTTAATTATAATTATGACGCAAAATGGTATTTGATTTTTTGCTTATTAGTTCACATTTTAGGACGGCCGAATCTGTTCCGAGGACCAGGCTATGCCTAAAAAAAAAAGTTTTGTTTGTCATCACCCTTTCGTTCGTTGATAGGTCAGTCTTCAGGTAAAAAAAGGGTGGATGCGTGGGCGAATCTGACGGCGGCCTTAGCAGGCCCTTGTCGTCTGTCCTCTAAAGCCTTTATTTCTGGATAAAAATGCTCTTAAAGTTTGTTAGTAAATAAAGCTGGCACGCACCATAGGCTTCACCCCATTCTTTCTGAAATTTCTGGATCCGCCCCTGAAATGTACGCAAACATTTTCTAAATGCAAAAAATATCAGTGATATAATTTTGATATTAAAGTGAATTAAGAACAGTGGCAGTAAGCCAATTCCTGGTGATCTCCTGAGTAGTCCAAATTATGGCTCATCTCTCACCACACAACTTTTTTCTTAACAGATGAGCCGAATATGGCCGAGAACTGCACATTATCTATATACTATGTATGATATTGGAATCATACTCAATCCCATCAGAGACTCCATGGATACGCTTCACTTCAAATGCAAGGTCTTGTTATCTATCAAGCGTCTTGTTCTCCGTGCAGGTACCGCAACATTAGTCATGATTATTATGGTTTTTACTTTCATGATGAGGTGAGTTTAAAGTGATCTTAAGAACGCTGCTATTGAAACCGTAGAAAGTGACATAGGATATTTGAGGACTTATAGGACTAGATTGTTTTTTAATCAAAAATAGAGAAGTATTTGTATTTTTTTACTATGAATTTTTAGACTAGTTGATGGTTTAAAAAAATATGTCAAAGTTCAATAATAGATACGCTTTTTATTTAATTTTGTAACTCAGGTCAGTTTCAGCCCTCGTGCGGCTATTGCCGTGCCGAACTCGATTGATCGAATTAAATTCGACTTTAGCACAAAGGTCGTGCTACTACTGCGCCGAACATGAATACATTAGACTGCGTGTTAAAAGTTCACTAAACCACTTTTAATTTTTTTCTAAAGGTTTGTTTTCCGCAAGAGCTATTTTATTTGACTGAGTGAAATTCGACGTCTGAAACCAATTCGCACTACAGTCGTGCTAGAGTCGAGCCTGCTTAGAACGGCTGCAGTATCACGACGTTTAAAACGGGCCTTAAAAAGTATCTGCTACGATATTTTGATGATGATGATGATAATAATAATAATAATAATAATGATGATGATGATGCTTATAATGTCTTTATTTCACACAAGATAAAGACACTTATCCTATGTTACAAGTGTCATGAACACCGTAAGACATGATAAAATATATGAACTAATCATAGAATCCTAACTATCCTGTACCAGGGTTGTGTTTTAAATATTAATCTATTTGCAAAGGCAGACATGAAACGCTCGGTATTAGTTTTAGGATGGGCACATTGTTTTTAACGCAGATTCTAAACACAGACTTCCTTTGAAGGAATCATGGAGCTAGGGGGTGATTATTTATAGAGGTTACTTTCTTAAAACTTTTACAGTCTTGCTTCTTTAATAGAAACGGCGGTTATGACAACTATCTAAAAAGATCTGTATAATTGTATAATATTGAGATCAGGTTCAGACGCTTCATATACGTGAAAACCATGAAAAAAATTAGGCAAAACTAAGGAAGTGATCTATTTCAGCTTGTGAATATTGCTCTTTTCTAAGGTTCCTTAGAACATGAAGACATTTGTTTGCTTTAATTAATTTAAGATTAACATACGCCCAAAACTTGCAATCACTCTGGATCGTATCCCTCAGTATAACAAGGCTACTGCATTGAGGAACGTTAAATAGGAGGTTTTATTAAGGATTGGTGCCTTTATTTCTGAAGTTAAGTTCTTTACATTTTTTCGGATTGCAAGGCATGTTGTTCCCTTTAGACCATGTCATGAATTGTTCCCACAAGGTTAGCAGACGGATCACATTGATTACTAACAGGATAACTATTGTAGAGTCATCAGCACTAAAAAGAGCGGGAGAATTGTTATTAGAAATTTATAGGTCATTCAAAAATTGTTGGTTTTCACATGACGTCACTAAGATTCAAACTAAAAAACTATCGATCCTACCGAGATTTTACTTTCACGATGCATTAAAGCAGCTGAAAACTAATTTTCATACAAATTTTCGCTTCAAAAGGGTTCCTGGTTTTGTGATAGAGAACGCTTGAATTTCTAAGTTTTTGCGTGACGCGGCATTTACATGACGGCCAAGAGAGCTGTCATGTATGTTAAAAAAATGACTTTTTTCAGGAGATTTTGCTATTTAAACAGTTCATGTATTAGAAAAAGTATTACTTTAATGTTTTCTGAGTTTCTCGAGGAATAAATTCACGCTTTTGTAGCAAAACTAGGTAACAGATGTTTCTGTTGGTTTCCGTCCGCCATGTTGGAGCTCACTTAGGTGAGCACCAGCATGGCGTCTCCATACAAATCTCTATAAATTTGGGTAAAACATTTCCTCGGATATCTCGTATACGAAATATTCCTCTGACCTGAATCTTGGCGAGGGTCTTTGTGTATGTACCTACTTTCATTTCCCAGATTCTGGACTTTATCTATTAGACGGTTTTGATTGTTATTTTGATCTATTTTGAATGGCGTGACACTGAAAACCAGCAATAGATAAAGTTCGGTTACGCTTCCTTGGGTGGTTCTCTTGTTAACGACCTTCCAGTTACAGACTGAGGTGATTGTTTCCTAGCAAATAAGAAGCTATGATACCAATTAACGATGTAAGGATTGAGGGTAGCTGCTTACGATTAGCTGATAACTTGCTATGATTTACGGAATCAAACGCTTTACTAAAATTCATTGTAAATAATTAAAACGAACTGCCTTACAGTCACTACTCCCCTGAACACTCTTCCTGCCGTAAGGATTAGTTTACTATTTTAACTTTAAAATTTGGTACTTTCAATCACTGGTGTCTAGGTGTCTATATTCAAGATGTTCAATAGATAACATGGCGTTCGTGTAGTTACCCCCTTGCCTCTATGCAAATTGGGTGGGGCTAAGGCTCTTTTCTATAACCTCTTTGGGTGTGGATGCATATCTAGTTCTTTTTAAGTTTATGGATTATATTATTGTTAATAGATCTATAAAGGATTTTCGTCATTATTATTGTTATTATTATCATTATTTCTTTATTAAAAAGGGACTTGGCCAGTCTCCGCGGTAGAGCCCTTTAGGAGTCCACGCGAATTTGAGGTTGGAAAAAATTCTTTAAAGTACCATTTATGACATTTAAACGATTGAAAACAATTCACCTTCTGAGCGTCAGCTTTCACGTGTAGTGTCACGTGACTTTCGATGTAAACAAGCACTCAAAGTTCGGACATTGGTTTCACCCACGTGTACGAACTTCGAGTCGCTATTTCAAGTTTCCGTTTATGTAGCCGGTTTTTTCCATGACCTATAGTCTTTAAAATTCGAATATCGAGTAGAACATCCGTTCCTACCCACGTACTGTACGTGGTCGAACCACAAGTCGCATATTTTAGTAAAAAACACCCGAAAGTTCGACCCTAATAAAGGCTATAAACAAAATGGTTACGACAAAAAGATGTGCTTATGGTACTTGTAGAAACGATTCCCGTTACCCTCAGTCTTGGAAAAGAAACTCGAATGCTGATCCAGTTAAGTTTTTTCATTTTCCTGGCGCAGTTAGATAAAATAAGAGACGGCAAAGGTGGATTACTGCACGTCATCGCGGTGACTCGTTCGTTTGTACGAAGGATAGTTATATTTGCAGTATACACTTTGTTGGTGGAAATGGTCCAACAAAAGAAAACCCTGATCCAATATCGGCTGTTGTCAGTAAAGAAAAGGTAAGTCTGTCGGTTTTCCCGTTTATAACACTGTTTGTCATGTCAAAAAAATTCATGCCTTACGTAGGTGACGCGGCTCAATCGCAAACGGAAGGCATCCGATGAACGGGAAGCTGAAAAAGAGAGAAGCAAGAAAATTTGCCTTGAACGATCTGCCGCGAAAACCCTTTTGACCCTTCAGCGCCATACTGGTAAATCAACAGAGGAATACGAAGCTACTGGGACCCTTTTAGATCTGTCCTTAGAGTCAGTTGTAAGTGCGGAAGAGGCTGAAATCGAAGACTTACAAGAAATGGAGAAGCTGATCATCGACCAGTTTCCGGAACCATTACCTGATGATGAACCGATCGACTCGCACGTTGACCGCGACACACAAACTGATAAAAAAAATACTAAGAGAATGCGGCACGCAAGTAAGCTGGCACCTTTTAAGTTGAATGCATTTTCCTAAATGTTTGCACCTAAATCACTTGTTCTTAATTTATTCTTGATACTGAGGTAGCTGTGCTGATTTTTTTTAACTACATACTAGACTTCAGGTACTGACAAACTGATGAAGATGTTATTTATGAGGAAAGTAATGGACCCACAGAAAACCTACCACTACACAGGTACATTCACTCTAAATACATTTGGACACGAATATAAAAACAAATAAAATCTAAGTAAACCTGCAGATTGAAGCATGGACTGGAAAGTTACTTTATCATCTCAATTCTCATCTCTGATATTGCAGGTATGACCAAGCAATCATCCTTGAGGTGATTTACGGTGAGGTCAAAGAAAAGAGTCAGCGCATGAACGTGTGGAAAGGTTCACGAAAAACAAAGACTGGAAAGCTACAGGACAAGTACATCAAGGTAGTCTTTTTCAGAGACTTACGTTTTGTTGACTAATTGAAAATCTGCAAATGTAGCCTTGCATGTGCATAACAACATAATGTGGTTGACATGCAGTTTGTTCACTTTTTTCCAGAAAAGGATAGAACTGCATGGCCAAGCTGACAACCAAAGAACAATTTGTGTTTACTCTAGTTAGACTAAGAAGGAACCCAAGTCTTGAAATGCTGTGCGATATATTCGGTATTACTACAGGGACTGGAAGCAGAATATTTATAATTTGGATTTTATTTCTTGAAAAGGAGTTGGCATTTCTTTTACCTTTCTCAACAAAGGAGGAATTGCGAGAAATATCAAAACCAAATTGCTTCAAAAAGAATTCCTTAAAAAATGTGAGAGCAATAATAGATTGTACAGAATTCTATATTGAAAAACCAGGTAAACCATCCAGCCAAAGATCTACCTATAGTCAATACAAGTCCTCAAATACATTTAAGTTACTTATTTCAATGTCTCCTGTTTTGCATTTTAATTTCGTCTCAAAATTGTGTAGTGAAAGTATCAGTGGCAAGGAGATTGTAAGTGTCAGCGGTTTCCTTGAGAAACTGGAACCGGGCGATGCTGTAATGGCTGATAAGGGCTTTAACATACAAGATTTGTTAGCTTTACATGACACTGTACTAATTGCACCCCCAATGATGCGCAAGAATAATGTGTCTGCACGAGCATCAACTGCCACAAGACGAGTTGCAACCTCAAGGGTTCATATTGAACGCATGATCAGGCGACTGAAATTGTTTAACTTCCGTCGAGGGGTTATTCCTCTTACATGTAAACCATATGTTAGTTCTGCTATTACTGTCTGTGCAATACTGGTAAATCTACAACCATCAATAATAAAAGAGAAATAATCTAGTACTGTATTAAATCAAGTAAAATACATATATCAATTTATAAATAGTTATATGTACAATATCAGTGTGATCGATTGAGGAATAAAATATTTACTGTACAAAATGTCATGATCTGAAAAAATGAGCTATAAAGTCTTCCAGGTCAATATCACTGAAAAAGAGCTTCCAGATAAGTTCTTGTCAATGTCCTCTTGGTTTCAGCATCTTTAGGATCAAACCACATGTGTTCAGCTTTGACATACTCATTCGGATCACTTTCATACACCTTCAGATCCTATAGAATAGCAAAAAGGAAGGTGCCATAACATTAACAAAAGTCGTCGTCGTCCGTCTTTAACTTCATGAAAGGCTTCACCTTGGCTACGTAAACATGGACTCCCTCTTGTTTTAACTGAGTTGTAAGCAAGGATTCTACGTACCCGTCATTGAATAATCTATAGTCATCAAATGACTTATAAGCGGCGAGTCCCTGTTTATCGTAATCGGTGGAGTGGTAGATTAAATGGTTAAAAATATCGAACAACCCGAATGGCGGAGAAGAGTTGAAGTTGTTCACGGTCTTCAGGGAAAATGGATCAGGAATTACCATATCATGAATGATTAATGTCCCCGCGTCATGTGTTTGATCTTTTTCAAAGTTTGGGTCAATGGGTAAAACCATTCTTTCGACTGCAGAAGCGATTTCCACCAGCGAAGGTTTTAAGCATCCGCTCACCGAAACGCCCCGATCCTGCAAATATTTTTTCAAGTTCTGCCACATTCATGGCCTTGAAGTCGCTGCTGTTCTTCTGCATTGACATTTTGCCCCTGATGATACTCTAGTTTCGGGGAATAAAGCGTAGAAAATAAACTCGTACTTCGCACAGTATTAGAAGGTGAATAAAAAACGCATGTTCGTTCAATTTTTAAAGACTTTAAAAGCGATTTGTGGTTCGACAACGTACAGTACGTGGGTAGGAACGGACGTTCTATTCGATATTCGAATTTTAAGACTATAGGTCATGGAAAAAACCGGCTATATAACCGGAAACTTGAAATAGCGACTCGAAGTTCGTACACGTGGATGAAACTAATGTCCGAACTTTGAGTGTTTGTTTACATCGAAAGTCACGTGACACTACACGTGAAAGCTGACGCTCAGAAGGTGAATTGAGGCAAACGTGTCCAACTGAAACAAATTAAAACTGTCGTGAATATAATATTTAAGGGATTTTATTGTCCCCCAAACACTACAAATTTTGACTACGAAAAGCTGTCAAAACTTACCGTAGTGAAACACGACGGTAAGCAAAACGCCATCCCATAACTTTTACACATGCGCAAAAAAGCTCAACCCAGATCCCGCGTACTCGTCCAACCGTAGCCGTTAACCGTAGTCGTAAATCTTAAATTTTCTAATATCAACTACGATTGAGTACACAAAATCAGGCTGTTGCATTTAATATCCCTGCCCCCTCTGTTGCAGACTTACTATTTCTTCTCAACCTGAAGATTAAATAAAATTGCATTTAGCCCTGAAGACCTCCATAAATTATGGATCTACCCATGAAGAATTCGTTTGAATGGTGATTTTTAAATTTTACAATTGAATGAGGAAAAAATGTGTGGTCCTCAACTGGCAGTTCGGATAAATTCAAATACTATAGCCTATTAATAACTAACACAAGCTGAGAAGTTAAAACTAACCACCACGTTAGATGCTTTTAGCATCACAGGTTGTTAAGGCCCAGAGCATCAAAAGATGCATTAAGGGTGAATGCAAATTTTTCAAGATCAGATTAGTCAGATTAATGAGTGTCAAATGGTGTAATCAAATACCGGTGGGCTTTTATTAGCTCTGATCGTGTAAGAACTGATTGCCATTCTCTTTCACCCATATCATCCCCGTGCAATATAAGCAGATGGTGACACAGATTAGCAATCAATCAGGGCATTGTTTTGTAATTTATTTAGACAATAGTCGATGATAACGCTTTAGGAGGGCTACTCTACTGCCAGCATGCAGCTCGGGTTGTATGCAGAGCACGCTTAGTTTGTTTGCGTTGTCTCGGATTGCTTTTGTTTGGCAATTCAACACCCAGTTGTAGAAAAAATGCATTGAAAATGACCCTTCTGGAAATAAATTTACCAATTTTCAACACATCATCAAAGACGCAGTTCAAATTGCTCTCGACAAAAGAAAGTTTCTAAAATTTACGTCAGAACAATACTAGGAAACGTGCTTTCATATCATGCGAGGAAAGTATTCCACCCCCACCCCTCTCAGAAAGTAACCCTTGCGAGGTAAAAAAAAAAAAGAGGAAGAAGAAGACAATTATTTTGAGACAATAATGATAAAAACTAACAATTTAATAACCCTGTCAGCCTTGTTTTGTGACAAAATAACCCAATAAGCCTGAGTGGGCCATCTACCTAACAGGCTCTTGAAATCTCAATGACAACTAACACTGCTCAAAAATTATCACAAGAATACATATGATCTGTCCTTAACTGTCCCGATCAACCTTAGGTGAAATGAAGCAGCTTTTTTTCAATCATATTCTGTTATTTTTTCTCGATCCTTACGCTACTTCACTGAAAACTTATAGACTACGAGAAGTCCCCCATTTTTCCTCAAGGATAGTAGAGCGAGCGAAACGCGAGCGCCTTTTCTCGCGTGGGGTGATTTTCACGCGCGATCGCGTTTCGCTCGCTCTACTATCCCTGAGGGAAAATGGGGGACTACTCGTAGTCTAGAAAACTTAGGGCTGTTTATTTATTTTGTTATTTATTTTTTTAATTGAACGAAGATTGACTTGCCGTCACCACGGGAAACAACTCTCAATGCTCCATCACATCTATTCGCGACTGGATTGTTTTAGAGATCGTGAATGCTTTTTTGTCTGCTCTATAGACCTCCTGGACAATTTTCCCAATAAACAGCCCTTATATTACTGGACTGCCCAATACTATACGAAAATGGCTCGGAATGTGGCCAAGTTGAAAACCGGCTAAACAGCGATCAAACATGATAAACAACCTCTGGAGATTACCCGAAAAAAACGCCCTTCGCCTTCAGACATTAGGTTTTATCTGGCTTTCGAGCCCTTTCTTGAAATCTGGGGCATGACCTTTTTAAATGACATATTAAAACTTTTTCTGTGGTCCCTTTCTTTCTCTAGATCTCATTATCAGAAGATAGATAGTTTGGCCCAAGAAGGAAACATGTAAATTTAAGATTTCCTGCTCGATGTTCTTAATAATTTAAGAAGTACTTCAGAAATTGTTAACTCCATTAACTGGCCTACGATATTAGGGAAATAATAAAACTGAGTTCACCGTCCTTTTTCCCGTGTGTGCAGCCTAATAAGAATCAAAGGACAAGTAATAATATACATATATATAATATTAATAGAGACATTGTGAGTCAAGATTTGTGGTAGCCATGGCTTTAATGTACGTTGTAAGGAGGAAAAAAACAATAACTCCTGAGCGGCCGTTCACTTGCTTTAATGACAATATACATAATTTAGAGCTTCGATGCCAGCCAAATAAGTCGCCTTTCTGATGGTAAATGAAATCATTTACTCTAGGTGAAAATATGTTATTTTTCGCTCACAAAGGGGACTGTCATGTTGTTGAGACGAACGTGATGATAAATTCTTTTTTTCCTGATTTTGTTGAACAATTCGGTAGCTTTTAAAAACATAATGACGAAAATACATGTATCAAAGCCGCTGGTTCGAGAATTATCAGTTTTTGACAGACATAGTTATGAAAGTGTTGATTGCTTTGAACAAGATGCGGCCCTAGAGGTCATCACTTTGCGCACAGATGATCGCAACATGACAGATGCCAACAGAACTAAAATAATTTTGGCCTCTCTGAACTGATAAATATGTTAAAATGTTCTATTTCACCTCACAGTGTGGCAATTTCCTAACACAGCACCCACGACAAGCCCAAAGTTTTGCAAAAATAATTTAAATCATGATCGCAATATTTTAGTTTCCATACACACCAGACGTAAACCGATCTTTTCAAAATATCGAATCAATACCAAGGGAAGAACAAAGCTTAGCGCAGCAACAAATTCGTAATGTTTACGCCTCGGTTATTGTAATTAAAATTCAAAGACAACGCACCTTGCATAGGTAATGAGCAAACCTCTGGCGAACGGTCTATTTTGGAGAAAATCATTAACAATTCTTTACATCCACAAAATCTAGGCCAGAGGAAAAGAAGTTGACTTAAATTGCCACCACTGTTAAAAATTTGCTACATTGTTTTTCTTGAGAGATTAACACTGGGATTGGTTTGAACACAATATTTCTTATTATTTTTTTTTTCATGATGCCACTAGCCACAATGAGCAGGTGTTTTCCTAAACTTCCCTTCAAGAGTGACAAAATAAACTACGAATCCAGTCCCAGCTTTTTCCGTTGTTCTTCATAATGTCCAACATTCCGCTTCATGATGTCCATACATGGACCTAAGAGACGTTCAAATGCATCTACGTTCAAACAAGCGCATTTTGCCTCGCCGCCAAACGCGAAAATCGAAGCGGAACGCGGCTGTTTTAAAACAAGAGCTAGTTCGCCAAAGTATTCTCCCTTGGTCAGCTTGGAGATTTCTTTCTCTGAAACAGTAACTCGAACTGTCCCGTCTTCAATAAAATACATACAATCGGCCTCGTCTTTCTCGCGTATAATGCATTCACCATCTTCAAAGATTTTCGTCTCCAAAGCGTCAGCCAAATTCATTCTCTCGTAGGCCTGTAATTGCGCCAGCATGGGTACGTTCTCCAAAAGCGATTCATACACTTGTCGCCGCCGCGCCGCCGCTCCAACTACAATTCGCCTAAAGGTGGATTGGTCGAGCGCCCAAATGCTCCCTTCAGATTTAGCAATGATAGTTGCATTTCGAGGGCAGTTGTACATGAGCGCCAACTCACCGAAGCTTCCCGAGTCTTTGAAGGTGTGCACTTTAACTTCTTTCCCGTTGTTGTCGATAAAAACATCAAAGACGCCATTATCAATGACATAAAAATTATCTCCATCATCCCCCTGGCGAATTATCTCGTCTTCAGGTTTTACTTTCCTCTCGAACATCGCATTTAATATTTCCTTCAATTGGTCGCGATCGCACGACTTAAACAATAATATATTCTCGACCGATTTCTTCAGGCGCTGTAATTGTTCCTCTGTTTTGGGGTGTACAACAGGCTTCACATTCGCGTCGCTTTCGTTTGGATTATACGCCTCGGCTGCTACGGCTCTCCTTCTTCCACGAGTAGGCATTTTTGGTGGTTCTTGTGGTTCTTCCATCTCTTCCACGCATTCTTTCTTCTCCGGCTTTGACGTTGATGCTTCTTTCGCGGCTTTGCTGTCCTTCTTCTTCCTTCCTAATTTTAACATGTTAAAATAATCAGCGGCGAACTCGACTAAATCCGTTGGATTCTCTTGAATGCACTTGACGACAAATTCCTCGAGTAAATCAGTAAGCCCTGGGGGAATTGAAAACTGAACGGCGGTTTCCATTCTCCGGTGTCGATTTACTGCTCACGATTTCGACGTTGCCGTCGAGTTTACTCATCTCTGGTTTAGGACTTGCTTCTAGGCAACGCGCCCAACCCGGACAACTCAAACGCGCCGGAGAGCAAACCTCGATTTAGCCAATGGTCGAATTCTTTTTGTTTGCCGACGACTGTCGACTTATTCAGTGAACTTTCAACAAATTAAATATGGGAAAATCCCACTGTACGAGGAGATTTTCAGAAGGAAAGTCTTACGTGGTTTGAATTTAACCAGCTGTCTTCCTTTTGAGGACGCTTTACTATTTGCATGGCATTGTTATTTCTAACGACAAGTGACGTCACGCACTGATGGCGAGAGAAATGCACTGGAAATTTCGGGGATTTAAAAAGTTCGATCTGCGCTATTCACCTCCTTTGCTAATGGAATTCTCTTTTAAAATTCTATCCCTTTCCGAAACGTTGCTGGCAACTGCAACTATAAGTGAAAAGTCTATTTAAAGAGACACTCCTTTGAAAGGAACCCGCCCATAATCCATGAACATTATGGTAATAAGTTGTGGTTTTTGAAACTCCGGGTGGCTGAGTTGAATAAAAAATTAACTCTTCTGGTGAATTTTGTTTTCAAATGAACGTTAAGCGCTCAGGAAAATCGGGGAGCCGGCGAGGCATTTCGAAGGAAGAATAGTAATACTAGGGTATTGGATTGTATTCGATGAATTTGAAAATCATAACTTCCAAAGGCTAAAGTAGATCTTCGAAAATTAATTACAATCAAATGCAACGCCAATCAGTGGAGAGATAACATTTATCTGAGTTTGACTATATTTTTTTAAAAAGGTATTATCTTCACAATATCGTAGAAACCTGTTAAGTCACCGCGAAACATTATTTACCGCAGTCTTAACTACAAAGAAAAAAGTCTATACGACAGAGAAAACGCTTCGCTTAGGAGTTAATTTATGCAGATTCACATTGTCGTCTTCCTCATTCTCACAAGGTGTAAGTAATTACAGCCAAAAAATAGCAAAACGAGTCTATTTAATATCTGTTTTTCTGTTACCCTTAGCAGTCTACCAACCGTCCAGTTACTTTCTATCTACACACAAAACAAAGCAAAAATATATATGTATATCATAGCGTTGAGTGTTGAGTGTCACTCAGCAAATAACAAGACGTTGAGATGATAAAGTAAGCCGTCAAAATGAGTCTAGATGTCTTATAACTGTAAACTTTTAAATGCAGTTACTAAACTTTGCAGTAACAGATTTGAAGGTACATATAAACAAACACCTGACCTCCCGCGAACCTGCGAAAATTAAAGGCAAAGAGTATTGTCAATAATTTAAACGAAGGCCTCACTATCCAACACAACATTTTGCACAAACAAATGAGAGAGTTGCTAGTTTTCCGTACATAGAGAAGCGAGACCATTTTTTAGTAAACTAAAGCAAGGGATAATCCCTCGAGGAATATATAAGAAGGGTTCTAGAAGGAAGCAAATTGAATTTCGTTTGAGCTCCTTCGACAAGAAAAACGCTCTCTTGTTTTGCGCCTATAGTATAGAGTTCACGGATTCATTGGCTTTAGTGACAAAAGCCACCAGATGGTTGTTGTGAATCAGCTGAATGACTTATCTGACGCTATGACTGTAAGACAGTGCCAAAAGGCGTTATTATGCACGCGGGACAAAGCCGATTCACACAAAGTTCAATTGAATTTGTGAATTTCGTGAAAAACTGAGTGAATTAACAGTTAATCTATAAAAAAGGCTTCTAAAATAGTAAGAACAAGGAAAGTTAAACTAAGCAAGATTTTTATTATCAAAATCATTCTACAAAAACAATAGTGAGTTCGTTACAAAGTTGTACTAAAAGCAAAAATGGAAAAGGAACATTACAGTGAAATTACAAAAGGTACAAATATTTACCAAGACTTGGGAAAATCATTTATATGATTAAAAGAACACAGACCAGCTACTGCACAGACTTAAGTTTAATTTTCTGACAGAATGTCGTGAATTCAAAAGACAGAGAGAATTTGGCTCCCGTGATCCTCGGTCTAAGAAACTGTAAAACTCAAGGGTAACGTAAAACGAATTCTGTGCGTAAACAATATTTTATTTCTGTTTGTTTATTTCAAATGCTATTTCTGTAACTCAGATGCAACAGTACTGCAAATCATACCCATGATTTAAGAAGTAAAAATCGTATTAAAATGACTTTATTAAATGCTTTAGCCAATAAGGTGTTTAAAAGGAGTGAATTAGAGTGTTGATTTATCGCATAAATCTTAGTCCTTGAAAACCAGTCCTTGAATTTTGGTTGTGTGAAGTTGTACGAGCCAAGGGCAAAAAAAACATTAATGCAGTCAAAATTAGCGGGCCAGTCCTTATGATGGCCATTCATTCATTGGCCATCAATACGTTGATGCACAATCCCGCAGAGTTTGCGAAGCAGGCAATAAGATGTCCACCAACGGAAGACTTCAAGGCGAATCCGACGGACGACAGCATGATGGCCTACATGCTCTCCTCCATTTTGATGCGTCGACGATCAGTGCAGAGGACCAGATCGCTGTTTGATCGTTCCAGGTACGATACAGACCACCAACCAGCGCCATCCTCCAGCCAACAGCGTCCATCTAGGCCCGCGCAGAGGCTGGATAGTGGTCAGTCTTCTGAATGGCTCCGGCCAGTCACCAGCAGCGCCACCCCGAGGTCCCGCCTGAGGACCACCGCTTCCAGCACGGGTAGGCGAACGTCCGCCACTTCGACCTCGGCGAGCCTCCCAAGTTTCAGCACCAGTAGCATCTCCAAAGGCTCGCCTATAGACGACGATGTTCCCCTCAACGACACGCCCCAGCGTCTGCCGCAACTCGCCGTCCACGGAGGCCCCCGGTACCCGCCGGTGAGCGCTTCCGTCTACGGATAACCGGGGAAGCAGAAAGTGACGACGACGACAAAGAGCCTGAAGTGGCTGATATTTGTCCTTCTCCTCCTCCTCCTCAAAGACCCCCAACACAAGCGACCCGTGGTGAGGTAGCACACGGAAGACGAGCAGCAAAAAAGAAAGCGCAAAAACACAAGAAACAAAAGAGACAGGAGCAGGCGGAACAACTTGTGGAAGAAGAAATTGTTGCAGAACAACCTCAGGAGAAGAAGCAGAAGAAAAAAAAGGTTCAACAACACCGAGCCCTGGCTTTGCGATCTAGCTGAAAGCCAGGACAAACTCTATCGAAGGCTTAACGTTACTGCAAAAAAGTAAGCACGTGGGACATTTCGTGCTGTCAAAGACTGTAGGACAAGGAATTAAAGTTTTTGTTGCCAATGCAAAATCTGTGTGGTGCTAGCTGCTACGCTACGCATGCCTCCGATTCCGCGCACCCGCCTTAAGGGGATTCATAAGCCCCCCCCCCCCCGGGATAAGTCTTGGATCCTCCCGCCATGTTGCATATGCACAACTTCCGGAGGGTCGTGCCGCAAAAAGGGTTTTAGTTCCTGTATCCCTGGGAAGCGAGCGGCCTTTTGGGCTTCCTTATCCCCGATGGGGAGATAGACAACTGGGGCCCTACTAAGCAGGGTGGACAGGGGTGGGCAGCTCCTTAAATAAGATGTGATTTCACTTGATTAAGATTCGCATGGACGAGAAAACGAGTAAATCTTACGTAAATCGTGCCATCTTAGAGTTCTGCAACCAGCTGGGGCTAGCTAAGTCAAGCTGTCGAAATCCAAAATTAGAGCATACAGACCGGATGAATACTGTTTTCTGACTTTTTTCCGCTGCTGTCATTGTCTTTGTGCAGTTCACTGAGCCAGATTATTTAGACGTTTTTCGTTTTGTAGGAAGACAACAATAAGCGTAATTTTTCTCTCGTTCATAAAGTATAACTACTGATTGAAATTCTACTGATCTGAAATTCTCCCGGCTTCTGACAAGGCAAGTGCATTACTTTGGGTACGTATTTGTTAAGCGAAAAGTGTATTTTTCAGCTACTGTTGTTGTCTCCGCTGATTGATTCTATTAGTGAGGTTTACGAACATTTTTATCATTCCTTTTGTAGGACGACAACCAAGCTAGACCATGGTTTTGAATTCTCCTCTCAAGTTATTCTATCAGTCTTTGATGACGTACGGTACTTCAGTTATCTGAATTTGATTTGATTTTATTAGCATCACCAATTGAAAGGGTACTGTGCGCAGTCAAGGCAATGATGTGCAAAAATAAAGACTTGTATCCAGCTCACCTTGCTTACATCCTTACAGTTGCTATTGCGACCGAAGTTCCTGCCATGCCCAGTGTCCTCAAACGTAATGTGTAAGATACTGATCAGCTGAGAACGCAACTGAGAGAGGACAAATACAGATCCAAACAACACACAATGGTCCATTGCGTTCTCCTGTAGAAACTTCAGATGCTTACTGGTCTGGAAATTGTCAGCAGCAGTTCACGAAAAGCAAAAATCGATAACCTACTTTAAAATGACGGCAAGTGAAAACGTTATGGAGAGTGCCAGAAAATTAAATTTCGGGCCTCTTGGTCTGGAAACTGACACTGAAAAATAGGACCGCTTTTGGAACTGAAATGCGGTAGGAATGAAATTTTCAGTTAAAAAAGATTGGATGTAAAGGGTTTGGTTCCACGAGAGCACGCTGAAGTGTGGGACGAGGGAGCTTCACCCCATCCTAGAAGAGCTTACGGAGAACAAGCCCTATATCGGGCTTTCAATTTACGCCCAGCTAAGCAGATCAAGATTACTGGTCTTAAGGCAGCCATCGTATTAATCTTGCCCTTCCAAATCTCCAAGCGTCTGTGGGTCCTAGTACAAGGCTATCGGGGGAGCATTGAAAGCTGAAAGAAAAGAGAAAAAGTAACCTTAACAGTTACACTACCCGACACAGCAGAGAAAATTTGGTCGCCAGCAACATTCCAAAGAATTGTTGTAAAAGGAAGTGGTGATTAACACGCAATTGTATATTTGCTGTGGCTTGAGACATTATTCTTTTCTACTCACTAGTTCCTTGAAAATTTATTTTCTGGCTGCTTACGATCAAACCAGTTACATTCAGTTATATGTATTTCTCTCGCGCGCGATAATTTCAAACGGTCTGACAAACTCCGCCCCCCAATCAAAAAAGTGTCAAAAATCTTGTTCTGGTGGAAACGGTAGCGAGCTTCGCGCTGTAATAGTGGTCCTCTTTTCTATCCTGATCTTTGTTGTGATTGGTTGTCATTAAAATTTTCATTCTTTTTTTTCTATTCTTTTAGGTTTTTCTAAATAATAACCCCCCGTCCCACTCCTCGGATGAAATAAACTGATTATTTCTTTGATACCAGCAGTTAGTCGTTCTTTTAGACGGTTATTTAATATGTTTTTTTTTAATTGCAGTTACGCTACAACTATTATGGAAAGAGGGCTTGTAAACGCTTGAGTTAACTCTCAAATTTCTGCCCTTAATAAGGCTTGCTTATCTCATTTTTCTATACAAAAATGCAATGTCATTTTATATAATTCTTATACTGTTTAGGATACCTGCATGCTGGCTCCTCTGTTGAGCCTTTCGCTCTTGTTGATGCCAAACTTTTTCAACATCAAACTCCAAAATGCACCAATAATTGTGTCGATAGTAAATTTTGCTTTTTTTATCCTGAGAGGCATGCAGAGTTGGAACTGTGATGTTTACTGGTGTGCTATTGTAAGCTTTCCAAACTGGCCCACTCCATAAAACCTTCACATAGGTGGAATTTAGTGACTTCGGGCATGAACTCAGCAGTTGCTTTATAATTCTTTATATCTGATGATAGGTTTCTTTTGCCCATTTTTCGGCATAGATGATAGCAGTGCCAACATCTCTTGTAGAGGCAGTGTTGTAAAATTGTTCCCAGGTACCCTGGTACAATGTCAAAAGAGGTCACGAGTCCTTCAATTCAACCACCCTTGCCTATATTTCATATTTTTCCTGACTTATAGACAAGTGCGTATTTGTTTAATAAAAATATTTTTTTGAGAGGGGTTCAAAAGGGGTATATTAATTAGCCCTATGAAGCTGATTGGATAGCACATGCCGCGGAAAGGCAGAAAAGGCATAATCCATCATTAAATATCAAACACTAGGGCAGCTACACTCGCGGGACATAAGTATTCGTCACTTTCAATATGGCGGCCTTTGTTTACATTTTACGCGCGCTAGTTTTAACACCGTTTTCAGCAAATCTAACTTTAAAATCACCTTAATATTTAGTAAGATGACCGTTCATTCTAAGGACATTGTCTAGGCGATCGGGTATGGACAGGTAAAGGTTTCTTACATAATCCAATTCGATCGATGTTCCGCCACACACTCTGGATTTCACGCAGAAGATTATTTTTGGTAGCGATATCTTCATGTTGAGCCAGATATTTTATATTATATTTAAATCTGGTAATTGTGCTGGCCATTCCATTGAGGTTACTTCGTTTTGATCTTCATAATTTCTTACAGTGTGGGCTCTAAGAACAGGCGCATTATTATCCATGAACAAGTATTCTTTTCCTTCAAAATACCAGACATCTACTGGTCATACGTTCTTGTCTAGGATGTCAATGTATTTGGCAGACTTAATGTTGCCTTCAACTGCAGTCAGAGTTCCAACACCATCACAACAAACACATCACAAGATCATCAAACTTATCTTCCGTTCAGAGCGAAAGCAAATAAGATGTGGGTTGTACTTTTCATCGTCTTTTCGCCAAATGTGAACACGGTTGTCTGTACCGAGCACGATCTGACTTTCATCTGAAAATATTACTCTTTTCCAATAGTTGTCTACAGTCCGACTTCTTTGCTGTTTACACCACTTCACTCCCTTTTTCGATTCGCTTCCCGAACCACCATGTTAACTCCAGGATTCTTCTCTAGCAACATGTATCCACCCGTACAGCCTGTTCCAGTAGCTAGCTTACTGGCCTGAGATTTGTTCTAAGCCCCATCATAAGCTTTGTGAAAAGAGACATCCTGTTGGAAAGTGCGATATGTTGGCCGATCTCGTTCCTCCTCTGAATGTTCTGGGAAACTTGCACAGTCTTTCCTTTGCTCATGTTCCAATGGTAAAAATCGCCTATTGCCTGGGTACACCACTTTACTTAAGTGCTTAAAGTATTGTTCTTTCAAGAGACACCATGCACAACCTCTTTTGGATCCAGTGGCTGTAAGTGAAAACACCTTTTCAAGTCCTTGATAGTCAAGAACGTAGACCATGATTTCTACCTTTGCTGTGAATGGTGCATTCCTATAGCCATCATAAAGTTTGCAGCCGCTTAACGCAATAATTTCATCAACTAACACTTCTAAATAAGGATCAAGATTCTTTGGCTCGCCTCCTTCAGTCTGACTGGGAATTATTCCTGCAAGCAATAAATTGGCAAATTCAGAGATACCTAATCTGTCTTGGCAGATTCAGTTGGCCTAAAACAATTGGCCACATCGAATAGGTGGCCTTGTTTTTGCTTCCCGCATTTAGTGCATCAAGGCATAAAGACAACGCCACACCTCTTGGATCTCCTTGAAAGGTACCCATCTCACTTAATGCCTCTTTCCACTTTGGTGAGTCATGGATATCTTTCATGCTTCCTCCTGTTGTAGTAGACTGACATTCACTGCTATGACTCTGGAGCAAATATGAGATATCTTTTGTTTCAAAACTACGAGCTAGTCTTGGCCCAAGAGGAAGATAACGAAATGTTCTTCATGGAGTGTTGATAGAGCCCGCCTTATATCTTGTCTCTTGGCAAGTTGGACATGACACATTGTGTTTGTACTGTCCTCGAAATACAACACAGTCATTTGGGCAAACATGAAATACGACCTCAGGTACAAGGTAAGGCTTGATAACATTGTATGTCTCTGGATATGAGATAGGAAGGCAATTGCCTTTCGGAAGGAGGGAATGCCATAGTTGTAAGTTCCTTGAAAATGCCTCTTTACTTATTGAAGGGTGTGAGGAGAACCACTCAAACAACTTCACTATAGTTTCAAACAAAGTACAAGTTGATCCTTCATGAAGGACAGGGCTTTCTGCAAAAGCAACACTCACTCGATCATACAGGGTTTCTTTAGATAAGGTTGTAGTGATGATCTCACAAATGTCTGAATTATCAAACATGTGCATCCCTCCATCATCAGAATCCTGAAACACAAATTAATGAATTGCTATTATTGTATCTTGTTGCAAGATCGCAAACAGTCCATTCCCAGTGAGCATCCATGACTTGTTTGAAAAATACATCACAAATTAACTCCCACTGTGATTTATGAAAGAGATATCAAAAACCTAATATGTTGTCCCATCCTGTATAAATGATGTCTACGTACATGCAGCTTTAACTTTTATTTAACACATAATTGTTTTGAACACTCCATTGAATGTCCTTTCACTTACATATCTCTCCCTTCAGATTTAAAAATCAAACTAATACAACGATAAAAAGAATACCTCCTTATTACCTCATCACTTTCTGATTCAGATGTGCCACTGTCTTCATCAGAGTCGGATACATCACTTTCTTTTTCCACAGGAATGGGACTTTCCATAAATTCTGTGATGGAACTTTCGTAATCCTGTGAGATGAAGCAGATAACTGATGATTTATCTTTTTTCTGTTCCATAAAAAGGTCAGTTTACTTGACTTTTCACATGTGGAACGAACTGACTATTTTGTGGTACGATCTTACTGTTGATTGGAACGATACGACCATGGAACGAAATGATCGTAAATCGTGGATGATTTGTGTCGAATTTGTGGATGGATTGATAATATTAAAATCGATAATCAAAACTATCGCTCGTTATTTGAGCGTTAGCAAAGAAAGACTACGTTGTAAATTGTTCAAGCTACTCATTGGCGAAACGATCGTAATCAGAATGAAAGACAATGACAACAGCTTTTTACCTTGACCCTATCATCATCATCATGGTCATGATCGACGTCGTCATTCTAATCTTCGTCAAGGGGAAAAATGCTGGAGCCTTCTTCAACAACATATTCTTTCTTCTCACACTTCTCACTATCACTAGGATCTCTGGCCCTGGAATCGCTTTCTTCGACCCTCGATTTCTTAGCCATTGGCAGTGTTCCGTACAACTGAGCGTGTTGTTTTATCTTGCATCCTGACATATGTGTTTTACCTTCGCACAGATTGCAAAAACAGAGATGGAGAAGTTTTGAAGACATCGAGTCCAGTCAACAAACCATCTACGATGTCAAGCATCTACATTGTCACGTCGCCGTACGTAGAACTTCGCTGATTAGGTCTTACAACATACCCAAAATGCGCATGATTACTGATTGAAGTCGCTGCTACGCTTGCCCACTGATTCGCTCACACCATCAAGCCCGTGATGGTTAATGGGTAATTTTCCTATCACGTGACGCCCTGCAAGATTGTGGCAGTTTTTTTGAAACTCTTCACGCAGTAACAGTGATTCAAGTTCTTGGAGGATTTTTGTTCGGTAATTTTCTTTTCGGTTCTCGATGGAACGACTGCCAGTCCACAAGTAACGAGCAGCTACAGCCCTCACGACTTGCATTCAAAGTGTGCCCCAGGAACGAAGTGCACAAGGGCACAGCTTCACTTCAGGGTAAATATTAAGCTTCGTACCTTTTAATAAGTTCTGTTCAACTGTTCGTCAAATGTTTGCAATTGAGAAGTCTCAATAGAGTTAACACGTACGATGTGGTTTGCGCTTGTCACTTGTGTTGTATTTTAAAATCTGTTTTTGCATTTGTTTTCTTCCCAGTTTTATTGCTGGGCACCCTGGATCTCATGGTTTGGAACCTTTGGGCGCATTGTAACTTTTCTTAGAGCACAGCCTTGTATTTAACCATCCTTCAACTTGGGAACCATCAGCTTTGCGGAAGGTGTTCACATAGAGTTTGACGCAATTCCTCGAAAAAAATCTACAAACTCATTATGCTAAACTGTTCTAACAAATCTATTATCATTTGAATTGTGTAAAAAAAAAAAAAGAATTGGTGGAAGCTCACTCTTCCCTGAGCTTGCGTCAACTTGCACATGGATAATAATGAATTGTTACGTGTATTTACATTTTCGGTGTTTTATGACTTAATGACAATTAAAAAAAGGTTTCTTTCTTTTTTAGAATTTGCTCCGAGATTATGCAAAGCAGTCTAAGATTTGGTATAAGGCTTATCACCTACCTTCCATTCCTGATGGAAAACTGAATAAGTTTTTATAACTGGTAAGTACTTTACAGTGCACTACATGATCTCTTACAGTGCAACTACGTTACCAGGGTCACCAAGATAAAGTTAGCCAACAGCCAAGACTTGTATTGCTTGGTTGCACAGCGAGTAGACAAGTTGAAATTAAATTTCATTGCCTTGTTCTGTTCTTGACATTTCATTGGCGGAAGAAAAAAAATTGGAATCAATTGTTTCCGTTCTGCTTTGTTATGGTTAACTTTATCTGGATGACCCTGGTAACAGTAGTCACGCTGTATATTGTAAAAAAAACCATGAAATTTCATTACAACTAAACTTCCTTAGTTAATTAAAAACAGCAAATATATGCATGCTTGCAAGCCTTGAAAGCAAAAGAAAAACATTTGACTTATGCATTTTTTTGGGACCTGAGGAAAAGGGGATTTTTTTTACAATCAACAGTTGAAAATATTTTAAATGATTAATACATTGTAATTGTTTCCTTCATGACTTGAAAACAGGTTAACATAGCCGCTCCACAATTAAAGGGCTATAAAAATGAAGTAGAGACACTCCTGGGTCAAGCGCTTCAAAATAAAAGAAAATATTGAAACGATGTGAAAGTGGGAAAGAAAAACAATGGGTAAGTAATGGATATCCTCTTGTTTACGCGAGGTTGGCCTTTGTTCTTGTTTGATTTTTCTTCATCCTTGTTTGCTTGGTTGTCTGATTTTGTTTCTTTTTTTTATTTCCTGTGTTTTTACCTGCATATTACATGTAGATTAGTAATAAATCATGCCTTTTTATGCACAATACGCCGAAAGTGTAAATGTACTTATATTTACCGTGTTACGTTTGATTGTTTTTTTTTTTTTCAGTAATAAGGATGCAAATACGGATGCAAAAGTGCGATGTAGAAAGTTCATTTCTAAATTTTCAGAAAGAAAGGCTGCATCATCATGCAGTTAAAACAGGTGATGAAAACTTTGGAACTCAAATTGGTTTTGAAAGTGCAGTGAGGTTGTTGCTAAAACTATATGTACAGCTAAGACTAATACGCTTTATTTTGTTAAAAATTTAGTTTCTTTCTAGTCTTGGTTTTAAAATAGCACTGACTGTGATAGCAGCACTGGCACAAGTACAAAACAAAGTCCTGATGCACATTCATCAGCATTTTCCCATGGGTAAGTTTTCCTTTCAGCTTAAGGATATACTAGACCAGTGGAAATATAAAACACATGATCTATGAAATCTATGAAACAAATATTAAATGGACTTCAGTAAATATAACATCACTTTTTCTTTCATTTTCTTCCATTTCAGAGAAGAAGTCTTTGTGTACAAGACTGCAGAGAAAAAATTAAAATTGGCCAAAGCCATTTTTCTTAGCCCAGATGATGAGTCTGATAAAGCTGGTAATGTTGACGATGACAATGAAATTAGAGTAGTTTTCAATTGAGTGTTGTGATACCAAAACCAAAGTAATTACTCTAGCCAATCACAACGACCACAGACAATCCAATAAACCAATCAAAACTCTAAGCAACCACATGTAGCTGACGTGAAGCACCGGAAAATTTACACTAGCTCGTCACTATTGGTTTTGGTTATACTTTGGATTGACTGAGAAAGTGGTGTGAGTATTTTAAACCAATCAAAAAGCGTAGTAATGCAAAACCAAAGGGAACGCAGATTACTGAAGTGAAAACCACTCTTTCATTCAACTTTAGATCAGATTTAAGTCAATACGTAGTAGTTACGGTAGCTCTTGAGGATCCAACACCATGTCTGCTGTGCTGATGTAAAAAAATTTTTTGTGTCAAGGGATCGAATGTCTTACGTAGATTATGTTGCCGTGTAACAAAGATCAGGTGTGCAAACTGTTAACAAATGACAGATGCCTTGATTATGTCAGCACTTAGTGCTAAAGTTTCGTTCTTTCTAAATTTCCCTTCCTTTCAAGGCATGTACTCATTGTTAATGTTACAACTGAATACAAAATATATCAAAGAAGATGAGGAAATTTAAGCCGTGATTGACATTTAATTAGCTTTCTGTCACTTTGTTCACAGAATTTTATGGGAGTCTATCTTTTTGTCGAGGGTACTATGTCGAGGGGGAGGGTAACATTTTTTCCAATTTTTTTTTTGGAAAAGGTAATAATTGGTGCAATCAATGTCATTAAAACAAATAAGAAGAATTTAAAAAACAAATGGCGCGTGAACATCTTCTAGTTGTTGGGTGGGGAGGGGGGGGGGGGGGGGGGGGTTGGAATAGAGAAAAGCTCCGGGACATACCAATCTGTTTTCGAAGAATTACATTTATAACACCCCGGAAACCCATACCAGAACACGTTACTTGAAAACACTGATTAAAAAAAAATGTTGTAAACAAAATGTAAAATTAAAACAAGAATGAGTGCGTTGAATTATGAATTTCTGGTCCAACCAACAATAATGAAAGGAAAAAACTCTTATTACGTTGTAAAATGCGTCCTAAACGAACAATGCAATCGTTGTGTGTTCCACTTTTGTCACCGTCGTAGAGGTGTTGAGAGACAACAGAAAGAAACTCTCCTTGTTAATGAGGAATATCAATATCTCTAATCTCTGTGAAGAGCGATTGCTGTATTTTCCACTTTTGAACTCATTTGTTCCTCATTTGGCGTAGCTAAACTTTTCCCAACCCACACCATCTTCTTTAGTAATATGACTTCCAGTAGGGAAGAGAAAAAAACATACGTGTTGTTAAGCCTTTGTTACTAAATACTATCCTTGGTTTCAATTTGATTTCTGTTATCATAATTTCTGGAATCGATTGCATGTGAGACAATAGAGTGTTTTCACTCACGTGGCCAGCATCTATGATAATTTATTGGAACAAAAGAAATCATTTACATGAGAAAAGAGTTAAACTACCAGGGGATTTTCTTGGTACACCAACATGGCCGCCGTGACGTCATGTGAAAACGCTCTATTGTCAAGACCGCGTGGTTTATTCTAGCCTGAGATCATGCCCTCTCTCTATTAATCCTTTATGTCTCTCACGGGAAGAGGGCATGATACATTTCTTTGACGGATCACATGTAAAAATGCCGGATTCTGGACTTTTTTCTGATTGGATAGGAAACAATGCGAATGATTTGCGCCGTTTCGATTGGCCAAAATGCCGCCATCCGTTAGTTGTTGTTAATTGATTTCAGTTTGCATTTTTGCTTGCGTAATGCGGCAGTGAATACACAAGCGAGTTCGTTATGAAATTTCTGCCGGCTCAGTTTTCTTGAATTTGAAGAATGCTTAAATAGAAATTTCATCCGTTGAAATATTTTCCACCTCATCGTATACTAAAAATTCACCGATCATTTGAATGCAATTTGATACTGGCTACAAGTTACAGAAGCGACAAACGGGTTCACTTTTCAAATAATCAATTCATGAACGGAGTCTTGACCTGGCTTGACTGTAATTCTTCCTTCAGAAACCTTCGAATTATTCTGAGCGATCTTCGCTTTCACACCACCGTGTCAGTTCGTGAAATATGGTGCTTCAGCCTAATTTTTTTTCACTGCTTTCGGTACAGAACGAAGTCAACGAGCTTTAACCAGTAAATTCTTTATTATTTGTAGCTGTTAAATAAAGGTACGGCAGCTCCAGCTAGCAGTATTTCATCACAAAAACAACACATTTAAAATTTCTTTTTTAGGAAGCGCCATCTGAACATGGGCGAACTTAAAAATTTTCTTTTCCCTAAAATTGATTTCGCGTCAAAATTTGATTCCCTTGTGGTAAACGCTTATTGTCTAATAACATGACAGGTCAAGCAGACGTTACATTATGTAAATTAGGGGGCGGTTGACGGCTTGTTAAATAAATGTATCAGGCGTTATTTTTTTCCCTCTCGAGCCAAAGAAGCAATAGAAGCAAAAAAAAGAAAAAAAATAACGCCTGATCTCAGGTTAGGTTTATTCAGTAACACATGTTCGCATTTCTTGGCTAGTGCAATGTACTTAGGTCTTTATTTTCGGTTAGCAAATTTATTTCTTATTTTGTAAGTAATTACTGTGTTTATTTCAGATCGAATAAAGTTCTCTTACCCTTTCGTGCGCAATCGTACGATTTTTACCGCTAACCATTTGAGACCTCAGGGTACCCCTGGTAAGTGTCACTTGGATTTGTAAACAACTATTATGGGATAGAAAGAGAACATTCTTCGAATGAAGCTGCCTTTTCTTGCTTGAGTATGAAAAAAAAGTTATTTTATTAAACGTTTTCCCTTTAAATATGGCGTCAGCGAGCATTTCACTCGATGAAGTTGTTCGAATGGTGCAAGAAGATCTCCCAGGCGAAAAATTTTCGGATGAAAGCGAAGAAGAGCTTTCTGTTCAGAAGATAATCAAGATTTAAACGATTCTGGTGATTCAGACGCGGACAATCATAGCAACGGTATGTTTTGAGATTGTTTACGTGGACTAGCAACTGTTATAACCGCATATTCGTCGCATTCCAAACTATTACTTTCTCAATAATTTCTGTGCGTTTACAGTTTGTGTTTTCGTAACCCTCATTTGTGGATCTAAGACTTCATTTACTTCTTCCTAGATGGAGAACCTCTGCGTGATCGAAGCCCTATACGTCGTGGTACACGTGGAGGAGGCCGTGGAAGAGCGGGTCGGGGAGAACGTCCTCAAGATCCTCCAATTCCTTGGTCCAGGCATTATATCCCACAGGCAGCTATGCCATTTGGTAAGCCATCACCGGGTCCAACTCAGAGGTATCCAAATGGCTGTGGAGAAGATGCATTTTTCAATGCAACGTTTACAGATGATTTATGGAATCTCATTAGGGCCATTTATACGAGAAAAAATAAGACGCGTCTTATTTTTTCTCGTATAAATGGCCCTATTGTCACTGAAACAAACAGGTACCATGACCAACAGGTCTTGGCTGATCCTCATAAGCATAAAAGGAAATGGAAGCTTTTGTCGGAATTATCATCCACATGGGAATAGTCAAATTGCCAAGAATAAACATGTATTGGAGCAATAATACTCTTCTTCATCAGAAAAGTGTTAGTGAAGTAATGTCACAAACCAGGTTTATTCAAATCTGGCGATATTTTCATCTTGCTGATAACAGCAGTGCAATACCAAGAGGGAGCCCTGGGTTTGACAAAATCTATCGAGTAAGAGAATTTCTCAACGTAATTTTGAGAAATGCTCAGAGGCTTCACAGACTGGACAGGGAAATCACCATTGACGAGACCATGGTCCCACATAAGGGGAGACTTTCATTCAAACAGTACATTAAAAATAAGCCCACCCGCTGGGGCATAAAACTTTGGGTGCTATGTGAGGCCAAGACAGGCTATGTGTACAATTTTGATGTTTATCTTGGCAAAGAAGAAGGGAACGTGGAGCATAATTTAGCTCGAAGGGTAGTGAGGAAGCTGGTATCACCAATTGAAAAAAGTGTCACCATCTCTACATGGACAATTTCTACTGTGATCCACATCTCTTCTTAGAGCTGGAAACAAAGGAGATTCTTGCTTGTGGAACAATTAAGGCAAATCGAAAGGGTTTCGCTAATGATATCGTTCTTACTAGAGCCATGGAAAGGAGAATGAATCGGGGAGATTACATATGGAGAAGTCATGGACGCTTGGTTGCCATGGCACAGTTTGATAAGCGGGCTGTTTATTTGATCTCTACTATCCATCCTCCTGAAAGTACTGTAATTCAACGACGTGGTGCTGAAGTGCCTCGTGAACCTGTACCCTGCCCACCAGCAAAATCTGCGTATCAAAAATATATGGGTGGAGTTGACCTAGCTGATCAGATTTTGCAAAGTTTCAGCGTTATTAGAAAATCAAACAAGGCATGGAAAAAACTCTTTTATTATGGATTAGAAGTTTCTTTGCTCAATTTTTTTGTTATTTTAAAGAAAGTAAAGCCAGACGCAGATGACTTCCTATCTTACAGGACTGCTGTTGTCCAGCACCTGTTGGAGGGCAAATGATTTCGTGGTCTACCTGGCCGGGTAACAACAAGACCCCTTTCTGCTGTGGATACCAAGAGACTCAACAGGCAGTATCACTCTATTGCTGTTGAGGAGAGAAGAAGAGATTGTGTTGTGTGTGCTAAAGTTGTTTCAGTCGAACACTTGAGCAAGAACCTTTGAAACAAGACGAACATTGTTTGCGTCACTTGTGATCGAAAACCCTTGTGCCTTCATTCCAAGCGGAATTGCTGGGAAAAGTGGCATTCTTTAGTGGAGTACTGGAGATAGTCTTAACTACATTGAAATTATACTTTTTTGACAAAAAGGGAGTCCCTGACATGGGAACAGACATTTGCTCGATTTGTATGGAAAATTACAGAAAACTTTTAGGGTTAGGGTTGTGGTGACAATCACAAAGGTGGGCGGCGAAGAACAGCAACTAAACACTAAGATATATCAGGTTCGCGTAAGATCCCTAGAAGACCGCAGCGCACACAACATACAAGCTGTGGGAATTCCGTCAATCAGCGATGACATTACAAGCGTAAACATTCCCAGCATAGCAAGACAACTTGGCCTAAGAAAAGATCAGCTGCGAAGAAGAGATGGTAAGACGGACTTGTTGATAGGAATTGATCAAGCCAAGCTGCACACCGGAGAAACCAGAGATGCTGGAAATATGGTAGCCCATCATACACCTCTTGGTTGGGTGGTATTTGGAGCAGTTCCAGGCAGGCAGACAGAGGCAAGTCATGTTTATCACGTCAAGCTAGAAACACCTGTAGACATGACGGACTTTTGGACAACCAAGAGTATGGGTGTTTCTGTTCAGCCTTGCAGTTGTGATCCTGGAAAGTTAAGCCAGACTGATAGGGAAGAAGAGAAGATCATTTAAGACTCGTGCGAGAAGATAGGCAATCAGTGGCTAATACCTTACCCCTGGAAAAAAGATCCACATCAGTTACCTGATAACAAGGTCCAAGCAGTGAAGAAATTAGAAGTGACTGAACGCCGGCTGCTAAACAAATGCAGATCACGCCGCTACCTATGACCTTGAAATGGTTGAAATGAGTGAGATGAAGTTTTCAAGAAAGTTGACCAAAGAGGAAGAGAGAGAATATTCTGGTCCTGTCCATTACATATCCCACCACGAAGTTTTAAGGCCGGAAAGCAAAAGCACGCCAGTAAGGATCGTGTTTAACGCCTCTGCAATGTTCAAAGGTCACCAGCTGAATGATTACTGGTTAAAGGGACCAGACCTGCTAAATGATCTTTTCGGTGTTGTTCTCAGGTTCAGAGAAAACCAAGTTGCTTTCATTGGGGACATATCAAAAATGTATCACCGAATCCTCATTCCAGAAATGGACCAGCACGTTCCTGTGGAGGAATTTACAGAGAGACCGAGAGCCAGACGTTTATGTCAAAACTGTCTTGACATTTGGAGACAAGCCAGCGCTTGCAATGGCCCAAATAGCTCTAACAAGAACAGCAGAAGGTGTGAAAAAGATTTTCCTACAGCAGCCCAAGCGATTAAGGACAATACGTATGTGGATGATATATGCGACTCCGTAACAACCAAGGAGGAAGCCCTCCTCCTGACCAAAGATATTGACAGTGTACTGGAAACAGGCGGTTTCAAAGTAAAAGGCTGGGTATCAAACGATAATCTAACACCAGAAATTCCCAAAGAAGAACCGAAAGAAACAATGTTCTTGCAACGCAAAAGTATGGAAAAGGTGTTAGGAGTGGTATGGGACAGCAGAACAGACACATTAACATTTAAAGTAGCATCTGATCTCCTTGATTCTCAAGTGCCGTTACCGCTGTCAAAGAGGAATGATCCTATAGGGTTTGCAACTGCATTCCTTATTAGCGCTAAGATTGGCCTTTAAGCCCTTTGGAAAAGAGATATCAGCTGGGATGAAGAGTTACCGCCCAAGCTAGCTGAGAGGTGGAAAAGGCTGTTTCAAGAAATGATAAAGCTGAACGAGGTCCGTTTAGATCGATGTCTTACCCCACCAAACGCAATTGGACAGCCCGTCCTTTGTGTTTTTTCAGACGCCTCAGAAGATACATTTGGAGCTTGTGCACATGCCAGATGGAAATTGAGTACCGGAGGATTTGGTGTAAAGTTCATCGCAGCGAAGTCACGAGTGGCCCTTTGAAGAAGCTAAGAATTCCCCGTTTAGAACTTCAAGGTGCAGTGTTAGCTTCACGACTGGGCAAAACTAAGAGTGTCGACTGAAGTTTGAGAGATCAGTATTCTTTCTGGATAGCAAGATCGTGTTGGCATGGATTTGCAGTGAAACAAGGCAATTCAAACCATTTGTTTCAGTCAGGGTTGGAGAGATACAAGAAAATTCAGATCCCGCTCAGTGGAGACACGTCCCAGGAGACCAAAACGTAGCCGATGACGTATCAAGAGAAAATTCAGTGGAAGGCTTGGCTGGCAGGTGGCAGCATGGACCGGACTTTCTGCACCTCCCTGAGAGTGAGTGGCCCCAAGATTCACCGCTTGCAGAAGAAGTAGAAGTTAAGAAGGAGCACCGTAAAGTTCATGTTATGAGCAGACCAAGGCAAAGTCTCCCATAGATTGCAAGAAGTTTTCAAGCTGGCGACAGCTTATCAGAGTTACAGCTTACATGTTAAGATTTATTTGTAAACTGCGAGCATACGTATGCAAAGGATCGGCAGAGGATGAAGCCCTGAAGCTCAAAGATGGCCCCCTCTTGTCCAGAGAGCTACAAAGTGCTGAAACATATTGGATAAAGGAGAGCCAGAAATCCCTAGAAGAAGGCCTTGGCAAAGGAGCATTTAAGAATCTCAGCCCGTATACAGACCCAGAGGGCATAGTGAGAGTAGGTGGCAGAGTAGATAAAGCTTTAGTTTCCTACGACACCAGACGTCCCATGTTACTTCCCAGAGACCACTGGATATCACGTCTGATAATTCAGCATGCTCATCAGTTTGGACACGAAGGATTGGCGGCGACGGTGACGAAAACAAGAACGGAATACTGGATTACTTGAGCTCACGACCTGGCAAAGTCAATAAAGTTCCGTTGCGTGGTTTGCCGAGAAATTGGAGCAAAAGTTGAATCACAAATCATGGCAGACTTACCTGAAAGTCGTCTCGCTCCATTTACACCACCGTTTCACTACACTTCATGTGATTACTTTGGTCCCTACTGTGTACGAATAAGCCGTAACAAGGTCGCCAAGTATTATTGTGTCATGTTTACATGTTTGAACACTAGATCAGTTCATCTTGAACTTGCAGCAGATTGCACAACAATGGAATTCATGCAGGTGCTAAGAAGATTTTTTGCCTTGAGGAGTACCCGTCTTGATGCTCAGCGACAATGGTTCTCAGCTAGTTGGCGCTGAGAAGAGTTGCGAAAAATGATTGAAGGATTAGATATGGAAAAGTTGCAAGAGTTCTCTGCAGAGAGGGGAATGGAGTGGAAGTTTACAACACCGGCGGCTCCACACCAGAATGGTTGCGCCAAAGCGTTGGTAAAGAGTTGCAAAATCCTTGTGGTCTTGGATATTACCACACAACATGCCGTCGTCTTGCCGAAGCTTTTCTCTGCCGATGATGCAACCTTTTGATTTTTGTTACCAAAAGAGCATGGGCGATATGGCAATGCCTCCTCTCACAGAGGAAGTAGACAGCCAAAAATCTCAATCTCTGGGCCTTTCTGATGACAATAATCAGAAACAAAAGAGCGACAATTAAAGAAATAACACGTTGGGGTTCCATTACGGGGTTCCATCCAGCAGAATTAGGAGATAAAGATGTACTGACAGTCACGCAACTGGATGAAAAATAAAAAATTCATGGAATGTCGCAAGAATTATCACCTGTCCTTAGGCTCACCACTTGAGTGACACATTTCTCTTAGGAAACCATCTTGAACGTGTTAAGTCAACTAAGTAAAGTTTTTTTTACATCCTTTTTACCATGGTTAAAGCCTTTTACTAACGTAAAATCCCAAGTGTGACTACAGCTGTTGTGTATTCCCGACAACTCAGACTCTGATGAGGGGCAATTATATAACCCACTTCTTCAGCTCAGAGGTATTTTTATCATTATCCTTATCTTTGCCCTTTATCGTTATTGTTATCGTTATCATTATTGTTATCATAAGCAAGTAATAACATGTTATTTTTGCAACGTTTTGGCGACCTCATGACGCCAATATCAAGGATTATATAAATGGAAGCGATATCAAAAGAAGTCCAGGTCTGGCAAATTTGCATAAATGAAGTCAAGCTAGATAAACTTAAGGGTAGATTGAATCTGCTTGCAAGTTCACGCGTAGTCTAAACCTTTTCTTACAATAGCAAGCCCGCATTTCTCGTTCGTTTTCAATTGAAGAACTGCTGTGGCTGCCTATGAATGCATTCTTTTTGCATGCTTTTAAGGAGTTTCAAATAAGATATATCTAC
>JBBMOI010000001.1:16525000-16615000 GCA_038088405.1 Porites divaricata
CACGCGTGGGCTTTTAGCGAAACCGTTCAAAAAAAATTCCAAAATCACCTACCAAGTTTACAAAGAAATTTTAACAGAGTTACGCTTCAACATAATAAAGAATTTATTGTGTTTATTTTTTATTGATAGTTTTATGACTGTCACGGCGATGTGTAATACACGCGGTACGTTGAGTACTCCTGCAAGTGATGTTTATGAACGACTGTAAACAAATAACGGCAAAGGGCGGCAAAGCGATGAAAATTGAAAAGACAACTAACAATAAATAAAAGATCAGAAATATAATTCGGTAGAACATTTACAGAGACAACAAGTTTCATTCACGAAAACAAGTGTTTAAGTGTCTATAAGAATCCTAGAGTCTTTAAGCTTAAAAATTAAGTTTAATTTTAAGCCGCCGGCTTCCCAGTGTTTGCTGCTTTCCTCGATGAACTCACAACAAGTAAATCACTCAAAGTTTTCTTTCTACAGCCAAAATAATATCTCAATATTCTTCGGAACGGTTTTTCTTGTTATGTGCGGTGAAATATTGACTAAAGGCTTTTCAAAGTTCTGTAAGCTTATGTCAAACCTCATACTAAGTCAGATCAGTGTCTCAAATCTAAATACAAACGTGCATAAACTAGCCTCATAAACTGTGCTTGACTTCATGAAAACAGATATACATACAATGATAACTCAGGCTTACCATATTTCGAGATGCAGCTCCTGAAAGCTATCAAGTAAGGCCTGAATCGCTTACGCATCCAGCAAGGTGAAAAACAAAAACGATGCCATCCGAAATCGGATTTCCGACTTTGACAAGCAGCGCATTTCTCAACCAAAAATTCAATAAACAAACCAGCCATGAATAACGTTAACAGAAGACTCTTGGTAGCAGCTGTATTTCATTTTGTACATCCAGTGAAAAAAGACAGTTATTAAAAACATCACAAGTTGACACAAAACTCTGTCAGCTTCCGTCAGCTGTTGAAGGAAAAAAGTTTCAAGATGTTGTATAAATTTTCCGCATGAACTCATCTGTCAAATTTTGACCAATCAGGGCATAAAAATTGGACGTGGAGCATGACCAAAGCGTGACTATCCTGAGAAAAGTGAAAAACATCTGTTTTCCCTTCTTGCATTTTTAAATAACTGGCTGAATTTTCGCTTCCGAGGTCAGTTTGAAATCAAAATGTTAATAGTGCTGGGCCATAATGACATAAACAACATATTTCATATGAATTTTTAAAAAAAATTGAGCCTGCGATCATCTGAAAACTAGTAACCTGTCAGCGGATAACTTCAAAAAAATACTCGCCCTGGATGGGTCGACACCTGAGCCCGCGATACGGCCAAGTGATACTGGTCAGCAGATACCTTGTCTTGAAAGCTGTCAATTGATCACAACATTGACAGTTTTCTCCTAGGCTCCCTGGGCTCCCAAACTAGCTAGAAAGTGTGAGATTGAACATTGGTTTCCCTGTGGTGTGGACGGACAGTCGGTCGGTCAGTCACGTGATTACCAAATTTTCTGGGATGGGTAGATTACCTTAGCTATGGGGCTCCGCCCACGCGCGCGCGCGAGGAGCTCCGCTATTAATGTAATCATTTACTCTATAGAAGAAAATAAAGCAGAAATCGTTAGAAGATGAAGCTTTCGACGGCAGTTTGAAGTGAGTTTACCTCAATAGCAAATGTCACAATAGTTTCGATATAGTTTACATTGCAAGGCTTGTGGTCTAACCTTTTGATCAAATCCTTCCGATTTCCAGACACTTTTGCACCTCTGCAGGACAGCCATCGTTTCAATATAGCCACAGTACAAAACTTTGCTGGTTAAGGCAACTCAGCACCTGGAATATCACTTTCAATTAGCTGAACTTTCGTGTTTTCGTCCGCCATTTTGGAAACTGCGTCCCCCAAAACAGCCCCATGACGCTTTACGACACCTAACTTGACCCAATCTCCCGTGCAACCTTGGAACGGGCAATGAAGAATAGAGGGACAGTATCTCCTTTGATGGGCATCGATATTCAGTGAAGCTTCCCTGGAAAGAAGGCTGCCCAGATTTACCGACCAATTATACCACAAGCTTGCGTGGTCTTACAAGCCAAGTAGCGAGACTGGAAAGGGAGCCCGAAATTCTCCCAGAATATGCAGCTATAATTGACGAACAGCTTCATACGGGAGTAATAGAGAGGGTGGTTGAGTTAGAAGCGGCCCCAAAGGTACATTATTTGCCACATCAAGCTGTGGTGAGAAAGGAAGCCATGACAACGAAGGTAAGGATCGTATACGATGCGTCGTCAAAGGCTACTAAAACGGGCACTCTTTAAATGATTGTTTTCATGTGGGTCCGTCATTAAACCCATTGTTGTTTGACATTTTGTTACGGTTTCGAGAGAACAGAATTGTTCTTTTGTGGGGGACATAGAGAAGGCCTTTGTCAATGTTGGGGTAGACAAGAAGGACAGAGACTGTCTTCGATTTTTGTGGCTAGCAAACCCCCCAAACCTATCAAAGTTTGTGGTTTATCGATTTTGTCGGGTTGTGTTTGGACTGAATGCGTCCCCCTTTTTGCTACATGCAACCTTGAGGCATCCTATTTCGAAGTTTATGGCAGTTGACCCCGAGTTCGTAAAGAAATTGATTGATTCGTTCTCGGTGGATGATTTTGTGGGGGGCGGAGCCTCGTCGAGTGAAGTTGTCGATTTGTATAGTAAAACTGTCAACCGGATGGCAGACAGTGGATTCAAGCTTAGAATTTGGCTGACCAATGACCCGAGTGTTAGAGAGAAAATTAAAAAAAGATCTGATCGATGAAGTGAAACTTGACCCGGTTTCAGCTGAAAATGTCACGTACACAAAGTCATCTCTAGGCCTGAAAATGGGAAGTAACGGCCAAAAGGTACTGGGTCTGTCATGGGATTTTGAGCATGATACGATAACCCTCGAACTGACCGCAATCGCCAAGCGCGCAGAAGATCAACCTGCGACTAAGTGAAACACACTGCGACTCTTGGCTGGGATCTTTGACCCTTTCGGAATGATTGGTCCCATAACAATAACAGCGAAGATTTTATTTCAGGAGGCTTGTCGCCAAAAGATCAATTGGGACGACTCACTTGATGGCATGATAAAGCAAGCTGTTGAAGCGTGGATTGAAAGCCTAATAGAATGTAAACTAATCACGATTGACTGGTCTCTACAAAAACGTGCGCTAAGAAGTCTGGGGATGTTCATTACATGGGTTTGCAGATGCGAGTAAGAAAGCGTACTGTGCAGTTATTTATTTCGTATACCAGACGAATGCAGGTACGTATTCAAAGATGCTAACTTCTAAAACGTGGGTGGCACCGCTCAAAGAGCTGTCCATACCATGACTTGAGCTCGTAGCATGCTTGATCCTTGCAAAGCTGATGTCTACAGTGAAGAACGCATTGAATTCACAGGTAAGCATTCAGAAAACAAAACTTTGGTCAGACAGTATGACGCGCTGTATTGGATCATGAACCAAGGTGAGTGGAAACAATTTGTGAGTAACCGTGTTAATGAGGTCGTGAAGTTGAGTAAAAAGGAGGATTGGGGGCACTGTCCCAGTGAGCAGAACCCAGCCAACACTGGGTCGAGAGGATCGTTAGCAGTAGAGCTCAAAGGGAACAAGATTTCACCTGCCACTAGTAGGTGATTTGGTGTTTAAGCTAAACCCTGGTCCAGTGATCAACTCAACACCGTATTGCGTCGACCCTGCAGAATTGCAATATTCACAGAAACAAATCGTTGTTATCTTCATGCAGCTCATTTACTATGTGCTTGTTAAATATACGGTCGCTTAGAAACAAGACTGCAGACTTTGTTGATTATGTCTGCGAGACCAAGGTAGATTTATTTGCCATAACGGAGACATGGTTATGTCCAAACGATGATGCAATTAGAAATGAATCATGCCCCGTCGGTTATGTGTTGGCTGATCATTCCCGAACTGGCTGTAGGGGAGGTGGCACTGCTCTGGTTTATCGGAATTCGCTTACTGTTAAAAAGATTGACGCTGGTGAGAAAACCTCATTTGAGTTTTCCAAATGGACTGTGCAATCTGCATCTCACAATCTTCGTATCATTGTGATCTACTGACCGCCGTGTTCAGACGTGCACAAAGTTCTCATGAGCACCTTTTTTGCTGAATTTGCAGATTATGTCGAGACAATTCTGTTGTCTAAGGAAGAGTTACTAATCTTAGGTGACTTCAACATCCACATTGACGTAGCTGGAGACAGTGATGCCAATAAACTTTCAGATTTCTTTGAATCAGTCGGTCTTCAACAGCATGTTCAACAACATACTCATGCTCAAGGTCACTTTAGATCTCGTAATTTCTTGGCGGTCTGACATTATCGAAGATTTACAATGTGTTGACCGTTTCCTGTCTGACCATGGTACAGTTTTGTTCAGTCTCAAGTCAATAAAACCATCTTTATTAGAGAAGACTATCTCCTACAGAAAGCTTAAATCTATTGACTTGATTTCCCTCCAGTCCGACCTGGCTGCTACTGATCTATGTAGAAATCCTCCTGAAGTCCTGGAAGATTTGGCTAGAAGTTACAACAGCACACTGAAAGTTGTTTTGGATAAACATGCTCCTTTGATTACCAGGACTATTAAAGTGAGACCTTCTGTTCCTTGGTTCAATGAGGAGATTAAGATGGCTAAATGAGAAAGAAGAAAGGCTGAAAAGAGATGGAGAAGGACTAGGTTAGACTCTGACCTGGCTGCCTTCAAGGTAAAGAGGAATGCAGCAACTGCTCTGATGAACAAGGCTCGTAGGGAATTTTAGACTAATTTCATTGAGAACAGCAGGGATCCAAAGAAGCGGTTTGCCGCTAGTAATCGCTTACTAAAGAGAGGATCTCCCAACTGTCTACCTCCCACTATTGATAGGGCTCAATTCGCCAAGGACATCGGTAAGTTCTTTATACAGAAAATAGTGATTAGGAGTCGCCTTGATTGTCATGGTGCTGTAAACTATCATAAACCTGACAAAGAGGGCATCGAGTCATCTTTCGTCCACCTCACTGAATTTAAGATGTTAACGGAACAAGATGTGAAGTCTCTTATGCAGCATTTGTCTTTAAAATCTTCTGTTCTTGACCCTATGCCTTCAACTCTGGTCAGCTGATGTGATGTCCTACTTCCTGTACTTACAAGATTAATCAATATGTCCTTAAAGTCTGGTCAATTTCCTGTCGCCTGGAAGGAAGCTTCAGTGCTACTGTTGCTTAAAAAACCTGGCCTCGACATTATCTTCAAGCATTTACGTCCCGTTAGTAACTTACCATTTGTTTCGAAGCTGACAGAGTCAGCCGTCTATAACCAAACTCATAGTCACATTTGCATGAACAATCTTTTACCCTGCCAATCAGTCATCTTATAGGAAGAATTATAGCACAGAAACAGCGTTGCTGAGAGTGAAAAATGACATCTTGTTGAACATGAACAAACAGCATGTAACACTGCTGGTTTTATTAGATCGTAGCGCGGCATTTGATACTGTGGATCACAATGTTTTACTCAGTTGCTTCACTCAAAATTTGGTATATCTGGAACGGCACTTGAATGGTTCCATTCCTACCTTAATGGAAGATCTCAACGTGTTATGGTCCAAGGAAATCTATCTCGGAGTTTGAATTTGGATTTCGGGGTACCACAGGGCTCTTGCCTCGGGCCATTGCTTTTCACGATTTATGCAAGCAAATTGTTTGATGTCATCAAGGTGCACCTTCCCACGGTTCACTGCTACGCTGACGACACGCAGTTGTATGTCTTTCAGTCCAAACATAAGCACCAGGCAATTTGAGGCTGTCACTGCTATACAGCACTGTGTGGATGATATACATAATTGGATGACCAATGATAAACTACTTCTCAGTGACGATAAAACGGAATTCCTAATGATTGGTACCAAGAAACAACTAGCCAAAGTTAATATTGATCATATTTTAATTGGAGACTGCAATTAGACCAAAAGGGGTAGTTAAAAACTTGGGGACATGGTTAGACTCGACTCTCTCAATGAATAGTCCAGTTTCGAATTCCCCGCTCCTGCTGAGAAACCGCTGGATTTTCGTCTAGCGGGGACAATTTTTGCACCGGGTTGAGGCTAACCCTGTACACGCTCTTGCTCTTTGCTTTTCTTTCCTCAAAATGGATCCGAAAAAGGACAGAAAAAAAGAAAACAGGAGGGAAACGGAAAAAGAAGGAAACAACAAAGCCGGGGGAAAGAGTGTGCTGCAGCTGAGTGCAGCAGCTTTGAATGTAATAGTGATGGGAGTAGATCGGGGTTGCACTTTTTTAAATTCCCGACTAAGAATCCAGCCAAAACACGTTGGTGTAACTTAATTAAGCGCCAAGATCGACGAGACGGTTTTCGCGTAAGCGAGAATACAGTAATATGCGAGAAGCATTTTTAGAAACACGACATAATAAACGGTGTCGGGGGAGTGAGGTGCAGACTGAGAAAAGGTATGATACGCGTTTTGGAGTTTATGTATTGCAGATTTCATGGCACTAAATAATCTAAAATTACAATTGAATTGGCATGTAATTTTTATGCAGATGATCTCCTACTGTAGAATTGTATAAACTATGATATTCCTTTGTCGTCGGACGTGAAAGAAATAAAACAGTTCATTGTTACTTTATTTTGGTGTTTGTATTTTTGTTTGTTTTTTCTAGACCCGGTAGTAAACAATATAAGCTACATATACATGGTGTTTATTCTGAAAACCTTTTCTTACTGTGTCTGCTTCTGGAATTAATTGAGCTTTCTTTACAAAACATAAAATCTCATTTTTTGAGTTTGTCTCATAGCAAGCATGAAGAAGTCCAGCTATATACATTAATTTTTTTTTTGTTTCAACTAAAGAAAAATGAAAAGAAAAAAAATAGACAATTCTGTGGAGGACTGTAGATCTCTCTCTCACACACACACACATGTCAGAGAGACTTTGCCTTCAAATTAAGGTTTATGATTATCAGAATCTTCTGTTGCATCAATGCATGAAATTCACATTCCAAATTTACGAGTGGAACCATCAATATTTAACTGGTTGTCAGTTTCACCTCTGCCAGCACGGAAACCACCAAAGGATCGATCAACATATAAATGTACCAGTTCGACAACAGAGGAGAGAGCAGAGAAAGATGTAAACTTCAAACCGAGTTTGTGTCCCTCAGGGGTAGAAGAGAAAGCAGAGATGTCATGTATGGATAAAGATGCAGACTTTGAAACCATATGTCCTTTGGGAGAAGTTGAGGTATAAATAGAATTTGCTCACTATGAATCTGTATTACATCCAAAGTCTTGGGTGACATTCTCTTTGAAGTCCCATGAGGTTTGACTCTTATGTTTGAGTGGCAGGGGCTTTCTTTCTTGAGATATATTCCTCTTGTTGCCACGAAGTTTGTGTCTTTTTTGTTCCTTAATATACGTCCTTTTTTTATACATTTAGTTTACCTGTTCGAACAGTAGCACTGAAGAAGGCAAAATAGGGAGTGAGGTGGTGTTTACAAAACACACTGAAGATAAGTCCACACAGACATGTTTTTCATTTACCTCTGGAGTTGGTGACCATACCTATGCCTTTAGCTTTAGAGATATCTTTGACATAAACAAATTGACGCAGTCTATACATGAACAGCTTGAAGTAAAGGAGGAAATTTTGATTAATCTTCAGAAAAAAGTTGGGCAGCTGCAAAAAGAAATTGATGAGTACAAACAACGGCAATTTACTCTTGAAAAATTCAAAGATGACAATTCTGCTATTCAGTTCTACACAGGGTTTCCCAATTACAAGGCCTTAGTAGCTTTCCATAATTACCTTCAACCACAAGTGGCCAAGCTGCAATACTGGGGTCCAAAAAATGTCCCAGACTCTAGACCATACCAGGGGGAAGGGAAAAAGAAGCCAGGCCCCAAGAGACAATTAAGTTCTTTAACTGAACTGTTTATTGTCCTTGTCAGGTTAAAAGTAGGTCTTTTTGTTAGAGATATAGCTGACAGATTTGGAATTTCTGTAGCAAGCTTTAGTAAGATATTTTGTACATGGATTAATTTCTTCTATCTTGAGTTGCACCAATTATTTCCTTTCCCTTCCCAGGAAGCAGTGCGGAGAAACATGCCACAGCAATTTGCCCTGTACCCTACTACTCGTGCTATTATTGACTGCTCAGAGGTTTTTGTGGAGGTGCCATCCTCAATGTTGGCCCAGTCACAGACCTGGTCCAACTACAAACATCATAATACATTCAAAGTATTAGTTGGAATTTCCCCAAATGGTCAAGTAATTTTTGTTTCAAAGTTGTGGGGTGGTAGGGTTTCAGATAGGTTCATAACAGAAAAGTCTGGGTTTCTACAATATCTCAAGCCTGGGGATAATGTCATGGCTGATCGTGGTTTTGAAATCACGAGTATTTTACCACCAGGTGTTGGCCTTAATATACCTCCATTCAAAGGTTCCAGGGCTCAGCTAACAGCTGAAGAAGTAACTGAGACCATTCATATTGCCTCTGTCCGAATTCATGTTGAGCGGGCAATAGGGAGGATCAAGAGCTACCACATACTTGATGGCACACTACCTTTAACCCTGGCCCATATTGCAGACCAAATATTTTTGGTCTGTGCTTACCTGACCAATTTTCTGCCTCCTCTTCTCCCCCCTGCATAAAGCTCATGAAAGGGGTAGGCTTGGGTATTTGCAACTGTTTTACTGTACGTGCCTTTCAATAACATGCAGCTGTCATTAGTATAGTATAGTAGTAGTATAGTATAGCTATAGTAGTTTCTATAGCTATAATGAACAGCTGCATTTTATGCCTATCATCATTCATCTAAGAAGGCATCTCAGGAAACAGAAGTTCACTTCAACAGTCTTTCCAGCATTATGCTTGTGAAATTTGTAATTATTTCAATAAATAATATTTTTTTGATTTTTGATTTTATTTTTAATTGATTTCTATCATGATAAATAGAAACAAAATTATATGCACTTTTAGCTTGTATTGTGTGTTACTGAAAGGTTAGTCAGTCAGTCAGTCAGTCATTCAATCCTCTTGGTGCCTTGTGGCACATAAGGCCTTGTTACTGAAAGGTGATGTGTGCTTATTGTGCTGAATCGAAGGTTATCTGAAACTACAGATAGTAAGTATAAATTACATAACAAACAGTTTTATATGTAGTCCAATAACAGCAACAGTAATAACTTTCACTTATTGTTTAAGGTATAATATTGTAATGTTTCAAACAAACTGCACTTGAGAAAAATAAATTAAATGTCAACTCATAACAATATCAAGGATTTGTATGAAAAAAATTGCATTCAGACACTTGAATCCCTTAAGCTGCAAAGTCAACAACACTCTCCTCCTTACTTGTTATAATTATCTAAACATATTTCTGTTACTTCATTCTCATGACCTGTTTGTACTGGTACTGTGAGAAGGAATTTTACATCTATCATTAGAGTTTATCTAAGAGTGAATAGATGTTCAACCTTTATGGATGTTCACGACAACAACTGGTTTCAATAAATATTTTTGTTACTTCCTCTTTACTGTTTTGAAGCTTTTCCAACCCCCATGGTTATATAGTTTGACACCTCGCTCAATTCTCCTGGTGAACATTTCAGGAAGGAAAGCTCGTTTATAGAAAAAATCTATCCTGGGGAGTACTGTTTGGTACCACCAATCCTTGTTAAAATAAATACGTTGAATAAAAACATTACTACCTCCAAACCACACAACAAAATCTACCCATTCTAAATTGCAGACATACATTTGACCCTGGACTTGGTAGTAATATTTATGTCCAAACTTTAGCCTAGGAACCCCATCATCATCTATACAAGCAAAAGTTTGGATCTTTACATGCTTGTTCAACTGTCATTCCCCTCTTACAGTATGGGCATTTGACTTCCAGGCCTCCATCTTTCATGCCAGAGGCCTTCGGGTCATACACTTTTCTGTCCAAACTTGCACCATAACATTGTTCTAACTTCCTCCACCCACAACAAAGTATTCCCCTCGGCAGCTTTTGCAGCAACATAACTTGCAACAGCATCACATTCGTGTACCTGGCAATACTCTAAGGATGCTATACTTTTCTTTTTTTTCAGAGATGTACATTATATTTTTAAGAAGTTTATCAGGTTCTTTCCACCTTACAGCTGCATTATAAAAGTTAGAGGCTGTTAACTTGTCACGTTTGAGTTGCCTCCAAACTTCATTGTTACTTTGGCCCCTTGTCAATCGTTCAACTGTTTCAATATCCACATTTGAAATACTCTGCGTATCTGCAAAGCAATCCATCATGCTTTTAAAATGAGAGGATGATATATCATAATCATCATTGAATGGTAAATCTGTGATTTCGTTGTCAGTAACAATATCAGGTGCATTTTCAGGAACTGTTTCGCAAATGCAGTCGATTTCAACATTTTCATCAGCAGTTGGCTGAGGAGAAACATCATGAAACGAAAAATAGCAGCTGCTTTGTAAGCAGTTACTTAGTTCAGCTGAAAGTTGACTTAGTGCCTTCTGGTTTACTCCCCTGTCTGCTGGTGCCCTGGGGTCAAACTTACTGACTTTGGCGCATTTATCAGTTTCCTTACCAAACCGATATTTTGTGATGACTATACACCGATTCAGCCTAAGACCGGAAGTTGCATGAAAACGAGGCCTAAGGGCTATCTTTCGCGCGAATCTCATAAACATGGCGTCTTCATGTAAACAAAAGAATTCGAGTCACAAGTGTTGCGCGGCTGCTCTTTGCAATAATCGTTCAGATAACCGACCAGATATAATTTTTCATAATTTCCCTCTGGACGAAAAGCTTAAGAAAATCTGGGATCAAAAAATGAAGCGTGGCGACAAAAAATTTGCCTCAAACAGCTCACTCTTCTGAACATTTTAGTGAGAAAGACTACCGGAAAAGCCTTAGCGGGAAAAGACGTGATCTCGTAAAGAATGCTGTTCCTTCGATTTTCCCATGGTCAGTTGGCAATGACGAAGTATCTGAAAGGTCCGAAAGAGCCAAAAGTCGGGAATGCCAAAGGATTCAACTTTCTGCGATCCCATCCAAGAGTATGGAAAATAAACATCACTCATTTTACGATGCACCTGACATCTCTGCAAAGGAGACTCAAGGCGAAGATTCAGATGAAAAACCTTTCGAAGAAGAGAGAGACCTGGTAGCCGAGAATTATGATCTTAAACAAAAGCTGTTTCTTTCAAAATTTGGCTTGGAGAGGTTTGGATCGAATGATGATGACATATTTTTCTACACAGGTTTTCAGAGTTACCAAGCTTTGATAGCATTTTGGAACTTTATTAAACCTTGCTCTGAGTCTCTGATGTCGTGGAACACAGCACGCGAAAAAGGGAGAGAAAGTTCTGCAAACAATGCTAATCCATTTCCTTTTTTGCAAGGACAGGAGAAGCAAAGAAACAGAAAGAGAGAATTAGAGCCCATCGATCAGTTGTGGTTGTTTCTAACAAGGGTGCGTCTTGGTTTATTCAAGCGCGACTTGGCACACAGATTTAGTGTCTCTGTAAGTACCGTGTCTGATGTTTTTATTACTTGGGCAAACTACCTTTACATAATGTTGGGAAGTTTGCCTTTATGGCCTTCAAGAGACAAAATAAAACAACACTTGCCAGATTCTTTTAAAGGAAGGTATGAAAATGTACGTGGAATTCTTGATTGCACAGAGCTGAAATGTGAGTTGCCCAAGGATTATCAGAAGCACTCAGAAATGTACTCAGACTATAAATCTCATGACACGTTTAAAGGGCTCATCTGCATTTCACCGAGTGGATGGATAACATTTGTCAGTCAGTTGTATCCAGGAAGAATAAGTGATAAGGAAATAGTGGAGAAGAGTAACTTCTGTCAGTTAATTGAAATGGGGGACCAGTACCTTGCAGACAAGGGCTTTGAGATCCATGACCTAATGGCCCTCAGAGGAGCAAGTTTATATATTCCTCCCAAGAGATTTTCTGCCAATGACCAGTTCACACAAAGCCAGTGTTTTGAGACCATGAGTATAGCAAATGCGCGTATTCATGTTGAAAGAGCAATTAAGCGAATCAAGGCTTGGCATATTTTTAGTCAAGTTCTGCCTCTTTCCAGCTTTGGGTCCATAAATCAGATCTGGACTGTATGTGCCTTGTTAGTAAATTTTCAATATCCAATTATTTCAGTTTAAAGAAAGGAAGCTTTTAGTTTATTGGAAGGGATGGGTTCTAATATCAGGGAACTGGCAAGTGTCTTTTTTAGGATTGAATGTTAAACGAAAGATTCTGAAACTGTTCAGGTCTTGTTACTTTATGCAAGTCTCTGGTTTGGGTTTGGAGGACTTGACATGTGAAACAGTAAATGCAAAAATTATGCTATCAATTGCACATGGGTAGATTGGATACTCAGATTAAAAACTGATGGAGACTGACTGTGAATGAAGAAAATATATTTTTTACAGTAATGATGATGATGATAATAATATAGAAAATAAAACCAAAATTTTAGTCTTTTTTTTCAAAGGTAAAAATTTATCTGCAAGATAAGTTCTAACAAATAACAGTCAAAATTTTCAAAAACAATACACAAAAATATCTAGTTTCACCTTCCCTACCCTAACAACATCCTTTGCACCATCCCATCACTTGCAAAGTGTAACTTGAATACCATTCCTTGTGCTTTAGAACATGCTAAAGTTCTTATTCAGACATTTTGTTAGAGTCAACTTATATTTTTCAAGAAACTAATAGTGTTGCTTTGCAGTTCTAAATACACAACTGTTTTTATTTTGCAATATATTTCCTGTGAAAAGCAATTAAACAAGGCTTAATTTCATCCTCCCACCTTGACGATGATGTGACCTTGAGAACCAAAACTGGAAATGTGTGGTTGGTAAATATGACAAAGTCAGTTAATGGAATTCCACTGACCCCCATTTGCATCTGGGACTGAAACCAATATTTGTGCTTTTCTTTTAGTACAAAGTCAGAGTTCAGTTCCATAAATGGGAAACTGCTTTCCTTTTGATGATTATGTATTGCAGTCTCTGGTGACATTTCCTGCTTGGACTCTAAACACTTCATTTCCACATTCCTGTATTCAATGTCACCATTGGCATACACTATTGTTGCAATTCTGTCAGGGCTTGCTGCAAGAACATCATTTTCTTTGTCTAAAATTAATCCGACTTCTTGAACTGTAACTTCCTTGATGTCTGGCAATGACAAGAGATATTCTTTGTACATATCAGCTGCCACAGGTTCATTTTCAATACCAAAGATCAACCCTTTACTTTTATAATTAAGACGTTTAGCTTGTGAATAGCTAACAATTTTTTGGGGAGCTCCTTTTATTGAAATTTTTTTTACTAAATTTTCTGGTAATTTTGACCCCTGTTTTTGCATATGAGAAAAGACATCTTTACAGATACTGGCAGTTATTCTGTTTTGCTTTTGTTCAAACCAAGCAGGATTCGTTAATTGTCCTCTTGTTGCCGTTTCAATTTGCTTTTGCTTGTCTGTTAGAGTTTCAATAAATAATGTTTCTGTTTGGGCTGTTGGCAGTTGTACTTCAGATGGATCAATTGTACTTTCAGTAAAACTTGAAATATTCTTTTCTTGCTGTTGGTTATTAACATTACAATCTGCAGCTGATATCTGCTGAAGCTGTAGCTCACCATAATCATTAGAAGGAGTGCTAAGGGGTGCCATTTCTGATTCACACTGCACGGTGGAAGGTGGAGCAGAGATTTCATGATTCAAACATGAATTTGAATTCAGTGCTTGCCCATTTGAGACAGGATTCACATTTTCTTTACCAGCAAGGGAGGAACTACTAAAATAGGGTACTACCAAATTTGGAGACTGTCGGGAATAATCTTGAAGTTGCTTATGAATCGTTGAACCTTTAGCAACGGTGCCAACTATAGTCATTACTGTTTGAATTGTCTTTTCCTCTGGTAACATAACAGCAAAGGGTATACGAGCATTTATTTTCTGAAGATCTTGCCTCAGCTTTACAATTCCATCAGCATCAAACTTCTGTGATTTCAATGGTCTGGGATCATAAAACTGAGAGTCAATACTCCTCTTCTTCCTACCAGGTAAGTCAGATGCATGTCTTGGTTTTGTTATTTTTAAAGCCATCACTGGAGAGAACTCTACTTCTCGTCTACCCCCTTTTCCCCATTCCCTTGGTTTTGATGTGCAGCATCTGTTATCAGGAGTGATATTTTTTAGCTCTGACTTTCTGGTCATGTCCTCAAGTTTCCATATGAGTGCCATAACATGACAACAACACCCACTGTTGGAAGCCGGACACTGCCTATCACACTTTGCTGCTAGAATCTTTGGGGTCCCCCTTTGTTTACAAACCATTTTCACCTTGTATTTAACATTCCTCTTATAGGAAGCCCAACAGCAAGCACGGACGTATATGATGTTATTTCCTGTGTTATTATACACCTGTAAATCGTGCACAAAATTGACCGTACGGAGGCCTTTGTCATTTGAGTTTATAACAACTGCTGCATTGGTAAATTTCTTCATGGATTTACCGGAATTTTTTACCTGCTCAAAAGCATCCATAGGCACAAATGGGGGCAAAACAGAAAAGTCCTCTGAAAATTGAGTGTTTTCATCCGGTGGGAAAGTGTCTAAAATCGAACTACATGAGCTTGCTTGCTTGTTGGTCGATCAGCTCAGTCTGAACTGTTTCGATATTAAGGGTCTTTAGCTTTTCAACCTTTGCTTTCGTGTAGCTCCTCTCAGGATCAGGGTCGTAAACTTTCTCTCTGTAGTAAGGAATCACGTTGAATGCCTTAACCCTGCCCCAGAAAAGGAAGAAATCTCAAATTAAAAGCAGAAAAGAAGAGATTTTAGCGAAAACAAAATTCTTTTGACTAGTGTGGAAGGTTAGACAACAGTGTTTACGTAATGCAGGTGCTGCGAAACTTACTTTTCGACAAGATCTTTCTTCAGTCCCTGTTGGTTCAGTCTTCTGCATTTCAACCAAAATTTCAATTGTGGAATTGTCCATTTACTTATGTCTTCTCCATTTTTCACGGATGAACATGGAATGTCTTCTGGTGTAAGGCTTACATCAGAAGACATTTCATGTCTTCCACACAAAGTCTCGGTGTTTTCCACCATGATTTTTGAGATTCGCGCGAAAGATAGCCCTTAGGCCTCGCTTTCATGCAACTTCCGGTCTTAGGCTGAATCGGTGTATATTATCTACTGGTTTAGGGTCCACTTGCACATTCCTAGGAGCATTCCAGCTACAGAGCCGTGAGGTACAAGAAACTGGCTCTTCATGTTCTTTAAGTCCCCGACGACAGAAATCTTCAATGGCAAAGAGTATCTGTATTGCTAAATATGTAATTTATGTAGCGCAAGCTAATTAAGGCCGCAACTTTCGAACATTTCGTAATTAGTATAATAAGATAACGTCATAGATGTAATTTACAACTTCACGACTTGCTAGTCAGAAGAACTATGAGATGCCACTGGGTAAATGTGTTTCTTTGGTTTGAATTAACATTTTCCTTTCACTTACTAACACTACTCTGTAATTTAGATTTTGAACGTCTACTCCATGCGATGATTGACAAATAAAAGGAGTCGTTTAAAACCATGGATTTATCTTCTACTAGCAATACAATCAAAATCCAAGGTAGTCTGCTACAAAGCGACAACTGGATTAAACTGTAGATGTCTGAGGACACAGCTTCAATCGAGAAGGCGAAAAGCAAGCGCACAACAGCTAAATGACGATTTACAAGAAAGAGGAACTTCCTCATCAGGTCAATAGAAAACGATCAAGGAATTGAACCAGTTGAAACAAATTATGCAATACTCGCTGAAGCGTATGATGAACTAGAAGGTAAGCATGAAACCTATATTGACTTATTGCCGGATGAACAGTCTGAGAAGGCAGAAGCGTGGATGACAGAAATCCAAGATAAATTTAATGATGCGACTAATCGCAAAATCAGATATGTGGAACAAATCACGTTGAAAGAAAAAACAACACGCGAAGACGCAGAGCGTAGAGAATACGTTGACAAAGCACGAACAAGAAGGAACACAGCGCACGCAGTTTTCGAAGCTTCGTACAAAAGTATTTCGCGCGCGCTGAAATCGAAGGAAATTCCTAATTTTGCACTGAGAGATTTACAAATGCAAATAGAAGACGAATTTCAAGAATGCAAACAATCAAACGCAGAATTGCTACAGTTATTATCCAGAGAATCAGCAGAAACTGAAATGAATTGGATCGTCACAATCCAAACACGTTATCATGAAATAAAGGAGAGAATAGCAGTAAGCTACACTAATGTAGAAGAAGCTAAGGGAACAAAACAGGAAACTACCTCATCAGCATCGTTTCTACAATTGGAAAAGATACGAATGCCTCAATTTGACGGAGAATTGCGAAAGTATCCAAGATTTAAAAGAGACTTGCAGAAGCAAGTTATGACTCAAACGTGAAGGAGTGACTCAGCATATGTCTTACGCACCTGTCTTAATGGAGAGCCAGCGAGATTGGTGAACAGCGTCGACGACGACATAGACGAGATGTGGCACCTTTTAGACGAGAAATATGGAGACCCAGCCAAAGTTGCCAATGTTATCATTGATGGAATAAAACGATTTAGAATACTCAGAGAAGGAGAAGACAAACGCTTCATCGACTTTGTAACACTCATAGAGGATGGTTATAGAGACCTAAAGAGACTTGGCTTGGAAACAGAAATCACAACCACAAGTTCGGTCAGCGTAATAGAGAAAGCACTCCCGGCAGATATAAAAAGAAAATGGTCCAAAGTGGTAAGTTCTCGTGACAGCCCAGTTGATAAAAGCAACAAATTTCCAAGTCTTCTCGACTTTCTGCAAAGTTAAAGAAGTGCTATTGAATACGAGAGTGCTACACTTCGAGCAAATACTAGCAACCCATATCACAAAGGCGCAGTACACTACACGGAAAGTATTACAGAAGAAAAGGAGGAAAATAACAAACAACCCAGACCGAAATGCCTGATCCATGCTAACGGTTTACACTGGACCTCTAATTGCCGACTTTATCAAGCTAAGACGATTGATGAAAGGAAGGATTTTCTCAAAGAAAAGTGAGCGTGCTGGTCCTGTCTTAAGCCTGGCCATAGGCAACGTATTTGCAGAATGAAAAGAAATTGTGGAGTGAATGGCTGTACAAGAAAACATCATCCATCAATTCACGAAAACAAGGAAAGCACACCCCAGCAAGCTACTGCTTCAGCAAATGTTTGTAACAACTCAAGCATCGATACATGCCTCTTACAAGTACAGAAAGTAGAGACCAAAAAAGGGACAGCTAATGTAATGTGGGACAACGCAGCCTCACTTTGTTTTATAACGCCAAAGCGAAACAAGAAAAACTCAAAGGAGTTAAAGTGAATCTTTCAATCGTGAAGATGGGAGGACAAACCCAGAAAATTGAAACAATGAAATACAAGTTACCACTTCTGAACAAGCAAGGTCACGCCGTTGAGTTTGAAGTGTATGGCATCAATAAAATCACCTCTGACATCGAGCACGTAAACGTAGAAAGCATCGTCCACCTATTTAGAAACGTCACAAAGGAAGAAATAGCACGACCCGCTGGTCCAGTTGATGTATTAATTGGATATGAATACGCCGCTTATCATCCTGAAAGGGAACAAAATATTGGTCACCTTGTACTACTGAAAAATCGCTTTGGGAGATGTGTTGGAGGAACGCACCCACTACTTAAATAAGTGTATATGACTCATAATCTTAGAAACGCGAAAGTCAACATGATTGTAGGGAAAGTCAACATCGAAGATTTTTGCACTATCAAGGCCCTTGGTGTACAGTGCAAACTGAGATGCGGGGGATGCAAGTGTGGAAAATGCTCCTTGGGCGCCAAAGATTACACCATACAGGAAGAAAGGGAACTGGAATTGATTGAGCGCAATTTAACTTTCAACAGTGAAGACAACACGTGGACCGCTGAATATCCTTGGATAAAGGACCCAAACGATCTTCCTGACAACCGGAAAGTAGCAATGGCAAAATTAGCTGCTACCGAACGACGACTAAGAAAAAACGCAGATCACACGAAAGTGTATGACGAACAAATAAAGGACATGCTGGCAAGAAATGTGGCAAGGAAACTCTCAAAAGAAGAATTGACGAACTACATAGGTCCTACGCATTACATTGCTCATCACGAAGTACTCAAGCCAGGATCCAAATCAACTCCTGTCCGTATAGTTTTCAACAGCAGCGCGAACTATATGGGACACGTCTTAAACGAGTATTGGGCAAAGGGTCCCGACTTGCTCAACAACTTGTTAGGAGTCCTGATACATTTCCGAGAAAACAAAGTTGCTTTTATAGGCGACATTTAGAAGATGTATCATACCGTGAAAACGTCGGAGTTAGACCAACATACTCACCGATTTCTATGGCGTAACATGAACAGCACGAGAAAACCAGACACATAATACAGCGAGTCTCATTTGGAGATAAACCGTCTGGCACGATCGCCACTATAGCATTGAGAAAAACGGCAGAGATGATGCGTAATGAATATCCAGAAGCAGCAGACATAATCCAAAACAACACTTACATGGACGATATAATCGAAAGCAAAGATAACATTACAATGGCCAGTAAGCTCAGCCAAGACATAGAGAAAGCTATCATCAAAGGAGGATTTCAAATCAAAGAGTGGATATTCTCGGGAGACATTAGCAAGCAAGAAGAAACAATCATGGTACAGAAACCACATACATCAACAGAAAAGGTGCTTGGGATCAAATGGAGACCATGTGAAGATCAACTATGTTTTGAAGTCAAGATCAAATTCTCATCGAAAAGAAAGATAACTGCTTTACTCACAAACAACACAACCACTGAAATTCCTCCTCAACAACTCACGAAGAGGATGATTCTCTCACAGGTCAATAGTGTGTAAGATCCTCTTGCACTAGCTGGACTGTTCACTGTAAGAGCGAAAATTCTGATGCAGCACTTGTGGGGAAGTGATCAGAAACTAGACTGGGATGATCCCATTCCTGAAGAGAATAGAGAGAACTGGATTACTTTCTTTAAAGATTTGCAAGATATGAGCCAAATACGATTTATGAGATGTATGAAGCCCTCAGATGCAATTGGAGAACCTGTCCTCATAGTATTTAGTGATGCATCTCAAGACGCCTATGCTGCATGCGCATACGTACGATGGGAACTACAAAATGGTCAATTTGAAAATAACCTGATTTTATCTAAGAATCGCCTGGCACCAATCAAAAAAATGTCTATCGATCGTATCGAACTATGTGGAGCGGTATTGAACAAACGCCTCAAGACCTTCATAGAGAAAGAATGTAGGTACCGATTTCAAAGAATTTATCACATCGTTGACTCACAAATAGTACATGCTATGATACAGAAAAATTCCTACGGATTTAACACATTCGCTGCCACAAGAATAGGAGAAATACAAGAAGGAACAAGCCAAACCGATTGGTACTGGGTAGAGAGTGAACACAACATCGCTGATTGTCTCACGAGAGGTAAGAAGCCAAGCGATGTCGGGCTCAAAAGCATGTGGCAGAAAGGACCTGAATTTCTAAAACAACCAGAAGACGAGTGGCCAATAACTCGCAATTATTTAACACCACAACTACCAGAACGAATCAAGACAGCGATGGTTACAAATATCGAAAGATTTCAAGATACCCTTGCAGGAAGAATTGACATCACCAAGCTCTCAGATTATAACAACCTATTAAGAGTGACTGCAAGAATTATGAAAATCTACGACAGAAACCCGAAATCATCTCTAAAAAACACGACAAGCAAACTCACCCCACATGATGTACTGGAAAAGGCTGAATTATTCTGGATTCGCGAAGCTCAACAGAACATGGGGAAGGATATCGAAAACGGAAAATACAAACAATTATGCCCTAAGATATGCGAAGATGGTATATATGTGATTAGAGGACGCAGCGAATTATGGATAGAGATGAGCTACAACAAGAGAGAACTGATACTAATACCATACGATCACCCATTCTCACGTCTATTTATAGAGCATAAACATAGAATAGGGCATCATGGCGTTTTAACTACAGTCAGCAAAGTATGCACCAGATAATGGATTCCAAAACTCTTGAAACTTGTGAAATCAATCAAATCCAAATATGTCATTTGTAGAAAACTCGATAAAAGAGTCAGTGAACAAGTAATGGGCAACCTTCCAACTGATAGACTCAAACCGGCCCCACCTTGGTACAGTACGGGAATCGATCTATTTGGACCCTACAGAATTCGAGATGAAGTAAAGAAAAAAACAACATCTAAGGCGTATGGAGTGATATTCAATTGTTTAGGGACAAGAGCTGTCTACTTGGATATAGCAGCAGATTATAGTACAGACAAATTTTTAATGATACTTAGATGACTCGTGTCACTACATGGTTACCCATCTAAACTATTCTCTGATAATGGTACTCAACTCGTTGCAGCAAATAAAGAACTCTCTAACATCACCAAGAATTGGGATTGGAACAATCTAAAACATTTTGGCGTAACTGAAGGATTTGAATGGATCTTTACATCCGCAGACGCACCCTGGCAAAATGGAGTTACAGAAGCTCTCATTAGATCTGTAAAACGAGCAATTAATGCTTCCATAGGCGATAGTATTTCAACATTCTCGGAGTTACAAACAGTACTTTTCGAAGTCGCCAACTTACTTAATGAGAGACCAATAGGAAGACACCCTACGTCACCTGATGACGGAGCGTATCTTTGCCCGAATGACCTATTGTTTGGCAGAGCCACGTCACGAGCACCAAGTGGTCCCTTTGGCAATAAAGCGAGCAACAGACAATGGTTCACATTTGTTCAAACACTAATCTCTACCTTTTGGAAGAAGTGGACGAGAGACTATTTCCCAAGTTTGTTAATAAGACAAAAATGGCATACTTCCCATAGAAAAATGAAGACAGGAGACATTGTTTTAATCCAAGATTTCAATTTATTAAGGACAGTGGAAGCTCGGTAAAGTCTCAAATACCCATCCAGGAACAGATGGAAAAGTACGCAAAGTCGACGTGCAATATAAGAACCTCAATGCAGATGAACCTTCTATGAAATATAAAGGCAAAGGCTATGTTACTGTGCAGAGACCTGTACAACGATTGATATTACTTCTACCTATTGATGAACAATGAGTGAACTCTCAATTTACTTAAATATACTTACTGAAACCTCATTACAGACAGGGGAGTGTATTGCTAAATATGTAATTTATGTAGCGCAAGCTAATTGAGGCCACAACTTTCGAACATTTCGTAATTAGTATAATAAGATAACGTCATAGATGTAATTTACAACTTCACGACTTGCTAGTCAGAAGAACTATGAGACGCCACTGGGTAAATGTGTTGCTTTGGTTTGAATTAACATTTTCCTTTCACTTACTAACACTACTCTGTAATTTAGATTTTGAACGTCTACACTCCATGCGATGATTGACAAATAAAAGGAGTCATTTAAAAACGTGGATTTATCTTCTACTAGCAATACAGTATCCCACCAACATGATTACAGTGCCCTAGACCATTTGCTCCTCTCCTAAAAATGTCAATCAACAGAAAAATCTTGGTATATTTTAAGAAATATGTTGGGGTTTTCTATTACAAGGCATGATTAAATACATTAGAGTGAAAAAAAAGGAAAATGTGGCTTTTTTTAAATCTAATTATTACTGCTCCTCTAAGATGTGTGTAGCATTATCTTCAAACCCTTTGGGGGATATTATCCAGTCATTCCTCCTAATTATTAAACCTCCTCAACCTTGCATTTTGACACTTACCTTGCTGGACACTGGCAGGCTGCCTTCAAGATTTCTCCAAGGTGGCTCATTGTGATCATGAGCTTGTATTTCTTCTGTTTCATGGAGGCCAATACTTCTCCCTTAACGAAGGCAAGTCCGCCTTTTGCACCAATATGCGTCTTTCTGATGTGCCCCTCTTTGAAGAACTGAAAAGCTTTCAATTTTTTATATCCTGATTTGCGAATTGAAGCGTGATCGTATTTTGCTGTTTTGATAACAAGATAATCGTACAAATGCACAAAATTGAAAGGTGGTAGTCCTCGTAAGTTGGTAGCCCATATGCAATCCGCCGCTTCGGCCACAAGGCTCTCATAAGTTATATCAGCATTTTTTGTGCTACAGCTAGACGCAACAAGTAATAATGGTGCATTCTTTTGCTCGGGCGCTACTTTAGTAGGTGTTTTTGGCATTTCAAAGAGTACCTGACAACGTAACACTAAATCCGCCTTCTTTCCAGTCACGGCTGCCCCCAATCACATAAAATTTTCTTCAGCTCTTTCACTTTCAGCTTCTTGATCACTTCTAATGATTCGCTCATGGGGGCAGCAGGAATTTCCATAATAATCAAGTAAACTTTTCAGCTTCTCACGATCACTTCATATACTTACATGTTTTGCTGAGTTGGAATACAGGGTTAGCCTCGACCCGGTGCAAAACGTGTGCCTGCTAGACGAAAATCCAGTGGTTTCTCAGAAGGAGAGGGGAATTCGAAACTGGACTATTCTCATGTAAATAATACTTGTTCAATGCTTTTTATTACCTGTATAATATAAGAAGAATTAGGAAATATCTTTCTAGGCGGTCCACTGAGACGCTCATTCACGCATTTGTCTTAAGTTGTGTCGACTATTGTAACAGCTTGCTCTATGGCCTGCCAGCTTACCAGCTTAATAAGCTACAGAGGGTCCAAAATGCTGCCGCTAGGTTAATTTTCCTGGAATCTAAATACTGCCATGTAAGACCGTTGCTGTATAATCTGCACTGGCTGCCAGTTAAATTCCGAATTGACCTTAAGATATTATTGTTAACGTATAAGGCTATCAATGGCTTAGCGCCTTTTTATCTCAAGGAACTTATTAGTCTTAAAGAAGCATGTAGATACAAGTTACGCTCTGATTGTAATGGACTGCTACTAAATCCTGTGAAATTCAAGACTTTAACAACGTTGGGAGATCGATCTTTTGCTGCTGCTGCTCCTCAACTATGGAATTCATTGCCCTATTTAATTAGGAGTAGCCGCTCAGTAGCATCTTTTAAAAAGACACTCAAGACATTTTTATTTCAGAAAGCTTTTTTTGTGATTTTATGTGCTTTTTAATCTCTCCTTTAGTAGGTTTTATGCAGTTTTTTTTACGATTTAAGTAGTCTAGGTAACTTTTATAGTTTTAGTGTTGACATAATTGTTTTATTCTTTTTGGTTGGTTCATGCACTTTTTGCATGTATACTTTATGCACTAATTATTTTTATTTTATTTTTACTTTAAATATTTTTATTTTTAAGCACTGATGAAAATAGCAATATTGATATCGGCGCTATATAAGTATTATTATTATTACTACATCACAACATGAACTTTGTAACGAACAAGAATAGTCTCGATATTTTACAATTTGTGACCAGAGTTCTTAGTGAATTTACTTAACTAAATAAGGACAAAGGACGTGTTATTTCGCAATAATAGCTTAATTTAGGTGCATTACAATATTGTGAGCTCGAAAAATTACTGTCTCGTGTGCTAGAAAAACTTCTGTAAATGTAGGATGGGTTTGAGTTTGCCGGGCTCTGATCATTGAACATGATTGTATTAGATCGTTGGATCTAGCTTGTAATAAACTATTGTATTCGAGAAGTATACAGTCCTCTTGATTGTTAAGTGTACCAGCGTACGTGGTCGTAAGAAATCCCCAACATCTGGTCCTTCGAGCCAAAGAAAGAAGAGAGCAGGTCACAAAGTATACGTGAAGAATATTCTTCCTGAGGTGGACGAGTGCTTGGAAAGCTACGACAGTGGAACAAAAGCAGAACTATTGAAATGGCAAGCCACCATGAAAGAGCAACTTGAGAAGATCCTTCCACTGGATGCAGTAATTCTGGATCAACTAGTGGCAGACTAGAAAGCGACCGAGAAAGATGTGGCTGACGAGGTTGAGCAAAGCGGACGGCTAAAGGCAAACCTAACGTTCTGATTGGCATCAAAAGAAGAGAAATTAGCCGGTGGACAGCCGCAGTTGTTGTTCCCACAGCAGCATAAAGCAGCACCTAAAAAGACGGTTAAAACTAAATTGCCAAAATTAGAAGTTCCCAAGTTCAATGGAAAACTGCATGAGTGGCAGGAATTTTGGGATTCATACAGCAGCACTATCCATCAAAATGACTCGTTAGAAGAAGTGGACAAGTTCACATACCTGAGATCACTTTAACAGGACAAGCTAAGCCGGCAATTGCGGGATTCGCGTTGACGTCCACCAATTACGCCGTGGCGGTGGAACTCTTGACCAAACGATATGGTAAGAAGACGGCGATTCAGCGCGCACATGTAAAAGACATGTTGACTGTATCACCAGTGCACAATGAAAGGGACTCGCCATGACTAAGGACGCTGTACGACCTTTAGAAGGCGAAGTTCCGTGCTTTACAAACCCTCGGAGTCCATGAGAGCAGCTACTCAGCCATGGTGGTGCTGTCTGTGCTGGAAAAGTTGCCCCAACCATTACGGCTGACGATTACGAGAGGAAAAGATCACGAAGAGTGGAAAATGAGTGACCTGCTAGAAAACCTGGGTGGAAAGATCGAGTTACGGGAACAATATTCTGGCAGCTTAAACACCACAGGAGATTCCCAAAAAAGGAACATTTTGCCAAAAACAACCTTGTTCACCGGAAAGGAAAAGATCTGTGCCTTTTGCCTTGGATCGCACAAGCACAAGGATTGTCAAAAGATTAAGGATGTCAAACAGCATAAGAGTATATTACTTAAACATGGCAGATGTTATAATTGCTTAGCAAAGGGACATTTGTCAAGAGACTGTACTGTGCCTAATGTAGTTTGTGGGAATTGTAAGGGAAAACACCATTCCGCTATTTGTAATAATCCCCAAGGGAACTTAGGATCGTCAGAAACCCAAGGGACCCACGATAGTGGTGGGCCAGTTGGTAATAGTATGCATGTCGGAAAAAAAATGTTACCCTCGACCCTCGACATGGTACCCTCGCCCTCGACAAAAAGATAGACTCGTTTTATGGTGGACATTTTATGTTTGGAATTTGATCTTGTTATGCAATCGATATTAGGACACGTTTTTACTTCGAGACTAGCAACCGCATCAAACGACACAGTCATTACAAGCTATTGGAAACTCGACAGATGAAGTGAGGCAAAAACTAGAAGAAATGAAAATTACAGATGGCGAAGATGCGATCACAATTACCTCATGGAGTGAAGAGATAGAGAACAAAATCGCAACGGTCGATGAAGATGTCGATAAAATGGCTGGTTTCCTCACCAAGGCTGAACAAATGGAGACAGAAAAAGACAAGACAAGAGCAACTCGAACTCGAGAAAGAGCTTGAAGAGAAAGATCAACAAGATTCCATTCTCACAGGGAATCAAGACGCCAAACAAACACAAGGTACTAGTAACGCTGCTAAACTTCCAAGGCTCACTATTACAAAGTTCGATGGAACATACCTCGACTGGAATCGTTTTTGGGGCCAATTTACTGAGCCTATTGGCAAAACTGGGATGGTCGCGATAACGAAGTTTTCTTATCTCAAAGAATTTGTGGATCTCAAGGTAAGAAAAACAATCGACGGGCTCCCATTTACCGCAGAAGGGTACAATCGAGCGAAAAGTATCTTAATGGATCGTTATGGCAAGGAAAGTGAAATTGTGAAAGCATATGTGCAAAATATTCTTGATCTGCCCAGGATTAAAGGAACAAATCCACAAAAAATCCATCAGTTTTACAAACAACTCCGGTACAATGTACAATCACTGGAAACAATGGAAAAGCTGGGAGATGTCAGAGGAAATGTGGCATTGACGATAGACAAGTTAGCTGGCATTCGCGGAGATTTAGTCCGCAACGTCAATGATTGGCAAAACTGGGATTTTATCAAATTTTGTGATGCATTGGGCTCCTGGATACGTCGAAATCCAGTGGAATCATGTGAAGATCATTGAGACAAAACGCCACAATTGAGACGTGATCAAATAGCTCGGAGAAGTTATGCAATGCAACAAACACGTGCGTGCATGTACTGTGAGGACCCCACACACAGAGGTCTCGAGTGTCATCGCGGGACATCCTTTGATGAGAGGAAAAACATCTTGCCGACAAAGAAGCTCTGTTTCAACTGCACCGGACCAAAACACCGAGCAATCGAATGTAACAGCAAAATTTCTTGCCGTCATTGTGCCAAAAAACATCACACATCAATCTGTGATCGTCAACAAGCACTTGAGCCGGGGATGACCGCTTCGCAAGTGGGAAATTCAGCCGTCATTTACCCTGTAGTAATCGTCAAGGTAGCAGGATACAAATTTCGGGCCCTTCTCGACAACGGTGCAAGCCATTAATAGCATCATCGACTTTTGTGAATCTAACAAAAGCTGAACCAAAAGCTTCCGGAGTTTGTCAAATTGCAATGCTTGTGGGCGTGGCTACGAGAGTCATGCAAGAGTACAAAGTGTGATAGATGAGTTTTCTTTAGACGTGAATGTGACCAAAGTTGACAAATGGGAATTACTCTCATTGGAAAACCCCAACTATAAGGAAGTCCTGGCCAAGTATCCCCATCTGAGAGGGGTGTACATAGATGATGATGATGACAAAAGAGTGCTGCCTGTCCATCTCATCCCGGGAGCAAACGACTTTGCGAGAATACATACTGGGGAGCGACTACGAGTTGGTCGCCGTGGAGATCCCATAGCTGTGTTTACACAATTTGGATGGACGCTGATGTCTCCAGGTTTTGAGACCAATTTATCTCCAGTGCACCTTGCTGTGAACTCTGCTGCCGACTACGAGCGTCTCTGTGCTTTGGATGTACTTGGTCTTGCAGACAGTCCTACAGGCGATCAAGAAGACATATACAGTCAGTTTAAGGAGCAGTTGACGCACTCTTCAGATGGCCAATATGAAACCGCACTACCTTGGAAAGGTGACCATCCTCCACTTCCTAACAATCAAAACGGCAGCCTTCTGCGCTCTAATTCCTTGTTACGCAAACTTCGACGAACAGACATGCTAGCCCAGTATGATGCTGTTATCCAAGAGCAACTAGAAGAGGGTGTCGTCGAAAAAGCACCTTCTGAAGCGATGGGAAAAGAATTCTACTTGCCTCACTGAGCAGTAGTTCGAGAGAACACTGAGATGACAAAACTTCGAGTGGTGTACAACACCTCCGCTCATACCCATAATGATGCACCATCTCTCAATGATTGTCTTCACACTGGCCCACCGTTACAGAACCAGCTTTGGAGCGTGTTAACTCGTAACCGATTCCACAGTGTGGCTGTCACAGGGGACATACGGAAAGTCTTTCTTCAGATAAAGATCCACCAAGCCGAGCGAGACTCATTACGCTTTCATTGGATTAAAGACGTGCATTCGAGCGCAGTGGAAATTCTGCATTTCACTCAAGTGGTGTTCGGTTTGGCCCCGTTCCCGTTCCAGCTAAACAGAGTTATCCAGCACCATCTTGAATTGTTGAGACCATGCCTCCCAGAAAGCATCAGTGAAGCATTAGAGAGCCTGTACGTAGATGATTTTATCTTGGGTGGCCTTACCGTGACAGACGCAAAGAAGTTGAAATGTGAAACGACTAAAGTTTTTGCTGATGCAAGGTTTGAACTCCACAAATGGCACTCAAATGTACCAGACCTAGAGACGACTTCCGGCGATGACGAACCTACCTTTGCCAAGCAACAACTTGAAAACAAATTGAATCAAGGGAAGAGTAAACTCCTTGAACTCCCATGGAACGTCCAGGACACTTTAGCATAGTCTTTCCTGCTGAAATAGCTGAGTTGTCGAAGTGCGGAGTTCTTGCAAATTTGGCCAAAGTCTACGACCCACTTGGATTGGTGTCGCCCGTGATGCTGGAGGGAAAATTGATCTACATAGAAATTTGCAACCAAAAACTCCCTTGGGATGCTCCGCTGCCAGAATTTTACGCAAATCGATGGAAAAACTGGGAACACAAATTGCCAAACAGTGTCACTCTGCCGCACAGTTTGGCAGCCTATCAAGAACAAGAACAAGAACAAGAACGGGGATGCCAGTGGACATGGCGTGAGTGCTGCAATTTATGCTGTTGTTATGCAAGAATCTGGCATTACACAAGGTCTGTTTGCTGCCAAGTCTCGTCTTGCCAAACAAGGGCTGACCATTCCTCGTCTCGAACTGATGTTGGGACACATGGCTGTTAATGTCATGACAAACGTACACAAAGCATTGGAAGGCTTTCCTCTCGCAACCGACATCCAGTGCCGGTTGGATAGCACAGCTGCATTACACTGGTTGCATGACCAGAGTGAATATCGTCATTTCGTCACAAATCACGTGCGAAAGATTCAAAGTCATCCAAACACTCAATGGCGTCACATACTTTCTACTGAGAATCCTGCAGACCTCGGTAGCCGTGGTGGGAGTGTGACAGATGTACAGTTGTGGTGGAGAGGCCCAGAGCGGTTAGCAGACCTAACAAGCTGGCCAGAAGATATCGTGACGCAAGCGAGCCAACAAAGTGATGCAGAAAGGAAAGTCCAACGAGAGATCTTCGCGGCGGCAATGAAAATCAGTGATGTACTTGATCGTGTCCTAGAGAAGTTTGACCTGCACAAAGCCCTCAGAGTGTGCGCATGGGTCTCACGTTTCATTCGCAACTGCCAGCACCCTTCGGAGAAGATCCAAGGCCCCCTGTTGACACAGGAAATCACCGCATGCAGACTCTTCTGGATTAAACAAGCGCAACAGCAAGGGATCAGTGACGACCACTTCCAAGAAGACAAGTTACAGCTAAACCTACAGAGAAACTCACCAAACGAGTTCTTAGGAACTGTCGGGGCTGTAAAAGGTTTCAAGCAGGGGCTGCTCCTCGCCCACCAGCCGGACCCCTGCCAAGGGACAGACTGAAGGAGACAATCCCTTCAGTGTCATTGGAGTAGACTTCACCGGACCTGTCAAGTATCTGCAGTGGAAATCAAAGAAGGAACAGAAGGCGTACATCATGATATATTCTTGCAGCTTGACCCGTGCAGTATTCTTGGAATTGCTCCAAAGCTTGGAGACAGGAGAATTTATCAAAAGCCTCAAATGCCTGATAACGAGAAGAGGGAGGCTGACAAAGATTTACTCAGACAACGGGAAAACGTTTATCGCCACAGCTAACTGGTTGAAAAAAGTACGCAAAGATGAAAGGCTTAACACCTTTCCCGGCACTCACGAAATAACCTGGCAGTTTAATTTGAGCCGTGCCCCTTGGTGGGGTGGACAGTTTGAACGACTCATAGGGGTAATGAAGGGTGCCTTCTACAAGACAGTGGGACAAGGTCAACTATCCTGGGACGAGCTCAGTGGGGTGCTCCTGGACGTTGAGATAGTACTGAACAACCGCCCCCTCAGTTACGCAGAAGATGACATAAAACTACCCACGCTGACGGCAAACGACCTGTTTTTCATCGAGTCCAACATTTTGCCAGAACTGCAGTCGTATCATCTGAAAGAAAAGGACCTCAGGAAACGAGCGAAATTCCTTCAAAGAAGTAAAGATGCGATTTGGTGCCACTGGTCCTCTGAATATCTACGAGCACTACGAGAATGACACCACCTGAAGTATGGAAATTCAAAGAATCCTCTGTCAGTAGGGGATGTGGTGATATTGAAGTCAGAAGAACGAAACCGAAACCACTGGTCACTTGGGATCATAGAGAAGCTAATTGTGGGGCGTTATGGCGTAGTTTGTGCAGCTAAGGTGCGAACTCAGAAGACCGTCCTGGAGAGAGCCTTACAACATTTTTACCCTCTGGAATTGTAGTGCGACAGATCAAATGACATAACGCCTCTCAACCCTACCGCACCGCCATTCAGGCCAAGACGGGATGCAGCAGCTGCAGTAGAGTTACGTATCCAAGACATTGCTAATGATGACCAGTGAACATTGAACTTGAGTCACTCATATAGACTGAACTTTAAACCGAACATTTCATTTGTTGCGTTACTCGATCAATGTTGTTTAGTTTTTTTTACTTTTCGTTAAAACTCGGTTTCCTCAAATATTACATACGCCTCGTAAACAAGCTATATAAGGGGACTGTTTCGGAAACTGTTAAGCCGTGATTGACATTTAATTAGCTTTCTGTCACTTTGTTCACAGAGTTTTATAGTGGACATTTGATCTTTGGAATTTGATCTTGTTATGCAATCGATATTAGAACACGTTTTTACTTCGAGACTAGCTATTTTTTCAGAACAACTTCGGGACTAGTGGATATCTGTGAGTATTGTGAAAAACGGGATTTTGACAGTAACTACTGAGTGTTGGAAGTTACCACACGGAGGCAATTTTCGACAGAAATACCATTACCTGTTGAAACAGTTGATGGTGATTTGACTTTAAATGAGGTTCAGGTAATATATTTACACTGTTGAATTCATTAAATAATCATTTGGATAAATGGAAGTCAATAGTTCACTTTAAGGTAGTATTGTAAAAAGACCCTCAGTTGTTAGAACCTCCACTTTTGTGATAGGCTTGGGGCTGGTGCATGAAAATGGCACATCAAATAAATTAATTGCAAATCAATATCATAATATTGAACTTGCTTTCTCAATCTTTGTATCTCTTGCTTAAGGTGAATGGAGTTTTCACATGGATCTTTAAGCTCCAAGAATGAACCACCAAAAAGAAGCTAAAGGTGAGGATCAAAAGCTAAAATTTAACTTTTTATGACACCATGTTACTCCTGAAGATGACCAGGTCAGGCTGCTGCTGTCAGCTGCTAGTGCTTTCAGTAAGCATGAGCCCACTATTGAAATAATCTGAATTAATCTACACTATAGGAGGAAAAGGCCTAATCCTTGTTTATATAGGTTAATGTTATCCACTCAAACTAGCTGCCTAGTGACATGTACGTGTACTTAAAATTTGTTGCAACCCCCAAACATGCAAGCTGTTGTTTTCAAGTTTTAAATTTCCAAGGCAGGAGGCTTAATATATGGATGCTTTGACATTTTCTTTGTTTTATTCTGCCTATTTTAGAGTCAAACGTCGTTGGTCACCCTGTCAAAAGGTAATCAAATAAACACTGTACACATTGCAATTACCGTCTGTATCAGTATGGACGGAATGTTCATGCTATGACTCCAACATCTCTGTTTAGGATAGGCTTGAAAATCATCTTCATCCCTACCACTCTTTATCTCTTTATCCTTATAAACCTCATAATTACAGAACTGCTCAAAAGTAAGTTAATTCTTAAGTTGACTCTTAAGTTGACTCTCTTAAGGGAAAATGCCTCCACGTGATGAGGTAGTCGCCGCTGGTCACCTTAATTGGTGAACTGGCGTAACCATCGATCTGCCTCCGGCGAGAGTCGTGAGTAACATGAGTGCAATGGGTGGCCTAAGTCTACACCACCCAGCTCGCGGCGGTGCACTTAGTGCCCGTCTGAGCCCTTTGGGGCGGCGGTCAGGTTTTGCCTATATCATGGTTTCTCGGCCCCTTGATGGGCCTTTGGGCAGGTCTGGCTGATACCAGGCCCGGAGAGAGCATCTAACATCTTGGTGCTGGGCCAAGTTGTTGGCAACATCTCGGTTTGAGTGCACCAAGGGTGAAGCCCCTTTTGCGTCCGCAAAGGAAAGCCGTTCATCCCTGCTCCTGGTGACAGGTGCTGGATTGTTCTGTGGAACTGCGTGGCCGCACTGTGGTTGATCATAAGCGAGTCTACTGTCCCTGCTCTTGGTGACAGGAGTAGGTCCGACTGAGGAGCAAGTGCTCGCCACACTGGTACTGGGCCGTGATCTGTGCCCGTAAGGTTAGGACCGGCGCTCCGAGAGCCCTAGGTCCGCTCTGTGCTCCATCTCCAAGCTTAACTTTATATGCCTGCACTTCTCTGATATTGGTCTATCAAGACAGGCCTGGTTTGTCGTTTCCGTTGGGCCTTATTGTGGTGTGACGTGCACGTCGCTTTGAGCATACTGGGGCGGCACATTGTACTCGGTGAAACTAAAGTTTTCCCAGGCCTGGCAGGGTTAGCAGCCCTGCAAGGTTATTATCATTGCTAATAGAAATATACGAGTATCTCAAGGGGGTCCTCCAAACCAGGGGGCCTCCAGTAACGAACAACTCACTACAGGGGTGCCCCGCGATGATGGTCTCCTCTAATGTCCTGATTGCCCGTGAGGGTTCAAGACAAAGGCTGGGGTCTCTATCCATCGACGAAGAGCGCACCCGGAAGTGTAGCATCTAGCATGCATGCCTCAACCTAGGGTGAAGGCGCAGTGGGATCATGAGGAAAAGGTCCTTTTGGCTAGAGCTGAGCTAGCTCTAGTGTCAGAAAAGGGTGTATTAAGGAATATCAACAAGGAGTTGGCGGAGAGAACCTCCGGTAGAACGGCGGAGGCAATAAAGAAGGTACGACAACTGGATGACTATAAGGAAATCCTTACCTCACTGAAACCACCTGCGCACAGAACGCACGACAACCAGAGCGAGGAGAGTGTTTCTCCGGACCTGGTTATTGGAACGCAAGACGGTAGGGTGGAAGGGGGTGATTCCCCTGAAGCTCAAGCCCATGGAATGCATGACGGTGGGGTGGATGGGGGTGATTTCCCGGTAACCCAGGCCAGCCTCGGCATAGCACCATCGTTGCCATCCCAAATTACACCTGAACAGCTGCCACCATTGGCGGAGTCCCAAGATCCTGTGATAAGTGCCATGATTAATACGCCGGCGGCAGTTAGGCTCCTAAAAGCAAAGCAGACAACCCTGGACGGCTCTGTCGTGGCAACACGTCAGGGTCTAAGGGGTTTGCTAGCGAACCAACTACATTGCTCAGTCGATGGTAGGGGCCTTGTAAGATCGTCGCAGGTGCCCAGTCAACATAGATGGGTAACGGCGGGGACAACCAATGTACGTGGAGGTGCTTTTGTGAACGCCATCAAGATTAGGGGCGGCTTGGTGGCCACAGCACTCAGAAGATCACGAGGTTTCCCCAATTATGACAAATCTTGCGACTGTTGTGGACATCTTACAGGTGTGTCCCAAGACTCATGCCTCGCGTATTGCGAGTCATGACAAGATCTTAGATCTTGTGGAACAAGGAGCGGTCAGGTACAGAGTCAGGTGAGAACCAGCCATTCCAACACCGGCGGGGATATGTAGACCCGACGTCATCCTGGACCGCAATGAACGTGTTACCATCATGGACGTCACAATAGTTGCAGACAACTCTGACCTCGAAGAGTGCCATGAGAACAAGTGCCTCTACTATGACCAAGATGCTGTACGGCAGTGGGCCCAGCAATGCTATGAGCCTAGGAGTATTTCCTTTGAGGCCATAGCCATGAACTGGAGAGGGCTTCTGGTGGCAAGATCAGCAGCTGCTCTGAGAGCACTGGGGCTGAGTCTCATATTGCTTGTGACTCTTGAACACGGAATGTGGATTGCTAATCACTTCCGGCGCTCGACCTTCACCATTAGGGCTAGATGACGGATTAACATCTTAGGATGCCCAATGAGCCTCTGTAGTGGGCTGGCATTTGGTTCAGTTAAGCTTTACTGAAAGATCATAAAGCGAAGTGATATATGCCATGGCAAGGGAACTAAGCAAAGTATAGGTTTTTGATCAATTGTGCGGTACGGTCCGGGCGGGTCCGTTTCCATATTGGGGTGGATTGCCAGTGTGTGGGTGGATGGAGTGGACGTTCTGTCTGTTACCAACCAGGAAGCACGTGACCTTTGAGGTCTATGGTTTATATATCAAAACTAGAGTGCAGCCTCAGCCTTGCCTAGAATCCCATTTTACAATCTTTTGGCTCGGACATGTGCATAAATCGAATTTTAAGGTAGTTTTTGGAAGATGAGCCATCCCCCTCCTTTATGCTTTTCGGTTTTGTCAATTTTTTTTGCTTTTCCTTTAGTTATCTTTCTGCTGCGGTTGTTCTTCTACCAGGCTTCCTTGCAGGCTCTTTACAGGCAGTTTAGGAAATTTCAGGAGTCAATGGGTTAACTATTTTGTATTCTCAAGAAGGCAAATGTATACAGTTTATGATTTATTATGTAATAACTTATAGTTATAAATTTGATGATTTACAGATGAAACAAATGCAGAGAAAGATTGCATCTTACTGAAAAGTGTTCCAAACCCCTCCTCCCTTGTCAAGGTAGTGACCTAAGTGGCTTTTTTTCCTTTATTGTACAAAATTATTTATAGACTTCTCTGGGGTGAGGGAACAGTTCTCACTATCTATCTACTGAATTGGTAGAGAGATAATTACAATATAAATTACGTAATTTTATTTCTCACTCTTTGATTATTTGCAGGGCTATGATGGAGGTATTTTAAGTGTAGGCCCAAGGGTGGCAGTTGATTATAACAAGAAATTTTATATTGGCAAGATTACTGGAATTGAATTGCTCATACTGGACTCCCAGAAGGAGATGGTCGACATTACATACTTAAGTAAACCAAAGAATGGGAAGTACAAGTGGCTGAGAAAACAGAGACACAGACATAGTCCAGATTTAGTCAGTGATATTGCACAAACTGCAAGATCACTGAAATTAAAACAGATAACGAAACTATAAATTCTGCGCCTGAAATTGCAGAAGCTTTTAATAACTTTTTCACGTCTATTGGTCCAAATCTAGCCAGTAAACTATCACCTTCTGATATCGACCCTGAAAGTTATTTACAGCCCGCCAAAAAAAGCCTTCTCCTTAAGGGCTCTTAGTGTCACAATTGTATGTGAGCCACTAAGTCAGCTTGACGAAAAGAAAGCCATGGGATTGGACGGAGTTCCTTGTAAACTTCTGAAATTAGCCAGTTCCATTATTGGACCATCATTAACGAAAATTTTTAATAGCTGTATAGAAACAGAAACCTTTCCAGATGAATGGAAAATCGCCAAGGTGACTCCTATCTTTAAAAAAGGATCAAAATCTGACCTGAATAACTATAGGCCAATTTCTGTATTGCCAATTGTCTCAAAGCTGTTCGAGAAAATTATCTATCAACAACTCTACGATTACCTAGATAAAAACAAACTCTTGAATACTTATCAATCCGGCCTTCGATCGCTCCATAGCACCATGACAGCGCTACTTGAATCAACAAACAACTGGTCTATTAATATAGATAACGGCCTTTTAAATGGTGTGGTATATATCGACCTTAAAAAGGCTTTTGACACCACTGACCATGCAATCTTGTTACGTAAACTTGAAAACTATGGACTTGATCTGGGTTCCCTAAGACTCTTTGCCTCCTACCTTGGTAACAGGAGCCAGAAATGTTATGTTAATGGCGTATTGTCCAGTGCAAGCGAACTAAGATGAGAGTCCAACAGGGTAGCATTCTCAGTCCTTTGTTCTTCTTAATCTATATAAACGATCTTCCAAACTGCCTTAATTCAGCATGCGCTAAAATGTTCGCAGATGACACAACTATTACCATTTCTGGCTCCTCTCTCGCTGACCTTGAACAAGAGGCTAACTTAGAACTATTGAACCTTCACTGTTGGCTGGGAGCCAATAAGCTTAGTCTTAATGTTGCAAAAACCGAGTTTATGGTTATTGGCTCTCACCAGAAGCTTCTTGCGGAAAGCAATAACGAAATAAACATCAAATTGGAAGATCAAGTTATCAGCAATGTTGATCACGCAAAATCATTAGGTCTTATTATCGACAATCAGCTTTCCTGGTCTAATCATGTTAACGAATTGTGTAAGAAGGTAACTTCGGCTATAGGTGCCCTTAGATGTATCAGGCCCCTTATCTCCCAATCTACTGCGTTACTAGTCTATAACTCCTTAATGCAACCTCACTTTGATTACTGTAGCCTCGTTTGGGATGGCTTAAGTGATCAACTGAGTGACAAATTACAAAAGTTACAGAACCGTGCAGCTAGAGTAATTTTAAAGGCCAACTATGGGACTAGCTCAAGCCTGCTTCTAGATATACCCGAATGGGACAAATTAGTTATAAGGAGAAAGAAGCATAAGGCAATAATGATGTTTAAATATCTAAATGAACAAGCTCCAGTGTACTTGCAGAACCTATTTCACGAACGAAGCGCGGACTATGACTTGCGCAATTCCTTTCATAAATTGACGTTGCCCAAGCCGCGTACTAACTACTTGAAACGAAGTTTCAGTTACAGCGGTGCTTTGTTGTGGAACTCTTTACCCGAAAATGTGAGAGAAATTAAATCAGTCAGGAAATTTAAAGAGCAAATTAAACATGTATTTGAGTCGTCGGACTCTCACTCGGCAGTCTTGTAAAACAGTATATCGACAGTTTTAGTCTGATTAATTGTAATTAGATTTTTACTCCATTGTTACTGAAGATTTTACCGAGATTTTTTAAATAAAGAATCTGAAAAGAATCTACGTTGAGGGATTAGAGTTTTGCCTTGAAAATGAAGACTTCATTACAAAACAGTCTCAGAACTATAAAAATGACTTACATGAGTAATTAGCTACATAAATTTACATGGATCCAAAAGTTAAAAAAACGAAAAAGAAAAATGGTTTAACTGTATTTTTAAATTGTTTTAATGCTGGCTTAGAATTGAAAATTTATGAATTGTCTAGAACTCACAGAAAAAAACTTAATACAGTTTGGTTGTTTTCTTAGCAAATTATTTTCAGATAAAATTATTAATATAGGCCACTGTATCGTGCAAAAGCATTACTGCTAAAGTACAATGATGTCTGCTTTAAAACATGAAAAAAAGAGACGCATTTTTAAGAGTGTATTTAAATCTCATCTCTATCTTCACATAATTGTACATGTAATAGGGTAAAAATAATTGATTGAAGCAACTGCACATTTATAATAAATAATAGAAGTTGCAATACAGATGCATTCATTATTATCTAGCTGTTATAATTATATTTATTGATATGTATAAGAGAGAAAAAAAGCTATACTGATATGACTAGAATATTAAATTTTGGAAAAGGTTATTTGGAATTTACATAATATCGTTATAAGTTGGAGGTTGGAGGTTATTTAAAATGTACATAAAATTTGTTTTTTTAAAGAGTTATACATTTATATAACATACTTTCTGTACATTATATTATAGTGCTTTGTTTTTCAATTTTTAATCTTTCTAGTGATCTTATATTGCCAACTTAAAAAAGCAAGGAAAGATATTTATAAATGAAATTTAGATTTACATAAACATATTAGAGTCAAAAGGTATAAGAAATGGATAATTATCAGGCTGCTATTTGTGTCACTTAAACATGGACACATGAGTACTTTGGATTTAATTCTTTAGAATGTTATTCTACTTTGCTTTGTCAAGTGGCTTAAATCTAATAAATTTAGGATCAAAGAGGTACAAAACATGTGGTCTTATTTTGGCAGGGGTTTCATTAAGTTTTGAAATAGGCATCAGAAACTGGAAGAGAAGGTGGCTGTACCAAGTTAACTTGCTTATTGCAACCTGATTGCTATGACAAGAGTAACTGGCAATGAAAAGTCAATTGTAAGAAGCCTGTATGTAACTTCGGAAGATGTTGGCTTGTTTTAAAAACCCTGCTCTGGTGAAAGGAAGCAATATGATAATGGAATGAAGAAAACATCTATTAACCCCTGTGCTGTCCAATGAATAAATTCACATCGGCAAAAGCATGAACTCACCAATTTGGTATGTTTTTTGTTGGTGTATTTTCTTTTTTCATTATTTTGATTCATTAGGATTTTCAGTTTTATTTTAACAACTACACGCAATATATATTATTTGATGTAACAGTGTTCATGGTAGCCATGTCTTTGTCTTTCCTATGAAAAATAAGCGAGGGCCATAATTCATGGGTAATGAAAATGACATCAAAAGTTATTTCATTTTTCATGACCCATATGGTAATATTCGCCTGTTCACGGAAAAATCTTATGGGGCATGAATTTAACAACCCCATGAAAAAACCCCATAAATTCTGACACCATGAAAAGGAGCCTTTTAATTCATGGCTTTTTCATTATCATAAAAAAGCCATGAAAAAAATAGTGGGTTTCATTCTATTTCATGACATTTTCATGGGTTTTTTGTTTGTTAGAGTTTTTTCATGGGCCATGAAGCGGCGAATATTAAGAGGGGTTTTTTCATGCTTTTTTCATGAGATTTTCATCGCATTTTCCCCCTGAAAACCAAGGATTGGTGTCAAAATCTTCAGAAAAACCTGCGTTAAAACATGTGAATTTACCATGAAAAACTGATTTCACTGGATTTTCATGGGTTTTAATTTCATAGTGATATCAGTCTAGACTGTCTTCGCCCACTTTGTCGTCGGGGCTCATTGGTAAAGTGTCAAAAAAGTGTCAAAATTTCATCAAAAATCTTGGTCGGGTGGAAACGGTAGCGAGCTTCACGCTGTAAAACAAAAAATTATTAGCCACACCTACTGTACACAACATTGTACCATTAAACATGCATATTTAGTTCTAATCAGAAATACTGATCTGCATTGATGTATCTCTTTAGAAACGACGATAATATCGTAAGAATCCTAATTAGCTCAGTGCTACCCATATATATACCCATATATGCCCATGCCCCCATAAAAAATCCATGAAAAATAAAAGCAACATAAGCTACGTATCAATATACGAAATGTAAACATTTCGGTGTGAAACACAAACGTTTCTAGAAATAGAATACACTCCTAAGGATGGTAAAATTAAAAGAATTTAAAACTGAAACCGATGAAGTGTTTTTTGTCTTTTTAATTATTTGGAAAATAAACCGGTGTAAGCAGACACCACTTACATGCATAAAATACATGACAAGTAACCATTTCAAAACAGTCTATGAATGTAAATAGATAGCAAACATGGAATGATATGTAACTAACGGCTCAAAGTTAAGGCGACAGGAAACCGCTTGTCAAAAATACCTTTTCAAATCCTTTCCCAAAATTAGCTCAGTTTTTTAATCTCAAAAATCCGGATTTGGATTTGATCCAAAGAATCCACCCAGAGTGTGGATTTTATGCATTCATGTTTCGTTTTTGGATTTGCCCCAAAAAAGCAAAATCCGTTTTTGGATTCGGAAATCCGGATTTTACCCTCATTTTGATTGTGATTAGTCACTACACAATCAACATTTTTGAAGTTTTTGAAGTGTTCACAGTTTTCCGACTTTGACAGTATGCCTTGTTCTTCATTCCAGAACAACCGAATGGGACTCCTGTTATAGAAAAAAAGGACCAAGCCACCCCTGGTAAAGTTATCCAGGAACTTCATCTTCTCCAGACAAGAGACGGACTGAGCTGTGAAGATGGCATCAGTAGAATAAGAAGAAATTTAGTGCCACCAGGACATGAGCCCTTCCCTTCAGACCAAAAGTAAGAACGGAAAGCCTTCAGGATATGTTGAGAATGATAGTAGCTGCATTCTGTTACCGCTACAGAATTGCAGAGCTGAAGAGGGAGGGTGCAGATTTTAGTATGCATGTTTATGTCACTAAGGTGGATCCGATTACAGGTGACTTCTACCAACGAACGCGAAGACCACTATCATACAGCTGTTTCGAGAAAGGTTGTCGGAAAAAGTGCACACGACAATCCCAAAAGGCATTGTGGGTGGTTTTGAGTTCTCCGTTCTTCAAAGAAATTTGAAAGAATTGGCACGAAAGGCCATGGAAATGTGTTTTCTAGTGCTAAAGGAAAGCAACAAAAGTAGGTTCGACAGCTACAGACGTAGGAACAGTGTATTGATCATATCCCATATTGCCTTTCGGGATTGTCGCGTGCACATTTTTTCCGACAACCTTTCTCGAAATAGCTGTATACTAAAACGTATATCAAAGCACACGGGAGAAAAAGGTCCGGTGGGCTTTAATCTGGAGGGATTTGACAAAGCTGTGCTTAACCTTACAACTGGACTGGCTCTTGCCGCACACTGGGGTGAGAGGAAACAGTCTGTGCCGGATGCGGCACGCATGCTGTCATTTCTGGTGGCCAAATTTCTGCATGAAAACAGTTATGAGAGAGAAGGAAAGTATGTGGAGGTAGTTGCAGGCGGGCATGAGGCAGCAGATGGCCGAGGTCTGATACAGTTGGAATGTTGCAAGAGAAACTATGCAATGCTTAACATAATCTTAGACGAGTGGTTGCTTTGGCATGTCGAAATTTAGGACTTCTCCACAACAGACACCAACAGGTGTTTAATTAAAGCCAGGGAATTAAATGGGGAGGCCAAAACTCAAGCTTGATAGCAGGAAAAGGCTGACTGCATTTCTCTAGGGCTTGGATTCAGAGAGACCTACCGGTCATACTTCCTGTATTTCAGGTTAGGTCAAGTCTTAACTCCTCCTGACATTTTTTTCCTGGATCTGCTAGTCAAGGTACATAAGTTGCAACTCCCTGTATCTAGAAAAGATAGTTTTAGTATATTTTATAGGCCCATCAAGGAGCTCTGCAGTTTCTCACGCGAGACAGTTATTGCAGTGACATCATGGAGTTTAGGAGACGAACATCCCAGGGCGTGTAAAACCAATGATGTTGAGGCTATTTTCGACTTTTTCTATAGGATTGTTGGTGGCTGATAGCTAATTGTTGTTTCCACGTTGAAGCAGTTTGAAGCTACCTGGAGACAAGTGGTCAGGTTGGTTGGTTGTGTTAGCTTTACCCACTACCCATTGATTAAGTGAGAAAAGAACACCAGTAAAAGTTGTAGACAAAGTGACACAAACCCTTCTGAGGAACAAAGTGAAGTACATGATGCAGAGTCAAGAGGTCGATTGAATCTCAAAACTTTTACTGCTGGCTTGGATAGTGCAGAGTTGGCGGATCTTGCTAATCTTGCCTTTCTGGAACTTGCATTAAAAATAGGAATTAACTCCAATCCTGCACACTTTACAGAACTTGCAATACATTCAATGAAAAGATTGCAAGAGAATAGCAAGAACAACTTGATATACAAGTTTGCCCTATGCATCGCCTCAAACAGACTAGGATCAAATGACAGCCTATTACCCATAAACAGAGTGCCTTTTGGCATGGTGAAATACCAGATTGAATTCTTCTCTGCAACAAACATCATGCAGGTTTGCCAATAGATTACCCTGTCAGTAACTCAAATATCACGGTGTCATTTCCATCGATACCTTTTTTGCTGCTTTTATTCATCTTATCTTTCTAAATAGTTTTTATTCTCTAGACATACTCTTTCATGTTGATTTTCTATGAGAGATTACAACGAATCTGCACCCTCCCTCTTCAAGACTTGGTACAAGACAATATGTGCCGAGTTCCTAACAAGACTTAGCCGACTATTTAGGGGGCCTATGTGGATTGGTGTCAGTATAAATCAGGAGAAAGATCCTTTCACAGTTAGCACATAAAGTAAACCAAAACAATAAACAAACCAACAAAAGTGAAGTTTGATTATTCTATTCTATTCGATCTCTTTCATTACGTTATTCAATTTATTGCCCCTACTTTATTCCTGACAAGCGCGTGTAAACGCTGCATTAACGAGTCTTTGGACAGCAGAGAAAAAACATCTGAAGTACCTCTTATGAGTGAACCTACAGTTTAGGTTAGAAATAAAATGCTCCAAATAATTTAAAACAATGAAATTAACGGGCACAATAGCGGTTCATATCAGGTACCCTTAATTCATGCAAAACAATGTAAGGTTTTGTAAATATTATAATTTCAACAATGTTTATTTGTTTTTACGTTAAGGCAATCAAAAAACAAAAAAGATCACCCACATGGTCAGTTTTGGATAAAGGCGGATGCATGTGACCTTACAGTGGTTCTGCAGGAGTTCAAGGGAAAATTGGATGGAGGTGTTGACCTTGGATATAAGAAACTAAAAGAACTTCAAGCCGAGTATGATCCCCACAAAGCAGATACATGCATGGGGTCCACCATAAAACCTGGCTGTACGGATGATCCCGTCTCCTTTGATGGAAGGGAAATTACTCAACTCTCTGAGAACATAATGGAAAAAAAACTGACGCTGAAAAAAATCTAGGAGATACAATTACCTTTTTACACAGCCCAGTAACAACAAATGACATAGTTTCATAATGATCAAGTGTATCTTTCACGTAACAGTCCACAGAAAAAATGTACATATCTCTCGGCAACACCCCATCGACAGCATGATACCGATGATTCCCATATGATCTGATCTCATTTTCATGGAGTCATGAGGGCATACTTCCATAATCCACTCTTCTTTCATTGATATCACTCAATGCATCAAAAATTGCCTGACACAAATCCAACACTTGCCATTGCCCAGGCACTTCACAGGGAAACTCGAAAAAAAATGAAACGTATTCTTTCAGCATCATCATCACACAAAAATTTCATCCCCACCACAGTAAGAAAGTCAAATGCATAAGTAAAAGTCAAACCAATGTCCCCACTGCCCAGGGTAAACCAATTCTGTTGAATGTCCAGACACCCTGCAATCAATCATGGCTGCCCATATTACATAAATAAATCCACCTTCACACTGAGGTTCAGTCAATGCTTCGGTTGGCACCATAATTAATACATGTCTTTGTCCATGACGAAAATGCAATAGCATGGACCACCGATTTGTACAATACCACAATGTCTGTCAAGTCAACACGCACTCACGACATCTACGAAAAACCACAATAACATTGATTGGTTCAAACGAATTACTAGGATTAAAAAAACAAATTTAAACGGACACACAAGACTACACATATCCCAATCAAGAGGTAACACAAATTCCACATCCACAAACACAGGTATAAATCATCAAGTACACCTCTTAGTTCTCTTGTGAAACAACATTTGATTTCTGGCCAACCAATGTTCGTAACCACTTCAAGACAATAAACTATGTCTGAAGCATAAGAAAACACTATCAAACAGGCCAAGACAAAACAGAGAAATTGTAAGGGCGCACTAACCCGTCAAGGAAAAGTTGTTTGTCATAAATTATCTGCAAATTGGCCAGCGGAAGATATTAGAAAGGAACTGAAAAAACTATGAACTGGTGTTCGAAGATTTATTATCAAAACATGGGGAGTTCTTAATGCTACTCGAAGGCAAGCAATTTGAGCACAAAGAAGTATGGATGGAAGAATGTCAGGAAATTTACCTAAAGCTTTAAACCGACACAGAAAATTTTTTAAAGGAACAATTAGCCTTGAGTCAAAGCTCACACGAAAAAAGCATCGCTGTCACTGACAGCCCACTGGAAGAAACAATGGAAACTTTTGTCAGCCAAGATGAAATTCACACTTAAAACATGGCTAACCAGAAAGGCAAAACTTCAATTTCACCTTCCAGTCATCAGTCTTGTCAAGAACACGTCTCTGAGATAAACAATTCTATCACCAATAATGTACAAGCTGCCGATAATGTGACAACTAATGACATTACAGAACAAAATACACCGCCTGTCAAAGCAAATGGAAACAACACGCAATCAGCATTCCGGCTGGGAAAACCAAAAATGCCAAAGTTCTCAGATGATGTAAGGGAATTCGCAATTTTTAAAGTGTACTTTAAACATCTGGTGGAAGTAAACGTGATTGGATTACTATTCTAAGAGCAAGCTTCAATGGAAAGCCTTTGGAATTAATAAGGGCAACAGGCCAGGACTACAATGCCACATGTGAGGATCAGGAATCAATCTATCGAGACCCGCGATTTGGTTCTGACACTATCACGCAAGATATCACCCAATTTATGCCTTTGCAGAAAGATGCCCATTTTTGTGTTTAGTACACCTTGTGAGACGAAGTTTCAACAACCTTTTGGAATTTGGGCAGCAAAATGACATGGACAATAATCACATGTTAGCCATCATAGAACAAAATACGTTTTCTGATGACAAACTCTAGTCACGTTTCTTAGAAAGTTCAAAGAGCAAGGCCATGCTATAAATGTTGATTACGTGGAAGACAGGTAAAATGAAATCCCGCATGCGAGCCACCACCCCTCTAAGAAGTGGTTACCACCCCCTTAAAAACGTCAGCCCCTCGGTTATGGAGATAGAAATAAAACCAGCAAACCACAATTGCTGGCTTTGTAAAGTTTCAAACCATTGGACAGATCAGTGCCCTAAATTCATGGCAATGAGTGCTAGTGACAGTCTTAAAGTTATAAAAGAAAATCATGGGTGTTAATAGCTGCCCCAAAAGAGCTGGGAGAGACCACAATGTGTCAAACTGCTCCCGCAGACAACGGTGTAATGAGATGGTTAATGGAAGCCAATGCAAGTATTTCCATTACCCACTCAGGCATCCCAGCCACTTTTTGAGCTAATTTGATAGGAAATATAGGACTTTTAAGTACTAAATATAGGAAAATATAGGATTTTTTAGCAAAAATATAGGAACTTTATAGGAGGTTATATAGCTCAAATTAAGTAAATAGTGAAAAAGAAATACACAATTCATAACATTTTACAAACTATTCATTTATTTTACCAAAACTGTTGTGAAAATTGCTCTTACAATGTCAACGCGCTCAATAGGTAACAAGGATGTAGAGTCTTTAACTGAACTACAGATTTAACAACTTAATAAAAATATAGTGTCACAACTTTTGCAATAACACTGAATGTTTAGACTTAAAAAGTAGATGAACTTTCTTTCTTTTTAGATCTGCCATAACTTTGATGATGGCATTCAGCTTTTGTAATATTCCAGCTCTTAAATCTTTCTCTTTTTAGTTGGTGAACTACTTGCAGTCAAGAGTTTTTTAAGTAGTCCATCTTTTCTTTTCAAAATGTTTTTCTGCCTTTCTCTTGTAGTCATGATAAGTTTATTTGCATCATCAATTTTCTTTCTTCCACTTTCAAGCATTGCTTGAGCTACAGCAGCCTCTTTAAAATCTTTATTCTTCAAAGCCTCTTTCAATTTTTGATTGGCTTCCTCCAAGATCTTATTGCAAATTTCGATTTCTTGTTGTTGTTCAGTCTCTTTTTTCTCTAGATCTTTACCCTTTTTTTGTAAATTTTCTCGTTGCTTTGTTTGCTTTTCTAGTTCCTTCTTCTCTTTCTCTAACAAAGCAGCTCTTTGTTCTCTCTTTTCTTTCTCCTTTCTCTCTTCCTCAAGTCTTTTAACATAATTTGAATGAGCAAATCGTCCAAGCTTCAAGAGCTCCTTGGTGATGGGCACAGCACTGGGATTATTATCAAAGGCCTTCATCCCATCAGAAGTCGAACGAATACCATTGATAGATGACTCACTCAACCTTATCCTCTCTTTAGTTACACTTTTTCCACTTTCCGAAAAACCTCTTTCCACATCAGCATTCCCATGTGCTAGAATTAGTGCTGACTTAACTACTTTAAAAACTTGAGGATATTTGACTTCACCAAAGACATCTTTCAAAGTACCAACTTTGTTGCAGTATACATCTACTCTTGCTGGTTTCTCAGGCTGTTCTTCAGAAGTATTCCATTGTTCTGGAATTTGATCTAGTTGGTACAATTTCCATTCATCACAAAGTGTAGTGATGTTGACATCAACATGCAACTTTCTAGCCAAGCCTTTGATTGCATTAGAAGACCAATCTGCTGAACGGTTCAAGGGATTAAGCACTCTACACTTCTTCAGAATTGCATTATCAAGTGGTAACTTCTTTAACAGATGCTTCCCAGAAGCCTTGAAAAATGACTTCACTCCGAGTGTAAACATCTTCTTCTTGTCTGCTGATAAACTTGCACATGCTTTCCGGGTTTCCTCTCCAATCTCGATGCCAGTGTCACCAAGTTGAATATCACTAGAATCCAAATTGAGCTTTAACAAATCTGTCTGATTCAAAGCTTCTTGCTTGATAAATCTTCCTAGGAACATCTTTAAAATAGACACAAACTGATCATATAGAATATGAATAAGTGGCTCTTCTTTTTGAAAGTTGACTAAGAATGAATTAAATATGTCTGCAACAGAAATCAGGAAATGCATCTTTGCTGAGGTCTCCTTTGAGTTCAGCTGTCTCATTATCCTAATAAATCTAGGATTGCTTTGCACTTTAGCATCTTTTTTTGACTCTTCTGAAAAATACTTTTCAAGTCCCTTTATTTGTTCACAAATTCTCTGTAGTGCTGGTTGAAGAGTTAACCATCTACTGTCAACATGTTTCAGAAAGTATTTCTTTGGTAAACCTAGACTTTCTTGGACCTCTTGATAGTCCTCTCTTCTTGCAGCAGACAATTTAAACCATGTATGTATGTCTATAACAAGTTCAGAAAGTTCATTTCCAAATTCATGGAGGCCTTTAGCAAATGCATTATGAAATATGTGAAGGTTACAAGTTCCAATATCAATCAGACCATGATTTCTTTCAGGCAACTGCAAAACCTGCTCATTTACAAGATTCCAGACAGTTTTGTTGACATTTGGCCCATCACTCTCTAGCATTTGCAAACAATTTAGGGTTAGCCCATTATCATGGATAGCATATATCAGTTTCTGGGACAACTGTGCTCCAGTTGCATGCCCCATTAAGTAACTTTGAAGATGATGAACCTGAACTTTTCCTTGAGCTACAGACCAGAACCTTATCTTTATATCAAGTTGCTTCTGAATTTGGGCATTGGTGGTTTCATCATAATGTATGGTGTACATGGATTGGGAGTTCAAAACATCATCAACAACAATCTTCTTAAAGTGAGGTCCTGTAGCTTCAGAAACCATATAAGAAACCTTTGACGAGCTCATCGAAAAATCATCTGGAATTTTACCTGGAAACATGGCATGCAATGTATCTTTTATGTTATCACATGATGCATAACTGTAGTGAGAGCTTACAACTTTCAGTGACCAAATAAGTTCAGCTCGAAGAGATTCATCCTTGTAAGAGAAGCAAGTTAGATTTCCAGTTGACTTCAATTGTTGCACATCAGTTTCTTGGGAGGTAGCAGCTGTTGATGTTGAGTTGTTGTTAGGAGGACCTGACGTAAAAACAAGTTGTTGGCCACAAATTATACTACCAGCCAGTTTCACATGCAGCTGTGTCTTTGCATGCTGCAAAACCTGTTGTAAACCTTGATTATCACAACGGAATGTTTTATTACAAATAAAGCAATGTGCTGTTTTTGTATTGTCTTTAACTGGCTTACACCAACTTGAAATTTTATTTCCTTGAGCATCTGTTTTTAAAAGCCAATCACTTTTAAAATTTGTTTTTCCTCCAGGCATGATAAAACAGCATATCAGCAAAATAAAAAGAAGTGACAAACTCTTGAATAACATAACAATGCACATCAATAATCACACAACATCTGGATGGTCATCATCAGATAGAATTATCGTGTCAGTGTCACTTTCTCCAGTTGATTCGAGATACCAGTCAGTTCCAAAACGTGGAAATATCGTGCAAAATGCGCTCAGCTGTGAAAGGTTAATCAATTCTTCTCTGTTTTTGAGATTTAGTTCCAAACAGTCGTAAAACAATGACCCAATTAGCTCTGGTTCAGCCAGAGCCGGCCTGATTTTAGGGTTGACTAAAAACGAAGGGTGAAATTCCTCGGCAAAATGCTTCACAAGTTCTTTTACAACCACATATCTTAAATCATGGATTGTTAGAATCTCTTCTTTTCTTATCTGTACTGGCAATTCTTCAAAATGTTCGGCACAAATCTGTCTTAAATCAAGATAAATGTAGAAGTTGCTTGCACAATCTTCCATTGCACCGGACCATGTGCACACGATGCTAGCTGTGAAACCAGGCCTCTCAAGTTGGAACACAGGGATCCCACAATAAGTTGATTCATTAAAAATTATATGTCACATGAATATCAAATTATTCATAAAACAAGCTTTTTCATGTTAAAAAATTTAAGTAAAATATAGGAAATATAGGAGGATTTACTGAAATATAGGCTCTTTATAGGATCCTATGAACATTATAGGAAATATAGGAAATATAGGAGCTCTGGGACCTCTGCCCACTGATTCACACTGCCGAAGCACAAAAATTAGAGACTGCTCTAGCAATTTTTATCTGTGACAAACAATGCTGCCAATTGTTCTGGTAGAGATCCTGGGACAAAAATACTAACAAGCAAAGAAATGCACTTCTAGACTCTGGTGCACAAATCAGCCTGATTCACTTATCCATGGCAGAAGAACTGTGTTTAAAGCACAAGGACGTTACCATAACGATAGCAAAGATTGGAGGAAAAGAGGAAGAAATAACCAAGATATTTCGTGTCGGTGTCAGGTCCTTAGACAATAAAGCCTGCATGCTTTTCAGTCACAGCTGTGGGGATACCTTACATAAGCAGCAACATATCTGAGGTCAGAATAAATGAAGTGCGGAATTCCTGGGGCTGGGAGAGGAAAAAAATACGATGGAGTGACAGCCCTGTTGACCTACTAATTGGAATCGACCATCCATGTCTACATACGGTTGTAACAAAGCAAGCAGCCAACCTTGTGGCGAGAAAATCACCCCTTGCCTGGGTAGTATTTGGAGCTTCACCCAGAGGACAAACCAATGTCGAACACGTGCTGAATGTCAAGATTTCTGTTCCTATCAACATGACTGACTTTTGGTCAACATATCTATGGGGGTGGCAGTCAAGCCTTGTAACTGCCAGACCAATAAGACAGCCTGATTGAGCAAAGGAAGGCAAGCATTATTGAAGATTCCTCTCAAAAGATTGAAAAGCAATGGCTAATTCCGTATCCCTGGAAAAAGGGACCCTACCGCCGTACCAGACAACAGATCCCAAGCAGAGGGAAAACTGGAAGAGACTGAATGGAGACTTATAAGAGTCAATAGCATGCTAAAGCGTACGAAAAGCAAATGTTGGAGTTTATGGAAATGAATTTTGCAAGAAAGCTGTCAAATGAAGAAATGATGGCATATAAAGGCCCAGTGCACTACATCTCACATCATGAACTTGTAAGACCAGAAAAGAAGACAACTCCTATCCACATTGTTTTTAACCCGTCTCGGACCTCTCAAGGCCATCGGTTAAACGATGACTGGCTGAAAGGACCTGATCTGCTTTACAGCCTTTTTGGAATTATCCTTCGATTTAGAGAAAATGAGGTAGCAGTGACAGGAGACATTTTTCAGATGTACCATAGAGTCCTTATCCCTAAACAAGATCAACAAGTTCACAGGTATTTATGAAGAAACATTGAAACTGAACGCAAGCCTGATATGTATGTTAAAACTGTGCTTACATTCGGAGACAAACCTGCACCTGCCATGGTGCAAATTGCACTTAGAAAAACAGCTGACATTGCAAACGTCTCACATCCACACGCTGCCATACATGACCTGTTACTATTACTAATGGTTTAAATTCTTTTAGTTATACTGCTGCTAAGTTCTGAAACGTGTTGCCTGACAAACTGAGAACCCTTTCGTCTTTGCATGACTTTATTTCAGCAATTTGGCCATAAAGATTAATTAACTAATTGCATTAAGAGTTAAGTAATTTCTCTAGTTGGTGTATACCATGGTTAATTTCATTTGGCTACTCTGAAATTCGAGATGAAATAAAGTTTTATTTATTCATGTATGTATGCATGCATGTATGTATGTATGCATGCCAAGGTGCTGAAAGAGATCACGTACATGGATGACATTTGTGACTCAGTTCACTCACTACAAGAAGCTTAGCAGCTAACAGCCGTCATGGACAGAGTTTTACATCAAGGTGGATTTAAATCAAATGATGGCTTTCAAACCAGAACCTGTGAAAAGAGAAACAAGAAGAACAGAGAGAGATGTGCATGAAACTTTTACAGGGTACAACAGAAGAGAAGATACAGGGAACAATTTGAAACCAGGCTGAAGAAGTTTTCCTGTTTAACGTCAGTCAACCAGAAGAAATTAGTTAACCAAGAGAGCGATACTGAGCCAGACTGCCCGGATATTCGACCCGGTCAGATTTCCAACTGCATTCTTTGTTCACGCCAAAAATGGAATGCAGCGATTATGGCAAAAGGGATTGGAATGGGATTAAGAGTGGATTAGTTTCTTCCAAGAAATGAAATAACCCAACAAAGTAAACATTCAGAGATTACCTCCACCGCAAGTGATTGAAGCCTCTACAATATGAGCAACAAGAAGGCCTTTTTTAGAGGTGAGCTTATACGCTATACTAGAAATAGCTCCACTTTCAAAGCTTTTAGCAAAACGCATTAGAAATTCTGGAAGCATCTCCAGCTTCGCGGTTACCCAGTTGGGTTTTTACTTCCTTTATTCAGGGAAGTTAAACACAGTATCAGAACTAAATGGCTTCACAAAAACACAAATCCTGCAACAGTAGAATGGAAGCATTTAAATCTAAATTTAACTACAGTCACGCTAACATAAAGCAGGTCATCCAGAGACATTTCAAAAGGCAAAATCCTCTGCATGTCTATGGACCAAATCAAATTCATCAACAGTATCGCGTTTTTCCAAATGCCCCTGGCCAAATTCACCAAAGCCTTTGCCTTTCCGAAACTGAAAAAGCAGTTTTTCCTCGTTTTTCAACTGCCCCGAGCATTATGATTACGTGGGTCCCATGCCTGCCAAAGATTACTATGATCCAGACAGCATAAGTCCAGACAAAAAATGTGAATTTGAAATATGGTATCAATCCAAATTCGATCAACAGGTCACATTCCAGTTCCATCACGAATTGACTGAATATGATTGAATACTGTCAATCGGCTGTAAAGTTGCTGAAACAAGGTTGTCTCAAATTTCAAAAAGAATCCAAAGCCTTGACTGACTTCAATCCCATGGAAAAATTCATCACTATTGCCTCGGCTTGCTATCGTTTTTTCCAAAGAAAATGCCTCCAACCACTCACCCTAACCTGTGAACCTGTCCATGGCTGGAATGGAATGGCCAAACCTTACTCTTGAGTGTCTTTGGGATGGTTAAACTGCTTGGTACATTAGGGAGCCTAAGCACGAGGACTTTTCAGTCAATGAGCGGTTGAGACTGGGACTAGGTCCACTGCGCATGACATATCCCTGACAAACAACGTCCTCCTGCCAGTGGTGACATGAGTTTGAAGAATTTGTCAGCATAGTAAAATTGAGTGATTTACGAGATTTCATTGCTTTTGTAGGTTTTTTTTTACCTTTGATTCCTATGATTTCAGTCAATGCTCAATTATATTTTTAGTAATGTTTAAGACCAGTTTCTGCCTTTTTGAAACAGTTTTTAGAAGACAGAAATGCCCACAGAGCAAGATGCAACATGCAAACCTCCCCTAGAATCGTAAGTAGGATGAAATATTTTACCTCTGAATGAGAAAAACTGACATATTGCATCGACCGAATTTTAACATTTTTTAAAAGAAGGGTAATAAATGGAGACCTATCTCGCTATTTCATTATTTGCCTGTCTATACAAAGTGACTGTTTTTATGTTTAAAGGTTATTTTATTTTGCAATCTAGTGTTCATGTATGCAGTTTCTCTGGTGCAGTCAACACGGTGAAGTTTGCTTATCCTTATTTAACCTCCGCTAAAGCCATTTCTAAATACCTTTTAGAATTCATTCATAGGGCAAGCAAACTTTAACAGTCAAATAAATATGGCAGTTGACATTTTTCAGTTGATTTATTTTTAGAGTAATGCAGTAGAAACTGGAGCATGATTATTCTACTCGCAAAGGTAGTTTTGAAACGGGAAAAATGTGGTCACAGCTTGCTGAAAAGTTGCATGAAGTATCCAGCTGTAAACTTATTGTTGCACAAAAATCCCTAAGAGATCGTTTAAAGCTTCTGATGCAGAAGCACAAGCAAAAAATGAGGTCAGAGGAGAGAGCTAGTGGATTAGATCCAGAAATGACTGAAATAGATATAATGCTTGAGGAAATTTGTGAGAAAGAAGAGGTGGCAGAAGAGGAAGACGACACCAAAAAAAATAAAGCCAAGGCAGAAAAAGAGAGTGCAGAGAAAATGAGGTTAAAAGCCATGGAGAAATTGAGTGAGAGCCAGAAAAGAAAGGATAGCAATGAGGAAGCTCAACCCAAAAAGAGCAGAAAGAGTATTGGCGATGCTGTGAGCTACCTACAAGAGAAGTCAAAGCAAGAAATTGCTTTAAGGAAAGAGGAAATAGAACTGAAAAAGCAAGAGGAGGGAAGAATTGCCCATTCGTCTGAAAAACAACTTTAAAATGCAGCAAGACATGCTACAGATGATCCACAACAACACCAGAATCAGCAAAGACAACAGCAAGAACAGCAGAGACAGCAGGAGAGGCTTCAGCAGCAACAACTTCAAACCATGCCGTCCACTCTAACCCAACAGCAACAACAGTCACAAGCAATGCTTGCTTTGTTTGAAAAATGTGCTACCAAGAAAGATCCCTGAGCAAACAGGATATTGGATTGTAAGAAAGTATTCTGCTGTACATGATTTATCTTTTGGAAAAAGAATATTTCAGTAATGCTGTATTGCTGCAGTGTTGTGCATTTTTACAAGTTGATGTTATTTAAAATTAAATCAGGGTGTTTTCTCTGCCTGACTTTAAGACATCTATTTAACATGATCTTTATAGTACTAAACATTTTTGTTATTTCACTTACATCAAGATGTTTTACCTATTGATACACACAGTGAGATGTTTTTCCTCCTTAGTATTACAAGAAAACAATTTTTGACTTTAAACTTTCATAACCACTGTTAGAGCTGAGTTCCCTGTACAGCTTTGAAATTTACAAAAAATAATAATAAATGGTTTTCTTTAATGTTACACCAAGGTGCAATGTATGGAAAGTAATAAATACAGTGTCACTTTATTTATAGGCTCAGTCTCCAGCCATAGGTGTCTTGATGTGCCCGCAGTACTCCACACTCGTCGAGTGGAGAGTACTATGGAGTACTACTGAGACACCCATGGCTGGAGACTGAGACCACTGTATTTACAGCTGTTTTTGTTGTTCATGGTCTTAGTTTAGATACCTAGCAGAATACTACCATCTACAATCCCTAAAGAATTCAGCAAACAATATCTGTCTATTTTTAAATAAATGATACAGGGGCCCCACAGATGAACCCTTAGGGGGTAGGCAGGGTCCCCATATAAGAACGCTGGCTGCCCTGTTGTTGAAAATGCATATTGTTCAAGATCTCGTAGTGGTCCACAATCTGAGCATACTGGATTTAATGCCTCTTTCCCTCTTGAATAAAAAGGGACTATCTTATTAAAAACCTCCAGAAAGATATTTATTGTTTAGATGGAGTTTAAGTCAATCTATTTCAAGTGACCTATTTTCTAAGAATATACAGACTTTGGTTATGAATAATGTTCTTGGTTTTGCCATTATAAGGGACTGGTCAATATACCATGTGAAAGCATGACCTTTACAACACTGATATAGGGTACAGGTAGATGCGTGACTTTTTTTTACTATATTTTAACTACTTCACCTTTCTTGTTGCATCAAAATTATTTCAATCTGCTTATATTTATTCAGTCTACAAAATGAGAGGCTGGTCTTTAGAGTCTCTTTTACAGTAAAATGGAGCAGGACCGTTTACAAGAATGCACTGTAGGCAACTAAAGGTTGGCTTCTCAAGAACTGGAGGGAAGTCAATGAGCCGAATGTTCGAGTATATATAAATTTATAGAGAGGCAGGTAAAGCCCACAGGCTGGAATCCAACAAACGAAAAAAACATAATTTGCACTTACCTACTGGTCCATATAGGTTACCAATCAGTCCATTTTGTACGTTAAGTGACTGAAATTTTAAAGCATGTGCTCGCTTGTGTCCATTATGCATGATATGCTGGTGTTCATCTGGTCGAGCTATAGGTCGGACAGTTCTGTCCACAAATCCAAAACAGTTCTCCAATGCAGCCCCCTTTCCGTGGATAGAGTCTACGTATATTTCTAGAGCATGAGGGCTCAGCAGTGCGTGATTCCATTGTGTTATGAGATGATTGTGAGTATTGTAAATGTAATCTAGGACATGATTTGTGGCCATACTAAAAACAGGAACTAGTCGCTCAAAACGGTAAACGAGGTCTCCATATCTACAGGGATATGCAAGTCGCTTCAAGAGCATACAAAAGCCTTCCATACCATCTACAATGCTCCTCTGAGAAAGTTGAAATGACCCTGGAATCCTAAGAGCTTAAGCCAAAGTTGGAAGATCCCTTTTCCTCACTCTAAATTTGGCTTTGCATTTGTTGTCGTTCATGTTATCCAAGTCAAAGCAATCATACAATATCACAAGCAAAATTTGCATTTCGTGAAGAAAACAACTTGTACAAGTAATAAGATCAACATCGTAGTAGAGAAGGGTCTGCCGAAACTCTTTAAAACTGGACACAACAGAACAGATACAAAAGTGTATCAGGAACTGAGAATGGACGTGTCCTGTTGAAACAGAATCCGTGCTTAACAAATTAAAATTGGACACGAGAACGATAACGTCAGACCCAGGCCTTGGCGGATCTGACCGCCGCATTGCCCTCAAAGTCTCTCATGCTTAAGCTCCCTATTGTCTGGGTAACAACAACTCAAAACATATTTATTTATGCAGACAACCAAGGTGAATGCAAAATCCAAGTGGGTCTCGATTCCTCCCATGTGGATGGCTACGACCAGTCCACCAAGACCATTTATGAATTCAATGGATACTTTTTTCAGATGTTCCACCTGCTTCAAAAACAGATGAACGTCAAAAATAGTTAAACGATTGAACCATGAGAGAAGTCTATCTATCCACCAAGCAAAGACTACAACACCTTCAACAAGGGCTTACAGAGTGATTGTCATGTGGGAGTGTCAATTGGAAAAGTCTGAAAGAAAGCAGACCTGACATCCAAGGTTTTGCCAACAACCTCAATCTCATTTCGCGTCCCAACCCCAGAGATGCTTTTTTTGGTGGATGTACCAATGCCATTCAATTGCACTACCAGAGAAGCAAGCCTGGAGAAGACGTACGCTATGTGGATTGCACTTCCCTTTACCCCTAAGTCAACAAAAAGGGCAAGTATAAAGGACATCCCCAAATCAAACGCAACCCCTCACTTCCCCTGGAAAACTTTTTTATAGATTGGCCCTGTGCAAAGCTTTACCCCCATCCCCTCCGCCCCCAACCTGTATCATCCAGTCCTACCATACTGTTGTTTAGGCAAAAAAACGACAAAAATGAATCCCTCCCGCAGCCGATAAGCTCTTAGTAGCAGCAGTTACCAGCTAATAGAAGATTACATGCCCTACTGCATTTGCAGCAGATCGACTTCCAGGTGTTAAAGTTAGAGACATCATAGTTTGTACGAAAAGCAGCCAAATAGCGTTGGAGTATGTGAGATTTAAACTGATTAAGAGAACTAAGAGTACGAGTGGATTCAGGTAATGTAATCCAGAGTTTAGCAATACAATTAAAGTAACTTAATTGAAAGAGCTTTGTACGGCACTTGGGAATTAGTACGTCTTGATCAGAGCTGTGGCGAGTGAGACGAATGCCTTTAGGCTTGACATAATCATCAGAGGGTAAGGTGTAGCGGGACACAAAGTAAAAAATTAAAACCTTCACTTCATTGCCAGTACGTTAACAGTTGCAGATTGAGGCGACGAAGGCGATCATGACAAGAACTATTCTCTTTCGGGGTACAGGTGCACCCCTTAATTCATGAAAGCCAAACATCAAGGGTACAAACTTTTACAATTGTATGAAGTATTGCACTTCCCCGCCACCTCTCCTCTTTGTTCATAGAGTATGTGAACGCCTTTCTGAAATTAACCAGGAAGCTGACGGATGTCGAACCGATGTGGGTGAGGACCCAGACAAATGCAGTGGATACGTATTCAATTACCTCCAACCTGAATGGGTTCAACTAGATCCTGACAAAATTGAGAAAAGCCCAGGAGGACGGTCGACTGCCAAAATGATGCTCAACAGTTTTGGGGGCAAGTTCGAAAAACAACCCAGCAAGTCCCAAGTACAAACCTTCAAGTCCTCTACCAAGTTTTACAAATTGCTTCAAGTTAAAGAACAGGACACTCATTCAATCAGAACTGTGAATGATGAATTGATTAAAGTTGTACACAGCTATTGCAATAAATCCATTACGACACAAATGAACATTAATATTTTGTGGGGTGTTTTACCACATGTTGGGCCCATCTCAACACTATGAAGCCTTGAAACACTTGAGACAACAAGTTATGTACTTCGACATGAACTCAGTCATTTACCATTGGAAAACGACCACACCCGAATTACCCCCTTGGAAAGTACCGTGGACAATTCACCAATGAATTAGATGATCCCGACTATCACATCACAGAATTTGCTGCCGCTGGCCCAAAAAATAACGGTTACAGAACAGTCCAAGGAAAGATGCAATACAAAGTGTCTGAAGATTCAGCCTCAACACCTGAGAAAAACAACAATTCAATTTTGCCATTTTGGAAAACATTCATGAAATCAAGAATCCTCAACCAGATCCCAACAGCATCCCTGTCTTTAACCCTCATAAAATCGTCAAGGACAACACCTCCAAACAATGTTTCATGCACACAGAAATCAAAAGATATCAATTAGTCTATGACAAACAAGTAGCGGACCCCCTCAAATTTTAATCGTGCCCATATCAATACAAGGATGCCCAGGAAATCACTTCCACTTGGCTACAACAAGAACCACGCCCCTTACAACGATAGGGAGCTTATGAATTGACGACTTCCCAGAGGATGACGACGTCTCAACACTAGAAGTAGTTTATGCGCATGCGCTACCGGATGTGGCATTATTTTGCGTGTCGTCTTGAAGGAGGCGATGACTTTAGAAGGGCTGTTTTGTAGTCGTCTTCGTAGCAATGCCTCGAAAGGTACATTTTGTTCGGAATATTTGCTGAATCTAACACTTAATCCACAAACAACTTCCAAATATGTTCACAGGAGCTTTCCTGAAACAGCTTTTGCTTTATTTAATGTTATTCACGCCATAGTTCTTATTAATCAAACAGGAAAGATGTCAAACTGCGAAAAGAATGACCCAAGCCCTTCAAACGTAAGGTAAGGGAATAAATAAAAAGGGAAATTGGCGTTTTAAGGTCAATTCAAATACCAAGAGAGATGAACTGTAAACGAAACTGGTCTTCTTCATTCAAAGGTTTTAAGTTTTTATCCATTCATTGGCTATAAATCAGTTTTGAATAGTAAACAAATGTTCTTTCAATGCTTTCAAGTTGTCACAAGGAGAAGCACAAGCTACGCAAAGATTCAGTCAGATATACTGAAAAATGTTGTCAATTGAATACTCGTGTCCAAGTTTGATATTTCAGTCCTTTAAAATATACTGTCTTTGATTAGATATTGACTGCTATTTCAGGAACTCGGCGATGAAATGGACAAAAGAACACAGTGTCTCGTTGGGAAAAGAGGTTATGCTGTTCGAACTGTGGAAATACAAATTAGGAAGTCGTGAAAGAGGAAATTGCCTCCACCAACTTGCTGCAGGCCTGGATCAGTTACACGAGCCATTCTTGAATGTGTCACAAAAGTCGATCAGAGACAAACTAAGGTTACTGGAAAGAGACTTTAAGAGTGTGTCCATGAGAGAACCAGGCAGGGGGTGATAATGCTCAAATGACGGATTTCGCTCAAACTCGGCACAATTGATGGGTGTGGTGAGATATTAACCTCAACAAAAAATAACGTTGCAATATTGAATTCCCTAGGATTTACAGGGAGCCCCCCTAAAAATGACAAAATCCACTCATTTTTGCATAATTAATTAGCTAACTTTGGTTTGGCTGTTCAACAAGTAAAAAAGACAACTTCAAATCTAATCAACTTTATCATCTTCTATGCTTATCAGACTTAATGCTCAGTAATTTATTTTTCCTCTCTAATTCGATCTCTTTCTATTATTTTGCCTAAAGTAAGGGTATGTTCTCACTGTTTTGACCAAACCCTAAATTTAAAGTATTTTAGTGGCTAACATCTCCATGAGCAACAACCTATGTACTTAATTCTCACATATTCTTTGAAAGACATCTTTAAGGTTATAAAATCAATCAAAAAATATTTGGGCAATCTCATACTTTATCAATAATGACGTATTATGTGCATCTGACTTGACGCTTATTTGTCATTTGACCAAAATTGGAAGAAACGTAACATTCGTTTTTTTAAACAAAAATAGCACAAAGTTGGCGAGAAGTCACAAATCAGATGCCTCATTATCGATACTGAGAGCAGAATTGTTAGAAAGTGTCACCTGAGGCATGTTTTCTGTGTTATTTATGGACGTTTTGATGGATATTTTAAGGAACGCTTGAGTAAACAAAAGGAGCAAAGGATTTAGTTCAAAACTTCGATCAGTCCAACTTGTAGCTGCAACAAGACCCAACAAGGATAAAAGATAGTGAGTAAATGTCACATACACGTCTCTCAGATGCTTTAGTCAAGATTTGCTGCTCCAGTTTCGTCTGGTCCTCTGTGGCGTTACTTCGTGACGAGGTAATGAAACATCTTGAAACATTGCAAAATTAAAAATGTCGGATTTTCACCGAACATTCAAAGTCTTTGAAATAAGTTCTAATCAGAGGGAACAAAATGATTCTCAAAGGACAAGAAGGATCACTGACAATCCGTCTATATCTACGGAAAACAACTACCTGCTCGAACACCCTCCATCTTTGACTTTACACTCTGCCTAAACACTGGAATGTGTGACGCCGGACTACCGGACTCCGGAATGCGGAATACACTATCTATTGTTTGTACGCGTCAATATCCTGTTATAACTGGTGTGTTGAAAATAGGTTTTTAAAGTCGTGTTACTTGAAATTTTGAGTTTATTTGATGTTGACATTAATTACCAGGATAATAATCGTCCATAATAGCCCTTTTTGTGGTCATACCGTGCCATGCAATATTAGACAATTAATGACTTGCCCTTGAGCATACTTACTTACTTATATTTTAATCCTCTTAGTCTTACAACTATACAGGATGGTATCTGTATCTGGGTATATTCTTGACTACAAAAATATAGTAATAACCGTTTAAAAGTGTTGAAGAAAAACTTATGAGCAATACAAAAGACCCAAAAGGGGGTACTAATACATTGCAAAAAAAGTCGGCTAGACTTCTTTAGCTATTCAAGGAAGGTGTAAAAGAACAGTTTCTTGAACACAGACTAATACACTCACTTCTCATTTAAGCTGTCATTTGCGGATTCATACAGTATAAGTTCTCTTAACCGACACTCTCATATACAGCGAATAGCTCTACTTACAACCGCCATCACAAAACCCCATTTCAACTCCTACACTCCGGCTCAAAGGGTTTACCGGTGAATTAGATGTTAGCTTTGATTAAAGCTCTCGTAACCAGACACCCGGAATAAAATCTTATCCGCCTCTTAATGTTGTGTGTGTGTGTGTGTGGTTTTTTTTTTTTTCATATCATGTCCACAGTCGTATCACTATTTATAACTGTTACGAATCATTCTTATATATCCGTTTCAGAGTTACCGTTTTTTCACATACACGTCCGGTTACACTTAAAAATACAAACTGAATTGTATGCTTTTACCTAAATTACAACAAGGCCAGAACAACAGCATAACCATACACTAAAACAGTTTTTTAAATTCCCAGTGTTAATTTGTAGCTGGGAGAAGCTTCCGTAAGCGGCCATCTCGCATTTACACCTCTTTTGAAGTGGCTAAATTCCATTTTAATAACTATGCTGCATATGAGATTCATTCTTGTAAGCGGCCAGATCCAGTTAAGGACACCTTTTTCTTGTCCCGAGGGCATCCTCTTACAAGAGCTTCCACTGCATTACAATTTTAGGCTTTCTCTTACATTTTAACAAATTTTCGTTTAACGACTCACAATTGAATCTCTTCGTTCGACCACCCAACTTAAGTGGCCACTTCCCAATAAGTGATCACTTATCCAAAACACCAAACATTATCAAGTCAAAGCGCTTGTTGTTGGAACCTCCTGTAAATGAACACATCCATATCCAGTAAACGACCGCGACCACTTTTTACGGTGATAGTCATTGAGAATTTTCCATGAGGCAATGGTCTGAAATCTGCATTCCCTGTATGTCCTGCGCTACTCAGGGTATCAGAGGAACTTTAGAAACAAAATAGATTTATCTATAGTATATTGTAATTTAAAAATTGAATGCAGTAAGTTCACTCCAAAAAGTAGATGTGTTCGCACTTTTCCTCGTGAAAGACCTATGTAGTTTGACTCTCGTAAAACCCTAATTTTCCTTGGGCAACCTCATGGGCATTATTTGCTGGGTGTCTTCCGAACACGCACGGACCGGAACATCAAATGTCTGTAACTTAATTGTTTTGTCTGTCCATAATTCATCATCTGCCTGCCTCAGCACAGCACACTAACCTGGGCACTAAACTGGTTTTGGTGCCCCAAGAGTACACAAAAAGGCCCTTCCAAGGATGTCTAGGACGAGAAAATTGACCCAACGTGGGTAGGGTGAGAAATTTTGAAGTGGAAGTATTACAGTTGAAGTATCTCTTGAGGGAATGTGGGAAGGGTGTTAAACATATGGAAGCGGTTGTTTGAGAAAAAGTTCTAACTTAATGTGAAAGTGTGGTGTATTTTGAATTCTACTTGGGAACATTACTGCTACAGTTAGGCTTTATAAGACCCCCAAAAGACCGTGCTAGATAAAAAATTCAGTGTTTATGACAGTCAAATCTGGTGCCAGCAGGGTAGGGCATTTGTACGCAATTTGGCCACTTCCCCGGGAAGGGGGGACTCCAGTATGAAAAAAAAAATGGAATTCTTGTTGCAAGCCAATCTGGACGTGTCTCACACTTTATTTGTCCCTTTGAGCTGGTCTGCACCAAGATCCGGCTTTGCTTCGCTGCTATTTGACGTGCAACTAAAATAGAAAAATTATTTCTTTCCAAAACACGAAAGCAAAGCGACTTCTACCTCCGAGTTTCAAAACTAATGGGATTATTTATAATCATGATAATCATGATCTGAATAAAGTTGCCTATAGATTTGGAATTCTAAAATTTTTATTAGCATACAATAACAATAAAATTGTCTCAGAGAATGTCGGAAAGTCATATTTTCAACTGAATTTTTGTTCACTGGACTCTGGCTCCTGGCTCCTAACTCCGATACAATCTTTCCGTATTGTGGCCAACCACTGCTTAAAAATGCCGGCTCTCGTTAATGTCAAAGATGGTGGACGTTTCGTTGTTGTTGTTTGTAACATGTGAATTGAGCTACAACAGTGGCAGAAATAATTCTTTCCATGGATTAAAAATCGGCTTTCCACTTTTCGTATTGTTTTCTCCTAAAACAAATTGATTTAGATTTTGGTGCGTAAACTGATGGCTAAGGAATTTTAGTCGTACAGCGAGTCACGACGCTGAACTACGCTGAACTGGACATCGAAGGTGGCATGGGGGAACAAATCAAAGCGTACACAAACTAGCAGTTGAGAGACCTAAGAGATACGTAAGCGGGTTTTATTGACCGTTTATATTGTTTTTAGGACGAAATTATTAAAGTAAGTAAAACTGTGAATTAAATCTTTGTATGTTATGTTTACTTGAAAAGATCGCGTATACAGCTATCAAAAATCATCATTAGAGTTTCTTGCACAACAGTTTCAACGATTTTACCCTTATTAATGTGAAATCATTGTCTGATGAGTTTTTTTGTTCGATTTCTCCTCATCCAAAGGCAAACACACGAATATTGTGAGGACCTGAATTTTGATGAAATATGCAAAAGTCGTTCAGTCACATGAACAGTTTATGTCAACACATGAAAGAAAGTGATTCGCCCAAACTCTATGATCTTTTTCTCAACTTAAGTAATGGCTTTAACTACTCATACAAAAGTTATAAAGATAAGCTGTTGCTCATCAGAGATATTGGGGAATAAAATACCCTAATTTTACGACTTACTCAAAACTTGGAAATGATGACCCAACTTAAGGGGGCTAAGAGGGGGAAATCGAATCAGCAACTTTAAACAGTTTATTGTGCTTAAAGTCTTATGAACTCAGATTATCTCTCAGTGCATTAAAGCTACAGGTGGCTTTTCTGTTTGTTGCACTGGCATCGTAAAGTTAGCTAATTAATTATGCACAAAACGGGCAAAATGGCAATTTTTAAAGGGGGAGCCCGGATCTCCCAGGGAATTTAATATTTTGACCTGACATTCTGTCACATAAGTTAACTCCTGATACCTAACATTTGTGCCGAGTTTGAGCAAAATCGGTGATTTGGGCATTATCACCCCCTGCCTGGTTTTCTCATGGACACACTCTTAAGAGGAAGGATCCATTCGAGCGAAATGCATCTGGAATTTCGCCAGAGAAATCAGAAATCCATGTAATAATGGAGGATTACCTCGAGAGAAAAGAAGAACAAGAAAGAGAATCGGAGAAACTTTCTGATAAAACAGCTAAAGGAAAAGCTTCTGCCGAAGAAATGAGAAACAAAGCCATGAAACGTCTTGGTGAGACAAAGAAAAGAGAAGGAGATAAACAACTGCGGAAGAAAAGAAAACATACACAAACGAAACGATGGACTATTTAAGAGAATCAACGGAGAAGGAATGTGAGCTGAAGAAGGAAGAACTAGAGTTTAGAAAGGAACAAGAAAGGGCATTAGCACCTTGTTGAAACCTGATGTTTCAACAACAGCAAGAAATGTCCAGGCAATTTCAAGACCAGTTGAAAAATCCACAACAGCAGTTCCAGATTATAAGTCAAATGTTTATGCAGCAATAACAACAAAGCCAAGCACTGCTTGAACTCTTGAAAAGGGGACATTGAATTCACTAAGTTAATTTTTTTGTTGTTTTTAATTTATTATACATACAAAGCTAGCTTTTCACTTTGCCACCTAAGTTTAACCTACTTAACTTCCAAAGAGTATTACAAAAGTGGTACAAACTTGGTTTTGATGAGGTTTTTTACCATCTCCAGGGGAATTTTTACACAGCCGTTATTCATCAATGCTTCTAATGTCCAAAATTTGATGAATCATGAAACGTTTCATTTTGAAGATGTATCCTGATGTATGTCCTTGCTTGTGTAATCCCTTTAACGTTTTATCCTTCTTAATAATTGAGTAAAATAATCATCCAAAGCTGGTGGATTGATACCAAAGTACTCTGAGGTAACAGAACCATATAAAATACCGTGGGCGTTTTGCATCAAGGCACAAACTATGTACATTCTACCCACAGCACTTAAGGTTCTTTTTAAAATCCAAAAATTTGAAACAGTTGATTATAATTATCATTGAAAACCCATTCAACTGAAAAACGGGCACTGCTCACAGATTTGTTGAATTCTTGTTGATGTAGTGTCAACACTGCTCCCTGTAAGTGTGCTCTAAGAGGGTCTGCTGGGTCACCCTACACACACATAGGTAAACCAGTAACTGGTGAATTAGAAAACCTTCGCAGGTCTTGTAAAAGTCCAGACGAGGCCAGCATACCACTGTCTTGACGTGTTCCTTCTACTGGACCATATAAATGACCTGCCAGCCCATAAGGCAACACTACTGATTGGAATTTTATGGGATGTACTCCTGGCCTACACACTGGCCGCACTGTTCCATCAATAAACCCCCAGCAGTTTTCCAAAGCTGCACCTGATCGATATATCACACCAGCATACAATATAAGATTTGCCGGGGAAAGCAGGTCATGCTTATACCTTGAGAGTAAGTGATCCCATCAGTTTTAGATCCTGTCAGTCATGTGGTTTGTAATAATACAAAGCTCCGGAACAGGTCTAGCAAAGTGAGAAACCAAGTCCCCGTAACAGCAAGGATACGTAAAGAACTTGAGATAGATACTTAAAGCAGGAATCAATCCAACTACTAGGCTGTTGTAAGTAACAATCTCATCTGGTAACTTAAGATATTCAGAAAGCATGAAAATGTCATTTTTGTAAAATCGGAATTCAGCTTTGCACGGGTCATTTCCCAGCTTGTCTAAATCGAATCGATCATACTTCTAATATGGAAAGTCTGGGTTTTTTTAAGTATTGGCATCATACAGCAAACCAAACTGCCTGTCGTTGATAAATCCTTTTCTGTAGGCATAAGTGATACACTCTCAGACCTCTCTGAATTTCGGCATTTTAATCAATACGTTGATAAAACTATTTCTAAATTTAAAAACATCACTGCGACTTAAATTTGGTGGGAAATCTCCTCGTTGACCTCCTCAACTCGTAAGCTAAATTTGGCGCGCAATGGCAAACGGCGATGACAAAGTCAATGACGTCGCCTAAAGTCGTCGTCGAGAAAGACGTCCGATTCATAAGCTCCCTAATTGCAATAGGTCGTGGACAACATCACTGAAGAACAAGAAAATAGAAACATTTAACAAGGATTGCTAAATGACACCATACACATTTTTCAATAGAATGGACTCATGAGGAAAGAGTTTGTTCTTGTCACCTCTCTTCACCAAAGACTTTGACACCCTCAATGGTGCCATTTCCCCACTCCTGTTTTGGAAACCTACTATTTCCCAAACTCATCACTGCATAGCACTGCATGGGTCACGTGAATCAGTCACTGCATGGATTATGTGATTCAACCATAAAACAACTAGGACAAGGTGTCAATAATAATAATAATATATAGATTTAGCCAGGGCTAAAAGCGAAGCTCCTATTAACTCGAATTTATGATTTAAATCAAACAATAAACTTGTATTCCACAATTCAGTTAACTTTAGAACACATTCATGTGACTAATTTGAGGGAAAGGTTAAGTGATTTTAGAGAACAGTAATTTGCAAACAGTCAAAGCTAAGAGGGAACTTAATCTTACATCGAGTTGATAGCCTTATATATGTACACCCAAAAATAGCAATCATCTTCGATCACATTTAAGAGCGCAGACTCTTGATCAAAGTAGATTAGGCCTGGAAAACAAATCAGGTGGAATTTTTTGCGTTCGACAAGTTTACTTTACAAAATCTTGCCAACAAGTCTGGGGACGTGTAAACCAACCTTTTATACTTTTTAATACATCACATCTGAGGTGAAACAGTAACATGAGGCGCTGTTTTTATCATACAGACCTCGGACAGAATGCAGTATTGCACTCGCTCAATATTCAGGACGATCGAAGCACGTGTGGGCTTTTAGCGAAAACCGTTAAAAAATTTCCAAACTGATCACCTATACGGCTAGCCAGTTCTCACTTTTGACAAGCGCCAAAGTCAACTGTTTAAATTATGATTAATTAATAGAGTTATACGCTTCAACATAATAAAGAATTTATGTTTATTTTTTATTTAATGTTTTTATAACGATGTGTAATCTTGTAAAGCGTTAGCCTGAAATTCATCCGATTGCTTCGAGTCGTTTTCTCCTCTCAACAACTGAGGGAGTAATAACGACTCGAAGTAATCGGATGAAATTCAGGCTAGTAAAGCGTTTGATACGCGCGGCATTTTGACTACTCCTGCATGCAAGCGATGTTCATGAGCGACTGAAAACAAACGGCACAGCGATAAAAATTGCAAAAGAGACTACCAACAATCAATAAAAGGACAATAATTCGGGGAAACATATACAGAGACAACAATTTTCATTCACGAACTCAAGACAAGTATTTAAGTGTCTCAGAAAATCCTTGTTTATGTTTTTCATTTTGTAAGCCAGCTTCCCGGTGTTTGCTTTTTCAAAGATGAACTCGACGCAAGAAAATCGCTCAAAGCTTTCTTTTACAGCCAGAATTATAACGAAATATTCTTTGGAACGTTTTCTTTTTATTCGCGGTGACTAAAGGCTTTTTAAAGTTTTATAAGCTTATAATCAAACCTCATACTCGGTCAGATCATTGTCTCAAATCTTACAATTAAAAACGTGCATAAACTAAATAGCCGCATAAACTACGCTCGACTTCATTAAATTAGATATAAAGAACAAACGTCAAATACAATAATTACTCAGGCTTACCATTCGAGATGCACTGAAAACTATCAAGTAAGGCCAGACTCGCTTCAGACTTTTCAACCCTCTCACGCATCAAGCAAGGTGAAAAAGGAAAACGGTGCCATCCGAAATCGGATTTCCGACTTTAACAAGCGACGTACATTTCTCAACCAAAAACCCAATAAACAAACTAGCCATGAATAACAGAAGACTCTTGATAGCAGCTGAATTTCATTTTGTTCATTCAGTGGAAAAAGACAGTTAAAAACAACACAAGTTGACACAAAACTCTGTCAGCTTCAGCTGTCAAAGTAAACAGGTTTCAAGATGCTGCATAAATTTTCCGCATGAACTCACCTGTCAAATTTTGACCAATCACAGCATAAAAATTGGACGTAGAGAGTGACCAACGCGTGACCTTGGTGAGAAAAGTCAAAAAGCAACTGGCATGTATTCCCTGCCTGTAAAAACTTGCTGAATTTTAGCTTCCGAGGTCAGTTTGAAATCAAAATTTTAATTGTGCGGCACATAAAAAACACAACATATTTCATGAATTAAAAAAAAATTAAACTTGAGCCTGCGATCATTTGAAAACTAGTAACTTGTCAGCGGATAACTTCAAAAAGATACTCGACCTCGATGGGTCGACACCTGAGCCCGCGATACGGTCGATGATACTGGTCAGTGGATACCCTGTTTTGACAGCTGTCAATTGATCACAACATTGATGTGCAATATATGTTTGCAATATCAGTCTTCCTGTGCTCCCAACCTAGGAAGAAAGTGTGAGGATTGAAGACTGGTTAGCCTGTGGTGCGGACGGACGGACGGACAGGCGGGCGGTGTACGGTCACGTGATTACCAAATTTTCTGGGATGGGTAGATTTACTTACCCATGGTGCTCTGCAGGCGGGAAGCTCCGCTAATAATTTAACATTTATATTGTGCAAAATACATGTGAATATGATCAAATGCGCATTACAAGTAAATTATCGCCATTACTAAGTTATCGAAAATAATTAAAAATATTATATCAATAAAAATATAGTATATATAAAATCCTAATAAAAAGCTAATCTAAAGAAAATAAAATCTAATAAAAAGCTAATCTAAAAAAATGGGACTTAAGTAAACCTTTAAACCTATTAAAATTGGGCTCATTTCGTATTTGTGATGGTAGCCCATTCCACAGTTTAGGTGCTGCAGCTAAAAAAGCACGGTCACCCAATGTCTTTTTAGTTAAAATTCTTGGCATTTGAAGCATAATTCCCTTTGCACACGATCTCAAATTGTAACTCCCTTCCTCCCTTTTGCTAATAAGTTCTTGTAGATATACCGGAGCTTGTCCATGGATTGCTTTAAAAGTAATTATAATAATCTTAAAATGAATCCTACATTCTTCTGGAAGCTAATGAAGCGTACACAGAATTGGTGAGATGTGATAAAACCTTGGAATCTTAAAAATAGGTCTTGCTGCGAAATTCTGGAGCCATTGTAACTTTGCTATTTGTTTAGCTGGTAGCCCATACAGAATACTATTACAATAGTCAATGCGACCAATTATTAGGGCATGACAAAGTGTCTGGGTTGCTTGGTTACTTAAATACTTTCTTATTCGCCTTACATTTGTAATGTAATGATAGGCTGCTTTACACGTGTTATTGATATTAACTTGAAGACTCATGTTACTATCTATCCATGTCCCTAAGTTCTTGACCGACTGAACAGGCGACACGAGCATCGCCTACTGCAAGCAAGTCAACATGAACTTTGGATAGTTGCTGACGGGTGCCTATTATTACAAACTCTGTTTTGCCATCATTGATCTTCAGTTTGTCACACAGCATCCAGGCTCTTATCTCCTTTACACACCCTTCCATAGCAGCAACGGCATCCTCAGTACTTGAGGCACAGCCAGGTTTAAACGCTAAATATAACTGCGTATCGTCTGCATAAGCATGAACGCTAGGCAGGTGTCTCTTGACAACTTCAAACAGTTTACTGGCATACAGAGTAAACAGTAACGGCCCCAAACATGACCCTTGAGGAACTCCTTGATTTAATTGTAGAGATTCTGAACACTTGCCACTTTGTGAGACATGCTGAGAACGTCCCGATAGGTATGACGCAAACCACTCAAGTGCTGTACCTCGGATCCCAAAACTTGTGCTCAGACGAGATAGTAACACAGAATATTCCACCGTATCGAAGGCAGCACTCAGATCCAACAACACAAGCAGAACATCTTCCTGACGATTCATTGCCATTAATATATCATTATATATCTTAAGTAAGGCTGTTTCTGTGCTGTGACCTCGTCTATACGCAGATTGCAACAAGGGGTAGAGGTCATGTTCAGAAAGGTGTGCATGTACCTGGTCAAATACTGCACGCTCTACCAATTTCGACACATACTGCAGGTTACTTGGATTCCCAGTTTGTACCAAGTGTGACACCCTTTTGGCATGATGGTTACACGTTTGGCATGAAGTTTGTTGATGGCCCTCCCATCCATGGTAAATAAGAATTAAAACTTGACTTCGTTCTCCTTGCTACAAACGTCTTGCCAGTACCTCTTGAAATTAATGAAGAGTACATGAAGGCCATCGTTGTTCCAGCTAAACCACAAGTCATCATCGCTCTTGGTTTCACCCCTCATTCCGAGGTCATTGTTATCCCAAAAAACAGTCTTCAGAAGAATGTTAACAGTTTTGAAATCATTACTTTTGACAAGATTGTGGAGAGCCAGGACATTAAGCAGCATAACCTTCCTCCATGGAACAAGAGGGCATTTTGTATGCGCATGCGTCAATATGGGCTGTTGAAGTGCCACAGAGGCATTTTCTGCAAATTGTTTATGTTCACTACCAGAATTTGCAGGCTGTTTTCTGGAGCTGAATGACGTGTATTGTGTGCTACATTCCACAAACATGTTTTTTAAGGTATCGTGGTATTTCTACGATGAAAGCGAGTTTATTGTAGCCTCACTGTCGCCCTTGAGAGGACAGTTTTTCCTTTCATAAAACAGTACATCGAAGACAAGATGGCGGCTGAATGTTCTTACGACCTAAAATTTCACGCACATTTTTTTTCCTGCTGAAAAATCCACATGTGAAAAACCTGCGTAGAAAACGTCCGATTCTTGTCATGGAGAATATTTTTTGTAGGAAAGTACGGTATTCAAAGCACCAACGAAATGGCTTTTAAAAGGACCGCACCTTTACGCGAGTTTTCTACTTCCCGCCATCAGATTTGATGCACCCACGCCACTGTCGTTCAGCGGATGCACACATGCGCATGCAAAATGCCCTCCTGTTCCTCCATAGTGGAATTGAACACCATCTTCTTTCTCCTTTTCCAATTCCCTTAAACATGTACCTTCTTTCCTCCACATGGGAAACTGGCAATAGGCCACTCCCGCATACGTGTAAACCATAGGGTCAGCGGTAAAATAAAATGTGTTTGATTTACTATCCTCATCGCTTGATTACTCCACAATGCATGACAATCACCTGAACATCAAGTGATATGATGAAGTCACTGATTGACAGCTGAGCGGTGCACTGTTGGACAAGCACAAAAAAATTGTGACATCATCAAATTCAGCTCGAACCCTGATTGGTCGATCACTAGCGAACATTTGAACATTAGAACATTTGTAAGAATCAGATAGAGAAAACATTTCATGTCAATTCAAAGGCTAAGTCCTTGAAACCAGGCCTCTTTCTTGGAGGACAGAAAATTTCAACAACATTTTTAGACTTTAAGATGAAAGAGCAAAGAAAGCAATGACTTCTCAACAAAGAATACAGCCAGTCAGTAGAAGAACTGCCATTGTTAGTGAAATAGCAGTAGGCGTTGTTCCAGAACATTTAAAATGGGCTGCGCATTTCCCGAAACTCATTTTAACAGTAAAGCCCAAAAAGAATAGACACTGAATTAACAATAAATCATAGTAGAAATGTATACTGATCAAATTAGGTGTCTTGTTACAAGGAAAAAATACTGACTTTCACGATTCCTTAATCAATTTCTCTTTGTGCTACTGAGCTATGAATCAAGTTTGATTTCTAAATGTTTTGTTTACATATTGTCTAGGTCTAAACAACAGTGGTGACATAACAGAAGCAAGTAGTTTTTATCACATTTTCTCCCCAACATGTAAGACCAACTATTGGCATAAAAGGCAAGAGCAAACCTTACAACAGCCAAGAAATGTCCAATAAGGCACAGTGGGACAGAATACTCTCACTCTTCACCCGCTAGCAGAAAACAAGAAACTGAGAGAGACCAATGCCCCACTCACTTAGCGGCTTGCTCAGTCCAGGAAAGCAGCAGCAGATATTCAACTGAGTGAAGCCCCTAGACTGCGCAAAATGCCCAGGGCAATTGCTAAACAACACAAAGTAAGATTTGTTTTAAAGATATCAGACAAAATATAAGCAAAAAAGCAGTTAGAAAACATCTACTACAAAATGATTTTGCCAAATATCACTTATTGTCTGTCAGTTCAGGGTAGCTGCTCTCTAACGCTCTTTGATGAAATTGAGAAATAACACACTAAAGCAGCACAGATGTTCCTTGTATTTAAATCCACAAGATGAATTATTTACTTTGCAGTCAAACAAAATTAACTTTCTAAAACCTAGTGACTAGAATTCAATTCCGGTGATTTTTTTTTTTTTTTAATGTATGAAGCTGCATCATAGCATTTAACATTATATAATGTGATATGAGCTTAACATGTGCATATTAAATGTGGTATGGAGCTGGAAATCACTTCAATGATATTATCTACTTTCTTTCACTTTTTTAGCTTCTAATTTACTTTCTAGGTGTACCCCTGTTGGCGATCACAGGCAGAGCATCTAAGAGGATGCAATGCAAGAACCAGTTATGAAGCAGCCTGCCATGGGACAGAACACAGCGATTCTTACAACAAGTCCAAACAGGGGAAACATCAGGTTCCCAGTGATAAAGACTTCAAAGAATGACCAGCTTAGTTACCTTGCATGGTTAGTGAACATGATCAACGAAAAACCTCGTCAACTTCAAAGACAATATTTTTGGTTCCACAATGCAAAATGTTGCAAAAGTGTTTGGTTTCCTGTGGCTGAGTTTAAGGATACTGCTTATGTGCTGAGAAGCCAAAAATCCCCGAGAACAGGTTGGTGGGAATTTACCATTCCATGACTCCCTCAGTAACGATTTAGGGTTTTGCATTTATTGAAAGACAATGTGGGGCAAGTCCTCATTGTGATTGCAACCTCTGCCCTCAGTATGGGAGTAAATTTTCCAAATGTAAGATACGTCATCCATATTGGTCCAGCAAGTACTGTTATAGACCATATACAAAGAAGCCGGACCAGCTGGAAGAGATGGATCTTAAATCTTCACTATCCAGCTGATATTTAACAATGTCTACAAGCCAGGCATCTGGAAATACTACTGGTGATCTTTCCAGTCTGTGCGCAAGGCTTCTACGCTTTCTCAAAGAACAGAGAGGCTGAATAAAGTGTTTATGATAGTGGATGAGAAACATGACATGAAAAATAATGTTTTTCCTCCCTGCTTCATCCCTTGCCAAATTGTAACTCGCCATAATGTTTGAGAACTCTGCGAAGAGATTAGGAGTGTCATGGTGAATCTGGGATTGGTTGTGGTTGGTGAGTTTACAAATATAATAAAAAAGTGATCTGCAAGACCTACACGTATGTACCAGTATGTGTACGGCAACTGTGGTAAGAGCTTATGACAAAATGCGGAGAGGTTACAGCCATACTGCGTTTAAAGTGCTTTCAAAAATTTCATTTGAGAGTCCGCATCCTAAATATATAAACTTGTTTCGCAGGTGAAAAAGTCACTAAAAATGATATATAGTGAGGTCACTAAATAAGATAAAAGTGAACTATGATACTATGGTTGGAAGAGGTTCACATAGAAAAGGATAGACTATTTCAAGAAACTGAAACAAGACAAACCTATTTAAATCCTTTATCAACTTGGAAATAATTTGCATTAGAAAGGATAACTTCAATGTCTTTTTATAGGCACAGTAACTGAGCATGATGGGGAATTCAATTCTCTTCGCACTTGGAGAGGACAAGGCCCATCTCCATTACTCAGATCATGATAGATGCTAAGGCTGAGGCTCGAAGCATTAATGTTAATACCATAAGCAGGTACTCCCCACCACAAAAGATGGAAGGTTATTATTTTTTCTGTATTTTTTATAATTGGTTGGCACTGTTGGAGTAAATATAGGTTTTTCCTTTTCTCCAGACCACTCCTCTCTAACCCTTATAGTTATGGTTTTTTAACAGGTTCCAGTAAGACAGTTATTTCTGCTCAGGCTCACAATCCTGCAATGCCAAGAGAAGGCATTGTATGGTTGTATGACGCTGTACTGACTGGGTGTCCTGTAGTTGTTACAACTTCCCCTTTGGTGCACATCTCTGTGTTTTTTACGATTTATTTCGTTTGTGTTTGTTATGAAGTCGCTTTAACTTTTTTTTTCTTTTTTTTTTGCTCCCAGTTTTATTCCTTGCTATTCTTTTGGTTTTAATGTTGAGCCTTAGTATTTTATTATTGGTGTCAGGTTCAGTTCATCCTTAATCCTGGGCCCAACAGTATCAACTTTTCAATCCCTCATTTAAATATTAGAAGCCTAAATGTCAATGATAAGCTGAGAGAAATTCTGTTTGTAAGGATTTGATGTTTTTGCGTTTTCTGAACGTGGTTGAATTCTAGCACATCTAATGCCTCTATTCTCATCCCTGATTATAGTTTATCCCTGAGGAAAGATAGGGTCGGGAAGCGTGGAGGAGGTGTGGCAATTTATAGCAAAGACCACATTGCAGTCGAAAGACGTGTTGAGTTTGAATACTCTGCTGGGCTAGAACTCCTCTGCGTTCAGTGCAGTGTCAATAATTTTGTATTTCTTTGTGGAGTTTGTTGTCATCCACCCAATCAATCAGCAAATGAGGAAAACGCCTTTTTTGAGTCTTTACAAATGAGCTTTGACAAAATTAAAAGTGTGGCCAAATTTTCACAACTATTGTTCTTGACTGTTAAATGGTATTTCTACTGCTAATTTTCAAATTAACATTAGGTTGTTTCAGCTTGTCCAGTCGTTTATTTTGCTATCAAATCACTTCTGTTAGTTGCTGTGTTTTTTTATATTTATTTATTTTTTGTTTTGTTTTGCTTTCTTTTTTCTTTTTATTCTTTCGCTTTTTTATGTGTGTGTGTTTGATCTTGATGTGCATTTGCATTTTTATAATATTGAATGTAAACAGCGTAAGCTCTCTAGATGAGCTCTTTAGGCTCTTAGAGCCAATGTTGCAAATAAAATAATATTGTTTAGAAAAAAAAAAAAGATTACTTCCTTTAAGACCGCCATTTTGGTCAAGTAAACTATTCCTGTTATCTGGCATCTGTGGTGCACTCTGTCAAATGAAGAGAAGCCCACCGGCTACATTTTTACAAATTGAAGATTTTAAGTTAGCCTCTAAACATTTCTCAATTCACTATTTGCATTCGTTTGTTGCACACCCACTCTTCTCTCGTTCTCTTCAATAGAATGAAAACTGCAGCGAACAAGGCTGAAATTACAGGCAAGGTGCAAGCCTGTAAGCATTCATGGAAAGTTGGTTAAGCTGCATTCAGCCTTCCACCACACTGTCCTGATGGTGAAAATCCCCAAATCTGCAAACTCCAAAAACGCAGAGAGTATAACCTGGAAACCTGGAGTTTTGTACAAATATTTTAGATCTTGTCGATTGCTCAGTTTCTCAGTGAAAAATTTGGACTTAGAATAATGAGGTACGCTTGATTTTATATCATTTTCCCTTCTAAACACAATAAACATCAAGGCCATTATGTTACACATTTTTAAGTTAAAAGGCTGCATCTAATGCGGACACGTGTCCAAGATTTCAGGCCATGGGAGCAAGGAGTTAACACCACTTTGAAACATTTACACTTTTTAACTAAGTTTGACATGAGAAGCTTTGAAAGGAAAGCAGTCACAATCTGTTCCACACTGAACAAAGTTTCTTAAAGTGCATCCACGATTTCATCCAAAGAAATGGACACAGTTCAGAAACATGCTTTGTTGAAGTTGCTCCAAACAAGCATAAGGCAGTAGACAGGTGTGGGCTGTCAAAGGGAAAGTGTGTCAAGTACAACTAAAACATGATCAATTTCCTGTTGGATGACTGGATGCCCTGGCACAAGCATGATAGCGAATTCTCCACATTGGATATCCTGCACCCTTTAATGGGCATTCAAGGCCCAACAAGAGAATTAGTGGTCGCTTTAACTTTGCAAAGCCAAGTACAAAGAGCAGGTTTCCCACCAGGGCAAACATGTGCAAGCAGCAGTGACAATGTCAAAGGATTTATTGCTTGTCTACGAGAACAGCTGGATGATGATTCTGACCATAACAATTTTTGGAACATACACAAAAATTTTCAGTGAATTAAACCAGACGATTGACCCGAACTTCTTTTTACTACTGAACTGGGCTCCAGCACTGCTATTCTACACCCCCTCTTCCATCCTTTTATGAGCACCCAGGGACAACAGAACAGCTACAATAGGTTGTGTTTTCTCAAAGATCAGAACCAGGAGTTTTGTAGCAGAAAGGGGCTCCTTGCCACAAAGAAATTCTTTAACTGTCAGAGCTTCTTTCCATAAAGCTCCACAACAACTGCCGCTACTACCCATCCAGCAACACATCCTCATTAGCCTATTACTTGGAAGAGAGCACTAAATAATTAACAAAGCATTAGTAGAGGTTTGATAGTTTCATGTAACACAGACCTTACAATTCTACTCTATCAATGTGTTGCTACTGTAAGGTCAATTTTTAACACATTCTGACTTCACTGTGAGAGTATTCACTCAAACAAGAAATGCTTTTCATCTTGTTTGTTAAAAAGCCTATCCAAGTGTTTGCACTGTCAGCATTATATAAATAGTTCTAGAGAGACTATTGTTGCATCCGAGTTAATTGCAGGAAATATGTTGTTCATAAAAACCTATTTAAATCTAATACCTGGCATGTTTGAAACATTCCATCAAATTCCTTCTAGAACAATGTATAATAATGTTCTTAGAATAAATCTGATCTTTACTTCATTGCTTGTTTCATTGCATGAACTTGTGCCAAAGTATGGGAAGGGGTGTTCACTGTTCGAAAATGTGACATGCAACTACGAGACTGACATTCACTTCAGTGGCGGTGTTGATTATGATGCAGAAGGTTCTGTTAAGGTATACTGCGAAGAAGAGAAACTCATTTGTCTAAACTGTAATGGGCTGAAGCGTAAATGAGAAAAAAGGAAAAAGAGCAAATGAGTGAGGCGGAAAATCAGCAAAGGGATATGTTCACACAAATGATAAAACAGCAACAGGACCAACAGAAACAAATGCAAGATGTGAAATCTCTTCTAACAACAGCAACAGAAAAACTCAAACACTGATGAAGCTTATTGACAAACTTGTTCTGCAATGAGCTGACTCCGTTTAATTGTCATCAGCAACGGGGGTTTATTGGCCTGGTTGCAGGCTGTTTTTTTTGGATTTCATGCTTATGTATGAGGGAAAGAGCTTACAGTTCCCGGAGTCAGCATTTTCGCTCTCATTCAAGTCGCCTGAGTTGTTAGTCAACTCCCACTCTCTTAGCAGAGCAGAGCAGAGCAGCGCCAGTTTAGCTAGAGTGCTATGGATGTGGGGTTTTCATAGCATCAGCAGGGATTCCCTGGGTTCAGAGTGTATTTCGTTTCTGGTATGTTTATGAACAGTTTTAAAAAATTCTGAATATTATTAAGCTTGGCAACTGTAATGGCCTAAATAACTATTTTTCTTGAGTTGTATATAAAGTGGTGCGTTTGACCAAATGTTGTGTTATTTTATGTCATTACAAACCAGTGCTTTATAAAAATTGCATGTGCAACCATGGTGACAATTTTTCAAATGTCGCATTCAAATGATCTTGTTTGAAAAGCCTGCATTTGTATGTGATAATATCGTCAAGGCCCTGTTGTCTCTTATTTTATATTGTGTCACATTTTTATGTGTTCTGATCCTCTGCGTTTGGTAATATAAAATGAAAGGTACAACAAGTTGAGGGAAATGGAACAAATTTTTGGCGAGCCAGAACTTCGGCTCAGGGAACTTATCTATGCTTGACAGCTAAGTCTGCATGCACCAGCTGGAATAGTTTTGAGGATCTGGCATTCTTTTGCAGTGATTGCACCATCTCTTTTCAACACCTTCCTTGACACATTAGCTATGAAAAGAATTTTAATGTGGCTAAATGTAATTTAGGAAAAGTTAACCTCGAAGCAATGCTGGTCAGCAGTTTCCCGAGCTATACTAGAGGTGGCCCGATGCCTCTAGCAGGGGCACCTTGTGACTTATATATGCAGTTGCTTGTTCTTTGCAAAGTGTTGTTGCAATAGCTTGCTGTTTGTGTGCCTTCCTGTGCTTTGGTTTTTCCTTGCTTGCGGTTTCTGCTTGTACAATGACTGCCCGTCCAACCAATAATAGCTTGGCTGCTAGTTTGGATGGAGAGAATTCGCCATCGGATACCCTGCTGCAAGCCGAGTCGTCTGTTCTTTCGTCCCACGCTTCTGCAGCAAACTCAGTGCAACAATCACCTTCAACAGTTTCCAACCCAGTTATTGCTGCGGGAGTCCATGATCCTGCTCTGATTGTGGCAATCATCAATGCCGTAAAGTCCTCTATAGCAGCAGAAAAAGGCCCTGGCTCGACCCCAGGCACTTTGCATGGAAAATCAGTTAGCATGGGGCCACAAGCAGCTTCTGGGCGCGTTCCCACCCCATCGCCCAGCTTGTCCCAGCAAACGGCGACCTTTTTAGCTTCTGGAGGCACTTTTCCGAAGCAACAGGCAATATCTTTATATTCCTCGACTCAAGGTAGGCCTGTGCCATCCCTTGTTGCCAGTTTGCAACTCAGCGCTCGCCGATTTTAAGCACCTCGATCATGGTGAACGCTCCTGTCCCGGTACCACTCCGCGATAGCTCTTTGGTTGCCCGAGTGCCATCGGAACTGCTACTTCAACAGCCGTTCGTAGTTGGCCTTGGTTTTTCACCCACTCCTGCAAAAATGGTTAGCCAAATTGTTGCCGGCAAGTACGTGAATTTGGGGGATTTGCTATCAGTCAACATCATTCAGACCAAGCCGGAGTCTCAAGCATTCCTGGACAGGCGCTAATTGTTTCTGCCGTGCGCTAAGAAGCAACGCTGATGCATCGAGGACATCGTGACCTGGTCCGAAGCTGCATCACCTCGTCAGCCTCGAAAACCAGGCGTTAGGGGATGCGCCTTTTTGTTGTTCCTGAGTTTTGCCTTGTTTGATCTGCTTCAATTGACATTAGTTTTTCTCCGTGATTCCTGACCATTAGTCAGCGAATGACTTGTTAAGTTGCGTTACAGTAAAAACCTGCGTGTAAGAACCTAGTGGATTAAGAACCTGCTGGCAGAAATTTCCCATTTTTATACTCTAAAATATAAGAACCTGTTTAGCCAAGCAAAATTTACTAGGTTGTTATATGTGAGTTATCCGATATTTTCATAAGCATTTTTAACTAAGTAGTATAACTTTGGTGACTTTGTGAAGTGAAGTCTGTAATTGTTTGTTTTCTTTGGATCTTGTGTTCCTTGAAGTTCAGCCATTTAAAACATTAGTCAGGTGCATTTCTTCACTTCTGAAATATTAAGACCAGAAGTTGATTCCCTTCCCTTTATTCTTGATACCAATTTCTCTAGGTACTTGTAATTTCCTATAAGTTTAAAATCCACTGGAATTTCAAGCCCTTTTCCCTCGCCTTTGTTGTACCGAGCACTAATACATTCTGCCTCAATCCCCCAATGGTCCCGTAAAAAACGGCTGAATATCTTGGAAAACTCTATAGGAACATGGCCAACCAATGTCTGGTCTTCGTTCTTCACAGCTATAGCATACTTGTCATGCACATTGTCATGGTCTCTTTCACAAGTAAGCACCTCACCAATGCCAACAGAAGTGTTCACAAAATACGCATGGTATCCTCTAACACTGGACTCAATAAATACCTCATGCTCTTCCCCCATTGTTATTAACCATTAAGGTTTAACAGACGTCCAAGACTTGTCACAAAATCGACGGATTTACGCCTAATTTTAGCCAAAATTTCAAAGAAGACTTTTTTTTACACACAAGGATTGAATTCAGCAAGGCGTCCCTTGTTTTCAACAGGAAGACCACTGACATACATTCCAGCCCACATTGGTCCCCAGTTCCTCTTGTCCATGTTTCCTCGTGGCACTCTCAAAGTACACAGTAATACAGCTATTTCTCTCAATTTTCTCATCTATCTCGAAATGAATCGGACTTTATTCGATTGTGGCTTTAAGAAGAACGTGGAAGTGAAGAATGGAGGGTTGTATGACATCAATGAGACATTGCAAAAACATGTTAAGATGACAGCTTCTGACTTCCAGTGTCAAAAGTGCAGTCAATCATTTTATAGGAAGCAGCATTTGGAGATGCATACGAAGTATAAACATCCCGACGTTGAGGTTGACTCAATGGATAAATCCACTTTAGCTCTCAACATTGAGTTTGTGGATCTAAATGTGCAACAAGAAGCTAGTCAACAGGAAGAGGATCGTCCACCCCATCAGGAAAAGGAACACGCTGAATACCGTCATGGAAGAAACAAGCGCAAGTCTTACACAATAGAGTTCAAGAAACAAACGCTTGACCTTTTGGATAATCTCTCCAATTCTAGGAATAAATGGCAAAAAGTTGCAGACGCCAAAAAAGTAAGCAAATCTTTGGTAGTGAAGTGGAACAAAGCAAGAAATTCCATTTTGTAAGAAATTGCCAAAAATAAACATAAAACAAATGCTGGTGGTGCCAGAGAAGCAAGACGCAGGACACAGATGGTTGGTGAGAAAGCTTGAAATAGTGAGAAATACCCCTTGGCCTCTAAACTCCTCATTCGCGAATTCAAGTTGTGACGAGCAAAGGGAAGCAAAAATTCCAAGCTTTGACTTACTGCAAAGATGAAACAAAAAATAGAGAGCTGTTGTGGAAAAGAAGAGGCTAGCAAGTTTAAAGCTAGTAACAATAAATTGGTTTCAACAATTCAAACGCAGATTCAACATTTCACTGAGAAGGAGAACGAACAAAAAGGAAAATCCTGCCAATGATGGCAGGGAAACCATTCAGCAATTTCATGGAGACCTTAGGAAGGCTGTGCAGTCCAAAAGAAGGAGAAGTGAAAGAGCAGTTGTGGAAAATACATATGGTAGATGATCCCCCAAGAATAGACTGAATGTAGATCAGGTGCCACTTCCTTTTGTCGTGGATCAAGATAAGACATATGAAATTGCAGGAAACAATCAAGTTTGGATTTCGCAGTCAGGATCTGGCCTGGGCAAGAGACAAGCAACACTCCAGCTTTGCATCAGAGCAGAAGGACAGCAAACAGTGAAGCCAGCAATAATTTTCAGGGGCAAAGGGAACATATCTACTGAAGAACGAGATAAGTATGATAATGATGTTGATGTTTAAATTCAAGTAAATGCATGGATGGATGCTGAAGTTAACATGAAGTGGACCAACCACACCCACACAATGGACTTGGTGATGATCCTACAGAGAAGGTGTTGTTTGCTGATAATGTTGGTTTCCAGTTAGCACAAGGATTCCATGAAGCATGCAGAGAAATGAATGCAATAGTTTATTTACTGCCAAATAACCACACAGATAAGGTGCAACCAGTGGATGCAGGATTTGGAAAGGCAATGAAACAAAGATTAGAGAGGTGATGCAAACATGTCTTGAGAAGGAAGAGAACCCGGAAATGTGGCATGACAAAATCTCTGCGAAAGACAGGAGAATCTTGATGACCAGGTGGACAGGCCATGCGTGGAAAGAGCTTTCTTCCCGACAAGAATTCATCCGCAAACTGTTTGAGAAAACTGGGTGCCTTATCACGGCAGATGGTTCACATGACGACAAGATTAGACCCCAAGGACTGGACATGTATACATTTTAGATATCATGTGAACCATCAACCATAAGGAAACTGTAGTTCTTTGAACACCAAGAGGTGCATTTGTTTGTTTGTTTCATTTCATATATTGTAGCACTATGATCATTTATGATGATTCCATCATAAAATGAATGTGACCAGTAAATTAAGGCAAAAGGACTTTTTTTGCATTTTTTACTTATTCCATTAATTATTTTATTTTGTATGCAAATATTTCTGAAAAGGTACTTTGTTTATAGTGTATAATTGTTTAGTTCGTCTTGCACAAGGCTCATGACAAGACAGTTATAAATAAATGCTGTATCATAAAGGACCAAACCTATTTTTTCTGCTTGTAGAGGAATGGTTTCTACTGAAAACTTAAGAACTTAATTAAGAACCTACTTTAGCCTAAATTCCCAATAACTACCCCAAATATAAGAACCTGTTTTGCCAAACTTGGAAAAATGTAGGTTCTTACATGCGGATTTTTACTGTACCTCATTTTGTAAACAGTAGCTACAATCATGGACAAAAGTCTTGGGACACTTGCGTTTCTGGGGTGTTTTTCAATTCACACAGGTCCAACCCCCCCCTCCCCCCTTCACCCCACAAACAATGTTGGACGTGTGTATCCAGAATTTTTTTTAGAGATTCAACTTTGTATAGGGTGGGGGGAGGGAGAACTGCAAGAAAATTTCGAAAATGATGCAGTTTTAAGAGGGAGCCGAGAAATGACGGGAAAATGTGCATAATGCAGTACTGTCCCAAGGACTTTTGTCCAGGATTGTCTGAATCCTGGTTTGGGGGGGGGGAGGGGGAAAGTCTGTTTTCTTCATTTTTCCTACGCTTTTTAGGCATTTTGGAGACAAGTAGGTGATCACATGCAACAATAATGACCATTGAAACTATTTTCTCAACATAGCAAGTTTTTACAAGGCAATTCGCTGATTAGCCATATCGGGCCCACTCCCCTAAACTGGAGCCGAGTACAGCGGAAGTTGGTAAGGCACGATGTTTCGAGCATCGCGCACAGTACTCGGTCGCAAAAACACAGTGTATTATCAATATACACTACAAATTCATTAAGGAAACACGGCTAAGATATATTTCAACCAAAAGCAATTGCATTTGACATAATATGCGTCCAAAAGGCTATCCCGTAAAGTGAATACAACAGTACTCACTTGATTCGGTAAGGAAAAATTATCTTGTTCTTCTTCTCTCCATTTGAAAGTGAGTACTGTGACTAAAGAGCTAAAAATTGCATTTTCGCTGTAAATAAAAGCATCAAAGGATTTACAGATAAATTTTCTCTCACCATCCCTAAGATGTTAAGAGTCTATAGGAAAAGCACACATTATTAAGGTTTTAGAGTGAGTACTGTTGGTGCGTACTGTCCAGCTATGCAAATCAGTTTAAAGTGAACTCACTTCGTTGTTTACTTAGTTCGTGACAAATATCACGCAACGTAATTTTTGTTAGCAAATAAACACAGAGAAATATTAACAGCACTTTCAAACCAAAAACGATCCGGTAAAAGTCTCTAGAAGTCAGCGAAAAACTGTTTTGCCACGAACCAGGCGTATTATGAAACAACCGCTTTTTTCTTACATCACAGTTGCATTTATAGCTCCTGTCGTAATATTGTGTTGTACAAATAACAGGGACGGCTATTCACATAGCTTAATATTTTTTCACGGCCGTTCTATCTTTTGGAAAAAGTTATTTTCTCTACCAAGCCTACTGGATTTTTTTATATTCATACTCATATTGAGTACTGGCGGCGACTGTAATGTTGACATCTCTGAGCAAGTTATTACCAGGTGAATGACCTCGTGCTTTGTCGTATATGCATGACTCTAGCTCTTTGCCCTGCCGAAATTCTTACTGTGTACACCATAATGTTAGTAACTCGTTGCTTCCCTTACCCGTTTTCGTACGTGAGTCTTGTTTAAAGTTATGTTATCCTTTGAAATAAAGCACGCGCTATGAGATTCCACAATTTCCGGTGTATATCATTCGTTTCTAGCTAATCCTTAAAACACATTCAGAAAACTCCCAAAAGCTGGGAAAAGGTTTGTTCAATTACGATCTATCATCAGAATCCCGAAAAAACACTCTTACAGGCTTGAAAAACCCTCAAAACTGCCTTTTTGCTTCCCACCTCTTTTCCAGACAATCATGGACAAAAGTCTTGGGACACTTTTGCGTTTCTGGGGTGTTTTTCAATTCACACAGGTCCAACCCCCCCCCCCCCCCCCCTTCACCCCACAAACAATGTTGGACGCGTGTATCCAGAATTTTTTTTAGAGATTCAACTTTGTATAGGGTGGGGGGAGGAAGAACTGCAAGAAAATTTCGAAAATGATGCAGTTTTAAGAGGGAGCCGAGAAATGACGGGAAAATATGCATATTGCAGTACTGTCCCAAGGACTTTTGTCCAGGATTGTAGGTCGGGCCGTATGTGCTACAAAAAAGGTGTCACGTTGTTTCAGTTTGCAGTTTGTGGTCCAAAAGTTCTCTCTTTAGTATTCCCCTCCTTTTTTTACCAGCCTGGCTCCGCCCTATTTTAAAATAACCCCCTTTTTTCTTCCCAGCTCATCCAGTTCTCCCTCCTGTATCAGCAGTAAGTCCACTAAGGTGGACAAATTTTTAAAAGAATTGGCCAGTCATCCCGACCAGCAGCAGGTTTCCTATGTCCTCCAGGGTCTCCAGCATGGCTTCCGGTTAGGCTTTAAGCCCGCTAAAAGAAACAAGCCCTCTGTTCTTCACCATGCCCACATTATGCTAATGAAGTCTCTCTGGGCAGGGTTGCAGGCCCCTTCTCCCAGTTTCCTCGTTTGCATAGAAGCAGTTTTGGGGTCATTCCTAAGAAGGCCCAGCCGGCAAGTGGCACTTAATAGTCGATTTGTTTTCCCCAGGGGTGCCAGTCTGTATGACGGCATTGATCCTCAGGATTTTTCTCTCCAATATATTGAGGTTGATCAAGTTATTCGCATGGTTTCCCGTTATGGCCCAGGTGTCCTGATGGCAAAATTGGATGTGGAATCCACTTATCGGAACATTCCTGTTCACCCAGATGACCGCTTCTTACTTGGCATGAGATGGCGTGGTCAGTTCTACACTGACCTCTTGCTTCCCTTCGGTCTCCATTCTGCACCATTTATTTTCAATTCCGTGGCTAATATGGTTGAATGGACCCTTCTCCATAAGCACCGCCTTTCCGATTTGTTACATTATTTGGATGACTTTATTACCACACGTCCTCCACAGTCATCCCAGTGTGCTTATAACCTTAACACGGCCATCTCTGTCCGCCACCGGTTGGGGTTCCCTCTTACGCTGACAAATTTGTGGGTCTGGCCACTTCTATGACTATCTTAGGAATTGAATTGGACTCTGTTAGCCAAGTGGCTCCTCTTCCTGAGGACAAATTGCTTCCACTACGAGATCTTATTCATTCCTGGACACCCCGTCACTGGTGCAGCAAGCGGGAATTGGGGAGTACCTGATTTGCCATTTACACCATGCTCCTAAGGTAGTTTGGCCAGGGAGAGCCTTTCTCTGTCGGTTTATTGACTTACTGTGCTGCTCCCGTAACAAGGACCATCCCATTCGGATTAATCAGGAATTTCGTCTTGATCTGCTTGGTGACAGCAGTTTCTATCTTCTTGGTATGGAGCTGGGTTCTGGTTGTACCCTGGCATGTCTGCTGCCACAGACCTGGAGGTCTTCGGATGCGGCAAGTGCAATTGGCTTTGGTGCCTATTCTTGAGGTCAGTGGTTTTATGGTGCTTGGTCAATGGTGCACGCCATACTCTGTGTTTGTTTCTGTTCTTGCTGATTCAATTCAGCATTCGTCAATTAAAGTATATTTATCTGCAATTCACTCCTTGCACATTGAGCAAGGTTTTCCTGACCCTTTGCTTAATTGCCTGCGGCTTCAACAAATGTTAAGAGGGGTCAAGCTTTCCCAAGGTTCCCCAGATGCCTGGCGCCTTCCGATTACGGACAGCCTTCTCTTGGTTATTCATCGGGCATTGGACCTCACTAATTTCGATCATTGCGCTTTTTGGGCAGCCTGCATGCTGGGTTATTTTGGTTTTCTCCGTGCTGCAGAATTTACTGTCCCCAATTTAGCTAGCTTTCCGCCAGCTATTCATCTTTCAGTGGCAGATAAAAGCGTCAAAGACTGATCCGTTCACAGCTCCTTTCTTTTGGTAAGTGTGTTGTCTGTTTGACACAACTGCTTCAGCTTGGTGCTTGGGGTTTTTGGAGTCGGAGGTTCCATTTCACCCCTCCTTTTTCAAGGGCCATTTGCAGGGTTGCCATGGATACCTCCTCCTCATGTTAGAGCATTGCCTGGCTCCACCAACTTTTTAGGCACCAACACCCAAGCTCATCTATTGGTTATGAGTTTAACCCATTTTAAATCCTTCATAAAGATGTTCTTGTTTGAATTAGCCTATCAATATTTTTGGTGACCCAAGATGGCTTGGAGTACATAGTAAAGGGCCCACATGCACAGGAATGAGGGTACCAAGAGAAAACGTGGACTCCTCTCTTGTCTCAGCCTACACAACATGACCGAGAGCTAAATTATGCTCCACTTAATAGACTTGAAACTGTGCAAACCTCTCTGATTGCAGAAGCCAGGTAATAACTTCTCTCAAGAATGATATTCTAAGCAAGGGATGCAAATTTCTGCAAAGATTTTGTTTTGAGTGAAACAAGAGTAAAAAGTAGACTGTACTAGGGGCCTTGTTGTAGGTTTTCAATGACTTGGATCAGGTTGGCATTAATCTTATAAAGTCTCATAGTGCACCAAAGGGCTTTATGCTTTACTCTGGCAAATGCCATTTTAAAATCAATAAAGACATGGTTGAGGTCTTGTTGGTATTGAAGGTACCTCTAGGTACATCAAAGTTAAGACAATGGGAAACTGCTTGTTCAGAGGTTAACAACACACTCTGTCTTAACTGACTGGTATGGAGCAACATCAATAGCAAAATAACTGGAACTACATGTACATCTGTACATGGTTGCATTGTTTTCATGCACTTTTTGTCATACATTTGGACAAGAGGATAGTCTGTGCACTACATTCAATTTTACTTACATTGCACCACTTCTACTCAGAGCTGGACAACACAGTAGTCTGCCCTCAAAAGGTATGTTTTGGCAACTTTGAGTATTGAGTAATGAATGCCTTTGAAATGCTTGTTTCAAGAATTACGTGCCACAAGGTAACAAAAGTGACAATTTCCCAAAAAAACTGGGTAGCACTTGCTCACCTGGACTACCAGTATTCTCCCTTCAACAATTTATTGTACTAAATATAGTCAGTTATATGTAACTTGTAGAACAACAGTTCCTGGTTAAATCACAGCAGCTGATATCACAGCTGTATGCTCACAAATCTAAGCAAGGTACAGGCTGTGTAGTTATTAACTAAGAGACAAAGCATTTTCAACTTCAAGACCTACCTTAATGGAGAGTTTGATCAAGGCTGTAAAAAGTCTGTCTAGTGTGTCCAGGACAAGTAGATTTTCTTGGTAGGCAAGTATCTTTTAGACTCACCTATCAGACAGGCACCACCAAGCTCTAGGGAAGCCAACTAATCAGCAGCATGTAATCACTGGGTACCCTAGAGTTCACACATTCAGATTACCAACATTTCTTTTGTTATGGTTCTGAGGAGAGGATGTGAGAGAGGTTTCACCTGCCTCTCTAGGCTTAAGGCAGAGCACCCAAATTCACTAGAATGATGTATCAACTTTGGGTCATTTAACGAACATGATCCTTACCAAAACAGCACACACAGCAGCCGGCATAGTAAAATTACACGAGGCCCCAAACTTAACATATTGCCTATAAGATACAATAGAGCAAAAGAGGGTGGTCACACATTCTCTGTGACAGCTTCTAAATGTTGGAACTTTTCACCCTCTAAAGATCTGTTCCTCTTCCTCTATATATATTTTAAACAGTGCTTCATAAAACAAGTTAACTAAAGTCAGTTTAGGGTTAGAATTTTTACTCCTTTTCTAGATAATAATTTTTAGATTATGTAGTACTATGTACATTGTACTTACATTGTATATTTTACATGTTGTTAACTTTTTATATCTTAATCTCTTATGTATTTCTTTTGTCTTGTCAAATATTACTAATTAAGAGGGCCACAAGTTTATTAGTTGTCTAACTATTAAGTGTTATCCTCTATAATATAAAGTTTGATTGATTGATTGATTGATTGAACTAGATCAGAAGATTTTGTGACAGCAACGACAACAATATACTGACAGCAATCCAGGATGGCCATGAAAGTACACCTAGGGCTAAATACATCTATTTATTTGTTTCAGTGTGTTTTATTTAATATTCACCCTACAAATGTAGTGTCTGTTGTGTCGTTATGAGAGAAAAATTTCTCATAGCAGAACAGCTCCAGCACAGCAGATTTCTACCTGATATCCAGAAGGAGATCAATACAGGACTGACACAGGTCAATTTCCTGATAAAGTAGCTGACAAGGGGGAAAAGCTTCCTGTGTACAAAGTATGACACTCTTTTCAAAGTATGATGCTTTAGCCAAGGCAATGAAGACAGCTAAAACCAAACTGTTAAAAACATCTGAACAAAGTTGAAGGCAGAATAAATGAGAGAAACAAGGGCATGTCATTTCGCACTGCCAGAATCATATCAATTTACTGACTTATATTGATTGAATGAGATGTTGCTGAATTACGCCACACCATTATCTATAAGGGGTGGTTCCTGCAAATAATTATTTTCAACTCCTGGTATGCTGCTTCCCTATCCTGTTGTGCAGTTTTCTTAGGAATTCTTTTATGCAGTTTTGTATCCTTTTAGCGATCTCTTTCACGATTCAGCTATTCAGTTTTCCAAGTCTTAAATAATTATTTGACTGTACAGTTTTCTTACGAACCTTTTAAGCCGTTTTGTACATTGTATCTTATAATTCCCATTTGAATCCTTTTATCAAGTTTTGTATTCTTTTCATCCCTTTTGAATTGTGTTATTCAGTTTATGCCATTTTGCATTAAGTCAGCTTTGAATTCTATTATTCCCTTTCGTATTCTGTTATTTCATGGAGGTAGATGGGTGTGGCCTGGTGAGAGTAGTTATGACCATTTGTCTCACCAACAGATAATATATGCCTCATTTGTGGGAGTGGTGGTTTTGGTGTTATCAATGCATAAGTGTAATAAATTATACTTTTCCCACCTCTGTATAGCATGGTACATGTAATATATGCCATACAATAGATAATAAAATAAAATAAATGCATGTCATAAAAAATAAGGTCTGTTATGTTTATCCTAAAAAAAAAAAAATGTTTAACATTTTAGTCTAGTCATTTCAAACAAGTTCAACTTCAAGGCAGTGCGTTAAGTCAGCCAGGGTTGTCAAAAGTGGTCGGCTGCCGGCAAAAATCGCCGCCTACATGTACTTGGTTAGTATCAGCCAGCTACTCTGCTTGCCATTTCTTTACAGGTGGCATTTTTTAAATAAAATATCCCTGGAATGGCCACTTACTTTGACAACTTAACTGTCTATTTCAAACCTCTCTGACAACCCTGGTCAGTGCGTCTAATAACACTGTATTTTAACCTTAATATTATTATTCCTTGGTGGGAATCATCCCCCATAAGTATCAACACAGAGACTGTCAGAGATCACATGAGTTTTTGTTCTTCCCAATGACAACCTGAAGCAAATACCTTCTGAGCTGTTGTAGCGACCTTGAAGGGGAAGATCTCAATGAGAACCTTATCTCCACAATTCACTCGGTCCCAAACACAAAGAAAGTCAAAGACTGCATTATCGTAGAAGTCGTATTCCGGATTCATTCATCACCATGAGGAAGACCAACCCAAATTCCAAGCAAAAATTCATCACTAACTGCATAAACAATGCCAGGCAGTTGATTGCAGGGCACTCTGAATCTTCACATCAACACAGGATGACCTCCTTCTCAACCACTGTCAGAAACGGACAAGCTGAGGCTTAATGCTCTTTTTCTTTAGTTTGGGTTTCCTCACACAAGGAGAGACTGTGTAATGTGTGCAAAAGGTGCCAAAACTCAAGAGCTGGACAGAAACCAGCATTCAAAGTCAGCAGTGGTGAGCACCACTTGCAAGGTTCTGTTATGTGAGAACAGCCAAAGAGCTTTCTTGAATGCATGGCACACCAAAATTGAGTATTGGAACTACAACTAGACTGTCAGTGACAGAGAACTTGCTTCCTGTTTTCAACCGATGCACATTGCTAAAATTATGCCTAAAAGATATATTTTTCATGTGACTCAAAGAACTACAGTCAAACCTCTTTAATACGAACACCAAAGGGCTTTACAGATGTCTCCGTATTATAGAGGTAGGGAATGTATAATTTTTGGCATTTATGGGACCAAAGAAACTGTCCGTAGGAGAGAGGTGTCTGTATTACAGAGGTGTCCGTAAGGAGAGCTTAGAATGTAGAAAGCTTGTTACATGTAAATATAAACCATATGTAAATAACCATATGTTTTGAAAAAGTATGATTGACCTAGCATTAGAGAAATTGTTTGACATGAATTTGAAACATAAAATTATATCAACAACAATTCAATCATGGTTCCCGCTACAGTATTTTAAATTTTATTACTCCACATGTAAAAAAATGGCAAAACCTCACTTTTTCAAAGAAATTTGTTTATAATCCTATTTACAATACTATAGTAAAAGCGTTAACAATAGACATTTGCTAAAAGACAAAAGACTAAAGCTAAATTGGTTGTTAAATTAATACACTGCTAAAAGAAATTAGAATAGTACAAATAATAAAGCAAGCTAATTTCTCCAAACTTTGCCGGTTTGCTGATACTCCACTTTTTTAGCCACATGAACTTGACAGGCAGAATGTTCGACGCATTATAAAACCTGCATTAAACTGAAGCAAAGTTGAGGTCTTCAGAAACCCTGTTTTCAAGCATCACCCACTAGCCCCTACAGCACAGAAAAAATAATGCGGAACCACCTTGTTTTGTTGAATACCATGCAGAGAATTTCATCCTTCCAAAAAGAGAAAATATTGTTTTTTTCTTGAAATTTGCAATTTCTGTCAAACTGTGCAGTTAGAACCGTGTGCAAGTGATAGTTGCATGCACTCACGTGCCTCACTCAACAACCAGTTTGTAGAAATGAATACAACAATGTTTATTGAAGTAAACTAATTGTTCATGTTAACAAAAAGGAAAGAAGGAAAGAGTACAGAAACTTTATTCAAAAGAGACTAATACATAGAATCATATCTTCGCTCTTTGAGTGCAGGAAAAATACCTTGTCTCTTCCTCTTGTGACGTGTTGTGATGGAAGCAATGGCGTGCAAATTCAAATTTCACCAAATCTGAATTGCGCTCGAAAATTTCACTTGTTATGGTGATAAAGTCATTTCATTTGTTACTATGAATTTCTCATCAAGACAGGTGTAATATGTACGTAATTTCATTGCAAGTAGCTGACAAAGCTGTTTTTACCTTTCACACAACTTTTTAATTTTTTAGTGAACCTTCACACTCAGTTTACTTTAAAAATCCTGATTAAGTAACCTTTAGTACATAATTTATAATTGTGTGGATTTTCACAGCCATAGGACACTGGGAACACATTGAGATCTTGTATTACATTGGAACATCTTGTAAGCGGACACCCGCAGGAAGCGAAAAAGATGTCCATACCTGGGGCTGGCCGCTTACAGGAATGTAAAAATACAGAGTTTGTACAGGAGTTGAGAAAAACAGTGTTTTATGAAGGTGGCCATAAGAAGAGCTTTCCGCTTACAAGGGTGTCTGTTAGGAGAGCTTCCACT